>OZ026601.1:16050029-16132529 GCA_964020085.1 Micromussa lordhowensis
ACTTTTTCAACACTGTTCCCGCAATACCATCTCTGACCACTGTGTTTTGAATTAAACCAAAGACCAAGAAGCTGCTTAACCACTCCAAGAAATACACAGTGCATGGAATCTATACCAACACCACTAACAATGTCGAAACTGGGAAGTTGTAGCAAAGGGCTAGGGGCCTTGAAGCCACAAACCTGCAAACAGTACAGGACAAGTATGAAAGTATTAAACGAACATATTTTGTATCAATGGTGAGAAGGATAAATGAAAACAAAAAAGAAAAACATAGACGTGATTGGTCAGTCACTATTAGTTAAAATCAGATTAAAACTCTAATCACTTATCATACTTAGATTTAACTAGTTCTGAAAGAGAATTAAGATGTCATTGTGACATCAGGGAATCAGGCTGTGGCTATTTACATTGTCACTACTCCCTGTAGTGGGAGAACCACTTACAGTAGCATTTGTCTCGAGGGCATTATATGACTGAGTCTCCACTTCTTCTGCAGTACGTAATTTAACATGCCCTGTTACAGTGTTGCGGAATGGAAACACCATAACATGACCTCGTAGACCAGTCTTTATAACTTCTCCATGTTCATCACAGTAGCTACAACTGTCATGGCCAGTGTATGTGACCTGTTCTAGGGCACCAGCACGGGCAGGAAGATCAAAATGACTAGAAAGCACCATGACCTTTGATGTGGTCTTCATTCCATCTGGAAGGGTGACGTCAATTCCTGTAATGTTTATAAAACACAATATCAGTATAAGAGATCAGATATGTTAAGTAATATAATACATATAGATACAATGGTAGATTATTTTCATGCAAGAAAAGATCCCTTGCTGCTTTTGTTTGTGTTGTCATGGATTGTTGATACAAAATGTTATCTAACAAGTGAAATTGTATTAGAAATTTATATAATTATGCACATGTTGTATAGTAATGGTTATTAATGCTGCTACTGTTGTTGTTGTTGAATACAAAAAAACTGCGTAACAAAGTAATAAATAAAACAGCAGCTAATAAGGCTGGTCAGAAAACGAATTTAAGATAAAAGGTTTAACAACAATAAAAAAAAACGTCCGTACGCTTCCTGGAGTAAATGCAGATAAAACCCATAAGATGTCTATGCTATGCACAATGCTATGTTCTGGGAAAAATTAGTTTGGAGCCCGAAGGTTCCAAACTATGAAATCCAGGTCGCTCAGCATTAAGCTTACATGAAAAAAAGTAAGTTTATCTGGCCACCCAAAGGCAAAAGTAAGTCACCTGAGCCACAGGCAGCCCAGACTCCTGATAAGATTACTCAAGAACATGACTTGCAATTTGCGGCTTGTATGGAGGTGTTGTGTTACAACAGTTTGAATTTATAAAGGTTTATCTGAAAATGTACATATATATTCACGAATAATTTCGAAACCGTTTTCTCCCATACAAACCTCTATAAATTCAAACCGTTGGGACACAACACCTCCATATCGGCTGCAAAGTGCGAGTCACGTTTTTGAGTAATCTTATCAGGAGCCTGTGCCGCCTGTGCCTGAGGGACACCGGCGCCCTTAGAGCACAGCCCTGTATGTATCCTATTACCTTGAATTTCTGTTTTCTTTAAATTTTCAACAAATGGCTTAAGAAATGTTGAAAAGAAAGGCTTTTCTTCACCAAACCACAAGCCACCAAATATCCTGTACCTGCTGTTTCTCCTGCAAGCAGAGAAAAATTGGATTATAAGTTTTGGTAAGCACCATGTTCAAATACAATGTATCAGTAAATTATTTTGTAGTTAAGGGTCTTCCCCCTTAAGTTTTAGAGTAGATAGCTATCATATAAAGTAGGCAACGGGGCAAGCAAGTGCCCCTTACAAAAATGTTAAAATCTAGAGGCCCAAAATATTAAAGGAGAGGGCTCAGAATTCATCGTGCCTGGTTTTTGAAATGAAAAATTATTGGTGTAGAGATCCGACACATTGAAATAAATGCTCCTTTTAGTGGAAGCGTTGTTTAGTTATCAAAAATAAAAGCAATAACTCTTCTTTTGACCTCCGTGACAGCCTATCATGTCACGCAACGCAAAAGCTTGGAAATTCAAACGTGGCCTATTACAATTAGAAGAACCCTGACGAGCTAGAACATTGTCAAATGTCAAGTTCCTATAAGATCTTTTATCTGGTGAAACTAAAACCTCAGAAGGAACAGTAACATTTAATCTTGGAATATGATTACGTCACACGAAAACCAAGAATTGCTAGGAAGATATACTGACAATTAAATTGTTCAAAATGACAATGGGCCCTTCTGATGCCTTTCATTGAACTCCTTTCTCACAAAAATATATTGTGGCTGCATTACACACGTGAACATTAGTTTGACATACCTTAACAATGGAGGAAGCTCGTTAACAAGAAAAAACAGAGGCCACACACCAAACTGTGACGAGTGAAATACTGCAACACCATCAGTGTTGAGCTTCAAAGAAAGATTATACTCTTTGGTAAGAAATCCTCCCGGAACACATTTGTCCTGATAAAGGGCGCCATCATATACATCCTCAATATTCTTGTTGGCTCTCTTGACTCGCTCAAATCTGTACCTCAGACCACGAACAAATTCAGGATCTAAATGTACACAGCAAAAAATGGTCTGCGATAAGCATCACCTTTCCGACAATTAATTAAGAATATTATTGAGCAGAAGTTTTGTCCAAGCATTTTGAATTGATTTGTTTACAGTAAGGCTCTGCCAGTTTCAGCATTGTAAATCACTTCCTAATCCTACAACTCAAACTAAAGCTATGTAAGTGTATAGCATGCCTATGTAGCTTTTTCTTTTAGGATTGAGAGTTAAAATTTAAAATAGTCTAATTTCAGTGTTCCCAATTAGTAGAGGGGTTTTTTACCCTTGGCTAAATACCATATTTTGACACTTGAATAAATTCATGTAGGTATGTATGTATGTATAATGTAAAAGTCATGTATGTGTATGAGCTACATGTATACTGCAAGTGTTGGAACTCAATAAATTTTGCCATGGATGTTATTGTTGTCATCACAAGGCAGCTTTTTAGGCTACAGAAAAAGGAAAGAAACTTACCTGTAAAAAACGTTTTTAACTGCTTTTCCACAGGTACTTCGATGAAGAATCCATCGTCCTTAGAAATCACTTGACCACAAATGTTACAGTTTCCAGTACCTTTGCCAAAATATGCTTTACAGTAATAACAATAGAAATGTTTTTCAAGGTCTCCCTTTGCTTGACTGACAAATTCTAGTAGCTTTTTCACTGACATTTTGCAGTTGTTTGGTCGCGGGCAGTGGGCCTCGATGACCAAAAGCAAATCATTGAATGCTTCACGTGTTAGCTTGTGCTTCGTGACGAACGTTAATAACAGAACGATACTGGTACTGCTTGTAAGTGGAGCACCCGAATAAAGAATATCGTTAGGTTCTGATTCACATTGTTCCGATGTCATTTCAAGGTTGTCGTGGTCTTCAATGTCACTAACAGAGTCCAAACAAGCGTCGTTTTCTTCCCCGATGAAAAGTTCGTACGAAGAGTTTGACAGTTCATCTTCGCCTAGACTGGCGTCAAGCATCTCTTCCGGTTCCGGATCTCTTATATTCAGGATGTCTTGCATTTGATTATCCTTTGATAATGTTCTTGTTTGGATGGCAACTGCTTCAGAACTGTTCACATCACACCCGGACGGAAGAAAGGAACTTGACTCGTCACAATAGCTCGCCATGTCGAACACATCACTATCATCGAACTCTCTATCATGTTTGTTTAAATCGCCACGACCAACAGTTGGATCAAGATCATTTTTTTGGCTGCAAAGGTTCCTGCGGTTTGCTCTTCGAGCTGCTTTAAATTTGTAAGGATTATAATGACGCAAATATTCTTTATAGCGTCCTCGTAATTTCTGTTTGCGTCCGCCACCATCCGCCATGTTTGATGTTTGTTGCTGACTCCTTCCCAGGGTCCCGGATGATGCTTTCACGTTGACCAATGGAAGTCACGTGGTCTTTTACAGCCAATGATGCGACTGCATCGAAAACAGCGTCCTTTTCGATTTGAACAAAAGACGCATCAGTCACTATTCATTCCAACGTGGTGAGCTCGTTTAGCTGTCTCAAAAGAATTCGACTTTGCTTTCTTTGAGCTACAGTTTTTTTCTTCAAGATTTTCGGCAATTGCGGTAACTGTTTTCTGGAAACAATGGCCGGCAGAGCTTCACGAAAAAGAATCGCCCCAGCACGATTAAGAGAAGGTACGTTTAAAGTGAGAAATTTTGTAAGCTTTCATGTGTAAGCCGCACGTATGTTAACTTTTTTCTGGATGTACGACCTTCGCTTCCCCTTCCTGACAAATCTGCGCTCTGAATTTCTTCTCATGAATACACTAAAGGTCACTAACAACGAGAATATATTAAGATCTATTCTACCACGCCACAGGAATGCTGGTGTCTGAGTATTAAAACGTATTGAACTACAACCACCAACAAACAACAAACGCTTTTGCATTGTATGAAAACAGCTTCCTCCTTTTACGACCCAATGAATTTTAGAATTCCAAAGAATTTATGGGACAATAAAATTTATCAAGGCCAATAAAACAAGACCAGATAAAGTTACTTTGTTGTGCCAAACAACAGGATCAATCTACAGTCGTCCATTTACATGTAAATTTAAACAACCATGTTCAAGTGACTATAAAAAGCGGGAAATGGGAAACAGAAAACGGCCATGTTTATGAACTCAACTAGCATTATTGCTCTGAACATAGAGAATGTTTCAATTAGAAATCAATTTTCTGTGGCCAAGAAGAGATGACCAATATTTTAAGTTTTTACACATTTTATTTTTTTACTTATTATATCCCAAAATATCAAATTATCAAAGCCTCCCATCAATCTTGAGGTCTTGTTTTTCTGTCGGGCTCATATTTAGTGCAGCCATATTACTTTTGATTTCACAGAGATGTGGTACCTTGTTATGTATGAGGATGACAATAACATGAGAGTGTTGGGGGAAGAAGAAATCCGACATATCTTTCCTGGGGATGAAGCAGAAGAGGAAGTCCAAGTTGGAGACATTGTCAGTGCCATTTGGCTTCCAAATGGCCAGTGGTATGATGCCAAAGTGCTACAAACAGGAAGTAAGTTCCTTCAATTTTTATGTTAAAAGCTAGCTGGTGTGCCTGCATTCACAGAGGGTTAAAACATTAAACACTTAATGACTGGTCCCGAGGGGAACAGTTAATTTTGTTTCCCGAGAAACATTGAGATTCGAGGGAAACAAAATTCACTGTTCCCCCAAGGGACCAGTCATGAAGTAATTTGTTATATAGCAAAACAAAACAAAAGCAAATTTTGAATAACGCGCTGAGATTCCAGAAACAGCGGTCAACATTTTGCGGGTAACAGTGAACTGTTTCCCGTTTGACGTCATAGTTTTCGCAATGTTGCTCGCTCATGGCATTTGGCGGGAAACAGTGTCATTGTTAGATGTCATGCGACCATGAACTAGCCAATGAGTGGGTGCACTGTAGCGGGAGAAACGCCAGCTATATAACAACACCTTTTACTTGACAAGCTGTGTTAACAGTTTGTAAACCTAAAATCTTAATATTGACCAAATCTCCTCTAAAGAAAGTTCAGTTCAGCTTCATACTCTATTTTTCTACAGTTTCTAAAATTTTTGTTTGCAAGGGCCTCCACCTCTTTTGTTCCATGGTTCGACATGGACTTTTTTACAGCGTTACATTTATGTGTAAGTGTAAATCTAGGGTGTTAGTTTCACAGACAATCTCTCTCATTATAAAATCTGTAGATGACAAAAGTGAACTGATGAAGGAAAGAATAAAGCTAGAGAAGGCAAATAAAAATGGTGACATGGTACCAGTAACCAAAGAAAGCCAACAGAAGAGAAAAAATCAGAATGATACAGTTGGAAAGAAAAAAAAGAAAAAGCCGGAAACTGATGATCAAGCAGAAATGCAAGAGAGAAAGACAGAAAGGCAAAAGAAAAAGAGGACAAGAGAAAGAAAAAGGAAGAGGAGCAGAGAAGAAAAGACTTTATACTGGAAGCCAAGAAAGCCCAAGCAGCAGAGAGATGGTCCTCAACCTCCTTGGACACTACCAACTTCACACCTGAACCACTTCGTCGAGCTTCAAATCCAACACCAGCTGCACATGCACCAGTTCAGCTAACAACACCAGTTGAGCCTATGATAACAGCCCCACACACAACACCATTGCAGACAGACCCATCTTTGTGCCAGACTCCAGGTTCAGGCACACCACCAGATGAGGCGACACCATCTTCACACACAGCAAAACCTCCTGCTAGAAGGAAAGCACTCACACCTCAAAGTAGTTTGACATCAAGGCGTCCTACACACACAACACCATTGCAGACAGACCCATCTTCATGCCGGACTCCAGGTTCAGGCACACCACCAGATGAGGCGACACCATCTTCACACACAGCAAAACCTCCTGCTAGAAGGAAAGCACTCGCACCTCAAAGTAGTTTGACATCAAGGCGTCCTACTGATTCAAGAAGAGGTATACATTTCCAAAGTCCTTCCCTTGAGAGCAGTGAGGAAGAAATTTCAGAAGAGTCAGATGAAGATGGAGATAATGGTGACACCAGAGAAATTGCAGATGACACTGGCGCATGCAGAAGTTGTTGTAAGGAGCAAAAAGTTGAAAACGAGGCACTGAGGAAACGTCTGCAGAAACTCCACAGGAGGCTAAACATTGCATGTAAGTCAAGTTTTCAAGTACATTGAATTCTTTTTTTGCCTGACCTAATGTGGAAAATGTGTGTGTGACAAGGTTTTAAGATTTATTTGTACACTAAAGCAAAGTAAGAATAGAGTTGAAGGAAAACTTTGTTAGTAATAAGTTTTATACATTTTAGGAGAGGGCCACAAGTTTATCAGTTCTTAACTGTAATGTGTCACCCTCGGCAAATAAAGTTATTTATTTATTTATTTAGTAAAAGGGACTATGTCACTGTTGGTGTATTTTGAAAAAAAATTGGCAAACCTTTTCAAAATTGTCATTTTCAATCCTCTCCATGCTCAACCATCCTTATTCCTTTTAGCTTTAGAATCAACCATTTTGTTTTTTCTTCCTTTGCAAACTATTGTTTTAAAGAGTCTGACAAGCGCAGAGGCCCACAAAAACTATAATAACACGATAATGTTTCTTTCAAACTGTGATAGTTTGAAGGTAACAGAATGAAGAATAGCTATATGAAGCGACAAGACTTGTTTCTAGCATTTACATCACAATGCAAACAGATTTTACATGTGCTTATCCCTCGCTATCACTGGCTTTTTCAGGGACCCCAAATAATGATGGATTGACTTAAGTGAGAAATCTGTTTGCTTCATGATGTGAATACTAGAAACAACTTATCGCTTCTTATCACTTTGTTATCTTCAAACCATTGTTGCGTTTGAAAGAAGTGTTATCGTGCCTGTGCTTGTAAACAATAACAGGCACAATGCAAAGTGCATGGGTGGGTCAAGGTTTCCAAAAACTGTAATTTAGTCCCTCAAAGCAATGACTGAAAATATTGTGATGAAGCTCTTTTAAGGGTTTGTGCTAGATTGGAATTAGTTTGTTTCCTTGGTTTGAAGTTTAATGTCCATCCTCTTTTGGTGGTATATTATTTTTTACTATGACTTGCAATCTTGTTTTAAAGTTTACCTGTCTTCACATTTTTTTTGTTGGCTTGCAGTGAAGGCAAAAGCAGTCGGAGAAATCATCAAGGATAGACCACCAGCTGGCGTGTTGGATGCAGCTTTAGCTGCAGAATACAGGGTACACAAGTTTATTTAGGAACTGTTTCAATCACTTAGTTTCCATTTCTGTCAAACTGTGGTCCCTGAATGAAGAGCTAAGCATAAATACCCATCATTTTTTTTACACGTTTTCTAAGTACAGTGATACAACTTGAAAATGATGACCCAATTTTTTTTCACATTTGACCATTTATGGCTCAAAATAAACACAATAATTATCCCTTTGCTTTTTTTTATTTGAAATTCTCCAAGCGTGTCATGTCTACCTACACCATGATTTATCAAGTACCCAGTTTTAATCACTGGGATGCATAACATGCAATCAAAACATTTTGCACAGGTGTAACATGTCCTGGGGATGTTGCTGATACAGTCATAACATACAAGGAAAATTATTGCACAACTGCTACCAACTGATGTTGCTTTTATTTTACAGATGGTAGAAGTGATGGAAGGCTCTGGTGTGTTCTGGTATGCACACCAACGAGCATACTGCTCTGCCTTCAAGAGTTGGCCAAGATATATCAATGCTAGCATTGACATGTTCTTTACCAAAGACAGCATAGCTGCCTGCTGTGCCATGGGGAATGGGACCAAGAGCAATGGCCATCAGCCATTGAATCAAAACATTATACAGGCACTCATTGGTACGTTTTATTACATTTTCAATCAATCAATCTTTTATTTGGCGTGGTTGATACGCTTAGCTTAAAGCTAATTTACAGGTACACCACAAATAAATAAATTTATAATTACATGTAGTTATTGTAATTATAAAAAAATTATAATTACATCTGCATTTGGCTTACACTGAATAGTTTCTTACGCACTATCCATTTCTCTAATAGTTCATAACCATGCAGGAGTCAATTTATGCTGCCTCTAAATAAAAAGTATACAAACTTAAATACTGTACACAAGAAGAAACAGATAAAATATGTTCAAACTTCATTCTGCCATGAGTAACATGAATGTTTTCTATTATTTAATGGAGGGGACACACCTCAATAAACACTAAAATTTCACTTAATACAACCAGTCCTTTCAATTTCTGAATGGACCTTAACTACCAGGGTATATTATTAAAACAGATTATAATATTTTGGCACCTTATTTTTTTTCAGGCAAAGTGTGTTCCAAATTTGCCAAGGATGCGCCAACACCAAGCCAGATAGTTCAAAAAATTAACATGAAATGTGTCGAGGCAAGGAGGCCACCAAGAAGCCGTCGTTAATAGAACATCATAAGGACAATACTATAGACATTTTCTCTTGTTACAGTTGAATTGTGCAGACCATGACAAAATCAAGAATGCTGCCTTTTTTATATCAGAGATAAATATTTTAAATGATTTTTTTTGGAAAAAAAAATTTTTACATTCAGTTTCCAAAGTTTTTCATTGCAAATTTTTTATTTGCAATTTTTATCAAGTCAACAATTAACCATTTTGTCTTCACAAGTCACTATTGGATCGTTTGTTTTAAATGAGTAATTGATGTGTACAAAGAATTTGATGATCAACTGAGTATTTGTAAAGATATAAAAAGAGTAATGTTGTGAAAAAATAAATGTGAAGCTCTTGACTAAAGAAATTTGCCTTATTCAATACATTTATAGTGGCAGAGAAATCCCATATCAGCTGCAACTAGTAAGCTTGGATGGTATGAGAATGCCATGGTCCTTTGTGACCCATAGCAATCCCATATCAGCCGCAGTAACCTTGGATGGTATGGGAATTCTATGGTCCTCTGTTACCCACAGCAATCCCATATCGGCTGCAGTAAGCTTGGATGGTATGGGAATTCTATGGTCCTTTGTTACCCATAGCAATCCCATATCAGCTGCAGTATGCTTGAATGCTATGGGAATGCTATGGGATGGTGCGAAATACGTAGCAATCCCATAGTGGTGGGGCTCAGTTTTCGGATGTGGCTGAGCCATAGCATTCCCATAGTAGACGCTATGGGAAATGTATGGGACAGTGCCAAATACGTAGAAATCCCATAGTAAAAGACAATAGACTTCCATCACTAAGGGCACAGTAACATCTATGGGTTTAATATGGAAACCAATAGCCCATACAAAATCCATATATAACCCATACCAATGCCATAGACTATGCCATATCATTCCCATACTTGGGCCATATATGGCCCATATAACTTGGTTTGGTAAGGGTAGTAGATGCAAATTAAAAATTGTGCTGCCAATTGAAATTTACGGTGGCCCAGAAGGGTCACACATGCAAATTAAAAATGTTGCTGCAAATTAAAAATTTTACCTGCAAATTAAAAATGGGTCTGCAAATTAAAAATAGTACATGCAAATGAAAAATTGCACTGGCAAATTAAATATAGTACATGCAAATTAAAAATGAAAAGTCCTGCGCGCGCATTGGCATCCATAAGGTACTGGGACGAGCTACTGGGGTGAGCCATGAAACCTTGCAAAATGGCGGATGAAAGATCGGTAGTACGGAACTACTTTAATCTTGGGTATGAAAATGAGGTCATTTTGCAATTCTTGGTCCACTACCATGGCATTAAAATGAGTTTAAGTACGCTAAAACGTAGGCTCCGAGATTATGGCTTGAAAAGAAGAGGAAACGAGGTCGATGTTGACCAGTTGAGAGATATAATCAGAAATGAAATCAGTGGTTCTGGTCAAGCACCAGGTTACAGAGCAGTGTGGCACTCTTTGAGGCTAGTACATGGAATTCATGTCCCTCTCCACTTAGTAGCAGCTATTTTACGGGAAATCAACCCAGTGGGAGTTCAGCAGAGAAGAAGGCGCAGACTCTCTCGGAGGAGATATGTCAGTTACGGTCCAAACTTCTGCTGGCACGTGGATGGTAATTTAATAAAGTTATGTTTATAAGGCTTTTATGCTATTGGTAAAGTAATGGCTCTACGATTTGAGCTAACATGCTTCATAGACTTGAGAACGCATATGAGAACGTAGGCTGGCACGGTTTCCCCTAGATCCCAGTAGCTCAGTTATTACATGCATATAGTGTACTTGTTGTGCTTCATTGCTTAAAGAACGAAGGTGAATGTTCATTTTATTGTGTAAATATTATTATTTAAGCCATAGAAAACGTTTTCCATGTTCGTAAGAGGGTTAGGAAAATTCGAGACAGTTATGCAAACATTAGATGAAGTTGAGGCTTTGCATAACTATCAAGAATTCTCCCAACTTCTCAAGTGTTTATATTAGGTTATTCAAACGCAGGAAAAAAGTTTTCTATTGCTATTTCAAAATAACCTTTCCTGAGAAAAAAGCAAAACTTTTTATTTATGGCACTGATAAAATAGAAATTCTTACCAGCTGCAAAGTGTTGTACACAAGCTTTGTACAAGTAATCAGTTCTTGTTTTGCAAAAATATGCTTTGAAGACTGTACAGATTTGTCTCTCTTAAAATGTCAGCTGAATTGAAAAAAAAGATACAGCAGATTTTCTAAGGAGGGAATGGGTAAATAAACTTGTCGAGTTTTTTTACTTGAAAACTTTTTCAAATTTGTGCTTGTGTTAGTAGCGTGCAAAAAGCAAAAACAACCATGTTAACATGCTCTCATGCAAACACACCCCTCGGTCAATCAGAGCATGCATACTATGTTAGTTTATATTTTATTAAAGCTACAGTGGGACTGCTATGACAGCTTTTTGCGGTTAAATTGTAAGTTTATTTGTAACATAGAATAAAGATAGGATAGTGGTGCTGAGGAAATGAGCAAATCAAATAATTTCAAAAGGATATATCACGATTAGCGGGATGACATTTGTTTTTTATAGGATTGCCCAAGTATTTAAACTACAAAAAAAAACATAATGGTAAGTTTGTGATGGATACAGATGAACTGCTCAGCCATACTTCCTGTAGAGAAGATGATTTAAGAGATGTTTGTAAACTTTTGACATCTTTGTGAATTATGTTTACTTCTTAGGGTATGACAAACTCAAACCCTATGGCCTTCCCATCCATGGTGCTATAGACAGATACAGCCGTAAAATTCTCTGGTTGGAGGTGGCAAGATCAAACAGTAAAATGTAGCTAGATTCTATTTAGATTGTGTAAAAGAGAATGGAGGGTGTCCAATTCTGCTAAGATGTGGAACAGAAAATGGTGTGTTGGCTGGAATGCAATGCTACTTTCGCCAGAATGGTCAAGATGAATTTGCTGGAGAGAAAGCACATAAGTATGGTTCTTCACCTGCAAACCAGCGAATTTAGGCTTGGTGGTCTCATTTCAGGAGAGGTAGAGCAGGTTGGTGGATCGACTTTTTTAAGGACATGGTTGTGACAAGTTGTGTGACTTATTATTAATATCTAACTAAGTACTGCATGAGTTTTGTTATTGTTGATTAGCCAATCAATGTAATTATGTGTGATTGCACAACCCAGGTTCTCGAATTACTCAGGTCAGGCCTCGTGGATGTATGTTGTTGATTCGAAGAGTGGCTCCCATTTTTTGCCAACAGTTTTTTTTACTTAACTTCAACCAAACATCATTAAGGATGTAACTGACAATAGGCCACTTTTGATGTATTAACATTCAACATGATAGCAACTCTTAGGGGGTGCAAATGGTAATGTGAACTCTCTATTGTCTATCTGCTGAAATTTACTATGCATGTAATTATTGCAAGTCACCAATTTCTTTAAACCCTGTTACACAAATCTTAAAACTAATTCCAATAGCTCATCTAGATCATGCCAAAACCATACGAATCTTTAACTGCTGAGGTGATCATTTCCTCCATTGTCTTCTCATCACTGATGTGCACAGGTAGTTTTATAGTGAGATGACATGTAGATGCTGTGGGCCTACAGCAGCAGCCCTACAGGCACCCATGAACAAACTCAAGTGTAAACTTCTTTGGAAATCCCAAGGGTGGAATTTTTGAAGAACCCGTCATCCACTTTAGAAAGTCTGTCAAGGTTACACCTTCAACACCTATAAAGAAAAAGGAGGCTTTGATCTTGAAAGGAAAATAATCATGTTGTCTTGTACATCCATGTTAGTGAAACATGGTAACAGAAGGGCTTCATTTGCCATATTATGTGAAATTATAAATTCCCACGTATCACCAAAGCATTTATGTATAACTGATGGCACGACATCTGCCTACATGTACTTGCCACTCTGGTGCCATCATTAATCTATTTTACATTTGTTGTAAGGGCTTCTTGGTTTACCTATTCTCTTTCTCAAATGAAAAGGAAAAAGGTACCTCCATTATCTATGGATTCAATAACATCACTGAAGAACTTGTAAGTGTTAAACTCTGCATCTCTACAAAGCTGTGAGTCGCTGAAGTTTACTATGATCTGATCCAGAAAGTCATCTGCAGCAATAGTAAAACCATTTCCATTTTCAAAGACAGGCTTCCACAGTTCTTTATCTCTTCTCATGTGGCCAAGAATACCACATTCACACAGGGCACTTTCAATTTGGACCAGCTGGGGTAGATATCGGGATTGCTGATCTTCAATGCAAATTGACCTAGGAGTATTGTGATTTAAGAGTATTAAGAAGCTTAGTGAAAAAGTAGTGTTTTTATGCAAAAAGCACGTAAATAAAACACATGTCTATTATTAGTGAAGTACAACTAAGATCATTACTGTATAACTGGTTGAATTCCAACAACAGTCTCCTTTTGTGGAATGCCTGAATATCCCACTTTTTCCAGCACATCAAGCACCTCATCACATATCAGTTCAGCTCTCAATTGGTCATCTGTTGTGGCCTTTGATAACTGAAAACAAAGATTACAGAGGATTTTTCTTTTTGTACTCTTCTTTAGTGTCTGCAAAGAGTACCAAAATTTATAAATAACTAAAGATCGCGTGCTTTTGAATGACTATCACATTCTTCTTTTTATTGCTATATCTTTGCAGGACTTTTTTTCCGTGGGAATCTTTTTGGTTGTAAAATTTATTCAAATTGAGATTTTTTTTCTTTTAAAAGAAGTACAAGAACGTAGTAAAACACATTTTTCCTTGCAATGTTGTTCCTTAAGTTACAAAGCAATTAGTGTACTTCTGTGCCCTTAAGGATTACAATTACTTTTTTTATACACGTGCTTGTATGAAAGCTTGAAAAAGTTTATTTCCTGCGGAAAAGGTATTGTTAAATGTTCTGGCTTTTAACTTACTGAAGCACTTTTATTTGCATTGTTCAGGTGTGGATGTGTTAAAAGTACAATGCAATAAATTAAACAATTTTAAGGTTAACATTGTACTTTTAATTATAATATTATTATGCTTAGAGTATATAGGGATGCTAATTTACCCTTTCAGAAATTGTTCTTAGCAAGGGATCCTGGTTTTCTGATGGAGAAAGAGGCTCACCAACGAGAAAGGATGCCACGTCTGGTGTATGAAGTCAGATCCGAGACTAAATTGGCATTTCAACTCGTGGAGTCGTTATTTGAGTTTGTCTCGTCGTGTGTCGAGTTCGTCTCATCCACTTCCCAGATCGTCTCGTCGTGAATTGGGCCTATTAGTCTCGTGGCCGACGAGTTCGTCTCGTCAACTCCCCAGATCGTCTCGTCGTGATCAGACCCAACTTCATGTCACCATTATGAAGTCAGATCCGAGACTAAATTGGCATTTCGACTCGTCGAGTCGTTATTCGAGTTTGTCTCGTCGTGTGTCGAGTTCGTCTCATCCACTTCCCAGATCGTCTCGTCGTGAATTGGGCCTATTCGTCTCGTCGCCGATGAGTTCGTCTCGTCAACTCCCCAGATCATCTCGTCGTGATCAGACTTGTCGCCACCAAGTTCGTCTCGTCGACCCGTGAGGCTGACACTCCTCTTTGACTCGTCAAGTGCAGAGTTCGTCTCATCGAACTCTGGGATCGACTCGTCGGATCAGTTTCAACTCCAGCTCTCCAAAAAATGTCGAAGCTGGGAGGGGCCTCGGACTTGGTTAACTTGCAAAATGGCGGCTGTGGATAACAGGGAAAGAAGTTTGGATGATCTCAAAGCTTCTCTTCGAGATGGTGTGCAACATTTAATCGCCCGCTTAAGTGAAGAGATCTTAGCAGACGAGGACGGGATTGATTATTTATGCACACACATCGACCGGCTTTTGAATCTTTTAACAAGGGCAAGCACTCTGTTTTTCATCCCTGTGGATCTCATTTCACTTCTTGTCAGAGCTCGTCAAGCAATTAATGAACGGACCTCCAAATCAGCAAATGGTGATTCAGTACCACTGCTTTACACAGGATGTAAGGGAAGACCAGCAATAGCTATTTCCAGGGAGCAACTAGAATTGTACTTGGATTATGGCTTCACGGCGGTTAAGATCGCACAGTTATTTTCTGTGTCCGTGAAAACCATATTTCGTCGCCTTAATGAATGGGGAATCGAGAGAAAAAAATACAGTGATCTGTCTGACATGGAGCTTGACAATGTTATGTAAGTATAATCAGCCAAGTTAAATAACAATGATGTAGATGTGGATTACTTTTTTTCTCAAATCCTATTGTAAAATGAAAGCCAGAAAACAACAGAAAAGAAGAGGTGAAATGTCACAGTGAAAACTGATTATTTTTAAAATTGTGCAGTACATATGGACATAAATGATGTTTTTACAATTGACATGTCCTTATGTCCCGTACAATGGAAGAATGTAATATCAGTCCCTTAGACTTCATTAGCATGAGTACATTTACTAACGAATTGAGGATCTGGAGACTAATATTATTTTGTTTTTGAGGGTGTAATGAGAGCCTTACTATCAATTTCTAATGGTACCATATTTACATTTATTTTAGTAACAACATTTTGAAAGTCATTCCAAATTGTGGATATCGAAGGATGAGAGGCCACTTGACAGCACAAGGTCTTCTTGTTCAATGGAGTTGTATTCAAGATAGCATGAAGCGAGTCTGCCCTGAGGGTATTCTCATGCGAGCCTTGCAGCTTACTGCAGTTCACAGAAGATTCTACCATGTGAGAGCTCCACTCTCACTCTGGCACATCGATGGTAACCATAAATTAATCAGGTTAGTCTGCCATTTAAACACTGATTCTAAAGAAATGACCTTTTTTGTAAAAGCCCCACAACCTATGGGGGTTAAAGTAAGATCTCATACAACATTGATGAACTCTGGTACATTTAACCTATATTTCACTGTTAGTGAGAAATTACCATTGTGATGATTTATTACATGGAATATTTCATGCCTTAATAAAACTTATCACTGCATTTTGCACCCAATGGAGGCCTCTGATGAGAATGTCACTTTTAAATTGCAGGTGGGGCTTTGTTATTTATGGGGCCATTGATGGATACTCAAGGCATATCATGTTTATAAGATGTAGTTGCAACAACAAAGCTGCAACAGTGCTTCAATTATTTCTGGAAGCTGTAGAAACTTTTGGTTTACCATTGAGAGTAAGAGGGGACAGAGGGGTGGAAAATGTTGATGTTGCATGGTACATGTTCAGCCATCCAAACAGAGGGCCAGATAGAGGAAGCTTTATTGCCGGACGGAGCTGCCACAATCAAAGGATTGAACGACTATGGAGAGATGTTTATTGTGGCTGTTCATTCACATTTTATAACCTCTTTTCATTCATGGAAGTTGAAGGGCTGTTGGATATTGGCAGTGATGTTCACATGTATGCCTTGAGATATGTATTTCAACCAAGAATAAATGCCCACGTAAAGGAATTTGCAGAAGGATGGAATAACCACCCTTTGTCAACTGAGAGAAACATGTCACCTGCCCAACTTTGGTTATGGGGTCTTCAAAGAGTGCCTCATGGTGATGAATTTCTGACAAATGTAAGAATTCCATTATGATGATGATGGTGATGATGATGACAATGATGATGATGATGATGATGATGATGATGATTAGATTGATGGTGGACTTTGGACCCTTTTTTGTGGACTCGGCGACTCGCAAATGTGGACTTAAGGACCATGGTGTTGACTTTGAGACTTGGAGTTGACTTAGGGACTTACGGCAAAGTGGACTTGAGGACCTTTTGTGGACTCAGCGTCTTTGTTTGTGGACTCGACAACTTTTTGTGTTGACTTAAGGACTATGTCATTGAACTATCTTAACCATCCCTATTTTATTCATCTTTTTTTGACAGAGTTCTATTGCACTTGAAGAACACAAGTTGGACAAAACTTCTGAATACATGTTACTGTGAGACCATCACTCAGGAGCCTTTCGGGGAACAATACGATCAAAATGAGCGAAGACCAGGAAAAGTTATTACGTTATAAAATAAAGTGTAATTAGTCTATGACGACAGTGTATAACAAAAATTATCCTTTACTTCCGTTATTTTTTCCGTGAAACAATGCAATGAGAACAGCATTTGAGAACAATAGGCATCGCTGTAGTCTAATCTTCTCGTTTTGCTTTTTTAGTGTTCTAAAGGTAGATATCTGTATTTCCTTACGTAGGTAGTAGAAATAATTTTGTAATATTTAAATAGTTCTGAACTAGAGTTTTATGTTGTTTTGTATTGTAAGTAGTGTATTCAAGTGTACTTTATTGTCTCATTATGTTGTAAATAATGTTTGTCAGAAAGATATTCATAATAAAAAAAAAAAGAGCCAAGACCAGGAAAAGTTATTACGTTATAAAATGAAGTGTAATTACAATCTATGACGGCAGTGTATAACAAAAATTATCCTTTACTTAAGTTATTTTTTTCCTTGAAACAATGCAATGAGAACAGCATTTGAGAAAAATAGGAAAATGGGTTAGAGTGGCTTTCAATAGCAAATTTATTGTTTCGGCCACCGTCTGTGAAAATGAAATCTACTACAGTGTACTAGGGTAGTTAAATTGTAGAATTTTCGGACAAAAAATATGAAAATACACTAGAGTCGCTTCCGGTTGAACATTAAAAGTAATTTATGTATGTATTGGCACTGTATGATTTCATCGTAGTTACAAAAATGTACAACATATCTTCATTCTGCGTTTGCTGTTTCTGCTTGTTTCTGTTATGTTTACATTGGTTTCCAACGATCCCCTTTGTTGTGTTTGACGAAAAACGAGTTGTTAACGTTTCAATTTATCGAAAACCACTCCTGCGCAAAAAGTAACATCAAGCTGGTTTTTGATACTTATAAATCCGTGCGCAACAGATTGTTTGTATACATAAACGATGGCAGGACACTACAAGTTACAAGAACTAAACATGACCAAAAAATCGATTAACGAGGCAGTACCATTCTATAAATTTCAAGGTGAGCAATCCACAAAACATCCTAAACCTATAGGCCACTTCTGAGTTCCAAAAGTTCTCACTTTCAAAATGAGGCTAAGTGCACAACCTTTTTTGTGAAAGTGAGTTTTATTTGCATGAGAATGAAAAAATATTTCCGTATTAGTGGCTGAGCATTTACCCTCGTTCTGATACAAAGGTCCAGGGAACTTCGGAAGTGGCCTATTGAACTATTGCCTGAGTCAGCAACAGAACAAAACAGAACTCCTAGCTAAGTGAAACTCAAACAGGTATCGTGCCGGACGCACAAAAAAGGTAACGAAGATCTCTGCGAATACCTTAAACCTTAAGCTTGGCCCCGTTTTTTGATGGACATAATAAAATGTAAAAACACAACATGCAGGTATAGAACGGTGGCTATGCGCCATAAGTTACAAGATAATGGTAAATAAGACGAGAACTCTGACAATTTTTGAACCTGTGCAAAAAGTATCAATTTAACTATCTCTTCTTTTTGAAGTAGTAACATGGCAGAAATCATGCAGATGATCCGCAAAAAAAAAAGAAGACACAGAAAACTAAAGCATTTTGTTCGAGACAACTGCTCTCTTTCAGTTATTAAAATAAGTCTTTCTTTAATTTATTTTTTTCGGATCGTTCACCATGAAATCAGGAATGCTCTTCTTTACTTTCTCCACTGCCTTATGTGAGTTGCACGAAGACCTCTGATCTTGTCAGTAACTTTCTGCTTAGAGTATTTTTGTATGATGTCTTTATGGCCGCTGTCGTTCAATCGCTGTACAACATCTTTAGATTCAATCTTTTGACTGCCTTGAATCAAGTCCTTAAAAAGGTTTGAAAAGACCATCACCTCCTCTTCTTCGAAAACTTTCGATTTTCCTTGAGTTGTAGTCGGACTTATAATTGAGTTCGAGTCGCTCGCATTGTCATTACAATCGCTGGCCTCCACGTCTTCAAAAAGAGAACCCTGAGATTTCTTGAACCTGTACAATCCTCTCACTTTGTCCAACAGTCTTTTGTTTTCACAGTCCACGAGCAGTGGATTTGTGCGCTTAAGAGCAAGGACTTCCCGTAACGTAATTGATTGGCGGCTGATATTATCTGCGAAGGTTTCTTTTATTGCTCTTTCCTCTTCCTTTGTCCAGGTCTGGCGGACCGGAGGTACAGGTACCGCATCAAGATCGCCATCCTCTTTTCCTTCAGGAGGTGAATCAAAATCATCTTTTGTCATACAAGGTTGCTCGATTTCATCATTTTTGCTACGTGATGGTACAGCAGGAGAACTCGGCCTACCATGCATTATGGCCGTCAATTGCCTAGCAGCAAAAGCGGAGTTTGTGCACTTTTGCACAAGATGATAGTGCTTATCTGCAGTTCGTTCAGTGTGCGCCATATATGCGGCGACATTACCCTTGACCTCTTTATTGTACTGTCGAATTGCTGTTGTGCATGACTTCCTCATTAGTGTTCCTGAAATACGTGTTTCCTTATCAATCATACCACCCTTCCGCCAGGCGCTTGTTATAGCTGATGACAGATCGCTGCTCTGCATCTTCGCTCCTTTCCAGTTTAAGAACAAGGAAGTGGATCCACCGCCCTTCACAACTTGCTGCCTTGCGTGCTCGACGTAAATGCCCAACCAACTTTTGAGGCTTTCATCGCAGCAGAGATTTGCTGGGCCATGCTGACTGTATGTTTTATGATCTTTAACAGAAATCATGTATGTTTCATCGACACAGCTCATTTCCTTGTACTCATCTATGGTACTGTTCGTTATGACTCCGCTCCGATGCCCATTCTGGGAAAGCAGGTGTATGAACAAGAAGTTTCTCAAATCACAGTACTCAATTTGGCCTAGAGGTGTAGAATTCTGGCCTTTGTCTATCAAATTGCCAATGACCTTGACTTGATTACGAGCAAACTCTGACTTAGCAAACTCTTGAACTTTTTCTGGGGTAATAAGACGCGCAAGATCTTCTTCTTGTTTCTCCCAAAATCTCTCTTTAACCTCTTTGCGAAGACTTTTACACCACTGCCCACATTTTTGAAAGAGGGCGTCTGCCGTTTTTTCACATTCTCGGGGAAGCCCGATGTCACCCTCTGTTGTAGCGAACGTATAAAACTTGCGTAAAGAATGAAGATAACTGATTGTGGTTGCTGCCTTGTGTGACGCTCTCGACACTGGATAAAACTTGTCGCGAATTAGCGCCTTGTCAAACAAGCTTTCAACGGTTTGTGTTCCTATTATCGACAGTATTGTCTGCACTTGTCGCACCACTAGCGCAGCTGGCCTTGCATCTTTTTCGCCCCCATCGGGGCTAAGGATCCATTTCTCGAATGCTTCGAATACTCTTTTACTTTGTTGATCACAAGCTTCAGTTTGGACCTCCACAGCATCATCACTTTCTTCACACTCCTCAAAATATTCAAGGTCGTCTTCACCATCACTTGCCAATTCTACAACAATCACTTTGTCTACAGTCGAAGTTGAACTGGCTGCCCTCAAGGTCCCTGTGTCCTCATTCACATGTCCTCTAGGTGCAGCAATCTTTTTGCTCTCCTTGAACTGGTTACTTGTTTCAGAAGCTTCTTCACCTGGTGGGTCACCTTCTATCTCGACAAAATTCTGAGCGAGAGAAGCACTGGACTGATAGACAGGCCGGGATTCTTTAAGAGCCCTCCAATACCTCTTTGTGCCTTGTATGTACCCGTGCTGCTTCTGTAAGTGCTTTGATAGATACCTTTGCTTGCACCCACACTCGCAACAGACTTTTCTCCTTCTCTTATTCCTCACTTCTTTCGGCTTCTTCGAGTTTCGTTGGTCGTGGCGCATGTCAAATTTATGAACAGCATTTCTGGCTCTTTCGGCACTCCAGCCATGCACATTCTTTAAATGACGAGGGAGCTTATATACTTTGGAGCCACAGCTGCGAAGAGGGCAACGAAATTTGTTTCTTTTATTTGGTTTCGCATCCTTCTCTTCATCTTCCTCATCGTTGCTTTCTGTACTTTTTGATGATTCCGATTGACTGCTGTCTGTATTATCTTCCTTGTTGTTTTCTGTACTTTCTGACGATTCCGATTGACTGTTGTCTGTATTATCTTCCTTGCTCCTTTTTGGGGTCCTTGATCTTGAGTGACTTTGGGGCAATTTTCTTTTCCCGCTTATTGACCGAGAACCAGAACTATTCTCAGATCTTCTTAGTTTCGTTTTTTTTTTATGAAGGCTTTCGCTTGCTTTGTTATCTCTTCTTCGGTTTGCTCCAGGCCCGATAATTCACTCTCGTTTTCAGTGTCCGGCGGATCGCCTTTGGTTACTACTTTGTACAGTCCTTTGAGAGCCCAAAATAAAGCAATTTTTCATTATTTATACAGATTAAAATGGATGTTGAGTTCTCATTTTCTAATATAAAATAGTTACAAACTAATGTTTTTACTTGCTATCCTACAGGGATATGCTAGACAGCTCAGAGCTCAGCTTACTCTGTCATTTCTGTGATGAGACATTAATTCAATTACGACATGCAATGCAGGATACTACAAACTACGAGTTTAGCAAAGAGATGTAGCTTACAGTTAAAAGTTTATAAAACCGAATTCAAAATTTGTTACCCCTGTTTCATGTCTGATCCACAAATATAAGTCTTATACATGTCCCTATAACATTCGCTTCACTTGAGTTCCCCCAAGGGAAACCCTCTATCGTTTTTTGCCCTTACAAAAAAAAAAACCTTGGAGGCTACACAGACTTCCAGCCCGGGGGGAGGAGAAGGGAGGTGGTTTACTTCCTAGAAGTACGATAACAGGTATGTGCTGCTGGATGGGGTCGTATTTTCACTACTGGATTGACTTTTATGTTTTTTTATTTAAGAGTTATAGAATGGGGTAGCACGTTTTCAGGATTTTGGGGGTCAGAAAATTTAGGTATGTAGGGGTTTAAAATAGGAAGACTTGCAGCACATTAAATTTAACAAACATGTCAGTTAATTTCTGGATGACCTACAATCCTGGTCAAAACACTTTGGGACACTCACCAAAATCGGGCGAAAAATAGAAAATTTCACTAAGGGCACTTCTACCCTTATAAAAGAAACACATCTTGTTCTTTTAGTGCGTTTTATAGAACCCTCCCCCCCCCCCCCTAGACAATGTTGAAATATTTGAGCCGTCGATGGACTCATCTGCGTTCTCTCCACCACTAAAAATCAACATTGTAGTGGGGGGAAGGGGGGAAAGCGGGAATTGTCCCAGGACTTTTGTCCAGGATTGTAGCCTAAAGGTGTGATAAGGTAGATGCATAAACAGACAGTCATTAAGTTGGGATCACGTTTTTTCTAAAGTGACTAAGATGTGGTCTATAATATCGCCACTATAATGGGGTAGGGGTTCCGAGAGGCTAGTAGTGGCAGAGACCCAGCAAAGATTATCCCACGTAACCCCCCTCCCCTCCCCTCCCTTCCACAAGGGGCTTCTAACAACATATCTACAGCTGGTCAGTCATGAAGAAAACTTAACAATGTCAGGGCTTCATTCAAACAAGCTCTGATAAATTAGATAATAGTATAATTAGTAATAATAGTAACATAATTAGTATTAATAGTAACATTAACAATAACAATATCAATAATAATAATAATAATAATAATGATATTAATGATAACTGTAAGTTACATTCTATAAGCATTGTTCAAGTAAGTGAAACTGGTGCTGTATAAAGGTTGCAAATGGAAGAAAAGAGGTTTGAAACTAATCCTCGGTAATTTTTTAACGTTCTTACAGGTGCTATAGAAAAAAACCTTACAAAATACAATAGTCCGATACATGATCAAGTTTATGACAGTGTTCCTATAAACACAATTCGAATGAAGAAATATTTCTGCTTCCTGTGTACTTTAATATTCTTTAAATAAAAAAATTAATAACGGAATTATGAAACTAGAAAATGAAATCGAAGAAAATATGACATAATCTTTTTCAACAATCGGCAAAATGACAATCATTGGCAGAAATTGCTCAGTTTTGTCTCATCGTTGTACTCTAATGCTTAAATACATGTACAAAAGGTTATTGTTGTTCTATACCAAGTAAGAATTCTACAAAATACTACTATAGCATCTATGCTTAATATAAATATTCTTTAAAAGTTCTCTCGTTCCGTTCGTTATGATTTTACTTTCACTCTGCTTCACAAAAATGATCATTGTTTCTTTATAAGCTTACCTGTGATTTTTTTTAATTGCTCTTCTCCCTGGCAAGCCTGACGAAAATCTGCGCGGGCTTGTTTCAGCTCAAGTAAGATATTCGGTCCATTGTATCTACTATTTGGATTCATTGCACACTTGTGACTTGATGTCTCACTTGCAGGAATTGAGAACTTAATACTAAAACAGCAGAAAACAGGGTAAGAAGTCTGCTGAACGCGGATGAAGCGGATTATAGATCTTGTATGATCAATACTTCAACAAAAGCACTAAGACTGTACGATTGAAAAAGCCAGATCTAAAGGACTTTACAATTACCTTCACTTGCATTTGTGTCCAACATAAAACATGGTTGACAGCGTGGAATGAAAGCAGCGTCACAATGCACTCTGGGAAATGTCCTTGCACTTCCGGTGTTTCGTTGAATGCAGCACGTTATCAAAAATGTCAATAAATATAACGGCCGGGGAAAAAAAATACAGCGTACATTGTGTTTCCATCGTGTTTCCGACATTGTTTCACCCACCTTTTTAAAAATACTCTGTAAAATTCGTGGCATGATTAGCACTTCCGGTGTTTTGTTGAATGCAGCACGTTATCAAAAATGTCAATAAATATAACGGCCGGGAAAAAAAATACAGCGTACATTGTGTTTCCATCGTGTTTCCGACATTGTTTCACCCACCTTTTTAAAAATACTCTGTAAAATTCGTGGCATGATTAGCCATTTTTGCCGTGCCTCTGTTAAGGAGTAGATTACAGATGATGACCTTCAAAACGTGAAAAAGGGAAAAACTATAACCGCAGTCAGGAGTTTATCATTGATATCCTTACTACATTCTTATCACGTTCTGTGATTGATAAGTATACACGCACACATAGATAGGATATATTTTTTTAAATTTCTAGTTGCAGTTCGTATGAAAACGCTTGTCCATGGCTTCTTTTTCCCCACCAAGTACTATTTGATACTTAATTTAATTAGCTGCAGGTGTCGTGAAGATCTGAAGATGTGAAAAGCACTAAACCAACGAATATGACCAGCACGTAAATTTATCTGTTATTAACCCTCGTTTCCATTGGGAGTGTAAATTGCTGACTTGAGTCTCACTTAGGGTGGTCAGGATGGAAATCTAATGTTTTAAAACAAACAAAATTCTCCACCTATTAAAGAAAATTACTTTAAACGCGTTCATATTGTGTTAACAGCAGTATGTAATCTCATAAAACTTCGCGCAAAATAGATGTAATATAGATCACATCAGCTCCAGTATTAAGTGGTCCCTGGAACTGGTTGCCTTTTTAAGAATCGGCTATTTTAGGGGACAAGCATAGTCTGAGCAACACCCATTTTGTTCTATTTAAGGGGGTTCAAGGGACTTTTCCACAACATTCTTGTACCTTAAAAGTATTAGGTGTTTCTTTAGAAATGTCAAGCGATCCTGAAATATTTCTGACTGCCGGGCATTTAGTCTATTTGAGACCGTGACATTAGACACTGCGAAAATAAAAATACAAACAGTTGACGTAACAAAATAACTGCTTACGGCTTTATTAAACCACCTTTTAATGTCTAAAGCAATTTACAAAGAAAATTGTTTCTCCATTTACTGCAACCGATGCAGTATAAACTTAAAATTCTACCTTGAATTTTGTTTTCTTCCTCTGGCTGTTCTCGGCAACAAACACATTCTCTTTGCGCTGGCATGATTTGACATCACTCACAAGAACACCAAAATGTGCCTTCTAAACAATCGTTTTCTTCTTCGTTTTCGCTTTCGCTATCCTCAGGATTGGGGACAAATTCTGGCTCAAAACGGTAAGGTTGAACATCAGCCATGACCTCAAGTAAACAAATACGCTTGCAAAGACAAAATCTCCTGAACAAGATGACGTCACGCTGAGCGACCTAGCTCGACCTTGCCGCTGAGCATTTGTTTCAAAATGGCACCTGCCGATGACAAATCTTTGGAGACAAATTTCTTGGGATAGAATGCACTTTAGAAGCTGAAACTTCGGTGAGCAACTTAACTCAATATCAACTTTTTATTGGTGATGACAAAAAAAGTACGCTTTTTGGAGTGACCTTCTCCTTTAAAAAAATTAAATAAGGGGGTCTTCATTTTCAGGTCTTTGTTTTCAGTGTTTGTTTTTGGGTCTTCGTTTTCCAGCTGAAATCACTGACCATTTCTGTAAAAGCATGAATAATAGGCTACAATACAAGTCTTAGAGTTACATGTAGTACTATAAGTATAGGTAATCATACGGTTTCGAGTTCAATTTGTAATTTGCACTTGAGTTTTTCAAAAAGCCGAAATTGCATGAGCCGCTTCGATGAGTACAATTTTAACTTTTTGAAAAACTCACAAGTGCAAATTAATTCCAAATTGAATAAGAGAAACTGTATGATTGCTCATTAATAATATACACATGAAAAAATTTGAAGTATTCAAAGATTTTTCTTGAAGCCATTTTCTCTCATTCGAGAAAACGTTTCAAAGTTTCCACACAAAATTTCCGTCCTCATTTTATGTGATATCATTGGTTTAGAAAACTTTCTATTGTCTTTCAGCCAATCATAATCCAGAATTATGTGTAATTTACACTGGTATTTACACTTTTTGCACTGGTGTTACACTTGAATTGCACTGCTCTCAGCTAATGAGAATCAAGTAATTTTTTCATCTACATTTATATCTAACAATTTTTCACCGAAGTGGAGGTGAATAGTTAACAATTATTCACCGAAGTGGAGGTAAATATCCATCACTTTCACCGACACTGAGGTGAATAATTGTTTTAGTATATACCACACAAGCTGAATAATTAGCGGACCAGAAACGTTATTTTATGTGTGACAAACGGTCGGAAAAGTAAAAATCTCTCGCGCCGGTTGCTCGGAGGTGAATAGTACTTGCTAATCACCTCCGAGTTAACCAATCAGAGCGCGCGAAAAGCACTATTCACTTGTGTGGTATATACTAATAGTGGATATTTACTGAACCGCGAAGCAGCAAGGTAAATATATACCACTTTCACTGACACTGAGGTGAATAATTGTTTTAGTATATACCACACAAGCTGAATAACTAACGGACCAAAGAGTAACTTGATTTGTGACAATATCCTGACAAAAACCATTTTGATTTTCTTTGGCTGCTCGGAGGTGAAAAGTACTTGGCTAATCACCTCCGAGCCAGCTAATCAGTGTGCACAAAAAGAACTATTCACTTGTGTGGTATATAATGGTAATTGAACTGAGTGAAGCGCAATTTAGTCTGAAATCATATGCTTCATTTCAAAATTGAACGAGCGCACAGCGCGAGTTCAATTTGAAATCACAAGTATGATTTCAGACCAAAATTGCACGACCCAAAGTTCAAATGCCACTTTGTTAGATCCATGTTGAAACGCACAATTTAATAGCAAAATTTGTCAAACAATGGCTTTTTTTCCTTTCATTTTCCTACAATGTGATTGGTTAGTTTAAAAAAAGCCATAAAACCTGATTGGTTGTTTTGTTTTACTGTCCCATTCTCATTGGCTGAGAAAAAGATATGATTTAGAGCAAAAGATAGTGTGATTCGTGAATAAATTGGACTGCTGCGAGCAATTCACATTTGCAAGTGCAAGGATAACCAGTGATTTCAAAATGGATTTAATAAATACTAAAATGTAATAAGGCTGATTTATACCACTTCTTATAAAAAAACAAAGGCAATATAAGGAGATTCACTTACCCAAGGCAAGGCCACCCCACCTAAAAGTTTTAGGCAAGTATGTTTGCTTGGGTTTGCTTGGGACACTCGTTCATTATAACTTTTGAGTGACCTTTATTGAGGACAAAACAGCCCCTTGTTAAATACGGTTGCCACTGTACCTCGGTTTCAAACATGATACATCATTGCAAGTTCGTTGGGTTTTATCGATGTATTGAAGTTTACATTTGAGAACGCAAAAAGCGGTAACAAAAACTTGCGCTGTAACTTTTCAACCTAAGGGGTGCATTAATTTTTGTTGTTGTTGTTTCTGGTAACGGTCTCCCCAAAGTAACATGAAACGTAACTTACCTCAAGTGCCTCACACCTCTCTGAGATCATTTATGTCCTCAAAATACGACAAAATTGAAAATATTTGGACGTAGAGACCTTTAGAATCCAGCGCAACTTTCGTGGAAAATGCGACCTCATCATTCATAAATATGGATCTCCCGGCTCGTGGTTTTTACGAAACGCTACCAAACTCGAGCTACATCATTGACTTTGTTGAACGTTATCGCCTTTCCAATTCGCTGCTCTCTCGTCAAAATGTTCTCCAAATATTTTAATATTTCTATCTGAAGCGTAATTAAGTGGACTACGGGACCCGGTAAGTATAAGGGGTACTCAGAAATACAATTCGAAAAAAAATTATAAACATAAATATTATCACTTCTAATTTAAAAGACTGTTAGATATTACTAATAACTACCACTGACGTGAATTTCACGTTAAGCGATTGAATACAGCCTTTCGTATTTCGATTTGCGTTTGAAAACACACTTTTTAAATTCTTCGCAAAATTTTTCCTTCGCAATTACCGTTCAATGTAACACATATCGTGGCGTTTGCAATCGCTCGAAAAAAAGAGGAAATAAAAAGGTCTGTGGTAAGTCATGACCTGCGAAACTCTTAAATGGTATCAAACTCGCGACTTTGATACGAACAGCCCTGGATGCTAGACATGTAAACAGAACACCATAACGCTTTACTTCGCGACGGCCTTCTTTGATGTACCAGGGGCCAAAGTAATCCACAGCACTGAAAGTGAAAGGTGGTGCGGGCTCTAGGCGATCTCCAGGCAGGTTTGCCATCTTCTGTTCTTGAGGACGGCCTCTCAGCTTCCGGCAAGACACACATTCGGAAATATGTTTGGACACTACAGAACTTCCACCAACAATCCAATAGCCACTTGATCTGATTTCATTCTGAGTAATCCCACGACCTTGATGTTTAATTAGCTGGTGAAAGTGGCAGAGGATAAGATCCGTCACATGTCCTTTCTTGGGTAGAATGACAGGATGTTTCACGTCATAAGGGATGCTAGACTGTCTCAATCGCCCACCAACTCGTAGTATGCCATCTTTATCTAGAAAGGGGTCAAGTTTGTACAGCGAGCTTGACTTCTTCACTGTCCTCATCCTTTCCTTGCTGGCATCCTTGTCGGCGGCTGGTGATTTAATATTAACATCCTTCAGCAATTGAATTTCATCTTGGAATGCTTCGTTCTGTACTATCCTGATGATTTGTAGCTTAGCATGTTGTCGCTCCTTGACATCAACCGGCTTGTATGTAGCGATCCCTTCATTTCTCTTCCTTTCTTTCTGTTCTCCAGCAGCTGTCTTTCGGAATCTTTGTTGCAATCGGAGACAGACGGCAATTGCTTTTCCTAATCGATGCCAGTTGGAGAAATAGGTCAAGCGCTCCAATAAGGATGATAGTTTTGGCTCTTGGATCTGACTTGCTCTTACAGAAATGTTCCTGACCTCTGGGTCATCAGGAGGGATTGGGGGAGTGTCATCCACGGAATCCCAGTCTTTAGGTGAATTCCAGAGAAAAGCCGGTCCATTCTACCAAGAAGTGTTGTCGATTAGCTCTTGGGCACCAGTACCACGGGAGGCAACGTCTGCAGGATTGGATTTTGTTCCCACGTAGTGCCACTGGTCAGGAGATGTCCGCTCGCTTATTTCCTGGACGCGATTGCCAACGAACACATGAAACCTTCTGGCGTCATTGTTGATGTATCCTAACACCGTTTTACTATCGATCCAGAAGACTTCTTTCATCTGCACATACTCCAGCTCCTTCCGCAGCATACAACTGATCTTCGATGAGACGACAGCAGCAGTTAGTTCTAGTCTGGGTATGGTCACTGGCTGAAGGGGAGTTACACGTGACTTTCCCATCACCAGGGAACAATGGACACGATTCTTGACATCAACCAGTCGGATGTAGGAACACTGCCCGTAGCCATTCTGACAAGCATCCGAGAAGTGGTGCAGCTCTGCATTCTCAACTTCATCAAAGTCTTGAGGCTTGTGACATCTTGCCACTCTGAGCCTTTCTAAAGCCGGAAGTTCAGTTCTCCACTTCTCCCATTTGGGTCTCAACTTGTCGGGGACTTCGTCGTCCCAGCCGACACCATCTCGGCACAGCTCTTGCAGAATTTGCTTGCCTACTAAAATGAATGGAGAGACCAAGCCGAGGGGGTCAAACACTGAGCTGACTGTTGACAGGATTCCTCTCCGTGACAAAGGTTTATCTTGCATTATGATCCTGAACTGGAGAGTGTCAGACTCTATGCACCAATGAACACCCAGAGCACGTTCAACTGTGGTATCGTTACTGACGAGGAGGTGGTCCTTTGCGTCTACTGCTCGATCTTCTTCAGGAACAGAACTTACAACTTCTCTGCTGTTCGAGGTAAACTTGTGCAGCCAAAAGCCACCTTTCTGACATAGGGATTTGGTGTTCTTGATCAACTCTTTGGCTTGTTCTACGGATGGTACCGATTTCAGTCCGTCGTCTACGTAGAAATTTCTTCGAATGAAGTCTGCCGCTGCACTGCCGCAGGTTTCTTCGTACTGGTCCGCGATAGTTTTGAGGGCGAAGTTGGCACATCCCGGCGATGAGGTGGCACCAAACAAATGGACAGTCATTCGGAATTCTACAGGGTCTCCCTTCAGCTCTCGATTGTCCCACCAAAGGAATCTCAGGAGGTTGCGATGTTCCTTGTTTACCTTCACTTGGTGAAACATTCCTTGGATATCGCACATAAGGGCAATTCGTTCTTGACGGAATCTGCACAGAACTCCAGTAAGGTTGTTGGTCAAGTCTGGTCCCTGGAGTAGTTGCTGGTTCAGAGACTGGCCATCACATAGAGCACTACAGTCAAACACAACTCTGATTTTTCCCGTTTTCTTCTTATGATACACTCCATGATGTGGAATGTACCACACTTGCTTGCTCGTTGTCGATATCTCCTCAACGGGAACTCTTTCTGCATAACCACTGGATATGATATCCTGCATGAAGCTGCAGTAATCTTTTCTGAACTGGTCCTCGCTTAATAGTCTTCCTCTCAGCTTCATAAGGCAATTTAGGGCCAACCTCTTACTATTCGGCAGCTCCAAGTTTTCGTCTCGAAGAGGCAGTGGCATCTCAAAGTGACCGTCTGCCAGCTGATGGATACCTTCGCACACTGTTCTCAGGAATCTTCGGTCTTCAACGGACAGGGGTTTTTCATCAGCTTGCCGTTCACTGAAGTCAAGGGTAAACATTTTAGACACATCGCTAGGACTGATCATTTCCTTTACTTGTGCTTTGAACGCGAAGTGACATATCTTTCCCTTTGGTGTCCCTTGAACTTCACGGGTAACGATACGATTACACGCAATTTCACTCTTGATTTCAGCGTCTTCTTCATTCGATGATCTTACGGCACCAATGATACCCCATCCAAGAGCCGTTTTCTTGGCATATGGGTCATCTGCCTTTCCTGGAATAACTTCCAATGGCTTTAGGGCGCGGGAACAGTTAAGGCCAATGAGAAGTCCGACTTCTATATCTTCGTTTAGAGGCATGATCTTCTCTGAGATCTTTTGAAGGTGTGGCCAGTTAAGAGCGGATTCAGGTCTCTGAATTTGACTCTTCTTAGCTGGTATAGATGATCTTGAGTAGCTTTTAGGGAGTGGAATTTCTACATCTTCATTGTAGCCACGTACAACCAGGCCTTTGATCCTTCGGCTTTTGATTACCTCCTCTGCTAAGACTGTTGACAACTTTAGTTCGACTTCGGGTCCGTTGACGTCTGATCTTTCGAGAAGATCTTCGTTCACAAAACAAGCGTCAGATTGCTCATCCAAAAGGGCATAGGTTAGCAGCTTCTTCCTGATATCTCTTCTGTGGTGAATCCATACGGGAACAATCAGGGAATGCATACAGGATGGATTCACGTTCTTCACATCAGAGAGATTAACACGATGGGAGGTGGCTATTGGTGTATCTCTTGAACCACTGTCTTGTCCGTTTTCATTTGGAGCGGGATCACTGTGAAGGGAAGTCGGGTGGAAGCCATTGCAGGTTTTGCACACCAGTCTTCTTCTACAAATTCTTTTCATGTGCCCCCACTTCAGACATCCAAGGCAAGGGGCATTTGCCTTTATGAAATCCCTTCTTTCGGCTACCGACTTCTTCAGGAACTGCTTACACAAATCCAAGTCGTGAGATGCTTTGCACAGTGGGCAAGAGGTGGCTTCAGACTTCTTTGCCTTCCTGCCGTTAATGTTGCTGTCCGTTACTTCATGGGATTCAGTTGCAAGGGCATTGAAGCTGAGAGGTTTTCTTCTATTAAAACCGTTTAACTTCCGTCCTTTATCTGTATTTTCCTTCGCGACTTCTTCTTTCTGGGGTCTAACTGTCGTTACTGGATTGCAGGCAATTCTAGACTCCCTTTGAAGGAAACGGCAGAATACAGAGAACGGAGGGTAGTCCATTTCGCCTTTACGTACATCGGATGAGGTTTCTTCGCTGTGACGTAGATCGTCATCCTTATTAAGCCAGCGGTCTACTTCTCGACTCCAACGATCGATAAGGTAACGAGGGAGTTTGCGAACCATTCTTTGATTTTCATCCGGATCGTCAAGGACCTTTAGGTATTTCATTGTATTCGTAGCCGTCTGACAGTGAATCAGGAAATCTGAAAACTTGCGCAGGCTCGTTCCATCGTTGGGAGGAATCTTGGGCCATTCATTTATTTTCTTCCTGTAAGCGTCTGCAACAAGGAAGGGGTTACCAAATCGGTCGGATAGGATCTTCCTCGCCTGCTTGTATCCATCCTCAGTCTCCAATAGCAGTAAGCCACTGATTGCTTCTTTAGGCTCACCTGTCGTGTACTTCCCGAGATAGTACAGTCTCTGAGACACCTTCTCTGTCTGCCCTTCTATTATGGTCTCAAAGGACTTCAGCCATACCGGATAGTGTAGCAAATCGCCACTAAAGATCTCTGGTTCGGGAAGCGGAAGAGTATCCTGCAATCATCGTTGAGATAGAATGTCGGCTAATCTAGTTAGGGGGTCTTCAACAATAGACTTGCGAGGTGAGTCACTCGTTCTGGCTTCTTGGTGTTTGTATGGCTCGTAGTCGGCAGTGTAATACGGATCGTATCTCGGAAACGGACTGGTCTCGAACTCGGCGGCAAACAGATTTAGTGACTTAGAGTAGGTATCGCCGGCTCCTGTTTGAGTAAGCTAATAGTCTCTTCAGCGGGTGTAATTTTCGAAGGGGTGGCTACAGGCTCGTTCTTTACTACAGGAATACCATTATTGCTGGGATTTTCTTCTAAAGGCCTTTCTACGGATTCTACGTTCGTCTCCACAGTCAAATTGTCAACGTTTGTTACGGATGACGCCTGTGTTTTCAGATAATTTTGAAGAACGTAGTCTGTGTCAATTTCATCCGGTAAACGTTCTTTAGCGACAACCTCGTCTCCTTCGTTTTCAATTAAGGCTTCCATTTCTGCCTTTGCCACCGCCAGTTCTTTGGTGAGTTTAAACCTCTTCAATTCATCTTCCTGCTCTTTCAGAGCTCTAGTTTTTTGCGCCTCGGCGTCTGCAAATTCCAGTTCAGTTTTCAGCCTCGCGACATTTGCAACAATAGCGTTTTTTTTTGGCTAACGAAGAAGCGGTTGATGATCCGTTTGATTTTCGGCTGTGAGAGTCTTGACTAGAGCGCCTAGATATGCGTGATTTTCCACTTCCAGTTTCTTGTTTTAGTTTGCATATCCTTTCGTTTACTTTTCTCAACGCGTCGGAATGTTCGTGTTCAATAGACTCAAATTTCATTAATGCTTCTTTCCTTGTATCGTAATTTCCCTCCAGAAAATCGTACAACCTTTCGTTTGCCGCGCTAAGAATTTCCATTTTTGCCTCCAGAAACGTTCTTTCGCTCATTATGAGATTTTGATTTGTGGTATCCGCTATGACATTTATCACTCTGTTGAGCTGTTTTCACCATGATCGCTGAGCGGACGACCTTTGATCCTCGAGTATTTGTAAATGATAAGTTTTTCCCTTTTCGGTAAGATTTCGAACTCTGCTAGATCCTATTCCTATAGAATCTTCGGAATCTGACATTTTATCCGCCGAGAACTTCGAGTGTTAGAACAAGATTCTTTATCCAATGGATCGATCAGTTTCTTTCGAAAGAGTTTTTACTATAAGGGGGCAGACGCTGGCATCATTCAATTCATTCAACACAAACCAACGCCGCAATGGAGAAACGTTTTGTAAACAGAAACTTCAAGCGTCTTGCTTCTCTGATTATTTAATACTTGAAATTTCGTAAAAACTGAAAATACAATGATCGATAAAACTAAATTACTACTAAATCTAAGCTAAAAGAAACGATCTTAAATGAAGCACGAGTGGCACGCATACCAGCACGTTTAACAATGTAAACGATTATAAGCATAACAAATATCACTCTTGAAAACACTGCGTTCGGTAATAGATCCAAATAAAAGAATAAACAAGATTACATACCTCTTTCCCGGCTTTTATACCTCTAGTAATCGTAGCGATCCTTCAAATCTATCCTTTCATGAAATTGACATGCAGCTAACACGCGAATCTTACACCGAATGAAAAATAACACCGACAACTCGCAGGGATACAACAGCAAAACAAAGAGGTATTGATCCGTCGTGACAATGACGTAGGTCACGCAATAACGAGTTACAATGAGCTCCGTAACAATGATGATGATGATGATTATTATTATTACATAAATGTAGCCTTTTCCAAAGGTCTGTTTCATCCATCTTACCTTCTTGATGTGAATTAATATTGAGAAATTTAGATGAAACTTTTCCCTCATGTTACTTATTTTGCAACCCTAGTAATTGCTATTGTTTTGCTATAATCCTGGTCACAAATTCTGATATTTAATTTATTTGCATGCTTTGTAATTGTAACTATAGGATGTGTTCCTTCTACAGGATGAAGCTCCACACTATGGGATAGACTGGCATGGGCCCTTGCCAAACTCTGAATGGGCTGGAGATAATGCACATCTGGATGAATCTGTCATTGTTCATGTCCCAGACATAGTAATGCCTTTTCTCACAAGGAATGTGTATCATCAACTTGTTCAACAGTTTAATCCACTCAGCGAGAGTAGGTCATTTGGACTAGACATTTATCTTCAGGTGGTAGCATTTTTGACAGGCTTTTGTCAAAACTAAATTGCATTCTCTCAGGTCATCAAACTGATAAGCAATCACAAATGATGATTACACTCAAAAAGCTTAACTATTAACTAGTGTTGTACAAATGTGTTTGTGATAGACGTTTGTGCCAATACCAAAACGATAGGTGTCTATTTATGAGTGTGTTAAGGCAAGAAACAGATACATGTATGTAGAAAGTGCTAAAACAGGTGTTTGAAATTAATGCAGATGTATACCATACCATGGTATTCTAGTGTTAATTGTCATCCAGCAACACATGTGTACAACCAATGCCAATGCATTTTTATTGCCATAAGAAATAAACTGTAGGACTTAACAAATCAATGGTGGTTCAATTCAAAAATGTCAACTTGTCATTTCCTGCTCTTTCCTTTTAATACAACAGTCTTGTTTTTGGAAGTTCCATACAAAATAATTACTGCAACTACTTGAAGTACGAGTTACATTTTATATTTGAATGGTTCTTTTAACATAGCACTCTAGGCAACTAGACTTTATTTCATTCCTGACCAACTGAACAGTAACTTAGTACACTTATAAAATTAATACTATAGTAACAAACACAAGTTGTTTTCTTTTTCTTTTCCTTTTTTCTTTGCTGTTGCAGAAGAGCAACCCAAAAGAATGTTAGAATAACAATATAGACCTACACTGTACATGTATATGGTCTATAAAGTAACAACATAGTCCTTCAATATAGACTTCTTTAGACAACTAGACTTTAATTCTTTCCCAACCAACTGAACAGTAACTAAGAACACTTCTAAATACTATTAATGCTAATGAAAGCGACTTGTTTTCTTTTTTTTCCTTGTTTTTCTTTGCTGTTGCAAAAGATGAACCACAAATGATGTCAGAATAACAATTAGGTAGACTTTCAGAAGCAATTGCACATATATCTTAAGCATGTCCATACCCTTTGCCTTGAATACTGACTGTGGCATCAAAGGCTGCTTCAAACTGGTCATATGTGGTATAGCAGGTTGGTATCTTTAATGAATTGGAGCAGACATCAGGATCTGGCAAAGAGAAACCTTTATCATTTGCCAAAAAGCCAACTGTTAATTCATTAGGAAGAAGGGGTGATCCGGTGATAAATGACAGCACTGCCTTGACTTCAATGCCTAAATATGAAATTAAAAAAAATTCATCGTACAATTCTTTTAAGGACTTCACTACCATGTGGCCCTAACCTAGTTTCCTGAATTCAACTGTTAGAGTGATGGGCATGTTGTACATACATGTATCACACAAATAAGAAATACCCAGTCAACAATGCACTCCATTAGACACCAACCTCCATTTCTCTCAGAAGCTTTTTGAAGATATTCCTTGAAGTATCCAAATGCTGTGTCACTCTTTTCAACATGGCAAGATAATGGGTCTTGCTTTACCCTTGCTAACAAGACATCAATATAAACTGCAACCTCATCGACTGTTGGGAATACCAGGGTGGTAACTTTAGGATGGTCTGAAAGCAAAGTTCCAAGGTGCAAAGCATTTAGTCCTTTCCTGATCTCATCTAATTCTCTGGACCTCTTGTGGACGACTTGGTGTACCATAATTTCGTATGCAATTTGAGCTGCATTATCAATGGTAACAAATGCTGCACTAACTCCACTTTCATCCAAAAGGCTAGAAACTTGATCTTCTGCGTTCAAAGAATCAACTTCATCTTCACCAGCTTTGGACATACGTTTCAGAACCTTACGGACATTCAAATCAGGAACATCCTCTGGACACACCACTTGTGCAGCAGTTTCAGCACAACCAGTGGACAAATACACTTTAACTGCCTTTGCTAATCCAGTAAACCACACCTCACCATGGACAATAGCATGAGCCATGATTTCTCCTGTCATTTTGAAATATCCATTAAGTACCAGCTGCTGACTATGGATGGGGATTTTGTGATCATTGTCACCTTCAAAGAGCTGAGGAGCTGTTGATGTAGAAATTGTTTCTGTAGCAATTGTGAGGAACTCCCTTAATGGTCCCCTGATATCAGCTGCCTCTTCTTCAAATTGGTCATCCCCACTGTCAGAAACAAAATAGACCACTGGTGGTCTACAGAGTTTGGCAGAACTGTTTTTATAAATCCTACAAAGTTCCCGGAAAGGATTTTTGGAACGGTTAAATGTTATGGGCATGGATGGACCAGAAGTGATGACATCTTTAAAAATCTGTAAAATTCTATAAGCTGGCAAACCTTAAAGAAAAAATTAGGATATACATTGATATTTGCATTATGCAGTAAAAATATCTGATGCTTGCATCAAAGTTAAGGTCTTAAGACATATGGCCAGCACATGCTTAAATATATGCATGAATGTACCTACATGAATTAGCTCAAGTTGCAAGTTATGTAAAACTTGAGCTAAAATTAAGTTTATGCAATTATAATACTTGTAGATATGTGCAGGCTATAGTGTGTATTATAACCAGAAATTGTTGAACAACAGATGTGTTCTTTGGCCTGACGGATTTATTCTGGATGTATTGATGGGTTAACTTCTCGCATCGGATTGGTTCATACACAGTACAATTGATTGGCCAATGTAAACGCTTGCATGTGCATCAAAATGTGAACCTGTTCCTTTCAATTGCCGGAAAAAAAAGAAAATATATTGTACCACAAGAAATAAAGATGTCCTGGAAACAAAGGGATGCAAGAATCTGTACTACTGGTTTGGAATAATGATGAATAATAGCAATACATGTAGATACCTTCATTAACGACTTTTCGCTCTTCTTTCCCATTAGATCTAACATTCTCTGCCAATGGAAGGTCAGAATGTACAGTGCTTTCCTCAATTACTACCTCAATCTCTTGGCTTTCACATAGTAAATCAGCTGCCTCCTCAAGTGTTGATGCACTGTGTACTGCTTTTTGCAGACTTTCCTTTGATTCTTTTGGAAACATCAAAGACAACTTTTCTGTCCACAGTGCTGTGTCAGCTACATGTATAGTTCTCAGCTGAAGTTGACCATCAGTTGAAACAACAGGTGCTTGCACATTAGTCAGGCCAACAGAGTTTGTCGGTGTTTCACCACTGCTTCCCCCATTGCACAAGGGCATATGGTCACGAAGGGAATGTAATGGCACGCTCTTGTTACAGTTGATGCATTGTGTCATAACAGCATCTTCAGAGCTGGAGGTACTGGGAGTTATATCCTGGTCCAGGCTGAGTTCACACTGGATGGGTCTCACATAAATAATCCCACTACCCACAGCATCCCTTAAAAATGGAACCGTGTAGCCCACTGTCTGCATAGGAATAGGCAAAAGTGGGTGACAAGCCCCACCTCTGTCAGCTCTCATGAATTCAAAGGCACCATTTTGCGTCTTCAGTTTTGGAAATTCCCTTACCAGGGTCTCTTTAATGTGAGCAAAACTACCTTGCTTGTCTCTGAAGACAATACGCTTCTTTCCCATGCCTGCTTGCTGCAGGGCATTGCTCTCTGCAAGGGTGGTGTCTTTTCTGCATTTGGTGAGGCCAAAAGGAAGAAATCACGTTTCTTTGATAATTATTGCTGGAATAGTTTTCTGCCTCTTACGAGGTCTTGGATTTGTCAATGGCATAGGATTTTGCCTGGTTGTGTACTGTGGAAAAGCAGCCCTATAAACATAGCAAGTTCCAATTCAGTGAATTGTCTTTAAAAAAATATGTTTTGACAATTTCTTGTTATAAATTTTCATTGATAAAAAAGGGAAGAAACAAAGAAAAGTAAACACATCTTTGTACCGTGAAAGGTAAGGCTATCTTATTACAATAATACACAAAAATTCATCGAATTGCCAGCTTGTCCATAATTTCATAATTTATGATCTTTCCCTTGACTAGCAACCCTTCTTCTTCAAACCCAAGGCATCAGCTCGACAAATTTCAATGGAGATTGCATAAATTTTCTCCACTGCTGGTACAAATCATACATCTCAAGGTTTCAAGTTTGAATATTCATATGGCATGCTGTAAGCTTGAGATAATACATTAGTCCTCAGAATACTCTCTGTCTATTATTAACGAAAGACAAGAAAATATTTTGGGCTCCGAGGTACCAAAATTCACATTCTTCCTTCAAAATTTGTCTTCTAATCGATTATTTGCCTGCAACCACAGATATTGCAAATATATGACTATCAGCTTGGCTTTTTATACTGCATAACAATTGAAGAATGCTCTTATGAATACTAAAGTGTTGAATTATCGCCTCACCTCCAATTCGCTTCCGCTCTTGAAATCACTGGATTAGAGCTTGTTGATCGCGGATTGTTACTGTTATTGTCATTTGGTGTAGGGGATGACGAGATGGCTTCGATTTTGTTTATAGCGTTTTCTAACATTCCTCGCAACTCATCCATTTTCCATGTGCTTCGTTACTAGATCTCAGTCTCTACCTGTCAACTCACGACGAGTCGATCCCAGAGTTTGACGAGACGAACTCTGCACTTGACGAGTCGAAGAGGAGTGTCAGCCTCACGAGTCGATGAGACGAACTCGGTGGCGACAAGTCTGATCACGACGAGACGATCTGGGGAGTTAACAAGACGAATTCGTCGGCGACGAGACGAATAGGCCCAATTCACGACGAGACGATCTGGGAAGTGGATGAGACGAACTCGACACACGACGAGACAAACTCGAATAACGACTCGACGAGTCGAAATGCCAATTTAGTCTCGGATCTGACTTCATAATGGTGACATGAACTTGGGTGCTGGGCCACCTTGCAATATGGACATAGCCATTGCTTTTCCACATGTTTTAAAGTCGCCTGCATTCAGAGCCACTGTAGAGTTAACAGGTTTCCCATCCTTAAAATATCTTTCCTTTACAATGATTATCAACACTGCAAAAAACAAAACAAATGAAAATGAATTGAGCAAAAGAAACTCATTTACAAATGCTTCTGCAAAATTTTTTGGTGGGATAAAAATATTATTGCTTTAATTTTGAAAGTGGGGTATTCCAAGCATAGCTATCTGCCAGGAGACGAGCACATGAGGAACTGACTGAGCTACTCATGTAACACTTTCTACATTCACAAAAAGTGAACAAACATCTCTTACTTTATTCCCCCCTAGGGGGACTTAACAAATTGTTATACGGGAAGCTGCACCCCAAGATCCAACCCCTTACCCTTTTATATACCATTTTTAACAAAAATGGTAACCCTTTAGCATACCTTTTATTGACAATCCTGACTTAGATAGATAGATAGATAGTTTAATAAGCAATACATTGCAGCCCAAAGGCTGAATTGCGTATTTACATATGATATAACTAATAAAATGTATATAAAAACTAAATACAGTGAAAATGAAAGTATAAAAAAAGATAAAAGGACTAACAAACTACGTATATATATTATCTATACAGGATCTAATAATAAAAGTGTTCCTAAAACGATCTGTCTTGCATTTGGGTACGATGATGCGCCTATTGCACCTTAGGGAATAACGTGACGGTCCACTAAATTGTATTAACCTGTTCAAACGGTGTTCAAGGACTTTTATAATGGTGTCGAAAGTATTACTACGTAGCCTCGTAATGAAATCTACAATAGGGACGATGTTCATTAATTCGATAGCCTCCTGGTAGGGCAGACCTGGGCATATTATAGACACTGCCCGCTTCTCAACTCGCACCAACTCGTCTTTTAAGTACTTTGGCAAGGCATAAAAAAAGACAGGTGCTGCGTAAGTAAGAACAGAGCGTATACAGGCAGTGTAAAAAATGGACATATCATGTCGAGGAACTCTTGATCTTTTTGACTGCACTAAAAAATAGAGATGCTTTGACGCTGACTTACGTGTATCCTACCTGAAAATAGTTCTCTCTTCGGTCCACCATCATCCACAGCAGGCTCCCCAGTGAAAACAGCTTTAAGTGATGATTTGGGATCTATTTTAGTCTCCATGGCTGCCTTGAAATCTTGCCAGATAAACTTTCGTCTGACTGTAAGACGCTTTGTGTTTCATAACAGCAGCTGTCCTGATAATTCACATATTTTACCTTTTAAAGCCCCCTTGTGTTGGTGACCAGTCAACTCCTGCACTGTTGTTGTTTTCTCAACATCATGGGAAGTACAACCATAACTTTGAATGTCACATCGCTGTTCCTCGTCATCGAGCAACCACATGGAACATTGATCAGCATGCTCTTCAATATCTGATAGGGGGAGCAATGAGTGGCATATAGGGCAACTTATCAACCTTTCATTTCCACTTTCCACTTCTTGTGATTCTGATGATGTCACTTGGACCTCTGTTGCCAATGATGGGCTGCCTTCATTGTCACTGTTTTCGTTGTCGTGAGAACGTATGTGCTGGATTTCGGTGACAAACGCTGGTTCTTCTAAACTTTTTTCATCTTCATCATCATCTTCGTATAGGAGATTGTCCAGATAGTCATTCGTAGAACATAAATAAACCGTTATCCTTCCATATGATTTATCGATTTCTTCTCTGTATCGTAATACAAATTTTTCATCACTTCCTGGAAGAGTTTTCACTTCAGATTTGTCATGGTACAACAGTCTATACCATGATGAAAGCGTGGAAGAAATTAAGTTGTTGTTAAAGCGGTTATGTTTGTCCACAGCCCTTTCTAGTAAATCCTCAGCATTGATTTTGGGTGATACAGACAGTGGGAGTGTGACGCCACGCTTCACAGAAAGACCACCATCCTTCATCGTTACAATTCCAACTTGAATTTTAACTTCCTTTTCAACCCTTTCTGGTTCCTTTTTCAGCCTTTTTGCTACAGATGGCTTGAAATACTTTGAACGATCGTCTTCCTTCCTCGATCAGAACGCTGCGAAGGTTAAGAGCGTCTTTGATGCTGTCGCCGCCGTCTTTTGTACACCACTCGGAGAACCATTCTCCTTATCCGCACTCAAGCTTATCATTTTGCCACATTTATGGCAAAAGATTGCAGCAGTCACACACTTTTCGCCACAGAATGAGCAAAACATCATTGCAAAAAGCTAAACTAGCAGGTCTTCCTTTCCCGCCAAACATGGATGAAACGAAGGCTGTACGCCAGGTCGCACGGCTCGAACCAGGTCCTCATCAGTCATACTGCGCGTGCAGGACTTTTCATTTTTAATTTGCATGTACTATTTTTAATTTGCAGCAACATTTTTAATTTGCATGTACTCTTTTTAATTTGCAAGTAAAATTTTTTATTTGCAGCAACATTTTTAATTTGCATGTGTGACCCTTCTGGGCCACCGTACTGCTCTGTGCCTGCCTGACTTTAATGTTATAAAGATAAAGGGATAACCATTTTGTTATGCCAGATTGAAATCAATTTAGACAGTGGTTTTGTTAAACTGTCTAACCTAATCGACCCTATTTCTCACAAATAAATCCAGTGAACAATTATTATGGAAGAAAACTGCTGATCAAAAATCAAACATTGAATGGATATTAAAGGTTGTAGTGATTTCTGAGGCTCGAGTTAGCAAGTTAAGTAGTGTATAATACAAAGACCTAATCCAATTGACTTCCTACTTTCCTATATTTCCTATTTTTTATGATTTTTGCTCATGGATGTTACGTAACATCCATGAGCTTAGGAGGCAGTCGGATGGCACTCGATCACTCACTCACTCACTCACTCACTCGATTCTGATTAATTTATTCATTAAACCGGATTAAATCGTTTCTCCCAACCCTCCCCTGCTTAGTATGGTTCTTTTCCTAGGCACTTCGTGGTATAGGTTCAGCAGGTTTTAGCGGGGTACTAGAAAGACGAATTTTTTGTCCGACAATATGGAGTTCGTACATATGGCGGCTAACGCGGCACGAAGATGGTTTTTGGTTCAACTCGTGGAGTTGTAAAATTGAAATTTGTCAAGCTAAGCAGCAGTAGCTGTAACAAATGGACATGGAAAGACAAGAAGCATAGCGCTCGTCAAAAACCCATGTGTAAATTCATAAGGTCAAGGTGTTTTTTCATTAGACGTAAACAAAATTCTCCGATTACAAGTCACGCTAAACTCACGCTATACAAAGAATGTAATCAGATACTCTTTTTTCGTATATTTGCTGAAGGGCAAGAGAGTCACGTTTCGCAGAAAATGTAAGTAACCGCGTTCGTGAGCTGAATGCTTTGCGTGATCCGTGAAGAACCTGAAATATTAACCGATATTCGTGACTCTACGTGATTTTGAGACACAAGTTCTCCGAATAGTTACAGTGGTCTATCGAGAGTGCCTTAGCCATGCAATATGCAATACGGAGCCTTGATTTAGCCATTCGCGATTTTGCTTCCTACACACACTGTTTTTAATGTAAGAACAGGTCCTTACTTTCTTATTTTCGTAATGCTGATGGGCCGCTTGGCACAAATGTAGACTTTGACTTCCACCGTCTGAGTTTCTATTTGCAGAACGAGTGCTTGTGCCAAACGTTTCCATGAAAATCACTTGATTTTCATGCGAATGACCGTGCAGGTGGCATATATTTTCATACCAATAGTTTCGCTCAAAGACTCGTTTTGCCACAGTGGCAAAAGTAAACTTGGCATTGGGCTATTCATCCATGAGCTGCTCAGAGAGCCTTTGATAACTTTTTTCTCATTTGAACTTTGTTTATATTTCTGCTTTTTATCTTATTTTTTTTTTTTTGCAGTCTAAATATAATTAGACCCTTAATTAAACCCTTAATTCTTTAATAGCTTTTAATTTTACTTAGTCTTTTTATTAGTACATTTGGCACCGTAATAAAGTTGTTGATTGATTGAGTGACTGATAGTCACTTTAGTTCATCCATTGTCATTGATTGCTAAGGAAATTGAAAATCATGCAAATTATGACAATGTAATATCACACAAATTCAATTGATATTCAATGGCAATGGACACTTTTAATTAATTATTTTTCACTAGATTAGTGCAAGAAGTTGTCCTTGGTTCAAAAGAACAAAGAAGCTGCCAAGAAATGGCATGACATGGCACCTGCAGAAAAAGAGAAGTTCAAACATAGTGCACAAAGTTTAAAATCCCCAGACGTTTTGGAGCTTAGTGAGATACAGAAAAAGAGAAGTTCAAACATAGTGCACAAAGTTTAAAATCCCCAGACGTTTTGGAGCTTAGTGAGATACAGAAATCTAAGTTGATAGATGTTCACAGGAAAAATCTTCTAATTGAGGTAAAGGTTTAAATCACTTTGTGAAAGAATCCCCATCCAAAGCTCAATTACATTAAGACATTCAAAATATGTAAATTTAGAATAGATGAAACTCTTTATAATTATGCCCTTTTGAATTACATTTTACTTTTCATCTTCTTTAGATCATTTTTCTAGAGGACTTGGGTTGTGAATCTTCTCTGATTTTTCAGGACACTTCAGGCCAGGTGTACAACTTTGGATCAAGTGCAGGGTACTCTTTCTTATGCCTGAATCCTGACATCAATATCAAATTCAGAGACCACTTTGGTTTGTATTCATTTCTTTGAATAAGCAATATAGTGTTGTATTGATTTTTTTGTGACATGCATTGTATAAGCAGAAGCGTAATTAATATAAGATTCTAAAGTGGGATATGATCCTTGTACTTATGAAATGTAAGTAAAAATTTTGCATCACACACGCTTCAGTAGCAATGTAAATCTTTTTGTAAATATAGCTCATCCTATTCAGACATCGTGTTATCAAATTTACAAGTTAGATTATTCATGATTGTCAATAAGGTGAATACATTATAAAAATAGACCTGCAGCTACACTGTACCTCTCTCTCTATTTAGCTTGTACCAACGAGAGATACACATACAAAGATGTACAACAGTTATTCAATTCCAAATACAGTAAGTTAATAAGCATATACATATTATTCACTATTAAATAGTATAGATGTTAGCATGGAACTAACCGATGCATTTTTGAAAGCCCTGGAATGTAGCTTTGCTCATTATTCGATCAAAAATTTAACTGTTATCATCATTGTCATTATCATTATGATTATAGTGTCTCACTGTGCAAAGCTGAGTAGAGTCAACTCTGCAATGGTAAAAGCGGTTGGGCGAAGAACAGCCAGTTCTTTAAGCCTTAAGCATGCTAAAAATCTCCACATAAATTAACATATGCAGAGGCCAGGATTGTCATCTTCTGTATGGTGTCACTATGGCATTCGCTCTCTTGCCTAAATGTTGGTAGGCTTTTTCAATATTGCCCTTCATGCATCCTACATATCCAACTATAGTTGGAATAACTGTGGTTATTATTATTATTATTATTATTATTATTATTATTATTATTATTATTATTATTATTATTATTATTATTATATACATTCCCCAAAAGTAAGGACTTCAAAATTTTTGACTTAAAACGCAAACATTTGAATTAAATTTTCGTTCTGAGTATTGGTGGGTCATTTTTTACTCGCTGACATTTGCAAATTTGACTGTTAAGTAACAGACACGAGTAAGATTGGGTTTCTCATAAAGCAAGTGTTCTGCGCGATTTTGTTTTTTGTTCCTTTAATTGGTTTAGGTACAAAGTTAGAATGCACACAAAGGAACATTTTTGCCACACGAAATCTACAAATAGGAACAAATGTCACGAACTTCGGAACAAAGGGTCCCTTTTGTAGCAAATTGGAGCAGAAAGTTCCTTTTCATGCTAGTGTAAAGGAACATTTGGTTCCTCTTTTTAACTTTTAGGAACACAAGGTGCTCTTTCAATGGTTCTGATATTTCTATCTGTTCCCTTTGAAGTTATATGGGAACAAATGTTCCGAGTCTAACTGATCTCTTAACATAGTAAGGAACACTTTGTTCCTTTGACTAGCATAATACGATTTTATAGGAACAGTCGTTCCTTCTTGGTTTATATGAACGACTGTTCCTTGTTGTTCGACCGGAACAGTCGTTCCTTATTGTTTTATACAAACAGGTGTTCCTCAAGAACAACTGTTTTTATTCATGCCACAAAGGAACAAAACTGTTCCCTTTCTGCAAGTTAGGTGTTCATGTTCCGTATTTGTTCCTTTTGACTAGCATATCACAATTTATAGGAACAGTCGTTCCTTGTTGTCTGATAGGAACAGTTGTTCCTCAAGGTTTAAACTGTTCTCATTCTTGCCACAAAGGAACAAAATTGTTCCCAATTAAGCAATGAGTTCCGATTTTGGTCACAAAGGAACAAGCGTTCTATTTCGTGCAAATTGCAACAAGGAGAGGGACAATATAGTTCCTGTTGAAAGCAACCAATCGCGAAACTTGAATTGTAGCGTGGCCAACACACGTCTAGTGTGTGTGGCAAGCCAATCTGAAATGCGCTTCATGGTCAATCACGTTCAGGCAGGCCCATGCAAATTCAGACTTGTCTCTTTGTTCCTTTTGATTTGTGGTGTCCCAAATGAAGATCAAGTGATAATGCGGCAAGAGGCATGTCTCGTTGGCCAATTTTTTAGGAGTGTCTCTTGAGGAACCTTTCCTTTTATAATTGGCGTGTATATAAGTGCGTTCGTCTCTCAAAAAGTGGTTCGAGTTTGTATTTGAAGATGACAAAACGAAGAGAGGAGGTCAACTGGTCAAAATTACCAAATGCATCGCCCAAACCCAAGAGGCTTCACTTAGAAGAAGATGATTGTGATGGCCTCTTTCATTGTCCAGTGCGACTCTCTTGGTTTCTCTTTGACTCCTAGAGAGGCCTTTTCGCCTTTACGCCTTTTCGAGGTCGCATTGGTGATTTCCAATTTGTTTGAAGTGTTGCCAAGTGCACCACTTCTGTTCGGAACAGAGTAATAAACATGCTCTCCTCGCTGTCACTGCCCAAGTCGTCTTCCCTAATATTATCTTGGACAGGCGCCACCTCTACGTTGCCTTGGCTGCTTGCCGACGCGAGCGATTCTCCATCGTCTTCCGTTGGCAGGGTTTGGAAGAGGCTAACGACTAGACATCTGTCGTCTTTTCGCAGAAGGCCTTGGGCAACGCACCATCGTTTCCTCTGTTCCAGCGCAAACTCGCAGTTTATTGTTCCCGCGTTCCGATGGAAATTTTTCAGCTTGTCTTGCAGAACTTCGCGGTATGCTTCCATCGACCTTCTCCTTTCATGATCAAGGTCTCTCTGCTGTAAGAGAGCAGTGCACTCGTGCAATTGCTGCTCCGTTCCTAGCAGCCAGGGTCTTTGAAATGCTTTTACCGCTCGTTCTCTCTTTGCGTTGATCTCTTTTCGAAGAGTTTCCTGTCTGAACGCATCGACATCGTTGGTGATTTGCGTGGGCCATGGATCCGATGGATCTCTCGGGAGTAGATCCACGTGTTCTCTCGTGACACCCTGGGCCATGAGACGTCACTGTCTATCTTCGTAGTTTCTCTCTTCCCACTGGCGCCGTCTTTCCCGTTCATCCATCATCCGCGTCTAGCATACGAGACACTTGCCGGTATCGGAGTGAACTCTACGACGACTTATCCATCACTCTCCTCAGTGCAGCGATGGCTTGGTCCTGACTCGAGTCGGAATCGTCTGGAACGACTTCTGGGACGTCTTGCGAGTTCTCATCAGAGTTTGTGCAGCTACGTTGGTTGAGCACTTCGTCCAAGTGCAGCGAGCGAATCTCTTCTTTCTCTGGCTCTTCCAAGACTCCATCCTCTACGTGGAAGCGTTCTTCGTCATTTTCTTCTTGGTCGGCAGCAAATCTGCCGCACTCTCTCGCCTTTTCAGCGGCCCACACCAAACAGTCCATCGCATGCTTTTTCAACCATGCGGCTGCGTTCTTGTCTGGATTTGACAGCCTCTTGAACTCGTAGGTGGTGAGTCGTCTGTCCATGGCAGGCTGATCCAAAGGACCAATCTTGAGCCTCCGTTGACTGGTAATCAGCATGGGACAGCGATTAATGAAAGGTTTGGCGGTCTGATACTTGACATCGTGCGCCGAGAAGCCTCCTTGAGTTAAAATCTTCCAGTCGTCCATGTCCAGCGTAGAGTCGGTAGCTTCATCTATAAAAATGATCTCCGTAAAGGGCGTGATCATGGCTTTGTTGAATGCTTTTTGCTTGGTTACTGTAGCCACGTTTCCATGGTGCACAAGCCCGAGTATGGGAAAAAACAAACTTGTTTTCCGCTGTTGGCGTCTCGTACAAGGCAGGGGACCTTATCTTTCTGCCTCTTCTTGTTGTAGCTTAGAAGACGAACGAAATCTTCACAAAAATTGGACAGCTCTTCTGGGTCTAGGCTATTTTCTAGGATTCCACGAAAGTATTTGGGATCTGGTTCTTTTCACGGATCGTATGGACAGAACGCTCTAGGGGATATCTTTCCCCCTTGCTCTATGGAAATGGTATCTTCCACAATGACCTGTTCTTTATGGACCAGCAGGTTCCACCATCCACTTTTATCAGATCGTAATCGATCATCAGAGGTCTGAACAACTCACAATATGGGTCTGCTAACAGCTCGATTACTTTTTTCAGGTGACGGATCAGTCGTGACTTGAAAAATTCATTGGTAGCGAGAGTGTTGAGAAAAACCCTTGGCCCACACTTGTACGAGTAAGTGTACTTTGCTGGGACCTCTTTCTTGTACACCTTGCCCCGATACGTCACGTAGTTTAGCTTTTCCATACCAATGGCAATGTCATTGACCAAGATGGTAAGCTTGTCGGAGAACCTCTTTCCTTTGTCTGATTCAGTGTATGTTTGCGAGGTCGTGGCGTCGTAAGTAAAGCCAAACTTGTCTATTTGTAACTTTGCTTCGATCAGATGCTTGACCACACTCGCCAAAGGGATTTGGAACTTTGGGTTGACGAGGGTAATTCGCACAACCCTTTCGTTACCGCAAGCCTCTAACTCTTGTGTGTAAAGGTCGTCACCAGTGACATTTCTTACTTCCTCTGCATAGCATCGTTGATATGAGCACCTGACCAGTTCTTCCACGTATTGATTCTTGTGGTCCTTTAAAACTTTGTAAAGGTCCTTTGTGGCTGGTGACTCCTTCCCCTCTTGGACCTGGACCTGAAAGACAAAAAATGCAAGCAGTTTCAAGGTGGTCGACTTGTCCAGTGTTGCTGTCCTCATAATGTCCTTTATAGGAAAAGTTTAAATTTGAGCTCCATGAAGCATACATTTGGCCTTTCTGATCACCTCGGATCTCGCTTTTTTTGGGTTGCACAAGATACTCCGTGAAGTCGACAATGTTGCCAGTCATTTGTTCCATGGCCGAGCTAGTGAAAGACATGGGTCTATTCCTGACATGACATGAGGATTCAAAGAATTTTTGCATAGCAGAGCAGTTTGTCTTTCACCATCAATCTGCTAGCAAAAAGCATCCTTTATGGTGTATCACGAAAATTTGGTTTATCAACACAGTTGATAATGTAAATTGACCACCGTACAGAGATTGAGAAGGTGACGTTTCGATCGTTAGCCCTTCGTCAATAGTTTATTATTACGTAGTTATGATTGTCAGGAAAGTATCGTAAAGTGGACGCTAACCTGTTGCGCAGTAACATCTACAGCACAATTATGCAATGCTTTATGGACAGCGATTGGACTGGCAGGAGCCCCGTTGGGCGTAGTTAATGCGACCCAGTACGAAATTGCAGGACAGAGGGATTTGTTCACGCTCGTCAAGTTTCCTTCTAGCCATCGCTCTGTTATGGAGCTAGGAATTTGACTTGAGTCTTGATTTTCGTCCCTTGAATCACTTTCGTCCATAGTTTCCTCGTCAATGCTGCCTTTCTTCTTTTCTTGCGTCGAGATCGCACTAAAGAAGAACGCAATATTGGGGATACCTTTGATAAAAGAGAACAATATGCATCAAAATATGAAAATGCACCGTCAAATTTTCCCTAAAACGTTGAACACAGATACTAACCTGAAATAGCCTTGTCACATGTATCGCGTTTCTTACATATGGAACTCCACGCCTTTGGCAACACTCTGTCTTTCACATTACAAACACACTTGGCACTGATAATACTACATCTCCCACTTATAGCAGGAGTCAAGTAACATAGTGCAGCACTCTTAAGCACTCTCACTGTTGAGTTGCCGACATGGCTTTTTTGCTCTTAGCATTTTCTCCAGCCCGTGATGTTGCACAAATGGCACAAAATTTCTTATATATAGTGGACTAATTCGTGTGAGATCACAACGCATAAATCACACGCAATAACGCCGCGCGTTTACTTTGTTAGTGTAGTACAACAAGTGCAGGTATTCCAGGATGATCTTTTGATCATGACCGACAAAATGTGTTGAAACCTGAATTCGACCTAATCTGCATTCGATTTTTTAGCTTTAGTCTTTAACTTAATTCAGCGTCAATGCTAGCCTGTTCCTCTTTTGTTACCGTAATCAAGGGGGCTTGTTTTAAGCAATTGCAGTCTATTTCTTACACTGCTTATTTGCAGAGTTTCTGAATCGAACTATTTCAATTATGTGACGCATATATCTCGAACTTGTGTGAAATGTTTTTGAAACCTGAATTCAACCTAATTTGCCATTCAATCTTTAAGCTCTAGTTTTTAAATTACTTCAGCGCCAGGGCTAGCCTGTTCCTCTTTTGTTATCGTAATCAACGGGGCTTGTTTTAAACATTCTAAGCACTTCTCACACTGCCTATTTGCGAATCGAGCTGTTTCAATGAGGTGACGCATATATCTCGAACTTGTGTGAAATGTTATTGGTGCGGCGTTTCAGAACATGACCGCAACAAAAACATGTATTCCAAATTATCCCGAATTTGTGCGAGCTGTGTTTCTCTCAGTCCTCCTGGGACGCCAAATTAGAATGAAAAGTATTGAAGAAATATCCATTGTTCATAGCTTTCCTACAGTTCTAAACTTCGTCGTTTGTAGCGGCTTGGACAGTAGCCATGGTACGAACTTTTTCTTGTGTCAATGATGCCAGGCTGAAAAATATACTGACAGGAGAAATACATCACTTCCCTTTCTCACCCAAGTCAACTAACCAAAAACTCTGTATAATCATCCTTTTCCGCGTCTGTTGAAAAGATGTTTTACTCAAATAAATTCTATCAAGGCTTGGCTACTATTGGAACTTAACTTAATCTTCATGTCTCCGGAAAATCTGTTGTATTTTTTTCGTGTGAGGTGAAAACGTGTTTGACTCAAATAAATAAGGCTGACTGTTGGTGAAACTTGTGTTTTACTTAAGCTTCATTTCTCCGGGAAATCCGTGAAATCCGTTTTCTCCGTGTGTGGTGAACAGTTGTTTGAGAGAAATGAATTGCACGAAGGACCGTAGGGCAAAATGAACAGATATCCGCTAAATCCGGAAAATCCATTTTTTTCTACAGCAAGATTAATGAAAGATTGATGCATGATAACTTGCAGGATGAACTGATTGACAATATTTACTAATTTATTATATAAGATACTTACAGTAAATAAGAGAAGTATTATATTAAATTAATATTGATATATTCATATTTCTGGGAAATCCGGAAAATCCGTCTTTTCCGTTCTCTTATTTTAAAGTTTGTCAGTCAGCAGTCACTCACTTCTGTAAGTTTGTTCATTAGCAATTCATGTCTCCGGGAAATCCGTGAAATCCGTCTTTTCCGTCCTCTTTTTTAAAGTTTGTCAGTCAGCAGTCAGTCATTTCTGTAAGTTTGATCATTAACCATTCATGTCTTCAAGTTCTCTGGGCTTAATATATTCCATATTGTCAATCAATTTATCCTGCAAGTTGTCATGCATCAACCTTTCATTAATCTTGCTGTGGAAAAGACAGATTTTCTGGATTTAGCGGATATCTGTTCATTTTGCCCTACGCAGTTTAGAAACAGGGGAGTGACTCCTTAGTTTGGTTTTGATTTAGCCCTTACATAAGATAGAAGAGTGAATTTCCAAGTGAACTGTTATATTTCTTGAACTTGCGTTAGTCGATTTCTTCAGTTGTTAGTTTATTCTGTAGGGCGGATTTTCCGGATTTGGCGGATATCTGTTCATTTCACTCTACGCCGTGTAGAAACAGGGGAGTGATTTCTTAGCTTGGTCTTGATTAAGCCCGCAAAATCATTTAACCGAAACAGGTTCACTCGTCTGTGAAAAAGATGCGCTGATTTTCAAATCGACCGGGATTTTAATGCTTTAATGGACATAGTGTTCCCATACTATGACAAGAACGTTTTGCGGCTTTTCGGTCCTATAGTTCTCGACAAATTTCTCATTATGTTCAAGCACAGACAGCTTAAAGCAACTCGAACAGCAATAATACCCTAATAGCACATTGATTGAAGTAAAAAAATCGCCGCAGTCAAATCATTTTTTCGATACAGCAGTAAGTCCAAATGCAAAAGGAACTAAACTTTTGGGAAAGCAGGTTTTTTTTTTTGGTTTTAAGCATCTTTGGCATCACTGACAAAGAAGGAACTAAGTTTTGGGAAAACCTTCAAGGCTAATAACATCTCTTCATACAGTATAGGAACAAGCGTGCCTTTCCATGGCCGTTCCTCTTACGAGGAACGTTTTTTCGGAAAAACGTCCAGATTGATTTGTAGATTTTAGCAAAAGACGCGAGAATGAGCTTGTTAGCTTTTTCCTCCATTAAACTACCAAGAGATCTAGTTTTAGAAAGATTTTCGCAGTACTTAGTACTATTTTAAGGCTTAAAAAAAAGGGAACTGATTTTTTGGGGAATGATTATTATTATTATTATTTTATCTACTGAGTCAACCAGATGGTGATGAGATATGGGTGGTGGGATATTATGGGATTCAGTGCTAAAACTATCTTAGGTTGAGAGAGTAAGTGACAATTAGTCATAAAAGAAAGGTATAAAATGGGCCAGGTTGGAATAAAGGAATAAAATGTTCTACAAGTTTCCATATCACTGGGCTGGAGGGAAAGACAGGCTCACCAGTCAGTGTTTTTTTTATAACACCTTTTACATTATCTTATGAACACTAAGGAGGGTCCTTGTAATGGCTGGCTGCAAAGGGCCCATCGATCCATAAAAAGGAGAAACAATTATCTTATGATAAAATACATGCAAGAAATCATCAGAAGAAAACAATAATAGAACTAAGGTATCGTAAAATCCCAGATCAAGGACTAAGGCCTTAACCTCTGCCTTTTGCTTTAGCAAATCATTGACTTGCCGTACTGGCCAAAAGGCAGGGTTCGATTGTACTAACAAATATTCTGTATAATTGAAGTTTATATGCAGGAGCATAATTACATGTACTTTGCAAACCGGATAGTAGCGTGCCTCATACAATGGCATGTTTACCTTATTACCTTATCCTCTCTCTGTAGTATGATTGTACATGATATCCAAAAAGGAGGGGGATTTTGACACTTCTGAAGGGTATTTTCACCACCCTGACACTTCACCAGGGTAGTGATTTTTATACTTTATAGCATTTACAATGCCCTTTGGGTGGATAATTTGACGATGTTTTACATACTAAGTAAAATATTAAAGTCCCTTACCTACCCCCTCCTCTGCCCACCTCCCCCCCCCTCCCCCAAACATTAATAGGTGTATAATTTGCATGTTACATTGATTAGAACTCACACTGCACTGGTATTTGTAAACTTTTCTTGTCAGTGGTTTCTTCCGCGGTGGCGGCAGTGGCGGGTCATGGTCATTCAAATGACTCAAAATGTTACGGGCCTCATTGGACATCTTCATCTTTATCAAGTCCATTGACATCACTGTGCGAGTTGGCGTTATCGACTCGTTGACGTTTGAGATGCCATGGAAATGGCAAACAAGATTTTCCATTAAACCGAGAAAGTGCCTTCTTTGTGTCAATCCAATATCTTTTGCCACTTTCTTCTCTTGGCGAAATTGAGCAACGAGATCTTTCGGATCGTATCCACTTTCATAATGGAAATACATAATTCTCGAAGGGCTGAAAACAGCAGCGTTTACAAAGTGTAATGGACCCTCGTTCCCAGTCCGTTGGTTAAAATATGTGTAATCAGGAGCTTCTGGTGTGATGCAAACATGATCATAGTCTCATCATCATCATTATTATTTATTGTTTCTTTTTTTTTATACCTACTCATTCTTTCCAAATCAGGTATTTTACGTAGTACTTCCAGGTAACTGTACATACAATTTCTGAGGTTATGTTATGAATATGAAAATGTACCGTGCATAAACTGCAATGCTTATATTTCATTTTTTAATTCCCTAAAGCGATATGTGATTACTTCAGAAGCTGAAAAGGGTTCCCGATTCGTAGGCGTCACATCATGTAACAATAAAAAGTTGGCCAGCTAACATTTTAGCTGGACAAGAGCAATTCGTTTTGAAACCTCACTTGATTAAAGTAATTCGTCGTCGTCACTTAGGATAGTTATTGAAGCCAATTTCTTTACTTTCTTCTTGGGATGGGAGATTATTGATGTATATCTACGTAAAGTTACATGCAGCCTCCCATGACTAACCTATCGTGAAATGTCAAAGAAGGGTTAATTGAAGATGGAGGGAAAAGATTGCATGTCAATCCCAAACAGCTTCTGCTTAGCAAGTTTAATAAGGCCCTTTTCCCTCATGGAATTTATTTAACATTCAATCATTCAACACTCTTTCGCATGTTCTTAGCAATGAAATAAAACCTCACTGCAACAATTTGAATGCATCATTTTTAATAAAGAATATAACAGACAGCTCCATGAGCTAATATTGAACATCAAGAGAAAAACATCCTTTAATTTAAAATGAGCACAAGTGGTAATAATATGAACACTGTCCACATGCTCATGTCTTGCAAAGTATAATGATTTTAAGAAAACCACCGGTTCGGTGTCACAATAAATGCCAACAATTAGTTAACCTCTTCACTGAATATTCAAGAATATCTCTTTCAAGGAAAAACATTAAGAGACTTGAAAAGATCCAAAAAAAAACAGTCCTAACAAAAGATAAAGCGACTTTAAAACAGAGATGTGAACTTTACAATGTGGGCGCTTGCACATTCAGACACTAAAATTCATAGACCCTTTGCATAAATGGCGCCTAAATTTGAATGACAATACTTGATACATCCTTAGCCTCGGGCTCACGTTTTCAGACAAAGGATTTTTCACATGAAGGTGAGGCTTAGGATGTATAAGTATTGTTATTCAAATTTAGGCGCCATTTATGCCAAGGGTCTATTGCTAGAAAGAAAATGAAAAGGACAAAGGAATCCATACATCATTCTAATAATACTCAGCTTATTGTAAGTGCCATTCAGAAACAGGTATGAAGAAAAACATTGAAAGGCAGAAAATACAGTACTGTCAATGTATAAAATGTTAAAAGCCATAAGAGTTCCTTTTGGCCTGTCAAATTAGTATCACTCCATATATTACTTCTTGGAGGAACACAGGCTTTAAAAAATAACATAACAATAAATGAAGGCTTTGTTTGAATAAACTCTGAAGTAAAATATTTAACCTTCGCTTTTGTATTTTTGTTCTTGCTCAGCTACAAGAGGATACATTGCTACCTGCAGTTCCTCTTCTTTTCAGGAATGGACGATGTGTTTCCCAAATACTCATTGCGTAAAGCTTAAACTAGACTATTAATAAAATTATCATGGGGCGTGCAGCTTGGCTTTCTTTTTTTCCTTAGTCTAAGCTGAAAATAAAGTGTTTCCACAAGTTTTACCCCAAGGGGAGGGTCAATGTTATAGTACAGTTCCAGCTCAGAAAGCTGCGCATGCATGCAACACAGTTTAACAGTATTGTTGGTCTCTTGATACCAAAGAATAACTTTCACTTCACCGCGTCTTTCAATAATATCTTAGCCTCAGGTTACGTTTTATGCTGTAGTCAACCATTTTAAAATGACTGAGAAATGCCAACTGCTTTAAATGATCACTGTGTAGGTGGATTTTTGCTTTCTTTTTCGGATTTTGTACTATTAGTTATATTGAAGACAGCAGAAAATGCAGTCAAAGATGGATATCAACTTTCATGAAAAAAATGTAATTTGTAAGTCATTAGTACAAAGCAAAAAGAATAAAATTGTTAGTAGCATACCAGTTACTTAGGGTCATGACTGTAGCTGGCGATTGTTTAGCCGTCTTTCGTATTTCAGCCGATTAACTAGTTGTTCGATAGTAAATTTGTGAAGAAGGTCCTGCCCCTCGTTTTCTTTTTCAAGAAGTTTCTTGATGTGTGGCTTTGAGATGACTCCTCCCCTTACCATTACACCACACACTCGGAGAAGGAATTTCCTTTCCTCGTCGCTGAAAATGTTTCTGCTTAGGTAGCTGGGATTTGATGGCAGAACAACATCTGATGAGCTATCGGTACTTTTGTCAGCTGATGTTTCAAAAAAGCGACTCATTTTATCACTAAGATTTTCTGTCTGTTCTGGGGGCTTACATGAAGGATTGCTGCTCGTGTTTCGCGCCTCGTCGTGCTTGGGATCTTTGAACTGCCATTCACTTCTAACCTTGTCACACACTCTCTTTGCATCTAAATGTTGCAGGGTGGGGTGCTCACTTATTTTATCCCTTACAACCTCCAGTGTAATTGACTTACTTTTTCTGTTATCAGAGAAGAGCTCCTTGAGAGCAGCCACCTCCTCCTCTTTCCATGACAGACGTTCCTTTCTCGAGCTTTCATGAAGCGAGTCATTGTCTTTGGTTACTGCTGATGTTTCCTGTTCTGGCACAGGCACTTTCTTCGATATTCTCATTATAGAGGCCAGGTTATTTGCTGCTTGGACGCACGCGTCTTCTTTTTGACGTAGACGATAGAACCGTTCTGCAGTGGTTCTCTTGTGACCCATAAGATCAGCTAGATCATCTTTCATTGTTTCGTGATCTTTATGTACCTTTGTTACTGTTGACTTCCGGAATATTGTTGAAGAAACATGTGCTTCCAACCCTGCCTTTTTCCAAGGAGCATTGATGGCAGTAGAGATTTGTCCAGACTCAAGTTTTGCTCCGCTCCAGGACAAAAACACAGGCATTGACTTGTCATCGTTGCTCTTGCTCTCTGAATTTGAAACTTGATGACGCACTTCACTGATGTAAACTTTAAGATATGAGAATAAAGTTGGAGATAGCACAACCCTGGCAGGACCTTGAGTGTCTGCAGTTTTGTGCTTGGTGACTTTTATCACCATGCTTCCTTGCTCGGCCTTCTTGGCTTTTTCAAACTCTCCAATCGTCATATTGGCCAAAACTCCAGATCGGTGGGCATTTGCAATTGTAATTTCTGTTAAAATAAAATCTCTTATAAGCGTGTAAATCGACTGATTGATTTGTAAGGAGTTTGCTCCACTAAGTTGGCCAATGTAAGCAACTGCTTTCCGAGTTGATTCACTATTTTCAAACGTGGACACCATTGATGGTGTAACTAACTTCTCAAGATCTTCATTCTGCTTTTCTAAGTGACGGCGGTTACTGTCCTTTCGGTAGGACGATGACCATAGACGTGCTTTCTCTGCAACTTTCTGAACAATGACTGGATCAACTTGAATGCATTCTGGATTCTCTGTTAGAACGAAAGAGCAAAAGTTCCTCACACTTAAGTGAGCTTGTATTTTTCCTCTGCGTGATCTCTCAGAAATTTGTCACGAACCAGGGATTTGTTAAACAAAGATGACAAACGTTCCTCTGGATCAATTATGGAAAGGATCTTGCGTAACTGCGAGCAGTGCTGTTTTGCCATTTTCTGATCCCTCCTTCCACCATCCGTTGTTTGCAGCCACTGGCAAAACCGCTTAAAAATCTCTACATTCTCCTTGTCTTCTTGGAATTCTTCAGTTTCTTCATTTTCAACTTCATGCTCATCATCTTCTTCGTCTTCGTATGGGCCTAGATGTAGTAGATCTTGAACAGACCCATCCTCCATACTTGCTTCCTCTGTTAATATGTTATTATACATCCTGGTATCGGATCAGAAATATTTTTTCCTCTGTTAAGTTGCTGAATGAGCCTTTACCTTTAACTCTGGGGTTGCCTTGTGTGGTGCGCGATGATTGCCAGGTCTTGAGGGAGCGGGCTTCTCGTAATAGTTGTTTGTAATCAGGAGAGCCTTTTTTTCTTTCTTTGTGAACTTGCTGAATATGATTTGCCAGGCGCTTAACAACTGAATTGCACCCATTTACAGGACACCTTCGATGTTGGTGATAATCTTTTCTTTTTTTCTCCTGTACGGTTTTTCCAGGCGATTGCTCCACTTTCTTTTCACTGAATTTTGGAAGGAAGCTTTTCCTTAGTCCAAATCTGGAGGTGGCCTTCTTTGCCTTTTCCTTGGTCCATTTGTGGACATCTCTTAAGTGGCGTGGGAGGTGAATCACTTTTGATTTACAGCCGTTTAATGGGCAGCTGTGCGAAGCTCTTTGAACTCGCTTCTTTGACTTCTTTATCTTTGCACCATGTAAATCATCCTTATCTTCACTGTTGCTTTCCCAGCCAGTGCTAAAGGGATATTCGTCACTGTCCACTGAACTACTTTCTTCTATACTAGCTGAATCGTATTCGTCACCTTTAATTTCATCACTAGAAACACGGACTTCAGCCATCCAAGCATTTCGGAGATCTTCTAGGTGGTGCGTGTTCTAGAGTTTGAAAGACAATAAGCACTTGTTAATATCTTGTTTACAAGGAAAGAACACTTGCTATTGAAGTAAAAGTCTCACAAAAATTGAAGGACGCTGACACGAAAATTTTTCAGTAGATATATATATGTATACATTTTAATTTTTACTGCAATCAGATAATGAGTTACTTTTGTCAGAAAAAATAAATTGGGGGTCACCGACTTCGTTTCAGAGATAAAGCGCGTGGAAACCTACTGAAAAATTGGCGCATGTAATTCATTATGGTCTAATGGGGTTTATAGTTAAAATATCGAAGGTGAGGCAACAGAGGCAAACGATCTTAGTCGTATTTCATAGAAGTTGGTCTGTTGCGTAAATAATTCGAAATGTCGCCATCTTTGTCACAAAACTTAGCCTTTCAAGAGGCATTCAAAACTGCAGCACAGATAAACAAAGAGCTTAAAAGAACGTAATTTGATGGCGCATTTTGCAAAACATTCAACTTTCTAATTGACGGATTTTTTTCCATTTTTTCGTTGAACGAAGAAAATCGGTAGAAAATAATGACCCATCAAAAGAAAAACAGGGGTCGCCAAACGTCCAAAATCATTAAACCAAGGCAAAGCTATAGCAATGGCCATCTGCCCTATCATCTCTTCATTTTATTACTTAGCGCGCGTTCGATGCATGATGTAGAGTGTGAATTTGCGTGCCTAGTAAGAAACAAAAATCCGTACGCGCGCTGTTTTCAAGGAAACCCCCACAAAGCTTACATCAGTAGAAAGGCTGCAAAATTTTGAATTTGATAAAATTATATTGTTTTGCTCACTACTTTCCTAAGGCGGCAGAAGTCGTCAACGCCAAAACGACCGACTGAAATTCAGAATTAATCGGGTATCAAATTCGATCGTTGATGCAAAACAACTGTGCAGTGTTAATCACAAAGCACTAATCTCTCAAAGGGTGTCAGCATTTTTTTATGTTATTAGTCATCTCTTTATAGATCTCTCCATGATTGTTAGAGGTCACCATGAGAAAAGTATTTGAAATAAAAGAATTCGCCCTCACCATGGAAAACCGTCGATTCTACATACCCTATTAATTCACTTAAAGATTAGGTGCCCTCTAGAAAAACAAGTGCAAATTTCGCCTTCTAAAGATTTATAAACATGTCCTGCCTTCTCAGAGGGACATGCCACTTAAAAAGCCACCAGCCAATGAAATAACAGAACCCCTAGTGTTCACAGTATGAATAGTTGAACTTCGCGTTAAAGCAATAGTGTTACAGTCACGTTTTAGGCGCACACGTTTTAGGCCGGTGGTCAACAATAATCCACAAAACAGAAGGAAAGAAACTGAGGAGCAATTGCCGAAGCGTGAATACAAGAAGGCGCTCTTGACGGACATCAAATCTGAATTTGAAAGTATTTGATAAAGGATGTCTGGATTAAGCCGTTTGCCATAAAAAGGTTGCCGAGGAGTGGATATGACACCTTGACGGTTTGTTAACTTTTAATAAAAAATCTTTTTTTCCCAATAACTCGCGCGCGTTTTAATATTTTATTTTCAAATTTATTTTATTTTCAATGTTACCTTAAATAATGAACATTAATTTGGTTGAAAAAATAAATGGCAAAAGTAGCCCTGCGAAGGTTTGGAGTAACCTTAACAGCTTTAAAAGTACTGTGAGAGCAGTGATGGATCTAGGGGAGGCACCTGCCCCCTCCCTCCTCATGGGCAAACATTTTTTTGGGACCCACTTTAATTTAAGGTCCTAAGGGCATTGAAATTTTGTGCGCCCCACCTTGGAATGAAGTCTGGATTCACCACTGGCGAGTATATACATCTATGGCTAGGAGGGAGAAGTATATTAAATAGCGCATAAATTTTTTAATTTGCATGTGCATTGTACACTCACCTGTTCAACTAGTCTATGGCTAGGAGGGAGAAGTACATTAAATAGCGCATAAAACTTTTAATTTGCATGTGCATTGTACACTCACCTGTTCAACTAGTCTTTTGTTTCCTGTAATAAGAGCAAATCCTCTTTAGCCATTTGTTGTTAGAAACCTAAAAATCAGGGCACACTGTGAGCAACATGTTTAAAACAAATAGAAGATGTATAATACAATTGTATCTGCCATATACTTCAGTATATATAAGCCATACTTGATTTCAAACAAAGAAATCCATACTTGTAAATAAATACAATGGTAGCCTATTTCCTTGATTACAAGCCAATAATGAAAACAGCAACAATAACAATTTGTGTCTGTTTACGGAAAGGATTCCCCCTTAAGGCTGGGATGACTGGCAATTACTGCCTTGACATATCTCAGGTTACTGAGTCTTCAACATTATGAATCTTCCAACTGTTCTGAGAGAACAAACTATTGTTAAATATTTTTTTTAATAATAACATGGTTATGACAAGATAAAAGTAAAACGAGACTATTGTCCTGTAAGAATGCTTCTCCTAAACTGGCTTAATGTGTTTTTTTCCTTTGTTCTACATTTTAAAACAAATTAAACCATTTTAAAACTATTTTGACATGGAATGCTTCATTGTCTGTAACTGGAAAGTGGGTAAAATTCATAATATCAATATATGTTTACAGAGAAATGCATGAGTATGACATTATCACTTAAAGTAAAAAGGCTGGTATTACAAGAAATGGAGAGACTTTTGATGTCCAAGCTAAACAAAGATGTCTGAACTGTCAACAGCCTCCTATCTAATAGCATCTGATAAATATTAATAAAAATACTCTTGGGACCATCTTGCTGCATTGTGTGTCTCATTGTGGCCAGCATATGCATATTAGATGATAATAAGTTGAAAACACTTAAATTGAGTGTTTTGTTTTGGTCTGAGCAAATGGGTATTGCATAATGGATAGTTACTGAGTAATCATAACTTGAAAACACTTTCAGTCATAACAAATTACATTACCCTCTTCCCAGGAAATAGCATGAATATTTTTTTGCCCTTCTAAGCACAAAATACAACTTAAAAAACAAACCTGATGCAGAAGAAAAATGCATGACTAGTATTTGTTAATGATGAAGTTGTGATATATTTGAGAGTTAATTTGCCAATATTATGAAACTATGATACCACATTAAAATAGCCAAATGTTTAGTGTACCAAGAAAGGATTACACTTCCAGATATACTAGTAAAAGAATGTGTATGAGACAGCTGAGTACTAGCCCGAGTTAACTGAAACTAAACCCAATGTAACTTCTTTGAAAATGTGGTTGAGATATCGATATTTTTTATAGATCTGACTTGTATTCACTCTTCCAAATTTTACCAGGAATTTCAGGAAATGTGTGTTGTTTATAATAATAACAATAATAATAATAATAATGACGATAATACTAGCTATAACAATAACAATAACAGTAAAAAGTGCACTTCAATCAGAAAAGATGATAAACATATAATGCTAAAATGAATAGAGTAGATTCTGATTTTCAGGACATGTTGAGTCAGTCAAATTTAAATTTATTCCCACAAGCGTTATATGTTTACAATGTTTCGAATGGCGGCTTGACCAAAGTTAAAGATCGATGTGTGTGGACAGACATGAACAGAAATCAGAATCTACTGGATGTATAACACTACACAGACTGGGTCAGCTTAATTATCTTGTGGTAGATTCAAATGTTTCTCAGTGGAACCTACTTATGGCAAAATACTAATCGCAAAACATACCTACACAAACTTTTTAAATGTGTATCCAATACTCCACTAGAACATCTGTAAGTGCAATCCATAAACACATGTTTACTCACCTCAAAGCTTGGTCCAAGAACCCTTCAAATATGAGTCATGATGTGTCCCCATTGACGGAAATTTAGTTTCCGGGTCCTTCAGTCGTTTTGTGAAGATTATGTTCCATTTTGAAGGAAAAAAATTAACCTTCCGTTCATAATGTTGTTAATAAAGAAAAATGGAGGCCACGTTTGCGCACAATTCAGCGATCAGTACGAACCGCTTAGTTGTATAAGCCACTTGGCTTTAAAATCGGAAAGTTTTCTAAGTACTTCTACTTCTGAGTAGCCAAATCCAGCCTCTCGAATAGTAAACTATTCACAGCAATCTTACCCGCACTCCTATTGAGGTATGGAGGTCTGGCGGCCACCTTCAGATGAAGATATACAGAACAGTAAGCACACTGACAAATTGGGAGGAGAGGGAGGGTAAAGGAGATCCGAAGGTGGCTATTGGGAAGGAGTACAGGTTACAGTGTATAAAAGGAGATACATGTAGGAGACGCCTTATAGAAAATGCTTGAGTCTTCTATCGAAATGATAATGAATGCATTTGGGGAATACCTCTTATATTCGCTTGGGTTAGACCGCTGTAAATAGTAAACTATTCACAGCGATCTTACCCGCACTCCTATTGAGGTATGGAGGTCTGACGGCCACACAGGAATAATACTAGAACACAAGGTACTACGAATAGCCAGCCCAGTAAGCATACCCAGCCTCAAAAGAAAATCCCCAAAACTAAAACCCGAAAGAGGAAAAACGTCAAAGGGAAAAGGAAAAACTAAAGGGGAAACCTTAGGAAGGAAGTAGACGTTTAGGGAAGGACGTAGCGGGAAACGCGGTGACGAGATTCTTTAAGTCATTAAAATCAAGATAAACCCGCGAGGCTTCTCGAGACTGAGGCAAGTAGGAATCTGAAGCAAGCAGGTCACAGGGGGCCCCAGCCCGGAGGACATCGGCCAACTTAAGGTAATATAACGCAGTTTTTGAGTTCATCCAACCAACATGCGACATAACATCTGCCAGTGGAGAGCCCAACAGGGCTAAGGTAACAGCGCAGCCTGAACGAAAACTATGAAGGGTTTCGCCATTGTCAATATGGGCATCCCGCAGATACTTTTTAAGGCGGGATTCGGCCGTAGAGCTTAAAAGCGGTTTGTCGACAATGTGGCCCTGTTGATTAGTGGCACGAAATAAAGGGCCACTGGAGAGACTAATTCCCAATTCTTGAGCAATTGCTACATAAGTCTCAATACCTTTAATAGGGCATAAAGTGGGATTAGGATGACGGCGCATTCCAAAAATATTGGAGGCGCCATCCCTAAGAGTCTTTCCCCATATGTGATTGAACAAAAATCCATTATCATCTGGGAAGCGAGCGATTTCAGGCGTTTTGACCTGCCCTAGGTCACCTCCTCTATCTCCGGAGAAGAACAGGGTCTTGAAGAATGCGTGATCTCTAGCAGTAATAAAAATGTCGGTCGGCGTGAGAGAAGTGAGGAGAAGACGCTTTTCAAGATGATGTGAGAGTAAGAGTAGCTTGTCCAGGAAAATGGGAGAGGCTTGCTTGGGAGCTACCCGAGCCTGAAGTTGTTCAGCGGTAACCTCCTTTAGATACTGCTTGACCAGAAGATCAGTAGCTGGATTACCGAGCAAAAGAGTTCGGTTCCAGTCTCCTTGGCGTCCCACCTCGGAAAAGATAGAACGTAGCTTCCCAATATAGGAATCCACCGTGGAATATGCAAGACGCAAAGGACATAGACAAAGGGATGTGCCCCGTTGACCAAGATAAGGGCATCCGGACTTATGAACTTGCGTCTTACCCTTGAGATCCTTAAACACCAGGAACGGACAAACATCCAAGGGGGTAGCATCGAAAAGGTTTTTTTGGCCTGGCAAAGCAAAAAGGAAGCTTTCTAGTTCAATCTTTAAGGACTGCTTCTGCTTGGAATAGGCTGTTGACAAGTGACTTGATTGGAGGAAGTTAATACGGTCGTCAATAGCAGAGAGGTTAAAGGTAACGGGCGTCAGGACCAGATTGTGCACACGTCGCCTGGAATAACCACAATTCTGGCAAAAACGGAAGGTATGATCGTTGGCATAATGGCAAGTTGGGCATGACACGGCAGGAACAAATAAGCGAGGGACAGGGGGAAGGCCCTAAGGAGAAAGCAAGAAGTATAAACAGTGGAATAAGCGAGAACTCATTTTATTAGATAACAAAATAGAAGGCTACTTCGCGGAATACATAATTCTATTTTTATTGTTGTTGTTGTAGCTAATCACAGGAGATGGGTTAACAATGTTATAAGAACGCTGCAAAAGAAGTTCACAAAACTATTTCATGGCAAAACTATGCGAAAAACCCATAAGTCCCAAGGAAGGGGCCAGGAAGAAGAAAAACCATGGGGGAGGGAGAACAAACTATATTCGGTGTTCCTCGAGGTGCCAATAGGAAAGAGGGAAATGATTGAAGTAGAGGCCACCAAAATTTACGAGGCCGCACGTCAGGAACAACAAGAGAGCAAGGAATAGACTGGGTTTTAGCAAAGCGCAAAACTTGAGGAATGAGTACAATGAGAGGGAAAATGTAAGGGTTAGAAAACAGGTTACCATGATCAGCTGGAAGCTGAGCAAAAACATTGACCCCAGAACAACCAGGAGTTGGGTATGGAGAAAAGAAAGGAAGTGGGGAACCATCCAAAGAGCATTGTACATTTGACGGCAAAGTCATCAAATCTGCAGAGTGACCAAGCCGGCCCCCAAACTTCACCTGAACCTGCGACCAGGCAGACGGGGATAACTTGGCATTCTGCAGAGACAAAACCCGCGAAGGGGGGTCCGCAGGATTAAGAGGAGAGGGAATATAACAAAGGTTGAGATGAATATTAGTTTTACTGACAACCCAAAACAGCTTCTTAAGAGCGTTAGAGACTTTGCACCCTGAGACTGCCAAGACCTAATGAGAACTTGGCTATCAGTAAATACGTCCACCCAGCTGTCACGGAAAGATAAGGCCTCTAGAGCATTGACAAGGGCTAATGTCTCCTTGACATTTATGTGAAGACCGCGTTGATCCGCAGGCCAGTAATCGCGTATCATGGCGTTATGGGCGTTGGGACTAAGGGTGCACGCCCAAGCAAAGGAAGAAGCATCAGAACATAATTTAACCTGATGATGAAGCTCTTGGCGCCAAGGGAGGTAACCAGTCCAAGATTCAAGGAACAACCAATGTTGAATTTCGTCTTTTAAAGACCCTGAAACAGAAATTGGACGAGAAGAGCGGAGACCTTTTGCAATAGCAATGTTGAGCTCATTAATGAAGAGGCGAGCTCCCGGGACCGCAAGGTCAAAAGACATGTACTTCCCAGACAAACGCTGAAGGGTTTTGACGTCTGTGGAGCTACAGCTAAGAACATGGCGGGTGAGAGAGAGACAGACACAACTGATGCAAATACTTCAATTAGAATTTAGAGCTAGAGTTAATTAAATAACTAAAATAAATAGTGCAGATTTTAAATGAGCCAGCCACATACTTTCTCCACGCAGTGTCACAGAAAAACTATAACAAAATTTAAAAAATGAAAAATATATGTATCATAATAGTGGTTCCCATCTTTTCCAAAAATCTTGAAGCCTCTTATTTTTTGAGGCAATGCGTTTTTCAGTTTCCTGCTTAGCCTCTACTATCTGTAGAAACATATTAAACTTTGGGAGTGATTTTTTTCTTCTACACTCCCATAGACAAAGTTTACCAAGAATTATCAGATAATTTAGTAAATCGTTTCTATTTAAAATACCAACTATAACGTCTTTTAAAGATAAGCTCAAATTTTCACCCTGAAAACTAGTCCACCAATCGCAGAATCTATTCCAAAAGGCGCGCGAATAGGAGCAGCCATAAAAGAGATAGTACAAGTCTTCTTTGTAAAATGTACAAAAGGAACATTTCTCTGATTCACTCAACCCAATTTTGAATAATTTGGTATCGGTAAACAGGATGTTATTTAATATTTTATACTGAAAAGACCAGACATACATTTCACTTGCAGTGTTATATGGGATTGAGAACACTTCCTGTAACGGATTTGAAAGCTCTAAATCAGCCGATAGAGTTTTGAAACCATTCGGATATTTGGCTTTATTAGCGATCAGCAGAGAGTAAAACTGTTTTGACTTAGCTGAGTACGTGTCAAACTCTGTATTTTTACATTTAAAAATCAAAGGATCGAATTCCTCTGTGGGAAGGAGAAGAGCTTGTCCTTAGGCACAGACAGCCGTAAGGCAGACCATGTCAAAAAATTAGAGTCAAGCCCTACATTCTTTAAGTATTCAAAGGAACGTATATTGTCCAAACTAAATAACAGATCATTTAAGTAAACAATTCCACAATCTACACACTTTTTATAGAAAATAGATTTGTTATCGACTCTTATATCTTATATCACTTTTGCTTCTTCTCCTGGATAAGCAAAAAGGCCTGACGGACCGAATCTACCAAAAAGCCAAGATAAGGGACAGCCTGCCTAGGGGTGAGGATGGATTTTTTAAGGCCAAGAAAGTATCCCAAACTAATGAGGGTATAACAAACTATAAAAATTGCGGATGATGCCCGAGCAAGGGATTTCTCCCGCTGCGAGGAGAGGGGGGCATAAGCTGGAGCCTTGATGGATAGCTGGATTTCCCCCGTGTGGCGATCATCGATGTACAACGAGCAAGGTATAAGAACAGAACGAAAGTAATGAGAGGCGAGGAGCCCAATAGAATGGTAGATGTATGCCGAGGATTTCCAGCCGAAGGGTAGAGTATTACTTGTAAAAAACCACCCACCCCATTGAAAACCAAAATAGGTACGACTCTCTGGGCAAAGCAAGACATGATCGTACCCGGATTTGTCATCACACACTGACTGGAAAGAAGAAGGGGTAACATAACGTGGCAGACTAGAAAGAGAATCCAACTTAAAGGGTGTGTCCTTGATCCATAAATTAAGAAAGCGATTATCATTGCACAGACGCGGCTTTGTCTCTTCCACTGTCAAGGGTAAAACCAGATAAGGGGGATCAACGTGACCCACTTTTCCCCAAAGAGAGATTGCCCTGGATGCTAGGCGAGCGATAATAGTGTCCGAGATAAACTTAGAGAAGGGTTTACAAGAGATGGCATTAGGAAAGGTCTTATGCGGGGGACAACCCGAGTCAAAGTTTTCTCCCTTATATTGGCCCTTGAAGGTTCGAAAAAATTCGTCTATGTCAACACAGTTTTTGATCCAATGCAAAATCTTGGGAGTGAGTTCGAATGGAGCACACTTGGAGATATGTTCCCAGGCAGGAAAGCAATTGTGGAGATAGCCTGCGACAAAGGTTTTCGGATCTCGGAACGCGAGCCTAGAAGGGTCTCCAAGGGCATGGCCAGCAAGAACTGCTTCCACAAATTCCAGAGAGACATGGCAATTGTTATCTGTCATCCCCTGAGCCATCTCAAGAGGTGAGTTATCAAACTTGACCCAACGTACTGAAGGTCTGGGTACACTTTCTGGGTTAAAACCAGAAGTAACTTCCCATTCCGGAAAGGTATAGGCGAGCTTAAAGCACTTGGCAGGGGACTGAAAGAAAAGAAAAAAGTGAAAAAATTAAGGGAGGAGATGGCTCAAGGGATGACAGCTTCGAGCCTCAGTAATCCAAGAGGGAATTAGACTCCCTTTCAAAACTGTCATCCTAGAGCGGGGCGCAAATAGGGAGAGATAAAGAAAATTAATGGACTCTAGGACAATATAGTTTTATTAACCAGGAAATTTAGAGGGAGATACAAAAAATAAGAGAGATCTACTTATTAACGCCACGACCCCGCCTAGAATACGGGGTGTAGCGGTTTACAAATTGGCTATGACGAAAACACCTATTAGCGAAGTGGCCAGGGATGCCACAATGGAAACATACGAGACGCTGGGGCCTGGAGGACCCTCTACCAGAAGAACCAGGCAGATCCTGATTAACAGTGGGAACTCAATGAGTGGGTTCTGAACGAAGCGACTTGTCCACCTTCGAGATGCGGTCTAACACCTGCGTATATTCTTTATCGGCAAACAGAGCAATAAAGTAAGCTTGAAATACTTTATCCGACTTGTGAAGGTGACTTCTTAACGTCTGAGAGGCAACGGCAAGGAACGACGCTTTTGAATGGTTGACTTGCTTTGCCTGCGAGGCCAATGATTCAGCCAGGGACAGTGCAGTGTACTTGTCGAAATCGGCTACTATCGGTTTCTATGGCCGTACGTGGATAGACGGGTTTTTTGGCCCTCAACATCACCCTTCTGTTGGCTTTCGAGAAGCTCAATACGTTTTCTTAGCTGCTGAATAGTATCAGTCTGGCACAAATAAAGAACAAAGGAATGTAAATAAATGGATTTATATGCAACGACAAGACATTGAATTCACTGCAAGCACTCAAAGTTTATAAGTGTGAATCTGGAGACAGGCGTCAAACAGGGCGCAGAAAAACATTTGCATTGCAAAAGACACAAACAGTATCCAGAAAGCAAAGAAGAAGAACATGTAAGTAAAATGATATGAACAAACTTGAGGGCGATCGGTGAGGGAGAAAGCAGAAGATACAATACTTAAGACGGAAGATATTCTAACATCAAAAATGGAGTTTAAAAAAAAAATACAACATTTTAGCGGGAAAAACAAGCGAAACTGCAAGGTAAATAGTAATATGAAGTCTTATACTGAGAAATAAACAAAATAAACAAAACTAGGAAATAATCGCATTTCCAGCCAAAATCATGAATGCACAAATCAGATATCTGGTGCTGTGCTCAAAGACATCTACAAACCGATATCGGTTAAAGAGGCATGAAATAATAAAACATCAGGAGTAAGAAAAATTTATGAATCCAATCAGATAAATTAACGCTCGTTACGAGGTAACAAACACTTTAAACATCTCGTGCCAGGGAAGATGGGAACTAAATAAATGACATGGCCAAGAGGAAACGAATAATAACACCTCATGCCGGGAAAAATGCAACTGAAACATCGGCCATGAGGAAACAATAACAAAACATCCCAGGCCGGGAAATATGCGAATTGAATATCGGCCACGAGGCAACAAATCAATAAACCACCTCATACCGGGAAATATGCAAATACACATTGGCCATGAGGAAGCAAATGAGAAAACATCTCATGCCGGAAAAGATGCCAATGAAACGTCGGCCACGAGGAAACAAACAACAAAACATCTCATGCCGGAAAATATGCCAATTAAACATCGGCCATGAGGAAACAAATAACAAAACATCTCATGCTGGAAAATAAGCCAAAGAGGACTTAATAAGTTAATTACAGCAGGGGGGAAGCAAATAAATGCGACACTACTATAAATATGCAAAAGTGAAGGGAGCACGCGGTAATGAAGAAGGCACAAAACTGCCGAAAACTGAACAAGCTGGAAAAGGGAGGGTAAAAGCTAGCTAAAGCTAGACAGCACTAAAAATACGGAATAAAATGAAGAAGCCGAATAATACCATAAAACTAATAAAGGGAGAAACGAAGCGGAAAAAGACCACGAGGGTAACGGGCGCGACAAACCGATCCGAACTCGTGCAAAACAGAAAAGTATAAAAGAAAGAGGAAAGGCTAATACTACATGTACCTCAAGCTGGTCAGGAGTAGTCGGAGTATCCCCAGCTGGAGTTGCTGAAGCAACAATGTTTTGTACGACAGCGTCTTGAGGCGGTCTTGGCACTTGAGGAGGTTGTTCCTGTGGTTGGGGAGCCGGATCAGGCATACTGCTTGAGTCTTCTATCGAAATGATAATGAATGCATTTGGGGAATACCTCTTATATTCGCTTGGGTAAGACCGCTGTAAATAGTCGGGAGCGAACAAGGCGGGTGAGCGAGGCCACCGTTTTTCCCTCACTCGCCCCCCTGTTAGTTCGCCCCCGACTATTCAAGAGTCTGGAACAGCCGGCTAACCTCCCAGGGAAAAACAGGGTAGTCAGGGTAAAAATCCGAACCCCTCAGATTTAAATTTCATTTTAATCACACAACGCTGGATCAAAAAAGCTTCTTTGTGGAAACAATTTTAATACTTTTCAGCACGTTACACCTGACAGTTTATTTGTTACGTGTAACCGTCCCGGAATTATATGCCTTCGTGCCAACAACCCCCTGCCCGCCTCACCCTTGCTCACTCCCCTCAGGTCTGACCCGTATTAAAACAATACAGTGATTCATGTAAATCAGAAAAGTATTTTACTATTTTTACCACCATACATGTATGTTGGTAAAAAAAACTCTGTACGAACGGCAGCGTTATCGAGATTTCATATACGATGAATGTTACCAAAATGCCCTAATCTACATCTTACAAATTCATTTTTTACAGCATTTAAAAGGAACATTTGCGTCAACTATCCACCTACAATGAAAGAGTATTCTTAAGTTTATGTGTAAAGATGTGAAATTTATCAAAGGGCTTCGAAAGACACGAAACTTTTAACTTAAAGATTAGCCTCGAAACAGGGCATTTATGTAACGCAGCTCGAAAAGTCAAACACTGCTTTCTGAAATTACATGATTCACCAATAAAATATGGTTTCTTGGAATGTGTTTTGGGCAATGTTAAGCTAAAACACTGTATTGCACGTAGGTATATTGCTAAATCACTAAAGTTGTCCCTGAGACAAGAAATAAACTCAGATGCTCAAAAGTTACGTTTTCTGATTTAACGTCGTTTCGAAGACCTAACAAGTCCATGACGAACCATACATCCCAAGCTCTAATAATGTGGTACATATTCGCTTATTCAAAGATTTCTGCAACATATGCAAAGCTTAAACACTTTCAGGACAGAGTTTTTACGAGTATATATTAGTTCATGTAGCTTTTTTCATAAGGGGTACTATATCGCAGGGTTATGCGATACGATCCATTCTCATCCACCAGTGCGTGGTAGAACATAGCCTTTTCTGATGACCGGGTAAGCATGCCACGCTCTGATAGCATAAATTTGGTTAATAAGGATGACCCGGATTGACAATGGTACACTACAGTATTGTGCCATACTGGCCGGGTGGGGTTGCGCCCATCTTCACTGAAACCGTGACAGGCTAATTTTTGTATGCCATTGGGCATGTTTGTTGTGCTAATTTCGTTATATCTGTTTGGACAAACTTAATATGGTTAGCTTACCCCACAGTGCACAGCTATTATTATACTGTTTAGCAGTTACATCAATTCACCTTCAGAAATAATCTGAAAAAAATACATTTTTTTCACACAATTTTACATACTGATGAGGTATAATTGTGGTAAGGTAATGTGCTTCTGTAACAAAATTTTGTGCTAAACCCGACGGCTGGATCGATTAGAAGAGACAAAAAAAGAATTTTTTCACAATTTTAAGAAGAAACGAGTAGATGAAAACCATTACTGAACATTGCTTTAGTCCAGAGCAATAATATTTTAAGAAATAGTTCGGTATATATAATCCTGCTCGGATCGGATCTCTTGTGTGAGTTGCTATCGATTCGCTGCTTCGTATACAGTGACACAACAGCACATTTACTCGTCAACGAAGTTCATTAAAGAGCTACGGAATCAGCATCCCTGTTAATCTTCTGTGCAATTAACATCGAAACTTTGTATTACAAATTAGTACCGACTCCTGGTTTACCATTTAATCAAAATAATCCGTTTTTGGTCTGAAATAATATTATTTTTCCGCTGTTATTCTAGCACGTGCTAATTTCACTCGTTTCGATATGGGGGTGTCAATTTCGTTATGGCTTTCCAAAGCACATTTGGTAATAAATTTTGACCTGATTTCATACATAATGGAAAAAATTAAAATAATGTGGTACATATTCGCTTATTCAAAGATTTCTGCAACATATGCAAGGCTTAAACACTTTCAGGACAGAGTTTTTACGAGTATATATTAGTTCATGTAGCTTTTTTCATAAGGGGTACTATATCGCAGGGTTATGCGATACGATCCATTCTCATCCACCAATGCGTGGTAGAACATAGCCTTTTCTGATGACCGGGTAAGCATGCCACGCTCTGATAGCATAAATTTGGTTAATAAGGATGACCCGGATTGACAATGCTACACTACAGTATTGTGCCATACTGGCCGGGTGGGGTTGCGCCCATCTTCACTGAAACCGTGACAGGCTAATTTTTGTACGCCATTGGGCATGTTTCATCTGCGCTGACACTTGAGTTGATTGGACACATATTCAGTATTAGTGGTGCCATGTACTAATTCTAATTTTCTACGGTTAAATTTGTGATTCTTCCCCCCCCCCCTCCCCCAAAATAATGAACTTTCTTCGTACTTCCTTCAATGACCAAGATCAACATGATTCTCTAACCCAGCTGACAGTTTGTACTTCTGCCCAGTTTTATGATAATTAACATTTTTTTCTATTATTTAAAAAGTTTACCATTGTTTGTCCGCAGGAATGTGTCAGCCGCAGTTTTTTGTTTGTTCAGGCCTACTAAACAAGTTCTTATGTGTGCTCTACTAAGTATATTTTCCCCTCAGCAAGCAACACGAATGAGGAGTACAATAGAAGGCAAATTGTCCATACATTTCTGTTGCGCAAGGACAATGCACCCATCAGCACTTAAAATCTGCCTTTTAAACAGGCTGCTTTTTATGTTAAAACATAAACAATCTTAACCAAGATAAAATTTGCCAACAGGCAAAATTTATTGAAGGTCGGCACACACGATGGGAGTACTCCCTGCAACTTGTTGCGTGGACAAGTTCCATCGTGTGAACTGGCCTTCAAAATCTAGTCCCAGGGAACAAACTCTGGTCCCTGCATCTACTCCCACGAATTGAAACCAGTTTGAATTTTAGGGACAAGTCATTGCGACTTGTTTCTCAAAACGCTTCGTGTGAACTGTTCGTGGGACAAGTCCCTGAATCATCCGTTTTCTTTTTAGGCAAGTCATCAATCCTGCGTTGAAAGGGGTATCAGTGTCAGACAGAAGTTCATCAACTGATTCGTCTATAAACCTGATTTCGTTTTGTAGAAAAGAAACAAGGCGATTCATTTCCTTGTTTAAAAGGTCAAGCTCTTCCTGGCACCTGTTCTGTAAGCAAAGCAAATCAATCATCTGCCTCCTAATGAGGGCGGGCACGGTATCCCCTTTCTCTTGGACTGCAGAGTAGATGCTGCTCCTAGGATCCTTGGCATCTTCATAGAGAAATCGGGGTAAATCATCGGCAAGATACCCATTTACATCGGACAAAGTTTTGTGGATAGACTTCACAACTTTGTCGATCTGCTTTGAGAGTTTAATAGCAATTGCTTGGCCATCTGAAAAGCAAAAAGTGGACAATAACTAACACCGTAATGCATTAGCAATTTTATGGGTTAGATGGCCAAACAGAAATGCGTACGACTTGGGGGAGAGTCGCAGTTAAAAGCAACTGGAAACGTAATTTGAAACCACACAGACAATGTAGGCAGCAATATGATGAAAAAAATTTAATGCAGACCATGATTAGCAAAGTATACATGTTCCTAATTTTTTCATAGGAGTTTTTTCAGTTCATTACCAGCATACTTCCCCTTCAGTTCTATCAAGAAACATCTTTCGGATGCCATATAATGTAACTTCAACAGGAGTTCGCTCTTTCTCTTCTGGTAGAGGTGTGACCTAACGGTGACAAACACACGGGATACATCGGACCATCTTTCTCTAATGTCATTTTTTTTCCATGGCTACTATGGACTTCTCGTTCCTGTGTACAGTAAATATATTGCTTGTTCAAAACTTTAACACACTAAATTTGCTGTCTGTAGAAACTACTTATTCAAGTATTTTTTTTTCCTGCAAATCGGCTGCAAGGAAGGTATTTGCAGATATGACTTACCGTTTGATTTTCTTTTCAATGTCTTTGACTTTCTCTTGATTTTCATTTGGTACATAGCTCAATTCATTTCTGTAACAAAATATAAAAATGGTGAAGGTACGTACACATAATGTTCAGTCTAACACTACACTTTTTCGTAAAAGCAGTACCTCTTTCATATACCTCATATATAGTAAGTTAAATTTTTTACCACAATTACTGACAAATCTTCAATAATCACTAAAACAGAAAGTCTTCTTTGTGTAGCTTTAATCCACTCAACCAGAAGGAGCACCCGTTGCAAAATTATTATTGAAAGGCCTTTTTATATACCTAAATGATAGATCTTCCTTACCCTTCCATATGCCTAAAGCCTGCAAAAGGCACCCCTTTCGAGCAGAGCCTCCTCGTATAGGACGTTTGATGTCCAGAGTAACCCCTTCACTGGGGATTATGGCTACAACACATCGAAATCATGAAATTAGTAGGTGGTATTTCCACACACTATATACCTGAGTTTTTTGGACAGGAGAAGCCAGCTGACATAAGACTCGTCCCACTGCAGTATTAATCCTGTAACACATAAGTACTATTTAAGTGAGAACAAAAAACGTTTTTCTTCTTTATGATGACTAAATGCTGAGGAACCTTGTTCTTTTGGTTTCAATGATTCCACCTCTTCCTTTTGCCACTCTTGTATCACATCAACATCACAACCTAGTTAAGGTAAATACATGAATTACAATTTTCATAAAGAATGCATGTGGCCATTGTGCTATTTATGCAGTGACTGAAAAATGAAATGAAATGTATACCTGGAAGTTTTTCAGTAAGTTCCTCAAGCTTTGCAGTGGCATCCTTAAGAAATGTTTCTGCCCTTGCAAACTTTGCTTTTAGAGTAACACCTACGAATGTTAACAGAATTAATCAGAGTTCAATATGTGCCATACGACTAATTAACCTTGAGCTACATCTTAAAACACACACTTCTTAAAAAAAAAAATGGAACATTAAAACTATGATAGAAAGTAAATGTTATTGATTTTACTTTTTAGCAAAGTCCACTTTGTGAAAGTTATGTGTGCAATAAAATTAAACATTACCAAATTTGAATAACAAATGTTGGCCATAGAGAAGAAGCCCGTCAGTCAAAACGTCTGTTCTTTTGAGAGCACTCCTTTCTTTAGTGACAGAGGAAAACCTGCGCAGAAAGGACCATAACCTTTCCACCCCTTCACCATCTGTCAATCCAATTCCCTTGATCCTTCTTGGACTGTACTGGATCTACAGACAATCAAATTGCAGATCTATATAACTTATATAGCATAGACCTTGCCTCAGATAGCTAACTCATGTACTTAAAGGTTTGATTTTCATTTTATGTGGCTTAAGTTTTAATTTGGGCAAAGTAAACCCCAATTTAAGACTTTCTGGTCAGCAGCGATTCCCAAAGCTGACAGGCTTATGTGGGGTGACCACCAGTAAGTACATTTTCTGCTCACTGAAGTTGATTCAGCATGATGGTGCCTGATGGCTTTGATGCTTGTATGGTATATTACCATGACTACAGTCATTGTACTCTGCCACTTGAGCCCAGTGCCCTTCCACGTTAAAGACACATTGGATGATTATATTTATGTATAATAAGTTAAATTTGAAAGTTTGAAACGAATAATACATTCTGTTCTCAATGAATCAAAATTATTCCAAAATACTACATGTAGGCAGCAGGCACTGGTGGTTTTGACTCTAAGAAACCATGTTATTGAAAACTGTATAACCAGCATTGAGGTACTGCTACATACAGTACCGCTCAAAAGTAAGTTACCACCCTCTCGCGAGACGAGAATCTTGTCTCGCGAGACGAGACTCTCGTCTCGCGAGACTCTCGCGAGAGCCTAAAAAAACTGTAAGTTCAACTGCTTGAATTTCTCGCGAGACTTTAATAGCCTATTGTAACTTCGCACGCTCGAACGTTTGCCGAACTCTGTCGTTTGTTTGTCACGTTCATTTGAGACTGACTCTTAAACTTTTCAAATCTACCTGGCTCAAAAATCGTAGCCAAGAATATGCTGCAAAGCTTTCTATTTTACAGCTGTAAAAGCCTATTGCAATGCGAACTTGCGCGCTCGAACGAAGCGTTTGCCGAACTCTGTTGATCGTTGAGTTATCACGTTCGTTTGAGATTTGACTATTAAAGTTTTCAAATCTACTTCGCTCGAAAATCGTAGCCAAGAATATGCCGTCGTTTATGGACTTAAGAGTGCTCAAATCTGTACGATGAAAGTTTGCCGATCGATCGTAGCGTCCTCTTTTGCCAATTATATAAAGTGAAAGTCGTGGATATTGAAGCTATAGACTTCACTTTTACCGGTCATTTAGAAATGTTTGTAAACCAGGAAGAAAGCAGTGATGAAAACATTTAACAGTTTCATGTTCGAAAACAAATACGTACAGACAGTTCTTGGCTTTTGTGTCATTCGCATTTTTCAAGATCTGCAAAATTGAACATCATTTAGAACAGATTTACACTGTAGATCGATGATCGACGGGCATTATTACATTTGAAATAAATTAGGAAGCGTGCATTTTACAGTATTACAGTAACCGGATAAGTAATGCCGAGTCGAGCCCAGAATTTTTTTCTCGCAGCAGGGAGAAGGAGAAAAATATCCCCGCCAAATCATAGATCTCGGCCAAGATAAGACGCATCGAAGAAAAATTGTTCAACAAACCCCAGTTTTAAGCGTTAAGATCCCAAGATTGCATCTAAGATAAATAAAAGTTGAACGCTGATAAAAGTATAGTTTAATTCATATGGGGGGAAACTGGCAATTGAGCATTCGCAAAAAGGTAAAAAAATAACCCATATTGAGATCTATTGAGCACGTTGGCGCCAAGATCAGACATTTATGTCAAAAATTTGCATAAGTTAACATGACGTTTGAGCGTTCAAATAAACACCAGGGTGAACCCGAAATAAACATAACATTAACGAAAAATTTCCAAAAATAAAGGATTCAATGGATACAATTGAAGGAAAGGATAAGTGTTAGTACATTTCAGTTCTCCAACTCAGCTGTGAAGTGGACGCTAGTCACGATTGAAACCAACAACATTCAACGCTACATTCAACGCGGTTTTGTCTGTGCTTAAATTTCTTTCGTGTAAAAGAAGTTTTGTGAATTAAATTTACTTTTGATACGACATGAAATAATCAATTTTCTGTAGTATTGGTATTCCAAGAGGCTAACGTAGTAGCGAGAAAATTCCAAACAAAGTGTAAATATTTTCGTAATTCACGTGGGTGAAAAGTTCTGTGTATCGGCACGCCTCGGCAAGCTGGTTGGATTCTTTGTCTGAAGTGTTTCCAAGATCCTGGTCGAAAAAATGATAACTCCGGGACACAAATTATTCATTCAAATGGTAAAATACTCTTTCCTTGAGCAAAAAATGGTTTATTAAAGTTTCAATCGTGTGCCGCTCATGTTAAGTTTTTTTTTCATCAAAGAAAAGTTCCGTGTTTCGGCGCGGGTTGGGAAGTCGCTTGCTTGGACCGTGTTTACTTCATGTCGAAAAAAAATGTTATCTTTCATTTGTTTTTGCTCCTTGAAGATGGGACTGTAAAAGCGTCTATTCCCGGTTCTCTTCAACAAAACACAGTGAATTTTTTATTCAACGGCAAAATACTTCAGTGCAGTGTAATGAATATACAATCGGTTTTGTTAATTTCAGCTAGTCTGAAGGTATACGCGCGTATACTTTATACGGGTTTTCATAAAGAGAGGCCTTTTTCTCGTCTTTTCGTTTGTAATGACAACATTTAAGTTCAAGTTTAATTCATCTGGAATGAAAACAATGAGTTCCAGTTCAATGGACTTGCAGAGGCACGAAATTCAAATTCGATCTCGATGCAGCAAGGAATAACTCGGAGTAATCGGAGAAAGATTGAAACTTTACCAAGCGCTTTCCATAACGGATCAGCTTCTTCAATTCTGGCAATAGTACCGATCTTGCGAAACAAGTTTCGTTTCAGTTCATTCGCACGGACGTAATATGGCAATTAAACATGCTAAAAAACATTTCACCGACTGGTGCGATGCAATGTTCCAATAATTCGCTAACGTCTTAGCGTTTTTCTTCATACATTTAACTTCAGTTCTTCATAACTCCAGTCCATTAAAGTTTTTGGTTTGCAATGACAGTGTTGAAACTAGCGAAGCAAGTTTCAATTCAAGGCCTCTTCACGCCGTATTAGCAGGAATTTCACGAAGCATACATGTACATCGCGGCAAACCCGTCGCGAGAAATAAATCGTTTTCTTGCAAGCCAATTGCTTGAAATGTATTCCAAAATATACGCTTCAGTGGTTCTCGTGAGACGAGACTCTCAACACCTTCCAAAAGACATCAACACCTTCCAAAAGGCTTTCCTGAGATGAACACTAACACATATGATCATGTAAATGAAAAATTAAGTAGTGATGAAATCTGAAGCGAACATGTGATTCTCACAGATATTCAAGCAATTTAAGCAATAACATAAATTTATTTTATAACCAAAAGCAGAGAAGAAGAAAATCTGGCCCCACTGGGATTTGAGCCCATAACAGTTGCATTTAGCACTGCAAAGCTCTACCCACTACCTATGAAGACCAATCTATTGGAAGCAGGCCAATAACCATGAAAAGAAATGATGAAATAGAGAATGGAATTGTGTAAACAACAAAAATGACAACTTGAGAAAGTGTAAGAACTTTACAAAAGATAATTATGTGGCTAGCCTTACATACGTATGTTTCATACCTGCCAAGGAACTCATCAGAGACCTTTTGACTAACTCGTCAAACATCATGTTTGAAGTCCCGCCAGCATCGAAATGATGGTGGCAATCTGGCCTTATATCACATAAGGATTCCCAATTGGGTAATCTGCCAATTCAACAACTTGACAAAGTGTAAGAATTTTACAATAGATAATTACATGGCTACCCTTACATTCTTATGTTTCATCCCTGCCAAGGGACTCATCAGAGACCTTTTGGCTAACTCGTCAAACGTCGTGTTTGAAGTCCCGCTAGCATCAAAATGATGGTAGCAATCTGGCCATCGTCAAAAGCTTAACTTACCCTCAAATGGTTTGCTAACAGACAAGCTATATCATACATGAGGATTACTTTGCTTCTGGTGTTCTCATTAAGACTTCTAATCCGTTTAAGCTCATAAACAGAGTATGATATTCTGTTGAATGAAACAAATATTGAAGAAGTAGTACACATAATCTAAGACTAATTGACTCGGTACAATTCCAATAATGATTTAAAACATACACTTTGTACTAACTGATAAGAAAGTTACACAATGGTGATGTTACTAGTGTAAAGAATGATACAATGTACAATACATGTACAATTAACAAGAGCATAATACAATTAACAAGTACAAATGTATCTCTGTACAGTATATTTACAAAGTATTTAAATACTCCTTACCTTTCACCATGCTTTATGTTATGGAATCCTTTAGGAAAGTCATGTCTTCATACTGGCCAAAAGACACCTTTCTCATCAAAGAGTTTGTTTTTTCCCTTTGATCTCAAAGCTGAGAGAACTTCCCCAGCATGGAACTTACTGCAGTTCTATGAAAAAAAATACACTATTAAAGTTAAAGGGCAAAAAGGAAAATCATACAGCTATCACACCAACCTCTATGCCATCATGTAAGAGCACTGCAGCAATGTCTCAAGTACAGACATGCTTTTACCTGCTCAATGTCTGCTCCAGCTTTGCCATAACTGTTGACCAAGTTGTCAACATCATCCTGATCTGCAAATAGGAGAGTTCCATTTTTGGGTGTTCCTAAGTTATGCCCTTTTTCCTTTTTTCTACACAGTCCAAAGCACCCATCCATGCTTTCAATGAGAACACCATCATCCTGTTCAAAATAAAAAACCCAACATATTACAGCAGAACTTAAAGAAGAGTGCATCTTGTGTGCTTCAAAATAAGTGATTCAATAAGATTGTGAAATTCTTGCTATAGTATTCAGAATAAAATTACAATGTACAGTTACCCTAGGCCATAGTGGACACCAAGCTCCATTGTATAAGTTTCCGTTGTACTTTGTACAATGTCTGTATTGATACATGAAATACCTTCATGTAAAAAAATAAACAAACAAAATGTCAATTAGGACTTTTTCATGAGTCAGTAAATTATGCACCTGTATGGCAAGACATGTCTTTCGTAAATTAATGCAAATGAAATGTTGACCTTAAGACAAATAGTCAATGTACAGTTCACTTAGAATCACATTATTGGATGTAAGGCTGTGCCTGAATTCTGTATGAGAGTAACATGCCTCTAGCTGAGAATGTTATGAGATATTGTAAACTACATAGCAGGTCTGACACTCTCAGCCATGCACACATACCTGAATTCTTCAAAGCATTCTGAATTAAGAATACTGTAAATTGAGTTAACCTGAAAAACATGATTTTATGTACAATTCAACCAGAATCAATCAAAAATATGTGTATCTTGTCATGTGTTGTAAAGATGGCAATGATAATTTCTTCATGCAAACCTACATGTGTTGGTTGCAGTTGAGGATTAAGTTCTGCAATCACTTCTGAGATGTTTAGCAGGAACACTTGACAATGAAGAAACACCTTCTCAACAAACTCCATCAGTTTGAAGTTAAATCCTGTGGTGGGATTTGCTGGTGACCCTGGCCAGAACTGACATTTCAAGAGTGTGACAGCAACTGGTTCACAATCACACACTTGCACATATTTCAGGTGATGATTTCCTGCCATTCGTGATATGTAAAGGAGTAGAAAAAGACATGAACAACTCAAGAAATTGTAAACAAAAAAATAACATTTAAAAAAAAACATCACTAACAGCCTAATATAGTTTATTAATATATAGTACTAGTCATAATCACTAAACTGAGAATGGCTGACAAATAATATCCGCATGCAGGGTGGTAATTAATTTTTGCAACCACCATAGCAAGTTGTTGTCATCATTATCAACATCATTATTATTGTATCCGAATAAATACATGTAATACTGCTGACGGGCTGGTTGACTAGAGTAGCATCCAACTATGTCTGATTCTCCGGCTGGTAATACACTCTCAGTGGAAGAACGTATTAAACAATTGCTTATCTGCTACATTTGCAGCTGCCCTTGACATGTTGAGAATCAGATTAATTAACATGTGCATATGTATGCCTAAAATCATTTCATTATTGTTAACACATTTCACGTAAGTAGCACGGAAATATGAAAAGGTACAGTTCAATATTAATACTGATAGCTTGTAATAGAATTATGAACTGACCTGAGGCATCCAGAAGTCGTAACAGTTTTACTGTTGAGGTTTTGCACGTGTGGCCATAGCAACAACAACAACAACTTTATTGACCCTTACACTTGACAGAAATTAAATTAACATTAAATAAAAAATCAAAACTAAAAGGGTGTTGGCTTCCTAAAATAACTAAAAAGTTAACAGAGTTAGGAAGCCAAATTATATATAATAAATTACAATATTAGGGTCGGAACACAGAAACACACACACAAAAAAAAATGTTTATACATAAACGAAATTTACAACTCATGGGAAGAAAGAAAAAATATATGTTTATATATGCATATATATGATGATGATTATCAATTTTTATCACTTCATTTTATATATATTTATATATACATAGGAATTATGTGGTCCAATTTTTCCGAATTAGAGTGCTCGATACAATGAAGTAGAGCGCAATATATATTGAAAAAAGAAAAGAAAAAGAAAAAAAAACAACTATACATATATATTTGGAATGAAATCCTCAATAATTATGATAAATTATGATAAATTATGATAAATGAAGAGTTTAAAAACGCAGAGCAACAAATAAATCATAGAATTATAGCTGGGACTCGTTAACGTGACATTAGTATTGGCACATCAATTCATTTTCTAATTGTTTTTTAAATTCACCGAAAGGGTTTGACTTTATATCTTTTCCAAAAGAATTCCACACCTTTGGTCCTTGAAAACGAATATTAAATATTCCGTAATTTGTTCTTGCTTGAGGCAGGTAATAAGATTGATTTGCTGCACTTCGTGCAACAGCCAACAGTTGCCTCGTCTGAATACAAAGGGACAAACATGCCATCCTATTAAGAACAAGACAGCAAGAGCCAGATAAAAGAACAGTTTAACTAGATATGTTACCCTAAAAAGTACCTAAATTGACTTCAATGCAACCGGCCAGAAAACATTCCTAACTTTCATACTGACCTTCCACTGTTCAAGAACATGAAACTTGTTTTGACTGCCATGTAAAGCTCGTGCACATCCAACGCAAAAGTACTGGCGAGGCCACAGTATTCACATCGTGTTGTAGCAATAACTTCTTGGCAGTTGACACAGATTACATTGTCTGGGAGTTGCTGTTCTTCAATGTACGAATTCAGCAATTTTTCTCGTACCTTTTCCCAGTTACCAGAGGTACTCAAAACACGATTTTGCTGTTGAGATGTGGACGGCTGGTTCTCGAGATCATGAAGAGGGACATCTTGTTCTTCTGGACTATCGATCTCCTTGTTATTTTCCTCCGTAGTCTTTTCAGGCTGCCTCCCAAAATCAACTTTCAGCAGAATCGAAACGGTGGTCTACTTTCCATTGCGCCCAATATTCTTCACATTTAAGGAAACGGGCTTTAACTGACACATTTCGTAGGTGATTTAAGCCTGAGGTAACGTACGATCAGTAGGTTTTGGCGAGCACGCAAATAATCAGAAGAAAAGAACGTCTAAAA
>OZ026601.1:16140029-16200029 GCA_964020085.1 Micromussa lordhowensis
TGCTGATACGCTTAGTTTATTGGGCAATGACAGCCCACATGATTTCTGTTCAGAAGACAAGGAGCTGAACAATGATGACTTATTGTCCCAAATTACTACCTCATTAAGCTCATCCGACGATACAGGACCGCCGAACATCATTGAGAACATCAAAAACACCAGCGAAAATATTAAAAACCGCATCGGCAAACAGCATAATATAATTCCAAACTTAATTTTGGCGGTAATCACCCCTCATAGTCGGACACAACTTTCTTTGCACCCTGAGCAGGTGTCATCTTCAGCTTTATTTTCAAATAGATACTTTTTTGAACAATGTAGGATATGATGGCACTACGTGTTATAGTGGTGACTGTTTTGTAATTGCAAAGAATGGTCAGGAGACTGTAGTAAAGATCAAAACATTGCTATTATTGAACTATGGGGATGACTTATGGAAAATATTGGGGAAGGGACACTTGTACTCATTCCATCAAGAAACCTCTGGGCAGATTTCTTACAACTATTGAACTGGTTTCACTAAGGTTGAGAAATTTCCAGCAAATGAGGGCACTTTTTTTTTCAAGTGAGAACATCTTGAGAAACGTTCTGCTGTATGACTTAAGCAATTACTTGCTGACTATTGTGGACTACATGCGTCCATGGTAAATTGTGAGAGCTTCCTTATTATTACTCTGCAACAGTGTCCCGCTTGCCCTCGATTAGATCATTATAAATCGAGTTTGAAAACAAATCAAGCTCGACATAATTCGAGGGAAAATTCAATCGAGCTCGAAAAAGTGATCGAGCTTGATATAGCAGATCCCCCTGGAAAAGAACGGCCCCATGTGCTGATCGAGCTTGAAAGCAACTGAGTTCGATTTTTGATCGAGGTTGGTCTGTCTATCGAGTACAATTAGTGGATAGGTTACTTGATTCCTTTCGAGCTCTATTACCACAAATCGAACATGATAAATCAAAGTTGATTAGTAATCGAGGTTGATATGGATATCGAAGTCGATTACCATGATTCAACCTCGGTTGCCCAGGATCGAAAAATTGATCCCGTTGTGCCCGATCATCGGACTCGGTACAATTGGTTTTATCGAGCTCGGTACGATTAGTGTCATCAAGCTCGGTTTATGATTGCTTTCATCGAGCTTGGTTTATGTCATCAAGCTAAGTTTGGTGCCTTCTTAGTTGAGCTCAGTTTGTTATCGAGGTCGGCCTTGATATCAAGCTCCCGCTTCTCATATTTTGTACTTTTCAGCAACTGTAAGTAATATTACAGCACCCCTTTATAAGTCTCGATATACGGCTATAAGTGGTTGTATACTGGAAATAATTTAAAAAGGCCGCAAAGTAGCAGCGCCTGACTGTCCTACTTAAGTGGCCATACAGTGAAAGACAGCAACATAGTGTTGCACATTCACTTGCAATGTGCAGTAAATTGGCATATCTAACTTGTTACATAAGACTGTGACATTTTGCAATTAAAGCAATATCTTTATCGAGTGCACCACGCTATCAACAATAGCAGCCCTTGTCCGACCTACGAAGCTGTCAGGACGTATTAAATACAGGAAAAGAAGGACTATCAAAATTAAATCAATTGGCATTGATACTTTTAGATCTAAGGTAAACCTTAAAGGCGTCGGATTTCCATCGACCAAGAGCTCTAATTTGCGCATCACAAAACCCTTGCCTGCAGCGTGACACGTGCCCCCAATGCAAAAACTGTGGTTTTTGTATCAACTAATGTCTAAGCCCCAATATTGGAGGCAACGCTGGAGCTCTGTATTAAATTGATACACAGTAATAGGCGACTGATCAGAATTACAGAAAAGGGGCCCAGATCGGTTTCCTCGAACCATGCAGTACTTGAGAAGGGTTTGAATCATGCAAAAAGGGACAGAATCATCCCAAGTAATTAGGATATCAAATGGCCGGTGGTCAGGGTTATGTTTCTAATCAGTGATGGTGATCTTAGCTGTGCATGGGTCGCCCTCACATGATACAATTTGGAGATCATGGTATTGGACAACTGAAAACACAAATTGAGTACTCTTGGTCGAAAGCTCACCAATTCAGAAAAGTCCATAAAAAGCAGTAAGAAACATGGCTGAAAATAAAGTGTAGTAAAAAGCTGAAGAGCTAGTGTATTCGAGGGACCGGACAAGCTCATTCAACACTGGTCTTGTAATGAGCAGACAAATTTCTGAATGTCTTTGACAACTTAATGCTGTCAATAATTTTTGTATTAAAAACAATTTGGTTGGATCACAAAATCCTCTGAGTTAGTGAACATAACAAATGGCAGAAAGATGTAAAGCTATCGTAGAATACACCAATTTGCGAAAAGAAAGATATGAAATATAAAGGGGGTAGGCAGACAGCAGATAATGGCAACGTGGAGTTAGGGGACATGTAAAATTGAGCATAAAATTGTTGAAAGACGACCCACACACGTTGATACGATCTCAGGGCTCCTTCAGTTAATGCTGAGCTCAACAGGCTACTCAATTTAGAGACCAACTCTTGGGTATGGCGCGCCATTTGTAGCAAAATTACTTTATGACACATTACGACTCATCATATGTCGAAATGACATGAAACATGTCGAAATAGTTTGAAATAGGTCGAAATAAGTAATGTGATATCATCATGGCATGTAATTACATCTCGAAATAAGATGGTTGTCATGGCTATACCATGTAATGCGAAGCTCGTAATGACGTATGCCATGTAATGTGAAGCGGTTAATGACGTTCGAACCCTTGGTAACTGCCTGTTGTTAAGGATGGAAACTGTTCTCATACACGAAGCCTATTTACACCAGTTCCTCTCGGCTCTTTTTAGTTCCGCCACATATTGATCGTTTCGCTCTTCGCCGCCGATCGTCTTCTCGTGGAAGTTTCCATTGAAGCTTACAGTTCGCTCGATAGGTTTATTGTTGCTTTATATCTTTGCTATTATTTACACTTGGTTCATTAGATTGTTTGCTTTATTTCTTTCGTGTTATCTCGTTGTTAATTTCTGCAGCTCCACATCTGTTCCTCTCGCACGTGCTTGATCGTTGCTGCCCTCAATCATTCTTTGTTTGATCCATCTTTCTTGTCCTTCTTTTGCCTCACTTTTGTAAGTATTTTATTAAGTCCCAATTGTCAGATAAAATCATGGCTGGATATTCTCCTGAATTGTTTGTGGAAAACGTGGACCAGGAGTTTTTGTGCAGTATCTGGTGAGTGAATTTCATTCCTGTATATTTTGTAGCAATTTATCAGTTCTCTACCAACCCTAGTGGAGCAGTTGTTATTTAGCTGCAAGTTAAATTTGAGTCAAAGACAGGATAGCTTTATTCATCATAGAATGTGTAAAAATCGATTCTGTCACCATCTAATATTTTACTAACACACCATCCTGATCAGCTTTTTTGCTGTTTGTTTGTAATAAATTGTTTACTGTCTGTGTGTCTCTCCAGCTATGGTGTGTTCAACAAGCCAGTCTCTTGTCAAGATGGGCATTCCTTCTGCCACTTCTGCATCACCCATTGGCAGTCAAATAATAATCTTTGTCCAGTCGACAGGACTGTTCTAAGTGGCACTTTGGTTAGAAATCGTGCAGTTGAAGGTGCTATCAGCAGGAAAGAAATGAAGTGTCCGTCAACAATCTCTCTTCCTGGTGGCTGCAACTGGACTGGGCCAGCAGCTAATCTGGAGATTCACCTTCCACATTGTGATATGAAGATTGTGGAATGCGATTTTAAAGGCCGAGGATGCATTCTTCGTTCTTACCAACGTGAACTTGCCCAGCATCTGCTAATCTGCCCTCACAGGACAGAGAGGTGCCCCTCCTGTGGTACGGAAGTTCCACATAGTGATCAATCAGGCCATGACGAGCTTTGTGTCGGCAAATTGGTACCATGTCCGAACAATTGTGGGAGTCAGGTGGAAAGGTAGATTTTTTAAATTATGTATTGTTAATGATGTAAGCTACCGGTAGTAGATATTCTTCTTTTTCTCTTTATCGAAAATAATTCTTTGTTTCAAAAGTTTTTCAAACATCTTTCTTTAGGTCCAAGATGCTGTCCCACTTGGCTTTTGCATGTACAAAGGAAGGACGGCCCTGTCCCCTCTATGCTGTAGGATGTACTGAGGTGCACTCATTAGCTGATGCAGATTCCTCAAGCCACCTCAAGCTTCTCCTGGAAGCTCGTGTTTCTGGGGCGTGTGGAGTAAGTATTTATAGCAATGATTTACATGTAGTTAGTAAATATCCATCAATGAACGTACTATTGAACAAGTACTTGCCACTACACATGTCTTCCTTTAAACCTATTACATTCAAAGCCCTAGGCCACTCTCAGGGAAATGGGAGGTGGTTCTTTAATAGTGGTCGGTTGCTATTTTTTGTCATTGGGTTAACTGCTTAGGAATAAATCGTGATCAATTTGTGTTTCAATGATTTTATTAGGCATCACTTTCTATTTAGGACTCTTATTTAGTCATGCCCGTTCCAAAACAAACCTACGGTAGACATGAACTAAATTTTTGATGGCCATATAATAGGGGCTTTGTTTGTAGTATTTTTTCTGAAATTATTTCTTGATAAATGGCAACTTAAAAAGGTGTGGCTGTTTAAAAAGGGGTGACCACTTAATGAGTGGCCGCTCAACAGAGCTTCCAAAAAACCAGTCTTACCCAAATCAGACAAGCTGCTGTAACTAGGACTGGTGCATATGTAGTTAACACCTGTACAATGCTTACCGTATTATCTTGTATGTGTTAAATGGTAGTATTCATTGTTCATGTTACTTATACGAAACAAGGGGGATCTTCCCTAGATTACCTCCCCTTCTACATTCTTGCACCTTGTTTAAACTGTAATCATTGCTGTTTTTTTTAAGAAGTTTGAAAATCATGGCTTGAATGTGCAAAACAAAAACATTTCATTTCCTATGTGAATGCTTGACCTGTAGACTAGTAGTCATAAGGCTTTTTCATGGATTTAATTTTCACATCTGGTCCTTTAGATTCCTAGTCCAGGTTTAGATGGCATGTCTTTAGCTGGGTCATGGTGAATTGGTGGTGAAGTCACTTTACCTATTTGCAGTCCATTGTATGAAGGTCATGCAGGCTTGGTGAGGCTGGAAATAGGCAGTGGCATTTCTCTGAAGGTTTTCTTCGAATCAAAGTTGCAGTTGCCTTGTTATGGTATTGTTTTGAGGTTTGTAATATGTTTGTGTATTAATAAGTGTTTACCTTTACTATTTGTTTCAATAAGTGTCCCAATGTGAAAGTGACATTGTTGATGGTGTTATCAGTATGACTCCTACTTTATTCCTTTTCATTGGCTGAGAGCCCACCACCCGACTTGCTCAGGGGTAGTGCCATGTAAACATGTATTGTTGCAGACAGTCTTCTGTTCGTGTGCAAAGTATCCAAAGCACGCTCTCGAATCCACTCTGAATTGAGAAATGGCAGAGATTCATTTAGAAACAACCTTATTGATTGAACGACAAAACACTTATTTAACTTGGTTATCGCAAAAAAATGATTTCGTTGTCTTGCTGATCAATTGATGTGTTTGTTACCGACAAATCATGGTATTTTGCTCGACCCCCTCCAATAAGTGTGAAATATTTTCTTGTTACAGCATCAGTTGCTGTTGGAAAAGCAATGTTATGCATCCTATCTCTAACAATTGCACCTTCTCCAGCTGGTGTTTAATTGATTCACTTGTTGTAGTTGCATTTATTGTCCAATACCCACATGTATGTATTTCCTTTCATGTGTATGGATTTAGACTTACATTATACACTTCATACAGTTTCTTATATAACCTGTCAATATCAATCATATTCCATCTTGATATCAACATTTGTATTTGTCTTGTTTATTTGCAGGTGTTGTTTCCGGTGTGGAGTGGACAGAGTTAAGTTCAGTGCTCCTCAAGATTTAATGTGCCAAGCCTCTGTTGCATGCATTGAAATCCAGAATGTTTGCCCTGAGGACAAATTTTATGAGATGGTCCATAACAGTGATCCAGTGTTTTTGGACTTTATTCTTACCATGTGTGCTTGAAAAACTTTTCAGTATGTAATTTCACATACAGTTGTATTACCAAGGGATATGTGGGTTATGTTGGCTCCCGAATTTATGTGTTGGAGAGTTACCTCTTCCCACAGATAACTTCAGTTGAGTTCTGCAGCATACACTGTCCTAGGATTAAGGATAATTACCAGATGCTGTCTCCTGATGTACATGTTTGTGGAGATGCATGTTTAATCAGTTGAGTTCTGCAGCATTCAATGTCCTTAGATCGATTTTGTGATTTCTTCTTACTACCCAAAAGCCTGTGTTGTCCCCTGTTGTCATCTGAATTTTGATCAAATATTTTTTGGTGTTGTATGGGGATACAAAACCTAACATCTTTGCTATGGTTGTGGGCGATTTTTTATGATGATTGTAATTTGATTTCTCTTGGTAAAAAACATCCTGGCCACAATGAGTTGAGCTGGTTACTCGATGATACCCCCTGTGTCTTAGTGTGCAACTCTTTCAGCAAGGGAATGAAAATTTCCTGTTGAAACTGAAACTTGTATGAGGGTGACATAATCGTTCAACGGGATTTTCACCTAAGACAACAGGTTAATATCCTCTGGGGGAAGAGGAGGGGACTAGGAAACCCAAAATTCCAAACAGAAAAACCTACATTGCTTTGACCTTTTCTTTACCATCTGTTTTTAAGTCACTTTCTCAGGTGGTTTTTTTTTTGTGGCTTAGTTTAGTTCTTGAAGTGGGGGTGTTTAATCAAATTGATCAAAAGTGGTATAAAGATTGTTCAATATTAATTTTAGCTCACATTAATAAATAATTATGATATAGACATGAGTGTTTTACTGGAAAATGTACCACTTGTAAAATTCATGTGCAACTTATCTGGGATCCGAGTGGCATACTTTTCGTTTCCTGGCCTGTGAACATATTCTGTTTGTTCAGAGTTGTTTTTTCAACATCCAGGTTTTTATAATAAAGACAACATTACAAAGTGGCTTGAATAAATGAATTTATTTTCGCGTGTTAAATGTAGTAATGGACTGTTGTGTAATATCCTCCTCCACAGCTACTTTGACAATGTGATGACGAAATTTATGATCAATAACAGGACAGATGCATGAAAAACTGATGTCAATTTGTTAATTACGAACTAATTGAGCCACTACTCTCATTGGTTGATATGGTTTATTTTATAGACGTAATAGATCACTTTCTCCATGTTTGTATAGCCTCTTGTAAACATTGGGGGTGTCGAGAATTCTTGCCAGTTAAGCAAAACCTCGATTTCTTCTCGGGTCTGCATAGCTGTTTTGAATTCTCCTACTCTCCCCCCCCCCCTTCCCCCCAGGAGTGGTTGAATCCTCGGAAAGTTCAGATAGCCGTAAATATTTGCTAACTCGTCAAGAACGTCGTTATCAGTATTTATTATATGGCTAGTGTTTGTAGCCGATATAACGCGCGCTCTAATTGGCTAAGTTGAGCTTCACGCCAGGGCATTATTCTCCCGTAATGCCCACGGGCCGATTACGGGCTTGCAAAAACAAAGCAAAGGGCAATTAAAAAGCCATCTAATTTGTGCCATATAATAAACAACTTAATAACCTCGACCGTTCGGTCGTTACGGGAAAATCTCAAACCTCAGCCTACCGTATTGACCGAGCGATAGCGAGGTCAATACGGCAAGGCCTCAGTTTGAGATTTTCCCGTAACGACCTCACTCTCGGTTTTTAAGTAGTTAGTAAAAAGATTACTTCTCGGATTTGCATAGCTGTCTTGAATTCTCCCACCGGCCTGGAATGGGATAATAATATTAATAATAATGATAATGATAATGATAATGATAATGATAATGATAATGATAATGATAATGATAATGATAATGATAATGATAATGATAATGATAATGATAATGATAATGATAATGATAATGATAATGATAATGATAATGATAATGATAATGATAATGATAATGATAATGATAATGATAATGGAATTTGCAGTGGCATTTCCACAAAGTGGCTCTTCATCCACTGTTCCCAGATCGAATTGGAATTTAGAAGTGTTGGTTTTTGTAGAAAAACCCTCGGAACAAGGACGAGAACCAACAACAAACTAAACCAACATATGACGCCGGGTCCGGGAATCGAACCCGGGACACATTGGTGGGAGGCGAGCACTCTCCCCACTGCGCCATCCTTGCTCCCCCGAGCAGGAAATGGAAATTTGGAAATGTTCAGATAGTGGTCGTAAATCTTCGGGGAATCTTTAATAACCTCGTTATCAGGAAGTAAAAAGAAACAAAATACTGCATGGTTGCTTGTAGATATGGAAAATATCTTCTCTTGTTCAACGTGACATCTTAATCGGGAGATATCGAGTTAGACAGTGGAAGTGATACTTCATAGGTCGTACGCGCGCCCATGTATTGTCCTCCCTATATTCCCTGGATATAGCGTCCATTCAAGAAGCATTTTAATGGGTACAAAGCTTTTCCATGGAGGAGCATTTGACATGACAAACATATGAATTGCGATATTGTAATCTGAATGAGGTACCTTTCGGGGAAACATTTCTTTACCGAGTGTCCTTAGATATAGAGTAATGTGTGAGCCTGCAAGTCATCTTTAATTCTGTCAATTAAGATGGCGAGTTTATTTATGAACATCTCCTTGACTATTGGAAATCAAGATTTTTTCGTGGAAATAAATAGTGCTTGAACTGTAAATGATATTTCATTAACCTCGTCATACATCATAGGTGTGGTATGGTGTCACCAATCTCGTACGACGAGATTGTTTAGTTCAATTTCGGTTGGGTGCTTATTCCATCATCTTTACATCTAAAATTGTTTACAGGACTCTCCTTTATTATTTTATAATGTTGCCTAAAATCATCATAAACATGTACAGCATTTATTGAGACGCAGAGAATTCGGTTATGAACAACGTATCGAAGAAAAACTGTTGAAAAATTGCCCTCTTTGTTTTCCTCTTTTTTTTCACAAATGCGCGGTTTGTGATGAATCTCTTATACGCACTCACGAAATGCTGCAAAATTTATCGTGCTTTTTTCATTCAACTTTTCAAGATGTTTGGTCATTATTTGGTATTTGAATAAACATTTAGCTTTTAACTTGTTTTCGAGTTTGGACACACTGCATAAAAAAAGTGTTAGATTTTTTTTCATTTGTATCCTTCCTAAGTACAAAATCTCGTGTATCGCTATAATGACCAGAGACTTGGGAAATACCAAGGAGAAACACGCGGACTTAAATTAATTTCGTTGAGAATAAATAACGTGGAACAATTGTTCGAGTGGAGTAGATGATATCTTGTTATGTTCGGCAGGAAGATTTTTTCCAAGAACTATCAGTTTGGCAAAAGGAGTGGAATTTGGCAGAAAAAAATAATCTACTCTAGTTCGTGGTCTCGGAGCATTTCTCTTTCTCCCAGGCTTAGCTCCTAATCGTGTATTTATAACTCTATAGAAACACGGCAAATGTTTTGTGCTTCTTCAATGGAAGCTGGGCTTGCGTGGGCCTCTTTAAAAGTTTACAAAAGTCCATGTTACTACGCCAGCTTTTCATTTCTTTCATTGGGAGGAGAGATGCACAAAACCGACTTATATTTTTTTCAAGAGATGTGTGGTGCCGTTGTTTTCTAATAGACAAAAAATGATTCAGCGTAGACATACCATTAGATAACACCCTAGGAAAGGGCGTGGCATAATCGAGATGGCTTTCTCTCTGTCTGTACAATTGTTATTGACGATAGTTAAATTTGACAGTTAAATTTTAGAAATTCTTCTTGCTTCAGGCTCCAGTACTAATATTACGTGCTATTTTTTAATAGGATGCAGCTAATTAAGGAAAATCACTTTTCTCTGATGTAATGTAATGATTTAAATATCAGGCTCACGAACTTGTCAATTAAGGCAGTCGGATTGAGCTTAACAAATTTATAGAACATAGCTTTGCTGCTGCTTCCACATGCTTTCACAGCGGTCTAACGCAAATTCGTGCCGGCTTGTCATTTTCTTTGATCATCAAGGTATCTTATTTGCCGCCGCGGTTTTTTTTTTGTCTTTGGCCTGACGAAAGGCTAACGCCCATCGCTTTAGTTCCCTAAATTCTTTATTTCCATTTGTTTAACTTCCCAGTGGCTAAATAGCCAAGTGCAATCGGCCTGTATCAAATATGAAATAAAAACTGCGGGCTATTGCTTTAAACAATAATAAAGAATTGATATGTGTGATCTCGGAAGTGTTGTCTTCTTAGCCAAGAATAGATCCTGCCGCCACCCAGCTTTACACATGTTGCAAGTGCGAAATATGTCATATCGTTATTTATAGAAACTTCTCTCGAAGAGGCTTCTCTTATTCAAATCAGAAACCCTGCGTAACTTTCAGATCACGCATGGTTGACCTGCCTGCCCATCTATGAGAGTTATTTGCTTGATTTCGAAAGGAGATTTTTTTTACGTATTTTCGGAGCTGCGACGCTTGTTTCACGTGTGGTTAATTTTGTCACTTATCACACGTTTTACTTAGATTGAATGTAATTGTTGTCAGGTCTTTTACAGTCTACCGGCTTGCGCTATTTTGAAAGAGAACAAAGCCAACCCAACCCTAGGGAATAATGCGGTAGTGGAATATTTATGTATTTTCGGAGCTGCGACGCTTGTTTCACGTGTGGTTAATTTTGTCACTTATCACACGTTTTACTTAGATTGAATGTAATTGTTGTCAGGTCTCTTACGGTCTACCGGCTTGCGCTATTTTGCAAGAGAACAAAGATAACAAAGCCAACCCAACCCTAGGGAATAATGCGGTAGTGGAATAAAACTCGGACATCACAATTACTTTCTTTGTAGTTTGTATGTTAGTAGGGAACGCAGAAGAGTTTTATTTCGACGGTTGGCATCGGTAAGTTTTCAGTACAAAATATTTTCAACCCGTGTTTAAGGAGACATCGCCTTCGTTAAAATTGTGTCTGAATCTCTTATGCTTTTTGCGATTTCTATTTTTGCTACGAACGTAAACCGTGGAGACCATTTTTAGTTCATCTTGGATTGACAAAATCGCTGTTGTTCCTCACTTAGGTAAATACTTGAGATATATAACAATCTACAGAATTTGCATTCAGAATAAGCACCGAAATACTGGCCCACAGAACTGTAGTTTCTTTTCTAGAATGGCTTAAAATGCTGCGTCGGTTATAATTCACTTTGTTTGGCCTACAAAACTTGATACTGTTGCTAAAAAGTAGAGTTTAACAACGACACATTTCAACGACCCGCCTGAAACATGTAGATACAGGAAAAAGCGTTGTTAACCTTAACATTTAATATGAATTTTTTCACTTTGATCTCATGTGTGTGTTATTACTCTTTTCCGTGTTAGATTGCACAAAAAAAAACATGTCAAGCAGACGCGCATCAAGTGAAACGGATGATGGTAATTGCCACTCTTTATTTTTTAATGATTGCTTCCATTTTGGCAAGGATCACAAGTCATGTATACAACCTACGATACCTTTCGATTTATAATTATTTGCTTAGTTAACTAATCGGTTCTTCTGTGGTCGTTTATAGATGCACGAGAGATAGAACGGGGTTCTAGAAGACGGGAAGAAGGTAGACGAGAAAATAGAAGAGAAAATTCCCAAGAGCGAAGAGGTATTACACTGTAGAAAAAACTAGTTTCGTACTTGTTCATGATTTGCAAAGTCCAAAGTTGTTGTGTTTGCCGAACATCTGTAATGATAGCGGGTCTCTTTCTTCGTAGAACGCGAGACAGAGAGAGAAGCGCGAAACAAGGACAAAGGAAGGGTGAGGATATTTGAAGGGGACTTGAGAGCCCGCCTTCAAATGAGGAAAGGTTAGTGTTTATTTCTGTTGGTGTCTGTCTTTCCCGGGATTGTTGCGGACAGAAAAAAATAGTATAATAGTTTATTAGATGGTGTTAGCTGTTATTGTTTTGACGGATTCCGTTAAAAATAGATTCATAGCACTGTAGGTAGTATTCGAAACATCTCTCTTTGATTCGTTTCTTTAGAGAACCCGCAATCAAAGTCGTGTGTAATCGATAAAGGTTCAGTGTCAAACCTCTTTACATTACTCAGGCGTGTGTTGTTTTGCTTTGAACTGATGTTCAGCTTCCGTTCTATTGAAAATTGCAATAGTTCAAGTTCAGTTTTCTCTTTGGTCTTGGAAGGTAGTTTGATAGCGAAATTCTCGGCAATTTTCCATGCGTCTGTCCTGTTAATGATCATAACGTGTGGATCCACCACAGTTTCACTTAAGCTGCAAAATTTAGTCCAGTCTAGCTGCGAGTTCTTTTGCTAAGGTTTCGGTAACGTGAACGTCCTTCTGAACTATCCACACCCTACTATGAGCCTTTTACTTGTGTCAAGCTGAGATGTTTACTAAAATTTTCGTCACGTTTTTTACTTACTCTGCCTACATTTTCATCAATTCGAAGAGGCGAAATTTTCTTTGGTAATTTTATGAACCAGATGAAGCGTTTTTGTTCAAATGTTGCTGAACTGATTGTGATGTGTTTTTAACAATGGAATAGGATTCTTAAACTTTCCTTTGCCGTGAATCATTCACAGTGTATTCTCTATGTTAAATTAGAAATTTTAAAAATTTACATTCATATATATTTGTTATCGTATCTCTCATAGTGCGCTGCTTCAACTGCCGAGGAATGGGCCACAAGGCAAGGGCCTGTCCCTCGGCCAAGATCAGAAGAAGACGAAGAGACAGGGCACCAGCACCAGCACCACAGCCACCACCACCACCACAACCCGGCACCGTTATCAATCACCACCACCACTATCGAAGCAATACTCACGTTAATTTCTCATAATTTCATTTTTCGTAATTTTTAAATATATAACAATTATTCCATGAGTCCGAGTTGGATATGAAGTGATGAAATAACCAACGAGCGCGTAGCACGAGTTGGTTATAATCACTTCATATCCAACAGGGCGAATGGAATAATTGTTTTAGTAAATTCTCAATTCGGGTTTTTCCGCCGATTTTTATTTCGGCGTAGTCGGAGTTTTTTAGCCAATCAAAAAGCTACAAATGCAATGGTCGGAACTGGGAATTTACTAAAAACTAGTTTTCAATGATCGCTTATTTTACCACAATTTTTTTTAACTTGAAATTTATACATTTTTTGATAATTTTGTTCCGTATACAATCGATTTCAATTTTCTCTTCTTTTCAATAAATAACATGTTCCCCACTGTTTTAGTATTTTCCACTATAGAATATAAATAAACAAATTTCTCCTATTTTCCAATTCCAAGATATTGTGCTCATATTTAACTCCCAATTTTATAGGTTTCTCTTGATTTCTAGTGTAATAGGAATTTCCCATATTTGTCTATTTTCCAATAAATATTTTATTCCATTGTTTCACGAAATTTGTTGTATTTCCCAATATAGAATTATACTCGACTACTCGATTCTGATCATGATTGGTTGAGAGCAGTACAGTTCAAGTGTAAGACCAGTGCACATTACACATCGTTATTCTGGATTATGACTGATTATGACCGATTTTTATTTCGGCCATTATAGAGTGCTGAAGTTGAAAACTGCGTGAAAGAAAGTAGAAAATTTTCAAAGGAAACGCTATTGATTTTCTGCAGAATCACTGAAAACAGTTTTCTCCAATGAGAAATAAATGCTTCAAGGAAGATTTTCCGGCACTTCCTCCAAGTGAATTTTTTCATGTCAATGCTGAATATTGCAGCATGGGGTGGTATTTTCATTTTTTTAATCGCCGCCTTTGACACCTTTTTGATTGATGCCCAGTCTGGAAACTGATACCATTTCGCGCCAAAGTTGTTCTTGTTAGTTGAGTGCGTTGTTGAATTCTTCGTTTTCCCTGCTCGGCCTGTTTAACGGTAAACCATTTAAATGATGGAATACGCGATGAGATGAATCCTGCAACACCCAAATTGTTCCTAAACAGGACGAAAACGTAAAGGCCACTATGCTTCGCAGGTTATTAGCTTTCGTCTTCCTCCTCGTTTCTTTTCATAATTTGCATAACATTAAGTAAGTTCCGTGCGCGGATAATTTAAGGAACGATAACCGACGACTACTCGTAGTCTAGCGCGGGGGACAGAACTGATTTTAATGGAAGGTCAGTGAGTTTCCGTGCAAACTGGGCATCTAAATGGACTGTAAACTAAAGTTATTTACTGCGCCTTTCGATAAAAGGCGGACTCTAAAATTCAAAGCGCAACAGACAAATGTGTTTTTCGCTATCATTGCGTCAATCAAATGTTCGGCGTCTCATCCCAGCTTCCGATTATGTTGTCTGAACTGTGCTCAACGATTTGATTGGATTACCGTGCGCTCGCCAGTAGTTGGCAGCTAAGAGGAGCCGCCGAACATTTGATTGTAGGTAGTGAGAAACGCATTTGTCGGTTGACCTTTGAATTTTAGAGTCCGCGTGTCATAGCCTGAGTTGCAGACAAACTAAACCACCGGGGTATTGTTTGTCTGCAACGCAGGCTGGCGTGTCATTGAAAGGTGCAGTAAAGTGTGGGCTGTAAACTCTACCCCAGACCAGGGACTGTACCAAACCAAGCTTGGCACGGCGCCCGCCCAACCGAAGACCTAGAGCCTGAAACAGACTAGCGAAACTACAAATTTATCAGCACGAGATCCCATTGATTAAAAGAGGCCAAGTTGTAGCTTAGCGAGCCTGCATGAAATAAGCATCACTATGTTAAATCTGTCGAATGCAGTTACCCGTAATTGATTGACGAGTCATTCGAGGTGCAGAAAATCTTTTTTATTTCCGAATAAAGAACTTTTTGTTTTGAAGATATTCACCAGGCCCTGGATCTTGACAATTGATTGACAGATTTCGCATTCTAAACGTGTGCGTGTGCCACGAGGCAAGTTATACTTCAACATCGCTTAGCCGATACATTGAGGACCAGTTAGGACCACTAAAAGAAAACGTCTTTGCACGCTACTCGACGGTTTGCTTTAAAGCTGATTAAAAATGAGTTTGCCAGCAAGTCCACAACTTAGCATCAGCGATGCAGAGGTAAGTTTTAATTTTCCCTTTCCTAGGCCGTTGCGTTATCGCACTAGCAACTTACGCATTCCGTCGCTGCCTGCCTTCCATATCAGTCATTTTGTAAGACCTGCTTCTTTTAATTCAGGCATCGCCAACTAATTTCCCAGATAAACAATTACACTGGAGTCCCTCCATCACACTGGAGTCGCGAATGGATTTGCTGATCTGACTTCGTTTCGACTCGTGCTTTCGTGTCGGGCGTGCTTAAAACACGAAATGGCGAAATGCCGGAATGGCACTTAACAATGTGGGATATGGTTAACCCATACAATTATTCATAGCTAGCCACCTTCAAGTCAGTGATATTTAGGCTAACCCTAAGTGCTATTTAGGCTAACCGAAGCGCTGTTTAGGCTAACTGGAGTGCCATTTCGTCATTTCGCCATTTCGTGTTTTAAACACGCCCCTTCGTGTCTATCGATATGATGACGGTTAACCATTTTTTGTTCATTCGACCTACTATTTGCACATAACTGCCGCGCAATTTAGCTGCGCCGACATAGTACTTTTAATCCTTATACATTTTTTCAAACCTACATTCGCAAGGCGAAATACAGTGGCCTGTCGATCTTATTCAAAATGCTAGTGATCAATTAAAACAAACTCTTTGCAGGGGAGCTCAAGAGATCACGATGACAGGGACTCCATCAACAGCTGGGAAGAGTTCAGTGACCACGATGGAGGTTATGACCAGGATCAATACCAAGAGGAAGTAATTCCCCCTTCACTCAATGAGGTTGGTGAACTTGTCTTCGAACGGACGCAGTCGTTCTGAGTTGGCAGTTCAGTTAAAAATAGAACGTTCGGAAATCGAACTCAATCGAACCCAGTACAACTCAACCGTGGATTGTGTGAGTCTCAGTTCCGAACCAATCGAACGCAATCGAACCAAACCAAAGTCAATCCACTAGATTGTGATTGGCAACCAAACTCAATCGGTAGCAATCCAAATAATGTAATTGTGTTTGTTGGATAAATTAACTCGATCAAAGGTTGTGTTATATGGTCTTGAAAACAAGAAGAAAACTAGTTATACTGAAGTAACTCCAGCCTCGAAACCTTTTTATTGATTTTCAATATCAGTTTTAGAAAAAATCAAGACTTCAGAAATCAGATCGATTTAGTTCGATTGTTCAATTATTTTCGCATGACTTTGATTTGGTTCGATTGCCGATCTCAATCAAACCCAGTCCATTGATAAAGTTACATTTAATTTGATTGAAACAGTTTGATTGACTTCATTGGACTACGTATGCCTTGAGGGTTCCAATAATCATCAAACTATGCTCGTTTGAAAATGTTAAGGTTTGCTAATATTGTAATTCAAATAGTCGCAGTCAGTGTGCATTCAAGGCATTGCCAATATGTGTACCTGTAATGCCTATTAAATGTATGAAAAATGATTTGTCATGTAGGAATTCAACGTTGGGGAGTTCGATGAAGTCTTGGATAGTCTACGCAGCCACCTAACCCAAACACCCAGTCCAGGAATCCCTGTAAGTACACTTAGAGATGCTCATCATCGATCATTTTATATGTGCGCAAAGAGTTGAAACATTATTGTATAGCCACGCATATGCTCTGGAATAAAAATTTGTTTGGAAAAACTTGAAAAATTCAACCGACCCTCCATGTCGCAAAAATTGCAGCCTATTTTGTACATCTTAGCCTTTTAGTTTTTTGGACCAACTGTATTACAGATGCTGTTTTGTATTTTATTAAATTATTGTCCTCGGACAAATTATATGCAAAAATTCAGAAAAGTCAAATGTAACAAGCCTATTACAGATTTTTCAGCCCATAAGGTTAAGACACTGAACTTGGCCACCCTGACTGGGTTGCAACCATTAACATACAGATGACATTTACACATACACCATTAATTAAAGGTCAACAGACTTCTCACACTCATAGCAATATTAATTATCCAAACCACAGAAGTGATGGTGTTAAGGGATATCTGATCATAAATTGCTTTTTTGAAAGGAATGTTTGAAAAACATTTTGAGTGAGATAGACAATTGAACATGTCAATTCATCTTCCCATTTAAAATCAGTTTTCAATTTGCTTCAAGATTTTAAATGGTGGAAGTACCGACCCTTTGCATAGGTTTGGTTGTGTTTTGTTCTGTTTTTGTTTTCCCCTAGAAATGCAAACTTCCTGGACTATTGAGGTTCTGATTTTACTTGTCCACACCTTAAGTCTAGTTGTTGTACCGATTACTTGATATTGTTTGTTGTCTAACCCTTATCCTAACTCCGTGTTTGTTGCACCCTGCAAGGTGCTCGTTTGCATGTACAAAGTGCTCAATTGCTCACATGATTAGTTCTGATGTTTTGCCAACTCAGGCATTGTAGGCTTTAAGTATTGAACCATGTTCCGTGTAAAACAAAAAAACCTTTCCATCTGGCTTAAAGGAAATAGAAAAAAGAATGTGTGTGTAGATTGGTTTGTAATGAAGTAGATAATTAGCCAATTAATTTTTAATTTGATTTGCAGGAAGGCTCTTCTGACGATGAAGAGAGACAGGAAGAGCAGGAAAGTGACCAGGTTGTTTAACATGTGTACATTTAATTTTAAAGTCAAGTACGTGTTACTGATCGATTACTAAATGTAATTTTCAAGTGGAATGCATCTGTGTATGGCTAAATCACATTCAGGGTGGCAAAGTATGGGTAACTTAGGTTGAATAAAATACAATTCATAACCTTATAATATATCTTTATTTTTCTTGCTTGGCAAGTACAGCAACACAAAGCCAGCTCTTGCACACCTGTTTGATTAACTGTGCAATGGATCAGCTAATCAGATTACAGCATAAATTTGCATTAGTGTGCTAGTACAATTCTGCAAAATTCAATAAAAAAATAGCCCAAAAAACTATGCATGCTGATTGGTTTAAAATCCTGTTTCTATAACTTGATAGCAACACAGAACCAAAACTCAAAATAGCTCTTGAAACACTTTGCTAAGTCGGCTTGTGTTCCTACAGCGTTTCTCGTTCTCACCCAACTCACACTCATGTTTCTGTACAGTACCGGCAAAAATATATGCACATCAGGAACAGGTTTCACGGCAGTTCACAAGGTCTGGCCGTACATCCACCTATGGAAGAACAAAGAAAACATGTTTGTTTTGTTCTTGACGTCAAAATATTGCATGGCTAAAAAATTTTAAAATTAATTTTAATTTTCGAAATATATAAACGGATTGAAAGCATATTGAACATTCACAAGTGCAACTAGTCATGCTTCGATTAATTGCATGCTTCTCAGCCAGTTAAATGTGTAGAAGTGTGTTGAATCAAGCAATCTATAAAATATGACTTATAGGGTATTTTTCTATAATTATTTTCCTTTTACATTTAGTTATTATTGGAACAAAGTTAATACTTAATGTTGCTATAGAGATCTCTTGTCATGACTTTATTTTGTTCTGGGCAGGTTGTATCCTTTACCAGAAACTTGGCAGGTTTGGTAAGACAAAATTTTCAGGGTATTCCAATATCACCTCAAGGACAATTGAATGAACCTGCAGTCTCAGCTTTGAGGACTGGGAACAAACCAAATGGTCAGGTTTACAATTTCAATGTGGTGTTATTGGATCCTGGTGATGATTCAATTCCCAGGGGTACTCTCAGGCAGGATCTTAATAACTCTGGCAGGATTGTTAAGATATCTTTGGGTAGGGGAACACAAGAAGCAGGATCGATGAGAGCCCTAAACGGAGCTTTCCCTTTCCTCGGGGGAGCTCCAACCACAAAGTAAGTCTGAAATGCAAAGCAGAATCTTAATTTTTTAAAAGCAATCGGGAAGGTGCCATCATTTTACCATAAAGTTTGGCTCACACTAAGACTGTCAGATGGACATCAAATTCTTAAACATACATACATATTTAAACAAATAAAGCAATGCAGATTGCTTTCAATGTCTTTCTCTCCTCTTTTACAAAATAGAGTGATTAGTTCTTATGCTTCTCGTTCTCTAACAACAGTTTCATATATCGTAAAGACCAATGCAACATGGACCACATTGATAAAATTTGATTATAAAAGAATAGATATAGGTGATGACCCTGCAACCTATCTATTGCGTTGATTCCATAATAAGATTACCAGCCATGCATTACAAGAGGAATACAAGATGTACACAATCATTGTCCAATTTAATGAAAAAAAGGATTTTTTTTAGCACTCTAGTATTGGTATACATGAGTATGAAATCATGGGTAATATAACTCTGCTTCTTATAGTGATGGAGAATACTGCTTTGAAATTCTTGCAACTGATAAAAGCTCAAGGAACTTGTTGATCCCTGCTGTCCGGCCATCTTCAGGGTTTTCTGCCAGGGAACTGAAGAAAGTGTGTGGCCAGGGTTCACTGTACCTGCGCTTAATACAAAGCAACCTTAGTGAGGTAATCTTTCTGCATTAATTCACATTGTTTTTTCGTAAGGTTAACAAATAAACTCACAGGTGTCTTGCAGAAAAAATTCTCTACAGAGTGTTTGAAACAGACCTACATATATTTAATCATCAATTTGCTTGTATGGATATAATACAATCAAGAATGATGGGAAATGTTCTGCAATACTAAAATTAGTAAAACTCAGTTGTGATCAATCATTTATTGTTTTTGCAAATGAATAGTTGTTTCGAAAAATGAATTGTTGGTGCAAGTAATCATATGACACCTTTGCACTAGCGTGAACCTACATTCTATACAGTAACCTTGAACATAGAGCTAGTTCCCTTACAGTTGTTATTCATTTGATATGTTTTGTTATCACTTTATTTTGCATATGTTTCTCTACAGAATCAACCACCCAGGCCATCAGCATCACAAGGTGGGGGAGAATTTGACATGTCATTAAATGATGTCTGTAAATCATTATGATTTTATTGCTGCAATGTTAAGTAAATTGTACATGGTTACTCACTATATGCTAGGTTTAACTGGTTGTACTGCTCTTTCATTAAAATTTGTTTTTATTAAAATTATTTTTTTAAAGGAAGGAATTTTAGCCGAGGTGCAGCATTTAGGCAAGTCTATCTTCCTCAAGGTAATTGAATTTTCCATTGAATTTAAGCTTATCACATGTAAACCAACACAATATTAAATATCAGACCAAAGCTAGTGAACATTTTTCATGGAACTTGTTTGAAAAATTCCCAGAAGGTTGACCTGTAAGATTTTCTGTGTGAGCAATGACTCAAATTGGAGGAGCACCTGTGCCGGGGCCTAATGATCGAGTACTTGTTGGGGTCACTAATTTGAATTGTTATCGAGAAACTTTACTAATGCCAGTGAGGTCAATACTTGAGGAAAACCCAGTGAGTTAAACCAGAATCTGTTCATACATTGTAACATTCAGGATCCTGGTATGTAGATGTTTTTAAGTAGTCAATCTTCAAGTTGTTAAATTAAGAATCAAGGGTGCGAATTAATTTTGCCTATAAGGAATGTCGTCTTGACAAGATAAGTAATCTTCTTTCATAGTGTGTTTGCACTCTTAAAGGTTTAATGTTACTCTGAATTCTCTTTTCTCCTCTGGTCGGTAAATAGTGGACACGGCACAAGGTACAGCCTCTAGATCTGGGGGTGGACAGCAGGGAGTTACCAGGGTAAGTGATGTAAGCAATAGATCTACCAGGATAAGGGCTCATCAACCAACCTGTCCAACCTCGACACACACTAATGACACAGGTACAGGTAGATCAGAGGTTGGCTCTGTTAGGCAAACCAGAGTTGGATCTCCACCCTGTACTACATGGACACGCACTGTTACAACCAATGGTGATACTTTAACCACAGAGTCAAGGATTGTGTCTGGTAGGCGTAACAGAGTAACATCACCACCCCGTACTACATCAACCAGCACTGTTGCAACCAATGTTGATACTTATACCATGAGGTCAGGGATTGTGTCTGGTAGGCGTGACAGGGTAAGATCACTACCCCGCACTACATCGACCAGCACTGCTTCAACCAATGTTGATACTTTTACCATGGGGTCAGGGATTGTGTCGGGTAGGGATTGTGTAGGGTAAGATCACTACCCCGCACTACATCGACCAGCACTGCTTCAACCAATGTTGATACTTTTACCATGAGGTCAGGGATTGTGTCGGGTAGGCATAACAGTGTAGGATCTCCACCCCATACTACACCAACACACACTGTTGCAAACAGCGGTGATACTGTTACCACAGTGTCAGGGATTGTGTCTGGTAGGCGTAACAGGGTAAGATCACCGCCCCGTACGACATTGACACGCACTGTTACAAGTAATGGTGATACTGTTACCACGAGGTCAGGGAATGTGTCAGGTAGGCATGACAGAGCAGGGTCCCTGCCCCGTACTACATCGACACACACTGTTACGACTAATGGTGATACTGTTACCACGAGGTCAGGGATTGTGTCGGGTAGGCATGACAGAGTAGGATCCCCACCCCGTACTACGTCAACACGAACTGCTACAACTAATAGTGATACTGTTACTACGGGGTCATGGAGTTGGTTGACCAGACATACCAGCCTAGGAACTCCACACAGTACTACCCCTTCAACAGAAACAGTAGCAACCAACATTGTTACTGTTGGCGGTGGGTCAGGGAGTGGGCTGGATGACGAAATTGATGTAGGAACCGTTGCAACCACCGCAACTTTTACACGCCCCTCAACAACTGTTGCTGGAGCTGGGCGAAGTGCTGAAGCATCTGGCAGAGGACAGGTTCTCCCACTTAGTGCCAGTAACAACATAGGATCTGGAAGGCGATCTGAAGAATCTCCTGGGCTTAGGGCTCAGCCAGGAAGTAATGCCACAACTGGTAACAACACTGTCCCCACCACTACTGCAGCGACAACAAGAACAACAACCACTACTACTCTCTCAAGAGGACAACCAAACAACACAAGTGGTGTTGACGAGCCTATCCAAGACAGTAATGATGCTCTTCCGAGTATCTTCTCAGATGATGTTGAAATGGAAGAACGGGGTCGTAGATGGCGTGCAACATTACCAAGAGAAACAGATAGCATTAACGTGGTACCTGTCAGCAGAAGTGCTACACCAAACCCTGTCACCCCAAACCACACCATCGCAAGGCCGCAAGGTAAACTGTACGGCATGTTAAAGGTATCTCTACCGTCACTAAAATGTTCAGCAGCTCATCTCAGTTACTGACTACTGCCGAGCACTTTGTAATCAAATCAAATCATCGATCACAGTTCCGACAACACAGTCAGAAGCTGAGAGGAGCCACTGAATTTTTGACTGGCAGTAGCATAAAATACATTATTTTATTGGTTGAAATTTGAATTTTAGAGTCCGGATGTTATTGAAGGGCGCACTAATATAGATAACTAATAACAAATAGTTAAATTGCCTTGTGGTAAGTGCATGAGTGGGATGAGATTTAAGCAGGGAATGTATGGCAGGGGAGAGGACTTGTGTGACTATTATGTATTTCAGGTGTGCCTGCAATTTAGCAAGTACTTGTTTGTTAATACCAGATTTTGTTGCACTGAAAGGGCAATGATTTATTATGACGGGTTTCAGGTTTAACTGCCTCTGTGATCACAGCTGGAGTTTCAAGGCCATCTGCTGAGATTCCAAATGCAACTGTTACAGGTGACTGCTCTGATTTTTTTTCATATTGTTTTTTTGCATTGACTCAGTAACATATATTTAGGAACCATGAGATAACAACGTTGCTTTTTCAGTTATCTCTTAAAGCACTGGCGAATTGGCAATCGTGAAAGGTTTTATTTTCTCAAAGTACTAACATTTTCGTTGGCTCAAAACAGTTTCTAACACTTAGATTTTGATGGATCGTAATGACCACTCTTTAACACTGGATGCTACAATGTACCATGGTAACAGAAACACTGCCCAATCACTGGTGAACACACTGGTATCAATTTCATGATACAAAAGGTTATGACAACAACATTTTGACCTGCTTTAAACCATCTTAATTACAGCTTTAGGGGGTTATAAATCAAAAACAGCATGGTGAAATGTTTTGATATTATCAATTTTGAAAAACATTATTAAGACACAACTTTTGTCAAAGTTAAAAAAACCTATACATAGGGTTCAGAGCTACCTTTGAAAAGTGATAAGTGATACCTACCAGTTTGAAAAGTGGTAAGGAGAGGATACAATGACCCATCAAAATCTAACTGCCAGAAACTGTTTTGAGCCAACTTAACATAGGAATTAAACTATGTTAAAGTTTCCCAAAACAACATTTATTTAGAAAATAAACACAATTAAAATTTTTAATAAAAAATTGGTAATTTTTATGTTTTTGCTCTAAAATTCTTTTTAGGAACCATTGAATTACCAGATCCGAGTGTGTTGCTTGAATTATTACCTCATACTACTGGTAAGGGTTGAAATATGACTATAAACATACAAACTGCACAACAAAACTTCTGATCAGTCTACCCACAGAAATATCACATAAAGTGTAGTTCACCAATGCCAATTTATAAAAATTGCAATAGTATGAAGTACAAAAAATATGATTGTTGTTTTGCAGGCCAGCAGGCGAATGCATTGCAGACATCCATTTCAATGACACAATCAGCAAGACTGCCGTTTAGTCATCCATGCAACTTCCATGTGGTGAGTGAAAAAATGAAAGCTGAATTGGGCTTATTTTTAAGTGGATATCATTAAATAACTGACAAGTCAGTTAATTTGCAATAGCAACTAGTGTGTTTTCCTTCTTTAGCAACCATAAATAATTAATTGAATAGTTAATATGTCCATAGAATTTCTCAATATAATAATTAATATTTTTACTTGACTTATTATTTTAGCTCATGGAAATGGCTAGAGTGGAGGGAGAACACTGTAGACCTGCGCTAATGTGTGTCTGTAGTGAGAGGCAGTGGCTATTGTGGAGGTAACAAAATCTGGATCAATTAATTCATGTCATATTCTAAATAAATGCCTAGCATTACAAACTTAATTATCAAATGGCTGAAAATTGCTATGGGGTTACCTTAACCTGGTGCCAAAGGACATTTGATTTATGTTCACTAATCTAATAATACTGATAACTTTGTCTTTCAGGATGGCCTTTGAAAACAGAGAAATTGTCGAGTTAGTGAATAAACATTTTCTTTTTTGGGTGCAATCATCTGGTGGAACTGCAGGGAAGCAAGGTAAGCCAAGATATGTTACAAATAACTACTTAAAATTAAACATGGGTCTTGAAAAGTCCTAGCCTCAGCTGATCAAACCAAATTGTCGTAGCTAACACTACGAAAAATATTTGGCACACAGTAAGGATAAGTAACATGGAGATTTTTGTGTTGACAGGGTTTACAGTACTTATTTGATAAATGTGAATTCAGCAGTACTGGGAAAAAAATGAAGCTGTTGCTGAAAAGGGTACGAGCCCAGACAATGTATTCTGTTTGTCATTTAAGTGAGGAACCTATTCAACGGGCCATTATTTATTTATTGGGAATTGTTTCTTGCTGGTTCTGGCTATATTTTAACTGATCTACTTCTGTAAACCATTTTTTGGCATGGCAAGAGTTTTCACTTTAGACTCTAGGATAGAGAGAGGCACTTGAGTAATTATTTGTACTGTATAGGCAATGAGCAAAGTCTTAACAGAACTCAGAGTCCTTTGTTTGTTATTCAACGTGGTGGAATACAACAGGAAGTTCATTATAACACTTAACAATACTATAGACAATGTTTCAAATTTTTGTCATGAAGAACAATAACATTTACAACTTGTTAGAGAACTTTATACTAATATTTAATGTTATCTGTTTTGGAGGACTTGGAAGCTATAATTATGTAATGCTATGTTCCTACCAAAATATTGGATATAAAAAATAAAATTGGAATTCATTGTGCATTGGTTTCTTGGTTTCAGCCTTGCAAGCTTTAAAGGATGAAGGTACTACAGGTACAATGGCTGTAGTTTGTAGTGTCGGGGACAGAGAGACAGTTTTGCTCCAGATGTCAGGTAATTAGTTTATTAACAAAATCCCAGTTAGGTATTGGTTAAGATTACTCACTCCCAAAACAAATAATTTCTGTACTGATTTTTTAAATGTTACAAACTTAATTTTTTAATGCGTCAGAAAGCCTAAATTGCACACACGATGTTTCATTTATAGGTCCACCTACAGTAAGTGAACTGAAGAGAGCTCTGGAGGAGACACTAAAGACATTTCAAGTACACAAGAGCAACTGGTATTCAACTTTTAACAGTCACATTATCATCATACTATGTTAATGAGTTGTGCTGCTATTCTGGAAGTGTGTGACTGCAAATTATAAATACATGTTGAATATCAGTGTGACGCATTTTACTTGCATCTGCTCATGAAATAATGTCCCTTTGAAATATAAATGTTAACAAGCTGTTGGCTTATACATTGTATACAATCGATCAATCACCTTTTCATTGTGCACTATCTATTCATAGGCTCAGACTACAGGAGGAAAGGGAACTGAAGAGGCAGCAGGATCTGGACTATGAAGAGTCACTTCTGAATGACAGAGAGAAGGTGGGAAAACTAAAAGCATTTCATTGGCAATCGATTTTATAAAAATAACTAACTGTACAATAATTTACTGGCTAATTATATCAAGTGATATTATAGCATGTCTAATTAGTTTTACATTTGCTTCAGGCAAAGAGGGAGAGCAATACCAAAGCCTGTCAGACAGATGCAGAACAAAGCCCTGAGGTACTATAATTGACAGTACTAATGAAACAGATATGTACATTATTCATTTGTTACTTTTTGCTTTATTACAGCCGTGGTTAAGGGCTGTAATGGATGTACCTCTATCATAGCTATAAAACACCCTAGAAAACATGGCTGTTGGCTTATTCTGTAGCATGAAAAGCACTTTTAAGGCATGATTTTGAAAACATAAATGTCCAGCATACTCGACCTTCACTTATTTATTATTAGAAAGTAACCCAAACTTTCACTTGTGTTTCTATAACTCGATAGAAACATGGCACATGTTTTCTATTTCTTAACTAAATCATACAAGAAAAAATTCAGATCAGACAATGAATCATGGGTGATACTAATGATATGTGAATTTTTATTCCAGGCACATCCAGAACCAGAAGATGCCATAAGACCGCCACCAGCAAAGAGACTGAGATCTGAAGAAGTGAATCGTGTCATTATCGTTTTGCCAGATGGAGGAAGGCACCAGATGGATATATCACGGGAAAGAACACTGAAGGTGGGTAGCCCAGATGCGTACACAAGACCACAGAATGTGTCGTTTCTGGTATACCCTGAGTAAGTTGGTTTGTTGGTCCATGTTGGTTGTCCGTTCAATATTTGAAAGTTTTTTATGGTGGAATTAATTTGTCCCTTGCTTCGGGGTTCCCCAGTTTATAATAGATCACCCATGATTCATTGTCTGATCTGAATTTTTTCTTGTATGATTTAGTTAAGAAATAGAAAACATGTGCCATGTTTCTATCGAGTTATAGAAACACAAGTGAAAGTTTGGGTTACTTTCTAATAATAAATAAGTGAAGGTCGAGTATGCTGGACATTATCGTTTTGCCAGATGGAGGAAGGCACCAGATGGATATATCACGGGAAAGAACACTGAAGGTGGGTAGCCCAGATGCGTACACAAGACCACAGAATGTGTCGTTTCTGGTATACCCTGAGTAAGTTGGTTTGTTGGTCCATGTTGGTTGTCCGTTCAATATTTGAAAGTTTTTTATGGTGGAATTAATTTGTCCCTTGCTTCGGGGTTCCCCAGTTTATAATAGATCACCACCGGGTCATTTGTATGCCATCAAGAAAGTATATTATTCAGTAGTTCAATTTAAGAAGCTCTCCTCAGTTAAGATGCATGTATGCAATGTTACCTCGAAAAATAGGCTTTTGTATTTGAACACAACTGTATCGTGAGGCATCAAAATCTAAAAGGCAGTGAATTTTAAAATCTCAGGCTCCATCTGAAACGACGAGCCACTATAATGCAATACATTGCAGTCACTATATAGATCCAACAACCACATGCATTGATTTGGTATTAATATAGGGATATAGAATGGTAAAGTCATAGACTCGCCTAGATCCTCGTTTTAACATTCAAGACACAAGCTGATTGGAGAACAAATTTTTACAAATTCTATCCTGTCAGATGAAGTGATTACTCTATCATAAAATAAACAACCGCAACAGCATTTTGTAAATCTCTGTTGTGAATGAATAAAGGAAAAAGCAACTTGACATCACTGTACAGGAGATGTCACTCTCAGGTGTTGGTGACGCCAAAACATGGCTGATATTCAAGCTATCTTCTTTTGGGAAAACCAAAACAATAATCCAGGGGTCTGGTGGGCATAATCAATAATTCAAATAATATTATTGTTGTAATCTAAAATGATTCAGTGATACCAATGTACTTCTAAGTGTCCTTATATCATCTGCTTGTATTTGAAATTCAACACAGGAGTTGTACCAACAAGTCAGAAATGGGCTACCTGAAGGCTCACCAGCTATCACCCTATCCTATCAAATGGACGCGCAAGTCTGGAGACATGTTCCTGACCATGACACCATGACTGTGGGACAGTTTAACTTTGAGCCAAATAGTGTCTTGAGGTCCAGTATTGTGGACCAATCGGATGGAACTGATCCCAAAAATGATGATTTGGGTTTGAGTCAAGAAGCCTAATTAATGGATATGTGGGCAATGCTGACTCCTGAAATTCACTTGTGAGTGTTTCCAGTTGAGACTTGCAGCATACACTATCTTTATAGAATTTAAAATGCTGACTCCTTAATCAGTTGAGAAATGCAGCATTCATTAAACTTATGTGGAAATTTTTCATTGATTAATTTATCAATTTTTAAAACATGCTTTGGTGTGATTGATGAGCAAGGAACCCTAAGAATGAAAAAATTTGAACTTTTCTGCACCACGCACATGGTACATTTATTCTCTCTTACTCTTTAACAGATTGTTTTCACTCTAAATTGGCATTTCATGTTTTGAAGCGTGTTACTGTTTTACGAAAACTAATTCGTGTAGTCATATTTTATACAATATTTAAATCACGCCAAAGCATGCTAATTATGAAACAATTACTGTTGCATTATTGCGACTATTACAATCTTTATCCTGGCAACAATGAGTCAAGTTGGTTACTTGATGATACCCCCTGAGACTTGGAATGCTACTCCATCTGTATTGAAAGATTTTATCGCACTACAAGCAGTTGAGTAGAGTTAGAGAATTCCAAAGTAAATCTGACCTAACACAGCAGGATAATACCCTCTTAGAAATGAGGGGGTGGGGGGGACCAGGAAACCATCATAACAACAAAGGGCCGTATTTGTTTAGTATAAGTAATTGTTTGTCTAATACTATAAATCATACTAACAGCCATAGTATGATTAATAGTCTTTAGCTACATGTATTGTCCACACTACACAGGAGAAATTTGAAAATACGTACAGCTTAATTTACCAGGTTAGACCGGAGAAATTTTAAAATGCCAGTGTGGACAAAACATAGTTAATAAGTGGAGCTTTTCTAGAATGAATCTTTGCTTAATTTTTCATCTAACCCAAGTCCAAGCTGACTAGAAATTAAATTTGTATGGCGTAGTGTGGAAGCCACATTTGTATTTAAAAGCATTCAAATAGACCAATAATTCAGCCTAAAACAATAGCCTTCAGTACGAGGCTCGTGGGAATAAACCCCACAAACTCTGTATTTATTCAGGGGGCAAGTTTCTAAAGAAACTGTGGTGCTGCGTCGGTGGGAGTATTGCAAGATAATTTGGTTTTATCAACTGGGTTGATAATGTAAATTGTCCACCGTAAAGAGATTCGGAAGCTGACGTTTCGAGCGTTAGCCCTTCGTCGGAGCGAATCGCTCGAATCGATTCACTCCGACGAAGGGCTAACGCTCGAAACGTCAGCTTCCGAATCTCTTTACGGTGGACAATTTACATTATCAACCCAGTTGATAAAACCAAATTATCTGTATTTATTCACACAAGCCTCGTACTGAGGTCTATCGTTTTAGGCTGTATTTAAATATATCCAAATTGGTGTATTTGAAAAAAAATTAATATCGTACTCCTAACCTCCTATAGTTAGGGTATTCCCCAAACTATAGCTTAATTCGTAGAGAGCTCTTGATGTGTAGGTTTAATAGACTTAACAAAAGAATATGCTCAGATAACTGTTCCAGGGACATTATCTGTTCTGAGAATCGTGCACAGTTTGAAAAAGTGTGAGCTTTGAGGAACAGTTAATGTCCAAGGACAAATATATGCAAATAATGTTTTTGCCAAAAGAAAGGTATTGTGTTTATTGTCTATCAAATATTTTCGTGCAACACACTCTAAGTTGTGAAAACTGCGGTATATCATCTCATTTTGGCTGCATAATCAGTTGTGTGACGCATTTCGACCAATCACATCCGAGAAAAAATATTTGATGGACTATAATGCTAGCTGTTAAATTTAAAGAGGAAGAAGTTGCTAGAACGCTAGGGGAGGTTCAAGTCTCGTGTGGAAGTGGTGTATGATTTTCTGCTTTAAAAAGATGGAGCTATCCAAATCATTTTGCTGTTCTCGTCTGGTATAAATTGACCAAATATTGAGCATGTGCTGACATTTTTCAGGGACTAACGACAAACGGAATGGGGAAATCAAAAATTAATGTAAATTTATCTTGGAAAGATTAATGCAGGGTCCAAGTCAATTGACCGTTGATATAAGTAACGGTCATAAAAATCCTCATCTTCCATAGTCAACGACATAAGAAACCAATTCTGGAAAGCAATATTTACAATATTATAATGTGCCTTTCTTGGTGAGCATAGCCAAATGAACATATAAACTCAGAAATATAATGTAAAGCACAATTTTAGTTGTTGGTACGCCATAGCCTCTCATCTATGAGAAAAGGATCCGGTTGTCAAAATAAGATTTTACATGTCATGAAATTGAGCAAAACCTGGTAGTCTTAGACCCATCCAGTCTCTAATAAGCTTTGAGTGTTGAATACACAGATTTTCCTCTCGGTCAGCTAAACTCTCACTCAGGTGACATTACAGTATCACACAGATCAAAAATATAAGTAAAAAAAATAAGTAAAATAATTTTTTACAAATTAGCCAAAAGGTCTCTGATGAGTCCCTTGGGACGAAAGATACGTATGAAAATGCTAGCCATAATGATCCATTGTAAAACAAGTTGATCTTTGAGGAAAATAAAGTCTGACCTGACATGAATTTTTCCTGTTGGTCATGTTGTTAGTGGAAGGGAGGACAGAGGCAATAAATGGGAACTCTACAGGGTGGGCAGAAGTAAAGTAATAATTTAAAACAGATAAGGGGAAGCAGTGTAAAGCTTGGGAAAAAATACACATAAAAGAGAAGTTATGACCCGAACATAACACGACCCAATTTATTTGCAGTGCAAGCTTTCAACAAATCAGCTGGAGACTAGCAAAAGGCACAATATGACACACATTAGCACATTAGAAGACATACCACATAATTATTAAAAATATTCAAAAAGACACTAATAACAGTCACAATGCTTGATAAACATCTTTGGCGATATAGCGGCCATTTTCAATTAAATTGTTTAAATTAGCTCTTATGGGATTAACAGGGAGAAATTAGTATGTATTTGCCTTCTACACATCCAAGAGCTATTTGAAACAATAAATATAAAAATGGCCACCGGATCGCCAAAATGGTCCCTTTCGGACAATATCATTATGGATGCCCATTTTTGAAAGCATTCGGCCTGCCTACAATGTTTTCCTCAGGATAAAATTAATCTGAAAGAGGAACTTAAATTTCAATAAAGGAGAATATTCTGGCACCAAATAGTCTTTGATCTATCAAGATAAACTATACAAATGAATGATAGAATATGAAACAAATTGAAGAATGTGTTTAATGTGCACATACCCAAAATAACATTGAAGGAAATCCATGGAACATTTAAATATTGTAACAGAACAATTTGGATAATACTGAAAGCTGGAAGAAACATTTGGAGGAACCGTGATCTCACCTATGTTTTCACGTAATGAAGAAGGAAAATTTGTTGAAAACTAATCAGTCTTTGTTGCATTCTTCATAGTGTTAGAAGGCTGTAATTGGAGACCAGAAGGCAATAGCAGATCTAACATTTTAAATTTATTTGGTCGGGGAAAATTCAATTGCGATCAGATAAAAGCAATACTTAGTATCTACGATAACTGGCAAACCACCAACTGTATATGCTTGCAAGAATCTAATCTTATTATTAAAAAGAAAAAAATATGAGCTTCATGGACTCAATGCCAATGAGGGTTAGTAATGGATCATGAAAAAATTGAAATAACAACTTAATGTTCCAACAATAATTATCTGTGTTCATGACCTCTAGACAAACGGATATCCTTGCATTACACGTGACCAAGAGAACCGTAATATGATCAATAGCCAAAGTGAAACTCATCGATAAAGCTGCCATCCTCAACTGAAATGACACTTGTCTGTACATTTCAGGAATCAGCTTTTGCCAGATAATACTTCTCTGAGGATAGTGTATGCTGCAACAGTCTCTACTAAACCTCCATGCACATGAAAGTTAGGAGCCAGCATTCCCCCACATATCCTTAGTCATCACATAAACTTGCAGACCCAAAACCAGCTTTAAATAGTGGTTAAATGGTAGAACCAAAATACAGCACTAAAAATTGCCTGACTTGAAAATAAACATTAATTCCTTGGTTCCCATCATCCTCTTCTGGATGAAATGATTCTTGTAGCACCATAATGACATGTTCTGGAACATTTAGTAAAATTGGAGCCACCTCATCATTCCCCTGAGGTAGTGGTGCATCTGGGTCATCTCCATACATGGCTAAATCATCTGGCAGACTATCATCCATAATACCTCTTACACCAGAATAATTGGAAGAATGATGTTGCAGAATACCAGAAATCCATAACTGGTGTGGAGAATGGCCATGCTCAGTAGAGAGTCCATGATTATTAAATGTATCAATAAACTGTGCTAGTGCATTATTGATCCTTGGGGTGTATACATAATGTAATGCAAACAGATCAATATCATTATCGCGAGTAAGTAAACCAACTTGCTCCATATGTAAAAATATATTCTTAAAAATATATATAATGCAGTGAACCACTTCACGCCATAATCTTTCAATCCTTGTGTTATGAACACTCGGCCCGGTGATGAAACTACCACGACCTTCGCCCCTGTATTGAATCATAAGGTCACCAACTGCAATGTTTTCTCCTCCGTCATCTGCTCTGACTCGAGAAGGCAATCCCCAGGTATTAATCGATTCTCGAAACAAGGCAAGCACTGTAGATGCCCTGTTGTTGTTGCTGCACCTTAGATACACAATCAGCCGAGAGTAACCATCAATGGCACCATGGATGACAAATCGCCAGTGACGCAATTTCAGATTGCTGTCAATGTGCCAGAGGAAATTGGGATGTGGCACTCTGTAAGGCCTGCGTGGTATTTGCTGTGCCCAGCGACATGCTCTACCGATGGGATCCAAGGTGATCAGGGCATCACGCACCCGCCATCTCTGGACACAGATCCCACGTCTTCGTAGTGCACCTTGCATGTATCGTTCCCCACAACGAGGCATTGAAACAAGTTCCTCTTGCACAATTTGCTGCAATTCTACTTGCTGGATTGGGGAATACGTCAAAAATGAAGGAGGTATTTCTAGATCTATGGCCCGCCTGCGTAAGGTCCATCTAGACACCCCAAGAATGTTAGCAATGCTGGTCCACGAAAAGTAACAGGAACGTAAAAGCATAATCTGCTCTCGAGAAATGTCATAAGAAGGGCGGCCTACAGCACCAGTATACCTAACAGGGGCACAGTAGGAGCTGGGTGTGAAAACAGGTAGCGCCCTAAATAAATCCTCAATTAAGCTGAGCTCTCTGGAAAGCTGTCTTAGGTTGTTGACATCACTTTGCGAAAACTCAGGTGATCTTTCAACAAAGGTAATGACCTGATGCATGTGACGCATTGCACCTCCCAGTCTAAGCAGTAAAAACTCTGCATTCTCCCGATCCAAAGGAGAATCACGGCACCTATTTAATTCCTGCAGGAGTGACAAAATGGATGCCACAAAACGCTGCAGTTGCCTGTTGGCGTCTTGCCTATACACAATGCATGGGAAAGTAACAAACAAAAACATCAAAAAGAGTTAACATGGCAGAAATATTTCCCTCCAAACCCAGACTCGATTACGGATATTATTTCCGCGCTTCCTTTTCAATAGTTATCACCATTAAAATAATTGTAGGGATAAAATAGAAATCATTTGTCAACACAGCAAAATTTAACCTTCACTCGACATTAAACTTCGTATTAAAGCAAGGCAAATAGACGGAATTGTAAGAACTAAGAGCCAAATAAAGATATCATATAAAGGATCTACATAAAAATTATCTCACCTATGCACATAAACCACAGAAATCAGAAACAAAACCACGAAGATCTTCGTAGGCGTCATTGAACCACAAACTTAAAAGGCGCAAGATGTGTTGGTGACCCTCAACGAGACAAGAAAAAGCAGTTTAAAATGATGATATCGCCACGAAAAGCGACTTCCTTGGCAGCAGCTAAAATCGAAGACCAAAATATGGCGGAACGATATCAAGCCGAGAGAAGCTGGGTTATATAGTCTTCGTATAAAGAGACAGTTTCAGTCCTTGACAACAGGTAGTTACCAAGGGTTTCGAACGTCATTTCCCGCTTCGCATTACATGGTACACGTCATTACGAGCTTCGCATTACATGGTATAGCCATGACAACCATCTTATTTCGAGATGTAATTACATGCCATGATGATATCACATTACTTATTTCGACCTATTTCGACCTGTTTCATGTCATTTCGACATATGACGAGTCGTAATGAGTCGTAATGTGTCATAAAGTAATTTTGCTACAAATGGCGCGCCATACTTGGGCAGTAGGTTGGCGGGTATTGTGGTTGGATTCTCGTCTACATCTGATGAGAGGTCCTTGAACTTTGCTACCTGAGAATGTGAAATATAGTCGGCTCAAGTATTGTAAAACCCAGGAATGTGTTTTGTGTGAAATATAGAGACCTTTAGCAATGCGGATTTTTGCGACAGTGACCGGAAGTCAAATTTATTTCCGATAGATGTCTTACATTTCAGCGGGAAGCCGCTCCCTCTCTGCGCGGACGTGAGAACAGCAAGTTTCACATTGTCCACCTACTAAGTGATAAGTTTGTGTGGCTCTCAGTAGCTATGTGGGTTCCTAATAAGTATTACGAGGAATTTTAACAATTTGGACTTCATTTCAAGTAGATAAGTGAGTAAAGAAAAAACTTGCTGAAGTCAAATGAAGCTTATAGAGAACTTTCCTTCGATTTACTGATGTCTTGGCCTTGCAAGAACTGCTGTGAACTCGGTGGAATGCTCAAATATGTGTTGTTTGCTAATTTGTGTTTTATAGTTTATCTAGAGCACCTATGGAGTGGACCCATGAACACAATGTGTTGATGCTCAGGGAAATGGTTGTCAGTGATGTATTTTTCTTCAAGAAAGGAAGCGTCAGCCGGGGAGATGCCTGGGATTCTGTAGCTGAAAAGCTTAATCAGATAGATTCACCACAGTTTCACATCAAAGACAAGAGAGGTGTTAGAGGGTGCTGGGTATTGCTTCGATGAAAATTTAGGTCAAAGATCAGAGAGGAGGAAGTAGCTAGTGGTGTCGTCGTTGAAGATGACAGAAAAGAAAGATCTAATCGAAGAGTTGATTGAGAGAGAGGATACCGTCAAACTAGATGACAGCCGTCTATCAGTTTAACAGAAGAATTACAAAGATAAAGCCCAAGACATAAGGAAGAAAGCCATGTAGAGTATGGGGGAAACAAAGTGGAATGACTGATGAGGATCAGGCAACAAACTCGGGCTGCAAGAGACATGCACAACTGCTTGTGGATTTCTTGCGCGAAAATGATAACGCCAGCAAGAGTTGGACATTAAACGAAAGGAACAGGAAAAACCGCAGGAAACGATGCAAGCCATGATGTTACAACAGCAACAGATGAATCGGGCTTTCATATCAGTTGTCAAGAAACTGCTTGAGAAGTGAAACTAACAGGAGTTTATTTGTAGGTGGCAATATGTTGCTTTTAACAATGACTTGTTTACAAAATGAAATCACATGCTGCAAATTTGTTAATGCATCCCAGTTAAAACATTTCTCAACCTAGTTTAAGTTAAGTTTAAATTTGTCAATGACTTTGACAATGACTCTTACACCTTTAATCTTCAATAGGTATACTCCTAAGGCAGTAAAAAACTATACTAGGAGTTTGTTTGAAATAAATAAATAAATATTAATTAATAATATTACAAAATAAGCTAGTACATATACAATTATTTAACATATAAAAATATATCTAAAAAATAAGACAAGGATCATATATCTAGGAGCGGCCTTATAAATATAAACAAATAAAGAAATTAATTGCTGCGCAGCGAGCGAAGCGAGCGAGCAAGCAGCAACATAAACAGGATTTAAGAAGAATATATAGAAAGGGATACAAATTCTCGAATTCATCACTTTTTACCAGAATGCAGTGCATTTAACCAGAATGCACTGCGTCGTTTTTTACCAGAGTGCATTGCGCCACGAAGAACACGAGGATGTCACACCGTCAAGCCGTCATCTTAAGGAAGTTCGCGCTAATTGTTTCTGCGTAAGTTTTCTGCGCATCTCACGTAAGCGTTGCACGCGCGAGTTCGCCAGCTCCGCGCGAGGAAAAGTGTCACGGAAAGGTTTGTAAACAAATATGGCGTCGGCGACGCGAAGTCAAACAAGAGGTACAAGTGGGAGATTCATAAAAGGAGGTGAACTAAACCGACGAAAATCATCCGCTGAAAAGGTTTCGAGTACCGTTTCTTTGTTTCCCAAGAGGAAAATTTCTCACCTTCTTGATTCCACCGTGAGCTGGATCAATGGAATAATGATAGCATCTCCTTAATGTTCTTCAAAGACTTAGCTGGGTAATTCAGGTAATCCACAAATGTCAAAAAGCTGCAAAAGTACACATAGTTGACTCTCGCCGAGTAAAAAGATAATCGGCACAAAATCGAATCCCTCATGACTTCCACGTCACGACCAGCAGGTACATTCCATTCCTGCTCCGTCATGTCGCGCAACAGCATGACTTTGGAATTCAACGACAGTTCAATTGCAATTTATGCTCTTAAATGGTCGGTGACCCCAACTTTTCTTTACAGAAACACATTTTATTTACAATTATCTCTACATTGTCCAAAAATGAATAAAAAATCAGTGTGGGAAGGTAAAAAAAGTTGGCGATTTCTGTCCTCGAGACATCGAATCCTGCCAGCGTGCGGCTGCAAGGTGCGTGAAATTGTGTTCACTAAATGCAAACTTGTTCTTTGAGGAACTTCACCAGTTGACTATATTCACTTAATAGGTCCATTTAAACAATGATTTGGCAGAAAACATTCCCCTTCAAAGCTGTAAATGCAATATTTTGGGGCTTTAAGCCACTGTTGCCTTCTTCGCTAACGAAGCCCGATTTACTAAAATTTAGGTGTTCTTCCGGGCATGTTCTCTCCAAAACAAAGTCGGTGACCTCCCCATTTTTTTACATTTCTAACATGACTAACTCATCATCTTTCAAGGGTAAAATTTCAGAAACAAATCAGTGTTAGAAAATGTTCGTGCGAATGTCCTTGATTCACGTAGATTTCACTGAGAAAGATTAGTGGTTTGTTTTGCTCTGATTCACCTGTGAAACGATGAGAAGGAGTTCGTGCTTGACTTTCACAACTCTTGCTTTTGTCCTTAATGCAGTAAGTGAAAGTTTGTAAATCTAGATAATTGTGAGAACTTAACAGGGTCGTAATGAGGTATATTTTTTCATCGCTGATCCCGTATTAATACCCAAATTTTTGATCTTTGATCCCAAATGTGATGAGAATTTTGATCCCTGATCCCGCAAAATTTTGTTGATCCCAGGGGACTTTCTCTTCATTTCGCCAATGCGAAGAGTGTTTCATTCAAGGTTAAATAAAGGCTACGAGTCCACAGCTTCTATGCTCGTAATAGTGGAATGTCAACTTGAGGATCTAGCATAAATGATCAGTTATTTTGACTATTTTCGAATTCGGCAAATAGAGTCGTTAACAGTGATCATATGCAAATATCCTTCGAAGCGAAAATACTTCGTTCTTTTTATGATTGTTGTTTTGTTGAAGGAAGTTTGGCGCAGACAAGAATGTCCTTTAGAGATTTTTCCTTCCTGTAAGACACAATTGGTGGCTGATTAAAGATTTCTTTGAGCCTAGGCTGTTGTTGAATCATGTGCCAGTGTTTCATGAGAATCTTTTTAAGATTCGGTGGGGCTGGATTGTAAGTTGTAACAAACGGCAGAATCTCTTTAGTTTGTTTTGTTTTGTTGCGAAGAGCCTCTTTTTCGGTCGCAGAACTGAACTTCAGTCAGAGTTTTTTGAAAAAGTGTAAAGGGATAGCCCCTTTGGTAGAGTTAAAGGGATGGCAAGATGAGAAGTGTGTATACTGAAAAGTTTCAGTAGTCTCGAAATGTGTTTGTAAATCTATAAGATTTTGTGAGTTGAATGACGGGGTCCTTTAAAGACCTCGGTGTCAAGGAAAACAGCGCGTTCTGATGGCATTTCATAAGTGAACTTAATTGATTGGCGGAAGGAGCTAGCGAAGTTAACAGATTTGGAAACTTTGATAGGAATGTTCCACAATGAAAATATGTCATCAATAAATCTTTTCCAAACTTGAGGCTTGAAAGGGCTAGCCGTAAGTAGTTGTTTTTCAAGATCTGCCATAAAAATAACAGAGAAAGTGACTGCCATTTAGGTTCCCTTAGCAATGCCGTGAGTTTGTAAGAAATGTCTTTTGTTGAATTTGAAAGAATTTTGTTTTCTGAGCCGTTTCAGTTCCTGCAAATCATTTGTGGGAATTAGTAGTTTTTGCTCATAATGATCTTCATAGTGATGCCAGATAACATCAATTCCTTCTGATTGAGGAATGTTTGTGTACAGGGAACTAACGTCCAGCGTAGCCAATATTACATCATCTGGAATTTGTGTGTTCATGATAAAGTTAATAAAATCGGTAGTGTCTTTAAGGTATGACTCCTGTTTAGTAGCAATTGGTTGTAAAAGTGAGTCAACGAAACTGGAAATACGCTGTGTCAGGCCGCTACTACCAGAAACAATTGGTCTGCCGACCAGTGTTTTTTTGTGAATCTTACTCAGCGTATAGAACTCTGGTATTTGCGGCTGTTTGAGGTCTGTTGTTAACCATTTGTAAGTCATTTTATCAATGTGGCCCAAACAAAATAGTTTGTAACCTATTGTGTTGACTTTTCGGGATGTTTCTTGCACAATAGGAGATGCGAGAGGCTTTATCATTAAAATTAGAATTATATTAGAATTTATCATCCGATAATTGTTGTGAGCCTTCTTGTATTTTTTGTGCGATGTCCATAATGACTGTTGTTGTTACCTTGTCTGTTTTTTTTAAGGTGGATTTTGCTGTTGCATTTAAGTGTGCTGATACCTTTTCTTTCGTTCACTGAAATGTTATCGTTTTGTGGGTTGAATACTATAGAGGCTAACTCAAGTTTTGTCTCTTCCATGTAATTTTCGAGGGCAACCGAGTTTTGTATCGGTGGTTGTTATATGGATTTGACATGGAAGGGATGAGCTGTTGTTTTCTTTTTGTTAGCGAACAAGTATCTTAAGCGCATTGTTCTAGCGAAATTATCGAAATCCTTTAGTAAGGATTTATTAGAAGTAGGAACAGGGGGACTTGGTATGAATTTGAGACCTCTAGAAAGAAGTTTAACCTCTTCATCTGAAAGAGCCTTATTTAAGAAATTCTTAATGTATTTCTCGTTATGTGCTCTAGTGTTCTGGGCTAAAGTATTTTTGAGGCTGTTTTGTCTATAAGAGCGTTTTTTTATTTCCCTTAATAGTGTTTCGTTTGGGACCCCTGGAGTCAGAAAAATACATCATAGAACACTGTTCAACCTGTTCAACTGACCAGGTTTCTGGTCAGTCAATTCCGGATGTTTTTCATGCCCTCAGTCTGCTCTGCTTTATGCTGTTTGAGGGCTGGTTCGGGAATCTCTGCTGGACTGGACTGGACTGAGTGCAGGAGCGTTGCTGGGTGCCATGTCTGCTAAGATGGCAATCATCTCCTGGTCGGAAACTAAGTTTGCCATGGTGTAGTTCTGAAAAGAACTGTTTATCAGCTATTACCGGATTCTTTGTCAGTTGCCTTTTATTCGAAGATCTTGCAATGGGTGCTAGTGCTGAGTGCTGATAGTCAAGTCAAGTCTCTTTTTATAGTGTTCCTTAATCAGCAAGGTGTTTTGTGATTGGCTGATAAAGCAAGAAGCTGATTGGTAGAAATTAACTGACCAATCACGTTAAGGAAATTTCAATCCTGTGAGGTGCGAAGGTCGCACTTTGGTTGTGCCGCAGCATTAATAAAGATAAACTGAACACACCTAAGTCTGTTCTTAGAATGCCTTGTATACGTCTTGATTCATCCAAAACGACGCTCTCAATAGAAGGCACCAGCATTGAGCTATACAAAGAATGAAAAATAGTAACATACTTAAACATAAGGTTTATTTTTTACCAACCGTAGCATCCAGTGTACAAAAGTCCTAATTTACTGTAAAGAAGTAATATCGATCCATATCGAGATATCGATCGCTCACTTTTAAATTTGTCTAAGAATAATCCATCCTCAAAGTAGAAATGCCTCAAAACCAACGTAGATCATGCTTAAACATGGTGTTTTTCTTACCTGATACATTTTAAATCGAAGAGATTTAAACCAGACCCCTTTCTTAAGTTGTCATATAACAGTTCATAAATCATGTCAGACAAGTAGAAATCTGAGAAATTGATTACTATGCCTTCTTCTTCCATGTGATCTGTGGATGCGGTGATGGCGATGCTCTGAGGACTGATGTTTTGGAGATCGCGACCTGACAGCCAAGATTTGTGCAACACGTGAAGAAGTATTGATAATGAGCCGAAAGACATGTAAGACATGCTGGAACACTGCAGTTTTGAAGTTATTGTATACCAGCAGAGTTCTCCTTCAAGCAGTTTGGGATGATGATTTAAAATACGTTGAATTTATGATTTCTATTTCATGGTCAATGATTTGCACAAGAATCGACTTCATAAAAGACATCATTGATATCAATGACTAATCGATAAGCAATCAATGGGATATCAGTTGATTAGTCACTGACGACTTCTCGATAGGCCGCAAAATTTTCAGTCATTGATTACTCATGTCATGTATAAGCCAGTGGTTATGTGTCAACCGCAGAATTCTACTCGACATTACATGCGGCATCTGCAGATGCACATTTCCCTGTGTTGTTTTATTTTACACGCTTTTACACAAGCTACCTACAGCAAGTTTAACTCGTGCCAATTGTCTTCTTGCAGTTAAAAGCAAACTCCTGACTCATAGCTTTATATAAAGATGGAATTGTGTGGAAATTCTCGGAGGTAATTAAAACAGAAGAGAACACAAGCACTGTTAAGCAGAGTTATCTAAGAAGGTGTTTGTGGGCAGAGCCTATCTGTAAAGTTGGCGATTTTTCTTAACGCTGTTTGCTAAGTCGAATTTTTTGCTTGATTTTTTCAAAATAGTTGTAGTGTGAGTAGCTGTATTGTTGTTATAAGTGGTGTAACTGTACTAGTACTGTAAATAATGTAAGTAGCTGCATTGTCTAGTTTAATAAAATTTCATGTCATTCCAAAAAAAGCCATTAACAGAAACTCATAGTTCACTCATCGCGTTGTTGTAGACCTGCATCTGAAGAGTAAGACGACCTTCACAGAATGAAAATGAAACAAAATATTATATTTTTGCCTCACTAAGCTATCCTCCTTAGATAGTAAGACAACAAAATTAAGTCTGATTGCAACAATAGAAGAAAATTTGTTTTCATTCATACTTACCTACTGGCGCAAAAATATTTCCAATTAATCCATTAGGCAATGCCAGTGATTGGAATTTAAGGGAATGACCCTATTATGTCTATTGTAAACAACTCTCTGAGCATTTCCTGGTCTGGAGATCGGCCTGATGGTTCCATTGATGAATCTGAAACAATTATTGAGCAGAGCTCCATTCCTTGAGATGGAATCAGCATAGCTCTGTAGGGCACGAGGATTTAACATATTTCTATTCCACTGTGTAATTAGGTGACCATGGTTTTCTTAAATGTAGTCTAAGGTGTGATTTGATATAAGGCTTAAAACAAATACTGGTCTCCCAAATCGAGGAATCATGTCACTGTACCTACATGGGTAGGACACTCTTTTCAAAAGCATACACAGTCCTTCCATACTGTTGAACACAGTCCTTGGGAGGCAATTGCAGTGCCCCAGGAAGGCGAGGAAGGTCGGCTTTTTTAATGCAGAACTCTGCTTTACATTTGGCTGAATCGATATTGAAGATTACATATCGATATCGAGATTGAACGGGTCATATTGGTGGTAATTAAAGTCAGGATTTTTGGACTGATAGCGTCATAAAGAAGGACAAGCTCTCTAACAGAAACAACATTGTTAACATAGCTAAGTAAGAGCAATTCCCGAACATTCTTAAATGAATTCATCTTCAAGCCTTATAGTTTTGTTTTCCAAAGTGCAAGTGACAAGTGACGATGTTGCAGTCACGAAAGCTAAAGGTTTGTCTAACTCAGCGGGAAAAACACAGATTCCACTCCAGTCTTAACCAGTCATAGACGTCGCCATCATCTTGAATACAAGTTGCTAAAGGTCCCTATTACATTGTGACGGAGGAAACACTAGATCCACACTAACACTAGGATTTCCCATGTGTCTTTAAAAAATGATTTGCCGTTGAACTCATCTAAAACCGAATCCAAAATAACTTGACAAGTAAAATTTAGTAAGCCTATTAAAAAACTAAAGTTCTTTGAGCCTTACTGTGCGACGTTTATAAAAATATTGCAAGAGCATGCGGCATTTTGAAGCTTTTCATCTAGGAGTCACGCCTCTTTGTTCACCGAATGGAGGGTAATGCCTACAAATTGCAATAGTGTATCACAGACTACAGTTTTTTTCCGGAGCTAGAGGTACTCCCAGATGATGGCATAGAGAAACAAAGTTGCTCAAGTCGGCCTTGCACCCAGGTGATGAACAGACATCCACTCCAATGCGGGACTAAAAGCCTCGAAAATGTTGCATTAAGAAGAAAGACCCATGGGGAGGCACCAATCGAAGTGATACAAATTATCAAACTTCATACCCAGCAAGGAATAGCCTGCAGGATGAATCGGTATAATACGAAAAGCCGACTTAATGTCAGTTTTAGCTAAAAAAACAACCCTTCCCGATGGCTTTAATGGTTGTGATTGCATCACTAAGGGATGCGTATTCGACAGAGGAATAATAGTCAGGAATAGCATCATTAACTGAATTTCCTTTGGGATAGGATAAATGATGAATCAAACAAAATTCAGATGGGTCTTTCTTTTGGTACGATGCCCAACGGAAAGGTACAGAAGTTTGCAAAAGGATCCACAATTCAGCCTGCGTCGCATTCCTTGCGCAATTTTATTCTAGCAAACTCGGGTTGGTCTAGGGCACTTCTAAGATTAGGACATTCAAAAGGGAGCTGATCAGCAACAAAATTGACACAAAAGCCACAACGGAGACCATTGACAAGTGCAAGAGGCATTCAAGATGTTCCACCCTTACTGGGGTTACTGGCGGGCTGTGAAGAGCCTGATACTTGAGTAGAGTTTCCTCTTGGTTTAACTTCACTAGATCGCTGTTGAGGGGTTCGCATGAATTACTGAATTGCTGGGTGCTTTGCTCCACATCTATAGCAAACATGTTCAAACTGACACCCTAGGCATTGTTTTCTGGCATGAAATGCCCAACATCTTCCTTGGGGGAAAAATTTGAATGAAAACGCTGGCATGTTGAGGTTTGGGGCTTATTAGTGATCGACTGCGATCTCAGGAAATTAGCTGAAGCCCTTAACCAAAGTTCCAATTTATTTGATCCCATGGATATTTACCGGGTGCAGATTGCCCTAGGTAACAAAATTGTTCACCATACCAGAGCCATTCCCCACTTGACAAAAGAAGATCACGAACTACCTCACAATACTTCATCAACTGTTGGGGTTTCACTCTGGTATCGCTCAGTATAGACCGGGACGAAAATGTTAAATGCGGAAACCCACTGTTGTATGTTTCTTTGTTTCGTGATACAGCTCAACGGTTAGCTGTGGCTGCTTTGATAGCCCACTGGAGGGTGTTGTAGATAATGCAAACTTATGGACTTGAGGGTTGATGCTAATAAGGCCCCAAATTCGACATATTTGTTAGCCAAGATTTTAGCTTTAATTTTTTAACCCACTCGAGAACTGAGATTTACTGAGATGATAGTAAAAATGTGTTTATGTTACAGGTCAAATTTAGATTAAGGTTAAATTTGTTTCACCGTAGGTTATTTTTTTTAACCTAGGTGAGTTTTTGAACTGCATTAAACTTGGGTTAAATTTGTTTTAACTTAGGTTATTTTTTTAACTGCCTTGGGCTACTACACACATTCATTTTCAGTGATTAGGGTTAAACTCTTTGGTTAGTGATTAGGGTTAAGCACTTGTTTCAAATGGTTAGCTTTCATGGAATGTTCGGGCTACTACACAGATTAGGGTTAAACCCTTAGTTTAGTGATTAGAGTTAAATGCTCGGTTTTCTTTTGTGCAAGGTTGGGGTTGTTTGTTTTGGGGTACCCTTAAGCCATATTACATTGATTTTCTTTTCATTGATTTTATTTTTATTAAAGCAAGGCTATGGACTACGTTAACACAAACCTAGAACATTACAGAGGATTAATTAACACTTAATTAACAAATTGTCTTGAGAAATGACAGTAAATTGGACACAAACAATGTTACTGAATTTTTCATTTAGTAATTCATTTCTTTTTTGCAAGCTGATGAAAAGGCAATCTCCTTCGAGTAGTCAAAAACATTTGTAGCTGTGCATTTGTTTAAGCGATTTGTTGAAATGAAATAAAAGTTGAAATTATTCCATGTCTTTTGACAACTTTAGGGTAGTTATTTTCAACCTGGAGACCTTTGCCAATGAGGGCATTTGGATGAAGAGGCGAGGTCTTATCTACCTTATCAATTTTTATAGCTACAGTGTCATTGACTTTAAAGTAAGTTTTTTTACTCCTGGCTTGTTTCATTTTTACATTATATTTCTCTTGATTTTCATTGACAGTTTTTTGCATCTTTTTTCTTTGTTCTGATTTCTCTTCTAACTGTCTTTTCTGGGATGATGAAGATGGTGTGACAGTTGTTGATGTTTCATCGTTATTCTCTGTTGATAAACCATTGTTGTTTGTTTCCTTCCATGGTTTTGTCCCAAATATGGAAGTTGTTTGGTTGCAGCATGTATGGTTATGTTTTTTTGTAAGCTGCTTCACCCAGTACACCGCACCAGCTGTTGAGCTCAGCCTTTTTCTCTCTAAGAATGTTACTTAAGTTTTCTTTGAAAGTACGATTGCCTCGCTCTACCAGCCCTTGTGTTGTGGGCGTTCTTGATGCACCATGAACTTATTTAATGAAATTTGTCTCACAGAAATCTTTCATTTTTTGGCCTGTAAATTCCTTTCCATTGTCACTATGCAAGGTGTGCGGAAATCCAAACATAAAAAAAGCGTTTTGCAGTGCTTGTGCAACCTATTCGCATTTCTTTGACTTCAGTGGAATGAGCCAAGAATACTTGCTGTAATGATCATTAATGTGCAGCACCCATTTATGACTTGAAGTACACAAACAAGGCAAATTTCAAAAGTCAGTTAGATCAATTTCGACATGCCATCGGCTGCAATTGGTTTAATAACGGGTTTCTTCATAGAGCTTGTCACACTGCGTTGAGATTGATGTAGAGTGCAAAGCGACACAAACAATTCAGTTACCTCTTGATTAATTCATGAGTAATGTTCACGTACGTAATGTTCTGTCTTATCCCTACCACAGTGAGCAGTAACAGAATGTGCATCGGTCAAGATTTTGAATAGCTCACGTTTTGGAACAACACTTCTTCCACTTTTATCTTGAATTTTTCCCTGATACAGAGTCCACTGTTTACGTTTGACAGTTGCAATATCTTTCTTTGACATTGACTTGAGTGAGCCTTTGTCTTGTCCTAGCCAGATTTTCGCGTTGTCATAGAAGTCATCGGAAATAAACGATGTTGTTTTGCTTTCTTTTCCCTTGCTTGAGGCTTTTAAGGCATCCAGTTTCTTGTAAAATTGTTTTTTTTTTGCGCACGTGGCCATGTTGAGATCAACGTTCGAGAACGTCCATGCACCGCTGGGTAACCGTGCAGATATGAATAAATTTAAGCTTTGGCCAAAGGGGAGTCTGGGACCGGCAAACTGACTTCCACTATAATCAATCGATAGCAAAGGACACGATTCGTCGCAATTCCATCGAAATGAGTTGTATCGAAATAACAGACTTCCAGCATAACAAATCGACCACAGAGGAACCATTCGTGTTGATTCGATCGCTTCGACAACATTTCGAATCGACCCTGCATAGTCAAGGGGCACTATATTTTCCGAGTCTCGCGCAAATCGACTTCTGGCCTAGCAAATCGACAACAGAGCAAACGATTCATTTCGATTCAATCGAATTGAGTCGATTCGTCAATACTTTACACCCACTCTGCATAGTCCAGGGGCGCCATATTGTCCAAGTCTCTCGCAAATCGACATAAGAGCAAACGATTCGTGTCGATTCGATCGAATCGAGTCGATTCGTCAATACTTTACACTCACTCTGCATAGTCCAGGGGCGCTACATTGTCTAAGTCTCGCGCAAATCGACTTCCGGCCTAGCGAATTGACAACAGGGGAAATGATTCGCGTCGATTCGATCGAATTGAGTCGATTCGACAACATTTTCAACCGACCATGCAATAGTCCAGGGGCGCTATATTTTCTAAGTCTCGCGCAAATCGACTTCCGGCCTAGCGAATTGCAAATACCAAAGACGAATCGACTCTAGTTGGGTGTATTGGACAACCCTCACCCAATGGCAACAAACAGGGGCTGTGAAAACAGACAACTGACAAATTGGCTTGGCTTAACATTAAAGGAACTGGCATATCTTACAATAAAATAAAATTCATAAAATGTCTGGGCAAGGCAGGCAGTATAAATAAGAGGATGTTTGAAATTTGTTACCTTAGTTGCATTTGCCTGATTTGCTATAACGATAGTAGTTTTTGTTCTCCAAAACCCTTTATAACTCCAGAACATTACATAGGGGATGGGCTCTAGCACTACTTTTAAATACCGATTAAAGAGGATCACATTCTTGTGAAAGGTAGCCCCCGTTCGATAACTAGTTTGACAGACACATACGTTAACGTTTACCAAGTCATGTAGAGGTCTTCGATTGCTGAGCCAATGTTCACTGGAGGAAGATCGCTTAAGTCATTAGTGCCTAGCTGTAATATAACTATGTCGGGCTTAAACAATTCAACAACAGAAAGATCAAATTGGACAGTCTTTAATGACTGTCCTTCCCGCGACCCTGTGTCATTTTATCTCTAGGCCTTCGAGAATATGCAAGTTAGCATCTAAATCGGCATTCCGCCCTATATATTCGCATAAACGGCAAATACAGGAATGGCCAAGTATTAAAACACATTTTATGGTCATAGGACCGACTGGAAAAAAATGTAAGGGCTAAAGAGAGAAGTAAGCAGTTGAAAATGAGAACAGGTACTTGCCTGAAAGTTCTTGCAGCTATTGCAGGAAAAATGTTTTCCTTTCGAGATACTGATGGTACGAGGGCGAAAGGAAGAAGGGCAAATTGCTCAAGAGAAATACCTTTTAACCTTGAGGGAATGCCCCCTCTATCTCCTGGGGTGAAACTTACCCAAACCAGGCTTACCACAAACCAGACCATTGGCGTGACTGTCATGGCTAGACAAAACAACATTATGCGAGAACATAATGTTTTGTTATTTCTAGTGTAAACTGTGTTATAAAACCAACCGGCCAAACATCATGTTTAAGTGTTTCTGATTTTTGCAGTCAGTTTACATTGTTCTCTCGTTCTGTTGAAGAGCCAACTGAATGCTGATTATCCTAATGCCACTTGACAACAATCATCTTAGAGACGCAAGCCACATGACTACAATCAGTACACGATTATCATCCACTGGGAAAGATCAGCCTTTTCTCAGTTTAAAATTGAGAAGCCTGAGTACGTTTTCTATAAATGACGATTGACACATTTTGAACCCAAAAGGTCCCGTCGTGTCATTGCCTTTTCTGGTCTTCAAAATAATTTTCTTTTTTTTAGCATTTGTTTATCATGTGCCACAGTTTTTGGCAATGCATGGCACCCTAATGCAATTCAATTGCCAGCCGGTTGAAAACAAGAATCACTGGCAAACCCAAGCATTTCACCGTGCATCACAGAAAGGAGGAAAAATGCTAAATACCCTATTCAGATAAGCTGAAGCAATAGGGTAGAATGTGTCAACAGAAAATGCAGGCAGCGTGCTTTTAATACTATTAGGATAAAAGCAATCAATGCAACCTATTTATTTAAAACCTAAAGAAACAAGCTAGCTTAAGCTGACCAATATATATATATTTTTTAAAGTAAAAGAAATAATTATTATCTTTTCTGACAGGCCATGGAACAGGAAAACAGAATGTTGTATGGCCAATGCCATGATCTGAAAAGAAAACATCAAAGTCCAGACAGCTCAGAAGATGAAAAGGAAGTTCAAGTCCTGAAAGCCAGATGAGAAGCATCAACCTGTACAACCATGATGAAGAATTAGAAGGCTGACTTCAGGTCTCCCTTCAACACCAAATTTGCAAAAGGAATGACCACTATGCTTTGTTCTGTTTCGTCTTGTTTTGTTTTGGTATTTTTAATATTTTGTGTTGCTCTCTTATGTATACCTTACTCTGCGCTTGGCCAAAGTTTCTATTTTTCATAAATATTTAAATCCAAAAATAAATAGTTACAATTTAAAGCGCATCAAGATATTGAGTAATAAATGCAATGAAAGTATTCATTGTCACACAACATGGTTCCAGAAAATGTTCATACCTCCTCCTCTATTTCCTCTTGTCTTTCTGTAGTCTTTCAGCACACCCAAATGCAACACACTTGATGCCTTATTCTTCCATGGAAGAAACTAGCATTCTGTGGCTCCATCAAACAAATGACACAGAGCTCAGGGGGTAGGGCTCACTTTCTACCTCCTGATCAAGCTCTAATTGAGATAAGAAAAAGGACAATCAAAATCAACAAAAATTTTCCGGGTACATTTGGCCTGACATTCGTTAGCTGTCGCCTTCTTCATCCTCTTCTTCCTCTGACTGTGATTCGTCTTTCTCATCCTCATCATCATCTTCTCCCTCTTCTTCCTCTGACCATTCTATTTCCTCTTCCTCCCACACATGTCCATTATGATCATCTTCCCCTTGTACTAGATCACTTGTTAATGCAGGTCCTGAACATGTTAAATGTCAGTCAATTACACACAGAGCAGGCACCTATTTTGCTTTATAGCTATTTTGGATTGGTCAGTAGCTTAATCCTAAACTCGACTATAGAATACAATTACATTGAGAGTTGGTTACCGGTACTCACCCTCGAGAAAGAACAAATCATCCTCTTAGTCTGTTACCACCTCAGTTTCTGCTGGGTGGTAACCAGAAAGAAAGTCATGATCGTCATGCTCTGCCAGAACACTGGGGTCAATGGCATCGGAGCCAATAAAGCCCCAGCCCCCATGTAACAGATGAATGTTATATTCAAGAAATTAAAAAAAGTAACTGTTTGACTGTCCGCTTTCAAGTTCATATTTCTGTACGATTTCGTTTACCTGTGCCAAGTCATCTTCACTGCTTTGAATGATTTTGGGTTGAATGACTTCCTGCTGGCTTGTTGAGGGAGAGTCTGAAATAGGTATTATAACTTGGAGACTGGTAGCTTCCTGCCAACAACATTGATCTACAGTCTTCAGCATAGTGTCCAAGTTTTTCACACTTGTAGCAACGTGAGAATTCGGAAGAAGAGGGTTGTCCAATACTGTCGACCAGATTCCAATCATACTTGTTTGCTCTCTATTGGAAAAGTGGAAGTGTAGATGTGTAAAAGTGTACTAATGGAGGTTATCCATCGGACACTGCTAGTTTCCGATGTGAGACACTTAGAAAAATATCACCCATATCGGATATATGGTTAGAAAATCGATCAGACACTCATAGTTTCCAATGGAAAAGTGGATGTTCTGGTCTTGAGACAGAAAAATATCACTGATATTGGATGTTAGGTTAGAGGAAAATCGATCCTGTGGAATCTACCGGATCCATCGGACACGAACAGATTTCCGATGGAAAAGTGCCTGTTTTAGTTGCGAGACACTTAGAAAAATATCACCCATATTGGATATGGGGTTAGAAATTCAATCCAATATTATCCATCGGACACAGCTAGTTACTGATGGAAAAGTGGATGTTCTGAGACAGTAAGAAAAATATCCCTGATATTGGATGTTGGGGTAGAATTTCGATCCGATGGAATTCATTGGGTCCATCGGACACGAACAGATACCGATGGAAAAGTGCATGTTCTATTCTTGTGACAGTTGAAAAAAGTTCACCCATATTGGATATTGGGGTAGAAAGTCTATTCGATGGAATCCATCGGAGATTAGCTGATACCGATGGAAAAGTGTATGTTGTATTCTTGAGACCCTTGAAAAAATTTCACCCATTAGTCAATCGGACATGAACCGACTCCAATGGAAAATTTTATGTTCTATTGGAGTAACTTCTGAATAGTCTGGCACTATGTACCATTATTGTTTTGGGGATCTATGTGTGATGTTCGTTTACTATAACTGGTCTATAACAGGTAGCAGCAAGTGCGTTCCCAGGCTCCCTTTCATTTCTGTCAGCAAAGTATGGGGTAGTGTAATGGAGAGGGAGTCTGGGGAGAAAGCTATGGTTGCCTTAGCCACCACTACCAGCGTTTGAGGAGGATATCGGTCGTTCATGTCGACTTCTGTTTGTGTTCAAGAGCATCGGGGATATCTTCATTAGAATGTTAGGATTAGCTTCTGTGATAGAGAAATTTGTTTGGAGTAAGAGTGCAACGAAAGAAGTGGCCAAAGAAGATCTCTAGTGAGGACAAGAGGCAAGCCGTAAACAGCATCTTCGTTACAGAAACACAAAATCTTCTCCATTTTCATTCTTCATTGTTGAAGTCGGATAGGGAATTATTTCGTGATTTCCATGACTTTTCGTTGAATTGTGGCAAGCCTATTGCAACTGTTTTGAATTCGTCGAGGGAGATCTGTGGAAAGTGTGGAAAGAAGTTGGCCTTTGAGAATAAAGTAATTCCTGTTGTTATTTACAGTAATCATCGTGGTACCTATTTGGGTTCCCGACCTACTATAGTGTGCCGTAAATGCAAAATTTACAAACGTCATGGATATTGGTCTGTTGAGGGTAAGCGGCATTTCAACAGGGAGTGTTTATCATCGGAATTTCTTCTGTCTTCCGAAGACACTGCGTTTCAGATGGATGTTTTGACTGAATTCAGCAACTTGCTTATCATCGGAGCTGTTCCTTTCAGCACTTATGCATCTAGTTACAACCGGCGTTTCCAGTATAAGTGACAACTACGAATGAGGTTGATTCTAGAGTTAAAAGGATGCAAAGGTATGTTTATAAATTTGCTGTTTAGTTTATTGGTATTGGAAGCAATTATTTTGTTAAAGTACTTATTAGAAAATGAAGAATAAAAGAGAGAGATAAGAGAGAGATTTCAATGTAAAGATTTCATTCATAATATTCTTAACCGTACTCAAGTTAATTTTGTTTGTTTTCACAAGCCTGAAAATATTTAACCTCCCCTTGTAGTATATAGGGATTGTTGATTTGGAACCCTTTAGTGGTACATTTTATATTAAGAATCAAAATTAGTGCAAGATGACATGTTCAGGTGTGATTTCAGAATACATGCCTTAGGCACTCATAATTGGAGGTGTGTGTTGTATAACGGGTTTATTATTTAACCTTTGTGCACCGTACAAATTTTAAATTTCCGATTGGTTGATTTGTGCTATGAGACACTGGGTTGATACAAAACAACCTCCTCTGATTCTTTATCGTGGTGTAATAATAGAAGTGTGTAAATTCATGAAACCACTATCTCTTTACACCATGACTTCAACTGATACAATGTTCCATTATTTTTTGTGTACTTAAGAATTGGGAGTGTTTTGTTTTTACTGCGATGTGGGTGCGTTTGTACAAAACATGCTTTTGGCCATTGTGTAATTGTTGCAAATACTACAAACACAATCTAACAATGGTGAGTGTTTGTTACTTGTCCCTTGAGATTTCGAAAGGTCTTCCTTATTAAGCATTGGTAATAGTTTTAATGGGAGAGGTACAACTGAAAGGATGCAAAACAAAGGGTAATTGAAAGAAATCATTGTATCAGCTATATCCATTACAGATTTAAGACAATGTGAAGCAGTAAAGGACTGATGAAAACCATTGAATTAAGTTAAACAATAAAATAGTGCTGCAATGCAATTAAATAATGAAACAAAGAATGCAGGAGTTTATAAACACAATTCAAAGGCTAAATAGAATGACATTAACAAAGCAGAAGACATACCAGCTTGCAAAACTGACTTAGACTGAAATGGCGGGTCGGAGGAGGTTCTCAGTAAAACTCGTTTCCAAAACAAACAAGAAGATATATTTGCAAAGCGTCTGTGGTATTGCGGTTTTTCTTTTATACCTTGATCACTGACAAACATGGCGACCCGCATGGATGTTACAACAAAAATGGTGCGATATTATTCAAACAATACAGACGTGGAACACAACAATCACGTTAAGGACAATACAATTCAAGCTACTCAGGGGTTAAAGAACATTGCAACCCTGAATGATTACTGCACCAGGTTTCGTTTACTTAACAAAGAAATCATTGGCAGTCGGACAGTTTAAAGCGGCAAGGAACTGACACAAACATTTGAAATAAGTTGGAAGATTAAAACACTGTGGCAATGATATGCACTAATAACGAAGAAAAGCGATATTTGAACAAAATGCATAGGCTGAAGGTAAACGATGTTTAGAAAGCTGAAATAAAGTGTGCTTGAACAACAGATTTACAATTGACAATCATGGTTAGGTTTCGTAATATATTTTATTTGCAGAGCAAAAACAAAAGATTACCAATGGAAGTGGGTAATTGAAAAGCTTAAATGGTAATACGATTTTCAGGTAATTCCTTTAGCTTTGACAGTACAGACCAATCCGCATGGATATTATCACATCAAAGAAAGTGCAATAACTTTTAGACAACGCAAGAGGTGTGACACGATAGTCATGGATAAGACACCATACACATTGACGCTAGTTAGGCATTCCATGACCTGGCAACCATGAATGAGTATCGTAACAAGTTTCGTTTGCTCAGCAAACAAGAAGTTATTGCAGAACATAGGGAACTGCTTGCGAGCATTGATAGTACAGTCGAACCTCGATTATCCGGACTTTTTTTCTCTGGTCCCAATTTTTTCATGAATATTAATTAGTTGTGATAGTGAAAATTCAAAGTCGCAAAAGCCCAATAATCCTTTCAAAAGACTGTTGAAACAGCATATTATCCTGTGTGCTTTTCGAAATTCGCAAGTGCGACAAGACAAAGAAATATTCTGATGCGTTCAGCTTTTTGTAAACGTCCATTTATAAGCCGCACTTTTTTTTTCGCAAAATTGAAGCCAAAAATCAAGGGTGCGGCTTATCCACAGATACATCTGTGTTTGGAGTTCTCAAAAACCTAATTAATATTCGTAAAACTTCTTAAGATGTCAAGAAATACACATAAAAGAAACTGAGAGCGTGTTGCTGTTGTTCATTGACTTTTTGATGAGTGGTGGCTCCTAAAGGAGCTGTTTGTGTCTTTGAAATACGACAAAATTCGCGAGTACTCGTGAGATAAATGGCCGACTGTTTCGATGTTTTTGACCACCTTTACGGCAACTTTGTCGACTGCATTATCAAGCTTCTGCTCTGCATGAAGTTTTTCGCCTATTGCGGGTTTCCAAACATCTTTTTGATGTGTGTAACTTTGCGGTGTGAAGGCCGCTTTGGTGTTATGATGCACAGACGACGCTCAGGCCCTAGTCCAGACTCCTCCCCACACTTAAAGCTTGGCTACTAAGCACTTGTTCGTTTTGTTTCAATGGCGAAGGAATTTCATCTTTATGGCGTGTTTTGAAGTGATTATCTTAAAAAATCAGATCAAAAGAGCATTTTAAGTTAAAGATGTCTTAAATTCAAACGAAAAAGAAGGTACGACAAATGAAATTTCGCTTTCTTCAGACTTGATAAATGTGAAAGGTGACAACTTCTATGTCGGTGTTTCGAAACCTTGATTGTTTGTCCTTGTTTGTTTATAGCAATACAACTCTACTGGAACTTCCAACTTTATTGTTGTTATTTTTTTTTCCAAAATCTCCACTTCCAAATTGGGGGTGCGGCTTATCTACGGATGCGGCTTATACACGGACATTTATGGTAGTTCCTCCCGCTTGATTTATGTAAACACACGAGCGATCTCATTAATATTCATATTTTCGATTATCTGGACTCTCGATTATCCGGACTATTTACCAAGGTCCCGATGAGTCCGGATAATCGAGGTTCGACTGTAATGCTTTTTTCTTTTTTTTTTGTCATGGCCGCAAGAATACTAGAGGATGTTCAGGGCGAAACCCATTGGCGACAACAAGACCTTAAAGCTAATGCTTTTTTGTTTGGGGAATGGCTGTACCCCGCAGCTGATTACTCATTGGATAATCCTTTCACAAAGTTGGCTACCAACCAAAGCAGAAAAGAGAGTGCGGCAATTGGATTTCATCTTGAGCAGCGTCCATCTCAAATGCCACGTTTGGTTCTATTTTGACCTGAATTACGGCAAATGGCTGCATCTCAATGGACTGCCGAACGACAAAAAAGAATTCCTGCTAACAGGAAAACATGGAACAAAGTTAAACGTTATGGACAGCAGCTTCGAAGTAGAACTTAAAGGATGTTATGTTACAAAATTATTTTAGAAGTACAGGATGCTTGCTTACCTTCAGGACCTGCCTAGAAAGATATAGGACCGCAATGACCAGAGAATACATAGAACAAACCTAAACGATATTGCAGCAGTTTCCGAGTAGGACTTTTTAATGTAGTCAGTTCTGATTTATGTGTAAGACAATTGTTTAGTTCTTGTCAGAATTCTAGTTGTTCAGTTTGGTTATTGGGGGCGTAGATGTTACAAAACCATAACTTAAAAGAATTAATAACTATAGTAATTAACACAATTCTACCCTGCTTGTCAGTGAAAATGAATTCAACCTTATCTCGCACCGAGGGATGGATTAGGATACAAACACCTTTGCTGTGCCTTGTGCCATGGGAAAAAAATGTTTCACTTCTCTATTAATTTTTCCAAATATTTTCATCATTCAGATCAGAATATGTTTCTTGTAAGAAGCAGAATTTAGATTTTTGATCTTTGACATTGGTATACTGAACATTTTTAGGACCGGTGCCCAGCTGAATCTCTTTTTCTTTGCTGGTGCAGCAAATAAATTAAATATAACCAAAATTGACATTGCCTGGTTACCAAGCATATTAGGGAAAATGTATTTTCAGGCAAAAGGATGAATGAAAGCTCGCCAAAACTACTTACATGCAAAAAGAATAAGCCAAGCAGTATTAATTTAATGCCACATTTGATATTTATTTTCAGTAAACAAATGAAGTTCCATGATGCTATGCAAGCCTGGTTGGGAGCCATTTTTCCTAATCGCTATGTTTCTTAGGCATACAAAACCAATAACAATTCTGTTTGTTTTACATGATGCTAACAAGCTCTAAATTTTTAATCACTCTCTTACTGGTTTAAACTCCAATTCGAGCAGATGAAAACATTAGAGTGCTTGTCGTGCTATATTTTTTTCTGGGTTGCATAGACCTACAAGTAAAGTTAAGCCTCGCAAACTGTTCACCTAATGCGGACCTAGTTAAGCACCAAAAAGTCAGAACCTTAGACTAATTGCTTTGTTCCTAATTGCTTTGTTCTACTGGTTTGTTCCGCGTCACACGTTCCAATTGAGCAATTTGTAAGGCTAACTCCAACAGTAGTGTAAAAAGTTCACATTTCATTGAGGTTCAGACTGACTCAGATGTATTGAGCATCACTGCTGGTCGGGGTTACATTTGCATTTGCAGAGCGGTGTGCACTGCAAGCTATACTTGACACATTTACATCGAGTGCATTCCTGTTTGCATGAACACTTGACCAGCTCTTGATAAGCCTTTGAGACCTCTGGAATATGTATCCAAACTGGTTTCCACGTGTCCCCAATCTTCTTCCATCGAAATCGATCTGGAGAAGGAATATCTTGGTTACTTGCATCACTTGTTGTCCAGATTCCAACTTGTAGGACCGCCCTCTCAACGTGCTTCAGAAGAGCATTCTAACACAAGAGAGCACTTTTTAAAATTACCTGAGTGGGAGGTAGATTTTCGATTGCTCTGCTGTGTTTACAAACAGATTCATTCTGGCCTTGTTGACAGAATCCAGTGGGCTTGACTTGTCATACATAATGATGACAAGCCGCTCATGATTACGAAAATGTTCTGAGTCTTCATCAAGCTGCTGGAATGGATGGGTGGATAGGAACTCTAACGATGGTGTCACAGTATGGCTGCAAAGCTCCCATGCTTGCCAGGCGGACCGCTTGCCTTTACCATTGAATGATGACGATGTGTCGCAGCCACTAAAAGCATGGAAAACAGGAAGGGAATGTGACTTCTGCTCACCAAGGGCAGCACAAATTTTGTTGATGCTGATGTACTTAAAACTTTTGCCCATTCCAAATGCAACCCATATATCAACATTAGCATTGATTGCTTTCAGATCATGAAACTTTCCCACAAGAATCACTACCACATCCGTATCAACAGTTCTGACAAGAATTGTGCTTGTACCTTCAGTGAGCAAAGTATGACGCTGATGAACAACAATTCTCGTATCTGCTTCTATGTGATTGCAGTCAGGCATCGAGCTTGCTGATCCACAGGTTATCACAGATTGCCCTAGGAGATACATAAACGTATATTTATAAGACCTTCTAATTATCATTATTTAAACAGGTGATACCTGACACCATGTAAAGCAGTGTACCTGAAGTTATTGCGAGGCTCTTATCTGCTGGGAATCCAAAGCGTGACACCTTTTCGGTAAGAAACTGAAACAGCTCTGTCTTGTTTGTAGAATCTCGAAGAAACTGCATCCAATTCAGGGGCAACTTCACTTGACCTGATACTTTCCTTCTAGTGCCTGTTCCTCTTTTGTATGTCGTAGACTCTTTCAGACTATCTGCAACGTACGTATCCCACATGACATCTATACGCTCAGACTTTTGCAGTTGGTTAACAAGATGCGGGATAAAAATCGTGTCTGCATAATCATCAAAGGTGGCCATACCTACAGTAGGACGGCAATGCACGGTAACAGCTCCAAGTATTTTGCAGTCAAAGTGAGTGTGAGGATTGTGCTGTTCACTGCATCCTGGCAGACAACCAAGTAGGTCAGACTTCGCTGTTGGTATGCAAAGGTTGCCAAAGTCATAGAGGAATGGGGGGAAGACTGCACTTCGTGAGAAAAAAAATTCTGCTAGGTCACTATCTCTACTTTGCATTGCAATGTACAACTGAGCAAAGAGAGCTACATTGTTCTGAAGAACAGAAATCTTCTTTCCCTCTTGATTTTGGTTGAGGTCTCCTGAAGAGCGGTAAGTTGTTCTTTATTGGGTCATGGATTGACTTCATGCGATCAACAATAACTGTCTTCAAGTACGTTGAGTACTGCCTCTTTCCCGTATCCTCAAGGGATGTTACTGTTTTAGCAACTTCAGTGTCAATGCAATCTCTACTGTCAAGCTAAACTAGTTCTGGAAAGTCGTCTTTGAAAGGGTTGCCCATACTCCTGATAGCACTGGTCAGACTATTCACTTGGCGTTGGAATGTTCGTTGGGAAGCCTGGCCTGTCTCATGATTCTGGAAGTTTCGGGGGTTCTCTGGATCGTTGTCAGTTAGGTACTGCTCCTCAAACTGGATGATAAGTCATGCTGTTTCTGGGCCAGATAGCATCCATCTTCTAAATTAACCACATTATAATTATTAAGTAAACAAGTTATCTTTCAATATAAACATCTTAACATAAATCCTTCTCTTTCACTTCTTAAAGCATAGCTAAAAATGCTTATCATTAGGAGTGTGTCATAGCTGAGCAAAATAATGTTACGGACAGTCATAATGAGAAATGGAAGGCGATCCTCCATCAGATTAAAAAGCTCTAGACTTATCGTGCGTGTCTTATGTGTATTAAGTAAATAGTATGTAATGAAGTAATGATTCTGGAAAAAATAATACAAATTGTAATTTAGCTTGTTGAAAATTGTATACTTAAGTTCTATGAAACTCTGTTTCATTTTTGTTTGTTGTGAAAAAAATCCATCTTCTGAGATTAAAAAAAATAAGAATTTGTCAGATAGCCTGGTTAGTATATCAATTGAAAAATTTGCTGCCACAGAACTTCCTAGAATTACCTAAAGCAACTGGATTCTAGGTGAGTCCAACGGCACCACCTGCTGACTTCACATCCTTATTTGCCTGCTGATGCGCTTGATCTATAAGTATGGCGGAGAATTTGTTGTTTGTCTTGGAAAGCACCCAATGACCCTCCTGCTCAAACTCTTTCCTAACTGACACAGGTAGAGACGTCATATCCCTCAAGTGGATGGGCACCCATCTGGCATAATTTATTTGATCAAGAGAAAAGAACAGATGAACAAGCTACTTCAACGTACAGGCAAAACAACTTTTCTCGATGAGCACGGATGAACATGAGAATGAGGGTCTCGTAACAAAGAATGGTGTCCCAGAATAGAAATGTGGGGCTTCGCTTGCGCATTTCTGATTCCCAAGAGGTCATAGATGGCTCCCCCTCGTCACCAACTGTATAAGAGTATGCTTCCTCCTTTAATTTAAAAAGGGACAAGAGTGTGACTTAATGTGCGTGCCTGAAAAACGTGAGATGTTTATCAATTATCATTAGACACTAATAAATTGCATGTACCAAAATAAATACAGCATGCTTAGGATATTTTATAAAAAAGCCCAGTAAATTATGTTGCACTGAAATACCTGGTCCGTGTTAAGTGCAAAGCCTTCAGAAATGATTCGGCAACACCAGGCGATGCAACCTCTGCCTCAACAAGAGCAGTTGTCCAGCCGGATGCATCAAGTAAATCCCCAAGGGTGTTCCAAAGCGCCATCTCCAGGTGTAAGCTTCCAAACATCACAACGTATTTCTCCTCTCCATGGGATTCTGGCCACTTCCATTGAACCATCTTGGCAAGAGCAAACAAGGGCTGATCGAGGACTATAACTGGAATTTGAGCTGGGTTTAGAAAGGTTATTGCCTGTTTCAGTACGCCCATTCCATGCAGCAGGAGTGGCAGCTTTCTCATAAAAGAGAGGTAGAAGCGCCGATAAAGCAGGAGGATCTTTTTCAACTTGCTGCTTGCTGGAATGGTATGCTGCCTATACTATGGCATCTGCTGATGTGAGGTCTTCTTTATTCTGGAGTGCATGTTCTGCCCAGCCTTTCTCTTCTAATTTACAAGCTTCAATCATACCAGTGACATCACGTATCATGTTGGGGAACTGACGTTGCTGTTGTTTTAAGTTCAGTCGGTGGAACAATTGTGTAGCTGTCTGGAATTTAATGCTTGTCGGAATCAAAAGGGGGCACTGTGATTGGCGGTCAACCATCACCAGGATGACATTCTGTAGGAAACCGGAAGACAGATATTTCCGTTCCGTGAAACGATGATGTTGCTGTTGTGGAACTTGGGTTGTGGTGTATAAATTTTCTGAACAATTTAGGCTAAATTTTTTGTAGTCACAGTATAAACCACAGGCCACCAAACAAAGTGGTTTTCATACATATTTGGTTCTTCTATAAATACAAACCCAGAAGAGATCAAGCAGGGCACCGGTCAAAGTTTTAACCTGTATGCTCTAACCTATGTTCACAAAAAGTTTGGTGCTTTTGTCCACTCTGTATAGATCTGACCACTAAGCCACCTGACTCATACAAAAAAATGCTCCTCCTTTTACTCTGTTCCCTAATTCCCCTAACATTAAGCGATATGATGCCATATGTTAATTTCTTTTGCATGCAGAAAACTTACAACAAATTAATAAAAGTAAATAAATCCAACAAACACGCAATGATCCAAAAACAAAAACAAATAAAAACAGGTAGAGAGATTCCCTGCCTCAAACTTCGGACTGATTCCTGTACCCGGACACAGATAGAATAATATTAAACAATTATTGGCTGAGGTTTTTGTGATATCCAGAATAATCAAGGTCGAGGTAAGAGTTATCAGCCGAAGCCGAAGGCTGAGGCTGATAACCCTTACCGAGACCTTGATTATTCTGGATATCACAAAAACCGAATCTAATAATTGTTTTATTATACATTGAACGAACGCAAAAACTT
>OZ026601.1:16207529-16215029 GCA_964020085.1 Micromussa lordhowensis
AGGTTTTCGGAAAAAAAGCTGTCTGGATTGGGTCCAGTGAGGAAGAAAACAATCAAACTCAAACGAGGAACAGAACAGACTCAACAAATTGTTTGAGGTTAGACCAACGATTCAGTTACCTATGGAAATCTTTGGGGCAAGATACTGGAATAAGCAGACTTCATGAATTGTCATACAGGTACATGTATCTTGTAAATAAAGGATATCCCATGACAATTTCAAGTGTTTTTTAATTGTTACATCAGCTTAATATTTGGAATTGATTAAACTAATTATCTGAGTCTCTGCTGTACCTCACTGTGAACCAGTAAAACTCAAATTTTGTCCCTTTCTAATGTGAACATACTGAAAAAATAATTGATCACTAGATGTAAAGTACACCATAAGGTTTATTTCAAGCCCAGTGGCCTACAACTATTGATACTGTAATAATAAAACAATGCAAATCCCTTCCTGACCCGTAATACAATGTCTACTTTAAACCAAGCCACAGCATAACATAACATAACATAACATGACATCCATGTCCAATACACCCAAACTGAGTCGATTCATCTGAGGCACTTTACGATTCAAGTCGATTTGCACGCAGTCCATCCGCACTACTGGAAGTCAAGATCCGTGAAATAATGATACATGAACCTTCCTCGTTCTTAAAACGTGGCAACAAACTTCAGTCAATTCGTCTGAGGCACTTTACGGTTCGACTCGATTCACACGCAGTCGATCCGCACTACCGGAAGTCAAGATCCGTGAAATAGTGATACATAACCTTCCTCGTTCTTAAAACGTGGCAATAAACTTCAGGCGATTCCTCTGAGGCACTTTACGACTCGACTCGACTCGATTCGCACGCAGTCGATCCGCACTACTGGAAGTCAAGAACCGTGAAATAATGATACATGAACCTTCCTTGTTCTTAAAACTTGGCAACAAATGGATGTCGATTTGAGGCATGGGTTAGGGAATAACAGGGGGTTTGATTTTTTTGGTGATTCGAGGCGATTCAATCGATTCGTCGTAAATCGGTCATTGCAAAGTTGAATCGATTCACTGGAAGTCGATTTGCTGTATACAGGAACCGGGGTTGTGAATTTGTTGCGATTCGAGTCGATTCGCTCTATTTGTTGCGAATCATCTCTTGCAAAGTCGAATCGTCACACCGGAAATTTATTCACTTTAGGCAACAACGCGAGGTGGGAACTGTTTTATTGGTCAGAACTTCATGCTAGCCCACATATCCATATATGGATAGGACATAACCATGTATGGATATATATGGATAAGACAATATGGGAGTGTGCTCTATATGTGGGCTAGCATGAAGTTCTTGCCGTTTTATTCGTTAGCGACCTGGCCTTCATGATATGAGTTCGCATGACAACTTTGATTAAAGATGGCTGGCTTTTTGGAAGACCATATGCGTTAAAGCAGAGAAAAGAGCACGTCAAGTGGATTTTATCTTCATGAGTGAAGATACCAAAAAGGACAAGTGGTTCTACTTTGATGTGGACTACAATAAGATCCTGTCCCTGAACGGCCTGCCGAAGTAACAAGGAACGAAACACATTTTAACAAAGGCTCCTTTAGGAGCCACCAAACACCACAAAAGTCATTTACCAACAGAATCATTATTCAATAACGTGAAAGTTTTAGATCAAAGTTGTTTAAATTTTTATTGCATGAATATATTTTTGCTGCCAAAAGCAAATAAACGCGAACTAGCTGTCCAAAAGTGACTATTACGATCAACAAACCATTGCCGCGTGAAGTTCGCGCAAACACTCATTACAGAACGAGGTATTCATGCATAACTGGCTTGTTTGTTGTGGCAGTATACTTGGATTGACTAACTTCTTTCGCTCCAAATGGGTCATATTGTCGCTCACTCTTAAAGAACGAAGCATACATGTATATTGGGCTTGTTTGTTGTGGCAGTATCCATGGATTGATAATTTCTTTCACTCCAAACGGGTAATAATTTGTCGCTCACGCTTAAAGAACGAGGTATACATGTTTATCAATCCACGGATACTGCCAGAACAAACAACATGTATATCTGGCTCGCCGTTTGTTGTGGCAGTATCTCTCGATTGATAATTCCTTTCGCTTTAAATGGGTCATATTGTCGCTCACGCTTAAAAAACGAAGTATACGTGTATATCTGGCTCGCCGTTTGTTGTGGCAGTATCTCTTGATTGATAATTTCTTTTGCTTTAAACGAGTCATATTGTCGCTGACGCTTAATTAGAATGAGGTATACATGCATATCTGCCTCGTTTGTTGTGGCAGTATCTCTTGATTGATATTTTCTTTCGCTAAAACGTGTCATATTGTCGCTCACTCTTAAAGAATGAGGTTTACATGCATATCTAGCTCATTTGTTGTGGCATTTATTTAGTATCCCCCAATTGATATTTTTTCTTGCTTGGAACACGCCGTATTGTCACTCACGCTTAAAGAACGAGCTATACATGCATATCTGGTTCGCCTTTTGTTGTGGCAGTATCCCTTGATTGATATTTTCTTTCGCTTTAAACGCGTCATATTGTCGCTCACGCTTAAAGAACGATGTATATATGTATATCTGGCTTGTTTGTTGTTGCAGCATCCCTGGATTGATATATTCCTTTGCTTCAAACGTTTGATGAGATGCATTTACGGACCGTGTACCATACGGATGCAATTTTCCGATCGTGTACAGATTTAAAACATCTGTACGGACCGTATGGATCGACAACCCATAACCCCCTTCACACCGGTAAAGCCTAGAAAATATTATAAGTCCCCTTAATGAGAGGCAATTTTCCGATCGTGTACGGATTTAAAACAACCTATTCCATCTGTACGGACCGTATGGATCGACAACCCGTAACCCCCTTCACACCGGTAAAGCCTAGAAAATATTATAAGTCCCCTTAATGAGATGCAATTTTCCGATCGTGTACGATCTGCTAACAAACAGTACGGACCAAAATGGGGAATTTTCAATCTGTATCAGTTTGTGTATATTGGACATGACTGAGAAAAGAAGCTGAAAAAACTGGAACGCCCAGAAAACGACAACGCCTGGATGATGGAGTAAATCACTAAATAATAATTACGGCCTTTTAGTATTTTATCCTACAGTAACTGGCACAACACTAAATAATGGATACTTCCACAAATTATACAATCAAACCAAAAGAAGCAAATCCCAAATTTGACTGTTGGAAAATTGAAACCAAAGGAATTCCAAGGATTATGACTAGGGCATTTAAAGTTCCAACAAACAATTTAAAATTGACTTTTTAAAGGAATAGCATATTTATATTAATCAATTCATTATTCCATTCTTGAATAACTCGCAGTTTCAATATTCAAATAATCATTTCATAATGTAATATTGAGATGAATGCTTCACTTGGTTTGATTGCAAGAATAATCAACTGAACAATTACCACTTCATATAAAATATTGTTTTACAAACAAAACATAGGCATCTTCAACATATACAACTCACGAGGTACTGAAATATACCAAAGCAATGATTATTCTATCCACCCTGTGGGTAATAACTGGAACTCTAAAACAGATGTCGAATTCACAAAAGAGCAAATTCAAATTATTCTAAAACTGTTTTTAACCACATATTCAAAAGTCAATCATTAAAACACAAGGCCTTCCTTAAAAAAAGGTAATTAGTATCTTAGTGAACTGAACAAAAACTAGTTGTGCGTACTAATTTTTTTAAAACAATTAACCTTAACAGTCTCTAGTGTTTGACTCGTATTATTTCCATTGATATTGCCTAATTACGATTTTTTCAATCCAAAGAAAGGTGAATAATTTTGATTATTACTACAATAATAGATATAAAGGTAAACCAAAATGCACAACTTTTTCCAGAAATGTTGTTCCAGTTAGAAATATTACACCATTTATTGCAACACCAACTTTTTAAACAAGGAAATTAGTAACAAAGTGGTCCGTAACAATTCAAGTTAGATTGCGGTTTCCCAGCTTAAAATTAATGTAAATGCACATGTTACTTGCTGTTAACCTTTCAAATATAATGATGAAGGAGAACAAATATGCTATTACAGAATCCCCGATACCATAACATACCGAGAATTCATTGATTTCAAATTAATAAAAACAAATATGAACGTCAACTGTAGATAACTAGCAATGATTTTGCACAATGGACAATATAATATGCACTGACACATGACTGCAGCCTCAGAATATATCAATGTCCTGTTGAGATAACTATGTGTTTCAGAATATTCAAACGAACCATCTTCATTGCAAATCGCCCACCTCGATTCAATCGGATCAAGTACAATCGACAACATTTTCAACCCACCCTCAAGGCCCAGATTAACCTCCAATCATGTTTTTTTCAGATGCGCAATATTTCCTAAGCCTCGGGCAAATGGACTTCCGCTATGATCAATCGATAGCGGAGGACAAGATTCGTCGCAATTCCATCGAAATGAGATTGCATCGACAAAATAGACTTCCAGCATAACAAATCGACTGCAGAGGAACCATTTGTGTCGATTCGATCGCTTCGACAACATTTCGAACCGACCCTGCATAGTCCAGGGGCGCTATATTTTCTAAGTCTCGCGCAAATCGACTTCCAGCCTAGCAAATCGACAACAGAGCAAACGATGCGTGTCGATTTGATCGAATCGAGTCGATTCGACAACATTTTCAATCGACCCTGCATAGTCCATGGGCGCTATATTCTCTAAGTCTCGCGCAAATCAACTTCCGGCCTAGCGAATCGACAACAGAGCAAACGATTTGTGTCGATTCGATTGAATCGAGTCGATTCGCCAACACTTAAAACACACCCTGCATAGTCCCGGGGCGCTATATTTTCAAAGTCTCGCGCAAATCGACTTCCGGCCTAGCGAATCGCAAATACCAAAGACGAATCGACTCTAGTTGGGTGTATTGGACAACCCTCTAATATGAACTTTATTTAACCTCGAATTTCAGAGTAGCCTAAAGGCTAATATCTTCTACAACAAAAAAGAGAAAAACTATTTACATGCACAAAAATCTATATGGATACATAAAATAAATCTATATACATTCATAATATACTGTTAAGTCTAAAAGGTGAAAGCTTTCAGGAGTCTTCTAAAACCAGATAAAGTAGACTCAGATCTTACATTATTAGGTAGGGAGTTCCAGTTCTTAGACGCAAAGTAACGAAAGGAGTTGAGGCCATAAGTAGAAGTAACAGGTTTACATAGTGATAAAATATTCGTTAATAATAAGAAATAAAAAATGTGTTGTCACTGACTAAAAAACTTTGTGTGGACGTTTCGGTTAAAATACTATAACCTTCTTCAGCAATAAAATGGCTTATGAATGCAAATGAGAGCTTTAAAAGAGTCGCAGAAACGTCACTTGGGATTGCCAAGGGCCTTGTAAATGTCAGGAATGTAAATGTGTTCATTAATGGCATTAGGTTTGCGAATTGAATGCCACGCTTCTAAAAACAATCTCTTTGACCATTGGGAGCAGCGGTCAATGATCTTAACGTCGTCAAGGTCAAAATCATGATTGTGGTTTTTACAATGTTGGGCTAATAAAGAATTTTTATCTCCCGTGAAAATTGCTCTCTTGTGTTTTCTAGTCCTGGATCTTAAGGCCCTTGATGTTTGACAGATGTAAACTTTGTCACAATCTTTACAATTGATTTTATAGATCACTCCTGTCGATAAGTCTTTACTAAATTTGTCTTTAGTTTTTTTCAAAATGGAGACAACGGTCATTACGGGTTTGTGGGCAACATTGATATTGAATTGATTTAAAGTTCTTGCAATTTTTTCCGAAATTCCTTGAAGGTATGGCAACGTGACAAAACCTCTGTTGGTTTGAGACTGGTTTGTAGAAACAGTGGTACTTTGGCAAATATCCGTTTTTGCTCATGGATGTATTACATCCATGAGCTTAGGAGGCAGTCGGATGGCGCTCGATCACTCACTCACTCACTCACTCGATTCTGATTAATTTATTCATTAAAATCGGATTAAATAGTTTCTCCTATCTCTCCCCTGCTAAGTATGGTTTTGTCCTGTATACTTCGTCCTGTAGGTTTGGCAGGTTTTAGGGGGGACTAGAGGCGGAATTTTTGTCCAGCCTTAGCATGGAGTTTAAACATGGCGGTTGACGCGACACGAAGGGTTGAATCCGTGGAGTGAAGCTAATCAACAGTAGATGCGACAAATGGACATGGAAAGATTAGAAGGACGTACTTTACCATTTTTGTGCGACAGCATAGCGTAACGCGGCAGGAGGATGGTTTTTCGTTCAGTTAGACCTTCATGTTCAAGTAAAATGGAAAATTGTCAAATAAAGGAATACTAGCCATGGCAATGGACATTGAAACCCTGAAAGCTACGACGCTCGCTTTGAAATCTTTAAACAATCAAAGCTACGATGCTAAGAAGCACCGATGTCACGATCGAGGACGAATCAGAGGAGGAAACAATGAAACGTGGAATGAACGCTCTACGATCATCGGAAGCTAAAGGTAAGCCTCCTTTGTTGTGCCGTATTTTTTACTATGCCTTTTATACGAGGGGATTATTTCGTTCGGAAAGAAGCACTGGTACAGCTCTGTGTAGGCTGTGTAGGCAGGTACAAAAGTCGGACCGGATCAACTCGGATCGCTGATTTGAATAAGAATAGCACCTATTGTTGTATGCCTCATTTTTGAATAGGTGCTATTCTTATTCATATGCACTGCATATTCTTAATTTGAATGAAAACAAAATAAAAGGTAGTGAAAAAGTTAAAAGTGAAATGAGTAGACTAAGAACACAAGTAAGCTTGTGCCTTTAGCAGTGTTACAGACTGACAATTTACACCAAACAAAACCAATCTTGTTTCACTGAGGTGAACATTTTTGTTGAATCAAAACTTTGCTTGTTAGATAGAGATGATACATGTACATATCAGCTATTAAAGTGAATTTACTCTTAACAGAAATGACTTTAATTAGTCTAACATAAGAACTTGCTATGGAACCGCTGTGTAAATTAGGAATGATTTGAATTGTACTAAAATTCCATACAGATATAACTTTAATAATTTGGAAGTCACTGTTATGGTGTTAAGCCAACCAATTCCAAATATTCATGTTATTGGTATCTATTGCTCGAAAACTTAAGTTACAATTTTACAGTTAATTCATGCTCCCACTCATCTTCACGATTCAGTATTAATAGAACCTACAATTCCAACTGTGCTGCTTGGCGACTTCAATATTGATCTAATACAGGGAAATTCAGAACAAAAGGCTCTAAAAAAATATCTTATAAGAGACAAAGGATACACTCAGTAGATTAACCAGTTCACTACCGTACACAGATACTGTAGATCATGTTTATACCAATGTGTACAATCAGCAGGTACCCTGGAGTCTTACTGCAGTGATCATAAGCCTATTTATATTTCCATGAAAGCTGTTTAAATACATGTATTTCCCTATAT
>OZ026601.1:16220029-16252529 GCA_964020085.1 Micromussa lordhowensis
TTGTGTGTAGACAACCACATTCCCATTGATGCAAGACATTTTAGAAGTCTAAAACCAGTTCTCCCTTTCCAAACTTTGACACCAGCAACACTTGGCAAATGAGCCACAACTCACGAGAAGCATTTTTTCTTGGGCAAGAACTGCTCTTGGACTTTGCTGCCTGGATCGACCTGACTTCAAGCAACGATAACATGAGTATATCCTCGCTCGAACATCACAGCACATTTTGGTTCTTTAAAACGTGCTGGTGACTTACGGGTTTATCAAGGCTTTATGAGGCCTCTCAACCACCAGGCAGGCATGCAAGGCACTTTAAAACAAGGATTAAAATATTAGTTGACAGAGCTCTAAGGCAGCATACACTATTTCCTTTTGACACTCGATCAATTCACATGTTGTGTTTCACGTCACAATAACCGATGTAAACAATCCGTTCCCAGATTTCTGCTCGTGTGCTATTTTTCCTTGACTCAAAAGAAAGTGCAGCTAAGATTCTGTGGGATTTGATTTTGACTTCGCACACTCTCAACAGTCTGTCTGCTAGATAGGTGCTAAAAGATCTCCAAAAGATGGCGCTTAGAAGACTGAGTTTTTTGCATACATTATTTCTCGAAAACGAAGCGCAAACCAACAAAATCAATTTTGGAACAATGTTTTTCATGTCAACACAAGTCAGTCTGCCAAAAATTAGCTTGATCCTGCAGAAAAAAATGAACATCCGCTAAAAAAGCGATATACGCCCTTTTTGCAGGAAGCCCTTCAAATGTCAAGCATACTGCAACAGTGCATGAACATTGCTTTTTAGGTTATGGAGGTTGTAAATTATATAATGACATTCCACTTTGAAAGTCTTCAGGCACTAGGTGGTAATTTACTATATTTAGCTTGACCACAGTAATTGGCAATCATGTTAACCCTTTGAGCTCCAACAGTTCATTTTGACAAGTCATGAGAATTAAGGAAATGATCACCAAAGATAAATGTCCTAAAGTTAAAGTTAAGATTAAAGTTCTCCCAAGTAGTAGTAGCAGTAATCAACAAATTGTATGGAGACAAGTAAGGAGACTTTGTATAATGATGTTGAGACTTAAAGGGTTACTTAAGGAACCTTTCATTAATTTTCAATTTTTGTATTGGTATGTGTAACAATTAAAAATAACACAGAATTGAAATTAAGTCAAATATTGTAACAAAACCTCTCCTTGATCAGCTCCCTGAGGCTAGAGGACACAGGTACCTTGTCAGTTTTGATTTGGAAAGCTTCATCTCCTTGGACTTTTTTACACACTGGATTGAGGTGAAAGTGCCTTGTTGATACTGTTGATTGATAACTTTTGGTACTTTTGTTCCAGAAATTATAGGCTTCAAGTCTGCCAAAGCAGAACTCGCTGTCATCCTCTGCTGAAAAAACCCTCAACAGGAGAAGTGATGGGATTCTGGCAGCCACTACATTTCCTTATTCCTCCTCCAATGCTCTTCACTATCAATGGTGCACTTGGAACTGGGTGTCAGGCATTCTATTTGTTCTTATCACAAGGGTTGTCTCATTGATTGGCTTCGATGATAACTGTACTGGCTGCAGAAGTTCCTCTGCTCTGTGATGTGAGGGTATCTCTTCTCCACTTCTTTGGCGCTTCTTAGGCAGCATATTTGAGCCAATAGAAGTCGGGGCTGAAGATGCTGTTATCCTTGTAAGGCTCCTCCCAGTGAAATTGGACTCAAGACTGTTAAGTTTGCCAGTTTTGATTGCAACAGCAATGCAATGATCACACAAACTGTTCCTTTGAAAAACTGTACAAGTGCAAGAACACTTTCCACTGTTTGCACTTTGGACTGTGTAGGGTAATGGCCTTCCACTGTCAACAAGGAATGAGTGCTGTTTGAAACACGAATTCTGTTGTTCTTCACATCTGCTCTAGCCTTGTCATGCATTCCATACAGCTCTTCCTCAGAGAAAAACTTTGCTAGGGGGGGGGGGCAATAACTTCGAAGCCAGGTTCCTTGTCTACTGAGCTAGTTCGACCTGAGACAGAACTGGTACTGGCCACATTGTTGGAAAATATGAATGTGCGACATTGCTTGTACATTTGGGCATCTGGACAAACTTTGAAAACTCTCATCATTGTAGCTTTCCGCTCATCTGTAGTCATTGCTCCATGTAGAACTTTTGGCATGTGCTGGCGGTAACTTTCTTTCACTTCCCACTTCTCTGAGATTCCAAACCAAGCCAATTCAGTTTCGATCTCAAATGACGCTGCAAAGTCATAGATGGAGATAATGAACTTGTCAAGGTCCTGTGGGACGAAGTTGGTCCACTCTTTGTACATTTGTACATTGATAGTCATCATAGCCCAAAGCAAGGTAGACAAAAGCACCTTATTTGTGTCGTAAAATAACATCATTAAAAATAACATTTTAATCATAGGTCTGTTAAAATCAGTTTTGATGTAAACACTGTATAAACATTAATAATTATTTAGTATTAACACATGATTGATTCACTACCTGATTATCATTTTCTTGAAACATGAATCATCATCACTAGAGTATACCTCTATAACATTATCTTTACTCCTGCAAAATAAAGGAAAATGATATAAATTTTCACTTTTTATTGTTTATTCATGATAAATTAGCAAGTCAGCTATTAATTTATCTCTCACACCCATAGTTGGACAATCGTAGGAGATTGTTTCCCCTGTTTAAAAAAAGGTGCTAAGAATTTACCAGCAGGAGTATTTTGAGAATAGAGGAGAAGGTTTGATGCTGCTACTTTATATACAACCATATTTTTGCTGCAAAATAGGGGCTATTGTTTATATACACAGGGTTTTTATTTAGAGCTAGGGCATTTACAGCTAAGAAATCATAATTCTACACCTTCATTACATAATCCATTTTTGTTAGATAAGGAAGTTTAAATTGTGTATTGTAGTATACTTGAAAACCCATGGGGAGCAAAACTGAACGTTGTAAAACTTATTCGGAATAATTCTCCATTAGGGATCAGGAAAGGCTGTAGAAGTGTATTTTCTTTTTATATGATTATATGTATTAGTTAAACAATGCCTGTCTGTAACTTCTTGTATCTTTCAAAAACCACAGCCACGCGATCCTCGGAATAAGGAATGAGGAAGTTTCCACGGAAATGCAAAATATGGAAACTTTTTAATCACCATTTAACTATGGGGTGAGAAATACAGTCACCTGGCGCTTTTTTGTGTGGCTAATTTTTTTCTTTTTGTTATGTACAAGCTTATAAGGAAAGGGAAGGGAGCATAAGGGAGGGACACTGAACTTCAATCCTTGTACCTTGCTTTTTCCATGTATGTCACTTTATAAAACTCATCAAAGTCTTCATCTGAGGATAATTTAAATATACATACAATCAATAACGTCCAGTTGTAACTCAAGTTATAAGATGGAAACAGATTTTGTTATTGAAGGTTTTACCTGAGCTGTCCATGCTGGCATGTTCTGCTGACACTTCGAGTGGCTTGAACCTACACGTTTTCTGTCCAGCGGTTGTTTTATTCAGTATAGTTATTCAAAATGGCAGCTGAAGGCGATGCAGAACGAAAGGAAAAGCATCGTCCATGCAGTGTTAGTATATAATCGCCGCTTCTTAACATACCAGTCATCTGAAATAATATTTTTTACGCGGTAGTCCATTTGGGTAGTCCATTAGGGTAGTCCATGGACTAGGGGTCAGTGTTTTGTCCACCACCCAAAGTTGCTGATGCTCAGTCGAGAAAGCAAAAAGAAGATAAAAGCAAGGCAGAAAGCTTTAGAGCGATACAGCAAAACGAAAAATTGCAAGTCAACAGAGAATGGCAATGAATGCAACGAGAAACCAAGGTGCCAAAGGAGAAGTGCTCACACTGAACCGCTAGTTGAATTCATGCTAGAAAAAACCAAGACTGAGCAAGAATTACAACAACAAGAGCTAGATCTAAGAAGACTTGAGCAGGAGCAGATTCAGCAAGTGATGGTGACTGTTTTACTGCAACAACAGCAAACAAATCACACTGTTCTGTCGGTTATCCAAAAGCTTCTTGGGAAGTAAAAATGACATTTTCCCCAAGCATGAACTTGTTAAGTCAGTGTTTATTTATCAGTTCAACAAAAGGACAGGTATTTGTTGAAATGGCTGTCTTATTATTCACTTGCATTTTGTGAATTCTAAAAAAAACAACTTCATTCATTATTGGTGTTATAAGTTTGACTCCTGCCTTGACCAAGGAGAATTCAATTACTTAGCAAATTTGTGTTTAATCAAAATGGTCTCCACTTTTGCTCTGTTTTTATTTTTTTATTTAATATCGCACAAGTTACAGAAAGATGGAGGATACAAATAATAAAATGAAATAAAGAAGGAGAAATAAAAGACATCGAGTTACATAATTTAACAAAAAAAACTTGACTAATCTAGAGCACTTATGCAAGTTTCTCAACACGGTATTTAAGATTAAGTCTATTATTGAATTCATTTAACTCAGGCTCTATTTGATTAAGTTTCTGATTGTAAAGGTAATACTTTGCAAACAGCATACAATAATTTAATTTCTTTAGTAGAGGGGATCGTTGCAATTCACCAATAGTATTTAGAGATTTACCAAAGAGAAGTTCTTCATCACTTTGTGTAAAAGAGGTGGTGTTTTCTTCGTTAAAATGTTGTAGGACATTTTGAAAAAATGTTTTGGAATGGTGGCACTCGATGAAAGTATGGCTTATTGAATCTGGTTGGCCACAGTTAGTACAATTAGAATTATTCGATACTCCAAAGAGTTGAAGTTCTTTCTTGGAGACAAGTATCCCGTGAACAAGTTTAAAGGCCTGGCTAAACTAGGAAACATTGTTGCGGAAACATTGTTGCGGAGGCAAATGTTTCCCAGTTTAGCCGCGCGAGAAACATATGTTGCGGCAACAAATTTTGCTGCTCGGAAACAAAAAAATGTTTTTGCCTGAAGTCAAAAACATTTTTGTTTCCCGGACACAAATTTTGCGTCTGAAACAAATGTTTCCCAGTTTAGCCACGACGAAAACAATGTTGACTAGTTTCCAGTGCCGCTCGCTCATTAAACGATAGTGTTTCCTAGCAGTGGCAAGAGTACTGAAAATTAAAATGGCCGACTGCAAAGAAGTTGGAGCAGGTCAAGCTCAAAAAAAAGGGAAAGGAAAGGAATTGGTAAGATGAAGAAATCTAAATGCTGATTACGCTGTATGAGGAACGGCCTTGTCTCTGGGAGTGGGTCATAAGGACTACATGAACAAGGACAGTAAAGAGGTGGCGTACTCGCAAATCGACTTACTGATATCCAACAAATATGATATCAGCCGGGAGGATTACAAGAGCAAGTGGAAAATTATCAGGTCGCAATTTATGAGGGAACAGGCCCTGGAAAGAAAAAAGAAGTCCGGTCAATCGACAAGCGATGTTTATCACTCCTCTTGGAAGTGGTACAAAATGTTGAAGTTCTTTATTATTGTCCAAAATGCCACAAAGGGCTTTGACACAATGAAAATGAAGGTAGCGCAAGATGATGAGAATGAATCCCCTCCGGCCACCATGACTCCAACGAAGAAGACCAAGGAAGACTTTGACCGTAAGAGAATGACACTCCTCGATAGAGCTGTGGGAATATTGAAAGGAGTGAATGAAGCGCCAACAACAGCAGCGGAACTCTCTGAAGAAGACGCGTTTGGGATGGTGGTGGCCAGAACACTAGCTCGCTTGAGTCTGCGAGAAAGGATGCTAATGAAGAAAAAAATAAACGACATCCTGTTTGAGGCTGAATTTCATGGCTCTGAGCAAATTACCACTGGTCACAGAGTTGAGCTCATACAACCCATATGGAGCTCCAGTTGCTAGAGCGGCTGAACATTACTTCCCTAGTCAGTTTTCCACCTTGTAAATATCAGGATTGTTCTACATGACATTGTTCTAAATGACTCCATTTGCTATTATGTTTTGAAGGTACATGTAAAATTGGCTTCCACAGTGAAAATTTTCCTTTGCAAAGTTTTCCTAAATTTGTATTTACCTGGTTAAAGTAGATCCATGTACCAATGTTGATAAATGCAAAGTGTACCAGGGTATTTTTTTCTGCATCAGTAAATTTGTAAATTTCCCAAGGTAAAATGTGGCCCATTAACCACAACTTATACAATGAGTCATTAGACTCCTTAGGGGCAACTGTACACCCTACTAACTTATGTACAGTATATATACTTACATATAACATAATTTGTGCAATTATTATGGAACTGCATATTTCTTAACCAACCTGTGTAGACAACAGTTTTGGAAATGCTCAAAATAAAATTTTACAATAACTGCAGAAATTCACGCGTGCTCATTGGTTAATTTTTATCGTCAATATGCGGACAGGCACATCAATTTAAAATTCATGTGATGCGTCAGCGCGTGAGAGAGGGCAATTTGACCATTTGTTATCGTAAAAAACTAATTAATGTCAGTTTTTAATTAGTCTGTCTTGTTATTGACAATGAATTTCGTCATCACATTGTCAAACACGCCGAGCTCCCGCGCCCGCGATTTCGGTCACGTCGTAAGTGCAGCGAAAAAATTCAAAATGGCGGCACAAATTAATGGCGGATTATTCAAATTTATGCTAAGTAATTACAACTTCCCAGGAGAATTGTGGGAAATCCAGGCCTCGTGGTTGAGTTTAACAGAGATGTCCGGTTTCACAGCAAGGTAAGCTTTCTTTTGAGCCTATTTTTAAGGTTTTTGCACATTGTTCAAGCTAATTATATGTACTTTTGCTTTGTATACCACTTCTTCCATTGATGGCCTGATTTCTGAACTATTTTGTGGATATTTCGCTAAAAGAGCAAGCTATCGCTAATCGAAAATCATAGGTTCCTGGAAGAAAGCTTGTAGTTTTTGTTGTTGCTGAAATTGTATGGAATTGGTTTACAGTGGCGATGAAAAATTGTCCCGCGTGTATAGTTTTTGTTGTTTAAGATAGGCCTCGAGACTAGTCGTTGCACGGATGGCGTATCTTCAGGTTCATCGTTCGCAATCTGTCTTAATCTCCTCCAACCTCAACCATCCTTGTTCCTTTTAGATTTATTATTGCTTCTTTGATGTTTTCCTGCCTCAGGTAGCCATTATTTGTGGGTTTCCTTTACTTTGATGCTAATTGTGCTTGTCAGGATGATGATGACTTAAATTATCGTAGTAAACAGCTCATTTAACTAACTTTTGTACTGTATTTTCGCCACAGAAACTCGACAAGGCTGTAACTGTGTGCAGGGCTGAGCTGGTGTGTTGCTATTTCTGATCATTTCGGTAACGTGGTTGAGATGACACGAAAAGGAAGAGCAAAGCGGGTGAAAGCCCAAGAACTAAAAATAAAAAGAGGTTCCCTATAGGGGATTATAAATATGCCATGAAGAATGTAAAAGCAGATTACTTGTTGGAGTGCAGATCCTTGCAAATGGAAGAAGACAAGTTGCATACTGTAAAAGTTGAGGTGGGTGGCTGCAGAAAATATTATGATTAGTCAGTGTCTTGCAAATCAATTGTTTGCATCAGCTTTTGGCTTCAGCAAATAATTGATCTGCTGACCAACTGACAAATCATGATATTCTGCTCAACCTTGTCCAATAATTGTCAATTGTATGCTATCTTTGCACTTTAACCAATTAAATATGTTACCTAAATATCTGAATACCGTATTTATTTGATTAAGCGCAACAGTATAATTGTGGCGCAGAACTGCGATCATTCGGGGAGGTGTTTGTGTGAAGGCAGACTAGCTTATCTTGAAATCATATTTTAAAAAATGACAGCAAAAAAATGTTAACAGTAAACAGAAATGTCATTTACTATCTCATTTTAGTGGGAAAGATGGGCTTGTGCTTCACACTGGCTTTCTTTTTTAGGTTTCACAAAATTAAAATGTTACTGTCCCGTTCTTGATCTGAGTCAAATAGCAGGGGTGATTTCAAACAATGTTGTACCATACTGGTGTTTTTTGTTTCATACAACATAATCTCTGAATAAGTGCCACATTCCAAGATGCACGGCTCTTATTCAAGGGTAACACTTATAAGTATTTTTGCTCTCAGATACAGCGCTGGTTCTGTGGCTGCGCTTAATCAGAGGCAGTACTTAATCCAGTAAATACAATAGGTAGTTTTGCAGTGAGAGCGAGATGGTAAACTTTAATTGTGATGTGATTTAGTCAATACTGTTACATGCACACTAAGAAAATATTCAGAGTTCTTTCAACTGGAGTACAACCTTCCAATTATTAGTTCGGTTGCTCTACTACTGGCCTACAGCTGACTCTACTGTACCACTGACCTAAGCTTGGACCATTAAACTAGGTCATAGTTAGTAGAGGGGACTGGTTATGAAGGCCGGCGAACTTCAAAGGGGGAACTCTTTGTTCTGATTTTTGAGTGATCACGTGTTCACGACCGTGCACACACATACAAAGCAAGGTAGCGTTATTTCGTTTGTAGTGACAAAATTGTTTGATATTCGGTAGAATTTTCGGGTAAAAGAAAATCAGTTCGAATCAGATATAAATATAGCGTCCTGGGGCAATTATGCCCGGCGACAACTGCGCTGTGCTTGGCTGTGGGACCAGCAGAAGGACGAAAGGTATTGGAATTTTGAAGTTGCCTGCACCGAAGGACGAGGCCCACAAGAAATGGAGACAAGAGTGGCTGAACGAAATTACAAAGACAAGAGCAAGCGATGCTGCATTTAAAGTCTTAGTAGCGAAGGACAGGATCTTTACCTGCGAAAAACACTTCGAGCCTGAAGATATTGAAATATGTAAGTAGCTCGGTGTCGATTTGTGTTTAGATATCATACACATAGTACTGCATGCTCTCTGTGCAGTCGTATTTCGGTTTTTTCATCCATTATTTCGCTGTTACAACTTGGCGTGTAATTTTTTATTTTGTTTATAGTTCATTCAGAGAAAATGACTAAGAAGAAAGCTCGGTTTGGCGCTCTTCCCAAGTTGAATATGCCGAAAAAAAGTCACGAGACTCGAAAACCCGAGCCAAGACCTAAGCGAACTGTTGTCCAGGATCTGATCAAGAAGCCCTCGCCGCAAGTGCATTACAAGACTTTCACGGAGTTTTGTCAGCGCTTGACTAAGCTAAAGAGCTTTCAAAACTGGAACATTGGAACATTTCCTGATAGAGCTGTCTTAAAACAGGTGGAGATTCCATATGTGCTTCCGAAGATTGAAATAGTTGTGGATGACAGTCTAGCATTCACAGTAAGAGTTTATGGCTGTTGTTTTCCCGAGGATCATCCTGTCTACCTTTATTATCGGCGTACAGTCAGGAATATATCCATAAATGGTCTTGTTAAACTGTTGGAGGAGAACTACAGTTTGTGTTGTGGAGTTGATACTCTAGAGATGACAAGCACACTGTTCCATCATGTTGTTCCCATGAGTGAGGGGTTAGAAGAAGATGAGCAGTTTCCACACAAAGGTTACTGGCGAGTAAAGGACTGTTTGGTCATGTGTGGAAAACTTGAACAGGTGTGCAGTGCATGCATGGAGTACCAAAAGTGTTCTGGAAAGGCGAAGAAGGCAAAAAGCAAGCATCAGTTAACACCCGCTCATGTCAATGCCCCTATATAAAAAACTGATCCAGAGAGGATCAAGCTGACCATGCAACAGCAAAGGCTGCGATGTTATGAACTTGAAAGAGAGCTTAATGAAATGTGCCATGAATTACAAAAATCAAGCATTGAAGTGGATCATGAACTGAGTAATGACTTTGCCAAACTTTTTGATTCAGCAGATAATGAAATAACTCCCTTCATGAATCTATTCTGGCAACAGCAAAAAAAACTGTTTTCAAGTAGCCGCTCTGGTGTACGTTATCACCCAATGCTGATTCGTTTCTGCTTGTCCCTCGCAGCAAAGTCACCTTCATGCTATGAGGAACTCCGAAAAAGCAAGGTTTTGGTTCTTCCAAGTCAGCGACGTTTAAAGGACTACCGAAATGCAATAAAGCCACAGCAGGGTTTTCAAGAGGAAGTGATGGAGCAACTCAGGACTGAGACTGACTGCTATTTTGATGTACAACGATATGTTGTTCTGCTGTTTGACGAAATGAAAGTTATGGCAAATCTTGTACTTGACAAGACAACTGGTGAATTGATCGGCTTTACTGATCTTGGAGACCCAAACTTGAACTTTGCAGTTCTTGAAAAGGTTGATGATGTTGCTACGCATGCCCTTGCATTCCTGGTACGTGGCGTTTGTACAGAGCTTAAATTTGGCTTAGCTCACTTTGCCACTACAGGTGCTACTGCTGCTCAGCTGATGCCATTGTTTTGGGAAGCTGTCTGTATCCTTGAGACCTCTTGCAACTTGTGGGTTATTGCTGCCACATCTGATGGTGCTTCACCCAACAGGAGGTTTTATCGTATTCACAAGTCACTTGATGGGCACTCGGATAAGGATGTTTGTTATCGTACAACAAATTTGTTTGCACCCCATCGTTACATATATTTCTTCTCGGATGCCCCCCATCTGGTCAAGACAACAAGGAACTGTCTGATGCATTCAGGCTCTGGAAAATTCACAAGATACATGTGGAACAATGGTCTCAGTGTATTGTGGCAGCACATTACGCAAATGTTCTACCAAGATATGGACAATGGCTTGAAACTGTTGCCTAAGTTGTCATTTGAACATGTCAACCTAAATGCTTACTCTGTTATGCGAGTGAACCTAGCAGCACAAGTCCTCAGTGCGTCTGTGGCTGCAGTGTTGAAGGAATTTGGGCCACCAGAGGCAGCAGCAACTGCAAAACTGTGTGAAATGGTTGATGGCTTTTTTGATTGTCTAAATGTTCGTAGCACCACTGAATATCAGAGGAAGCGCAAGCCATTCCTAGCTCCTTATCGATCTGATCAAGATGAAAGGTATTACTGGTTTTTTAACACCTGAATGGAATAACATGTATTAACTGTTTTAGGGAAAGTTCATTTAATGTTATTATTATACATTCAACTCTCTAACTCTTTTCTGATTGGCCGAAAGCCTACAGTGAATTTTCGAAATCAGCGCTCGTGACGTCATAACTGCAGATTATACAATAATCATGTCAAGGTCACGAGTAATCATGTCAAGGTCACGGGTTATCATGTCATGTATGACCGCAGTGCATGATTTCCAAGGGTAATCATGTCAACTTCGCGCGATTCGTGTTGCTTGCCGTCAGTGAAGAAGCAGAAACATGACTTCCAAGTTTTTGTGTTCGTTCCATGTATAATAAAACAATTATTAGATTCGGTTTTTGTGATATCCACAATAATCAAGGTCTCGGTAAGGGTTATCAGCCTCAGCCTTCGGCTTCGGCTGATAACTCTTACCTCGACCTTGATTATTCTGGATATCACAAAAACCTCATCCAATAATTGTTTATTATTTCATTGGTATATACTAAAACAGTGGATAGCATAGTTTGTGCGCCCAGATTGCTATTCATTCTCGTTTTGTGGCTCAGAAAATGTCCACCACTAGGCACCTGCACTTTTGTGCATAATGTCATTGTTATTTTCAACAATCATGGTTATTATGGTTTCCATTTGGTTTTAGGTTTGAGTTTCTACTGAATTTCTTGGAGTATCTGAGGTCATGGAAGGAGAGCACAGAGGAAAGGCCAGGAAACTTCAGCAAGAATGCCAGATCCCGCATGTTCCTTTCCTGGCAGACGTACGAGGGCTTCCAGATAACAGTGTATTCTGCAATTGAGGCAACCAAATTCCTGCTACAAGAAGGGATGGAGTTTGTGCTTACAGAGCGTTTCTGCCAGGACCCAGTGGAGGAATATTTTGGAAACCAGCGCAAACTGGGAAGGCGAAATGACAATCCAGATATCCGCACATTTGGATATAACACCAACACCATCAGAATCCAGAGGACAGTGTCATGCCAGAGTGGAAACACTAGGGGTAGAAGGGATGCCTGCCATGCATGGGATCAAGTTACGCATACCAAGCTTCCATGCAGAAAAAAATTAAAAATTGCTTGACTGTTTCAAATCAATACGTTCCTTAAATTAAACATAATGGCATTCCAGACAACCACTTTTAGTGCAAGGGCAGGGAAGGATAATCATTTCAGAGAAGAAATGTAAAATTCCAAATTTTAATGTTTGTTTACGTTGGAAAACCACTCAAAAGAGTGATATTTTAAGTGGGCAATAATATTGCTAGAAAAGTCGTTACTCTTATTTTTTTAAAGCAGCCTCTCTAAATCAGGGTGGCCAGGGCAAGCACTGTTCAGAGATTGTGTTTTCTCGTAATGAGGTACATAGAATTTCAAACAAAAAAGTCCTTCCCTTTCTGGGCTTTATTCACACCAAAACAAATGTCTGCTGACTTTCCGGATGATAGCAAGCAATGTGTGGGTCCAGCAAATATCCATACTCTCCCCACAGAACGGATTAGAATTTCCTGGGGGATGGGGGGTTCTGTAAGACTAAAAAAAATTAAAGAACTGTATGAGGCTTATTTAAAATTTCCAGAGGGGTGGGGGGGGGGGGAGTCTTAAAAAAATCCTTTCCATGGGGGAGGTATGGATATTTTAAGGAAGTACAGAATATGTACATGTACAATCTTCAAGTGCATGCAATAGGATGGTTTATATTTGCTACAAATGCTCAACAGAAACAGGAAAAGGAACATTTTTAAGTATCCTGTGTGAGTGCTTTTTACATTCTTTTATACAACAAAAAGTAAAGTTTTAAAACAGTTCTAATGAAGCCTCTCTTGTTGCTGCTCATCACAGCTCCTGCTGATCTCCTTGCGAAGCGCCTTAGCTTTTGATTGCTTGGCATTAATTTTATGACGCTGGATAATATCCTTGGCAAAAGAAAATGAACGAACCCTGACATACAAGTGTACAATATCATGCAAGATATCTTTGACAATGTGATCGCCTGGAACAAGTTCAGCATCAGAAACTAATAAATGGTAATTTGACAACAATTCACTATCACTCACTGATTTGCTAACAATATCTGCTATGTCCACTCGAGTCAGATTGACTGTAGATGTCATTTGGCGAAAATAATGTTCTGTCTTGACAAAAATCTTTTCAGCTGGTTTGGCTATGGACCAAAGACCTCCACGACTCAAACTTGACACCAGTCTTTGTGAATCAGACCCGGTTTCCATTTTTCCAGCTCTTAAGATTGCCATAGCATGATTGCTTTCAATTGTTGACATTTTTGCATGCTTCTTGTGTAGATTGTGTAATACATAACCTCCCACATATTGAAGACCAGCCTTCTCTTTCTCTGATAACAGAGTTTGTGTTGGTTGATTGCTGCTACAACAAGCCTTCGTGGAGTTGCAGTATATCAGCATACTATCCGCCACCTTAGTTGCTAATAATGTTGCAGCATTGCGGGATAGTCCTGAAAAAAACTTTGTTGACTGCAACGGCACTTGACCATAATATTTTCCATAAAACTTCTCGATGTCCCCATTTTTAAAATATCCATCATAAATTGTTTTCAGCACAGTAAATTCATCGGTTCCCTCATGCAATTGTTGGAACTGGTACAAATTCAACTCATTCCTAAGACTTGGTGCAAAAGCTTTGGCTCTATTTACAGTCTGTATGGCATTTTTTACAATTTCAGCAAGACCGCTTGGAGTGAGAGTCGTCCGTTCCTGATTGTCGTTTTCATTAGGGTTGTGCTTAGAAGCTCTGTGCCTCTGGTAACCTCCTCTTGTCTTGTATTTCTTTCCACAGTCGCTGCAAACAAAATCTGCCGACTGAACCTGTGGTAAAAACGATTACAAAGTGGTCTTGGTCATCACAGCAAAATGCACCAACATTTATGGGCTTCAAAGTTAACCTAAGCTTAAGTTTACGTACAGTTTTGTCATCCAGCTCGACAGTGACTTGGCAATACAAAATTTCGCATAGTTAACTTGTCAACGTTGGGTATGTTGGTAAAGTTATTGTCAGAGTCGTGTACGATGCACTTAGGCTCACTACAGCCGAAATAGGCCGAAAATTCTCATATAATTTACTTACATCCATCGCTGCAGCTGAAAAGTGTTCCTCGATTGTTTCATCCTCCTCTAACATGTTCAAAATCGCTTCAAAATCGTCTCCAAACACGAAAAGTTCGTTTCTAGCGTCCGCCATCTTGTTTGTTGTGTGCACGGTCAGAGTCACGTGACGGGTCAATTCAACCTCAGCGGGCACGCTATTGTTTCGGTCTTTGAAGTTTGCCGGCTTTCCCAACCAGTCCCCTCTACTAACTATGACTAGGTCAATGGTATTATTTTGCATATTTGATAGTTGTGATTCTTTGACTTGTCTGTCATCCGAGAAGGGAATACTTTCCCCATGAAATGCATTTACAAATCATTTTCTCTTTTAGAAAGGAGCAGTCAGTGATGTGCTGGAAAGGGAAAGGAATAAGTTGAATTCTCTTACAAGCAAGGTACATGTAACTTCGCATCAGTACATATCTTTTGTTGTCCTGTCATGGGACTAGCATCGACCAGTTTTCCAATTGTGAATAATTATTTAGCATTTTGTTGTTCAGTTGAATATAATTTACTAGACTTTGGTGATACCTGTATCAGAGCTGTTGAAAAGTTTCCCTATGATCAAGAAGTTAGACTTGGAATAGCAACTTGTGCATTTTAATACACAGGTGAGGAGAGTTAAAAGGAAACAAGAAGCTGCAACAACCTTTCTGATTTCTCACAATTTCCAACGCAAAATGAGGCAGTTGACACCAGAGACAGCAAGTTAGAGAGATAGATACTTAGCTAGATACACAGATTGATTGGTATATAGATAAAGAGATAGATAGATAGATAGGTATCACCTAAGAAAAAAATCAGGATATATAAATGGGCATCATTAAGAACAAATTGGGTAATCTGTAGTTGGAGCTGTTTGTCCGTTTCATTGGTCAATTTCGTGCAAGTTGCATAATAGTGGAGGTCCAGCAGCCTGCCAAGTGGAGCCCCATACCCATATAGGAAAGCAAAGGATACCCATGTATTGATTTTCTTTTAATGATTATCATGGCTAGCAGTATTGCTCATGGGCATATATGCACCACAGCAACAACAACAAAGTCGCACAAGATGGCAGCCATACTCCAGCTAATAGGGGTGCAGACATGCACCATTTGGTTTTTGTCCTTTGATATTGGACATCCATGTTATGGTCAATTGACACCTGCCAAAACTTTGTCTCCACTGACCAGTATCCCATGACCATATTGCAGGCTCAAGTTTAGAGCTCATCTAGGTCAGGTGTTTTTTTTTTAGTTGACTGCTGTCCAAATGCTCATGTCAGGTTAACTTGTTGTAAACAGGGCTGGGTTGTTTGGAAGCTGGTGAATGCTGACCCAGGAATATTAAAGTTAACTAAAGTATAAATTTTTCTTCTTTACAAATGTTTTTCACTGCTTTTGTTTTGTGTTTTGAGGACCTTGAGATCATTCAGACTCGAAGTAGAAGGCCAAACAACATAAACAGAAAACTTCACCACAAAATTACAAAGTTCAAATCAAAATTCTTGCCTATCCTGGGTTTGCTTAATCGGGCTTTAAACAGTCTGGCCCAGGAGCTCCGCTTTTAGGCCTGGCTAAATCTCTATATTAAGAAAATATAACTAATTTATCCAGACACAATAATATTGGTGACTGGTATAATACAGACATTAACATACCAATATCTTATTTCTCTTAAGGGAAGAGGAAAACATTCAAGAGGAGACGTGAACCATCTGAATTGTGTGATGCAAATTCAGAGCGATTTAGAGTTCCTGCAAGTGAAATTTCAGGCAGGTGAAGAAGGGATGAAACCCTAGAGAGTTGTAAACAAATTCATGGAGGAACAGCAGATAATGTAAAGCCCGCCTTAGATGGCATGTGGTTAACTCTGGTAAAGAAATCTGCACCAAAACAGCTTCTCAGTTATGTTTCAAATTCTAAGAAAGTTGTGAATAAAGTCATAGGGTCAGTTGTTAAAAAGTTTGTTGGAAACTTTGAAGTTAGTGATGTAAACAGTATGCGAAGTGTGAAAGTACTGTACAGTAATGGTTTAATGAGTAAGGAAAAGTACAAAGCAGTCAGGTCTAATTTGTCCATGTCTTATAGCATTACTAGCAAACAAAGAAGAGCATTTCAAATAATGAAGGGTGTGAGACTACCAAAGCTTTTGACATATGATAAGGTAAAGCAATATGTCAATCACACTTGGAATGCAGCTACAGTTCATGATTTTTCTGAGTTGTATGAGGATTTAGATGAAAGTCAGAAGGTTAATGGAGCATATAGAGAGCTCACTGATATTTTGCTTGAACTGGCAGACCTCTTTATAAGTATTGATGAAACATTTGGTGAAAAGTCACACATTTTACATTTTAGTGATGACAAATATCACTTTGATGTTGCATGTGGGGCTGACGGTGGAAGTCATATTACTAGTGAAAAAGAAAATTTCTTGTTGGCTGGAGCCAATTGCTCTGAAAATCACATTGTTATGCAAAGGTTTGCTGGGCGACTTGTTCATGAATTTCAGTCAATCGAAAAACAGACATTTTTAGTAAGAAATTACACCGTACAATTTTCATTGAAATTGTTTCCCTCTGATATGAAATTTTTAGCATCGTACTCTGGGGAGCTAAGTAATGCAGCTTACTACTTTTCTTCATTTAGTGATGTAAATGATGGCAACAAGCACATTACAAATGGGTCTCTTGGGCCCAAGCCTGAAAATACATGGCACCCATGGGTTTTTTCAGAGAGACTAGAAGTAGCTGCAGCTGTTAATGAACTGAAAGGAAAGCTTTCTAAGACCTCTCTTGCAGAATCAACAAAGAGAACAAAAGTTCTTAATTTCATCAGGGGAAAGAATTCAAGGCAAAAACATGAACCTTTAATTGGTCCATTTGTTGATGTTGGATATGCAGAGCCCCTTCACAATGCAAATAATGCATGGCAGTTTATCCACAATACCATCTTATCTATGAGTCTTGATAGGTCTAAGATTCCTTCTTCTTGCAAAGATATTGCAGATGTTCCTGAAAATTCATGTTTTGCCAGGTATCTTTGTGCACTTAAAACAGAGGTAAGGGCAGGAAGGCTACTGAAAAAAGTGAAAAAGTGGTTCAACAGTGGCAGAAAAGGGAGTTTTGACTACAGATTTACTGGGAAAGAAACTGAAAAACTCTGTCACAAGTTTATGTATCTAGTTGCTGCTTTAGAAAGTGAGGGTGATTCACCTGAAATCCAAATGAGGCTTTGTGCAATTGCCCATTGTGCTTTAGAACTAAGAGGTGCAGTGTCACTATTTTCAAGGGTAAATATACAAGAAAGAGATTTGATTGAACTAGAAGATCATTGTCTTAGATTCTTTAATGCTGTATCCACAATGCTTCAGACCGTGAGCCCTACTGTCTGGACAATAGGTTATGCTGTTCCATATCACACTAGAATTTTGTTTAACAAGTACAAATTGGGTTTGGGAGTGAACAGTATGCAAGGTCGAGAGGCCAAACACGTAAGGTTACAACAGTATACAAAGCATGCTAGTCTTGCATCAAGATGGGAAGTTGTTCTCAAACATGACTTTGTGTCAAACATCTGGCTTAGAAGGGCTGACCCACGTCACTTTGGGTATACAAAGTGTACTGACCAGTATATTCCTGCATGTATCAGCAGTGACAGCTTTTGCTTTGTGGGTATCCAAAGGACCCCAATGCAGAGAAGTGCAAGTTTTGCTCCTCTCTTGTCTACAAAGAAGTTGCCAAAACAGCAGACTTAGGGGAGCTGTCTGAAGGTTTGCAGAATCTTTTGAGTGTTACAGCAGAATAGATCAATGGAAATATTGGTGATGCTTAGTCAAACTAGTAACTAACTAAAGTATGCAGTAAAACCAACTTAGTAAAACTAGCCAGCTACATTAGTTCACCACCCAATGTTTAAACTGTTTTATGGAAGTTGCTGAATTAAGGTTGTGTTAGTGTTTTTGGAGTTCTTGGGTTACTTTGCAAAAAATAAAAATAAAAAAACAAAAATCCACCTTTATCTTAACAAGTTATGTATTTTGAACAATGTTATATAACTTTTAACATGCAAAGTATTGTGATCATCGTTACAAATAAAATTGTTTCAGAGATGTGTGATCATTAATTGTTTTTCAATTCAACAACGTGTAACAGTACTTTCTGAAAATCTGTTATTTCAAATGTACTCGGGCAGATTATTTGAGTTTCCATTATCAGTACATGCACAGACATACAACTATAATTGAGGGCTGGTCTTGATTTGACACAGGGTTTGCAATACTCCTGTAATTCCTGAAAACTAATGAAGTTTGAATTTTTTTCCCACAACCCAGGAAAACTTGAAAATTCAATTTTTCCATCAACTCGTCAAGCAAGACCTGCGTATGAGATTTTCCCATAAAGACATTCCTCTCGGTTTATTAGGAGGAAATAGTGCCAACACCCTAAGTTCAAAGGTGTCTAAGGGCCTGTTTATAAGGAGGGTTAGCAAGGGGGTTAACCCAAGCTGGAGGGCAGAAGATAGCCCGGGTTTGACCAGGTAACCCTAGCTGCCTTGTAAACACGACCAAGAAAAAAAGAGGAAATTTTCCTTGTAAACAGGCCCTTGAAAGAATGGCAATAATAACATAACGTCAAACCTGTAGTAAGGGGCACCCTCTGGAATGCCCTAGTAACTGCTAACATAATGGACGTGTTAACTTCCAGGGGGAACTAACTGCTGCGCATCCAATGGTAAAGGATGGCTGCTTAGTACAGGTTTGAATGTACAGTCAATGTTCTACGCAGCTATAATAACATATCAACATGTACAGCGAAACACGTTTTGTGTTCTGTCAGTTGTAATTACAAAGATTGCTTAGAGAGTAAACTGTGGGACACCCAATCTGTTGTAATGGCCATATCTTGCAATGAACCTCATTATCTCCAACTTTTTAGAATAATGCCATGTGGCAGGGTGATCTTGCTTAATGATAACAATGCTGTAAGAGTCATCCTTTTCTACTTTACACATTATTTCATCTTGTTTAAGACATCTTTTGTACTTGTTTGCAAATTCCAGGAGCAAGTCCCTCAAAGCAGCTTGATCGTGGAATTTAATTTCTTCTACGTGTTTAGTATTTTTCAACAACAACCCTCCGCCCTCCTCTGCAAGCGAAGCAGCCTTGAAACACGCAAAAACTTCTAATGGCATGTGTTGCTTGAATTTTACAGTCCAAGGAGATGAACCATTAGGCCTTCGTCTTAGCCTCCGCAAAATTGCGTTATTCCAATGGACGACGACGGATCTTGATAACATACGGGAAGGCTGTGCAAGGTGATACTTGTAAGCATTCTTGGGCGGAAAAGTGTGCTTTTTGACCACTGCTCTAGTCAGCTGCTTTAGTTCACCACCAATCCTTTCATTCACCCCCTTCTCAGAACATCGAGATGTTCTGACAATTTCGTTTACAACGCCGTGAACTTGAACGACGAGAGCCGCCATTTTGAAAATTTACTGATCTTGTTGTTGGTTTGACCGCTGAGTTTTATATCGCAGGCCGCATTGCCAAAATGATCAGAAATAGCAACACACCAGCTCGGCGTGAAAGTAGGCTGCAGATCCACTCGGCTATTGCCTTGTGGATCCACAGCTACTTTGGCAATGTGAAGACGAAATTTATGATCAATAACAGGACAGATGCATAAAAAACTGACGTCAATTTGTTAACATGATTAGGGCATAAATACACTAATTTGCTACAGTACTGTGCAAAAGAATGCAAACGAATTTCACCGAAATTCGCCTTTTGTTTGCACGAATTCTCGCGATTATTTCGGGCGAAGGTGCGTGATTTTGCGGCATCACCTTTCAAAGAAATATCGCTTTGCCGCGTGAAAATTCGCCTACAACCGTGAAAATTCACTCATCTACAAACGATATTTCAAAGTCATTTCGTTAACAGCAGAACGAAAATTTGAATAGCTTATCGAAAATTGCTGATCCTGAAAGAAGTTTCGTTCGGTTGTAATAATTAACGAAATCCGCTGCAAAACGAAGACATTATTTTGAAACTGCACCGTTGTCAGTTCGCTCTTAGTATGATACTACAATACGTACGTGTCAGCAAGATCTGAACTGAACGGTGGATTTAAAAGTAGTCGTAAACAACACTGCTCAGTGAAAACAGTAACATTTATTCAAAGAAAATAATTAGTGCAAAAGGAATGACAGTGATGAAAACGTAAGCTTGATACATGTACGCTTACCATATCGATTGGCAGTTACGCGTCTGTCCTCCTGCCATTGTTTTCGCCTTGAAAAGTCAAGCAATTTACCATCTTGAAATGGCTATGGAAAGGACTTTAAGTGTTGAAGTCAATGTTTGTTACTACGATGGATAGACTGCGAGCAGTCTCTCTTTTGCTAGAAAATCCGTAGAGAAAAACGGAAGGAAGAACGGAAAACTACATGAGCGTGTGAGCCTGATATGCGAAGCCGCGAGCCGTAAGAAGCGCGGGCGCCCGAAGAACTCGCGGCTCACGGCTTCTCCGCTCGTATATCACCCTCGCAGTCACGCTCATATTGTTTTACGTTCTTCCTTCCGTTTTTCCCCCACGGATTTTCGAGCAAAAGAGAGACTGCTCGCAGTCTATACGATGAATTGAATTGATTACAAACCAATTTGAACTCAGCTTAACCCCCGCAAGAGTTTGTTTATCATAAACTGACGCCATTTTGGATTTCATTGCATCTATTCCATATTAGGAAGATGGGTCCCAGTCCACACAGACACACACACGCACGGGCCACACGCATAAATAATCTAATGTATGATGTTTATTGCCATATTTACAAGATATTTTTTTATACTAAACTGGAACTGAAAAAGAAACATGACTCCTAACGAAGAAAATACATGTACAAAAGTTGAATATTCTAAATCAACAAATTAAAGTCTAATTTTGACTATTTTGAAAACATTCACAAAAGATTGTTTTTTCGAACGGTAACAGAAAAAGAAGCACGACTCCTAACTTACAATAATAAATTAAAATAAATAAATATTACAGCTTAAAAAGAATCCATATTTTGCCTACATTTGGTTCTTGTGTTTTGACACTGTTTCGCAATGCTAACTTTACAATTCTCCCACATCCTATGGAGCTCTTCTTGGTTGCGGCACTGATAGCTAAATGTCCGCACTACTTTAGCTGAAACAGAAACAAAGCATGGGTAAGTTTTGCGCCTTATTTTGTCAAAATGAATTTAAACTTAATCTATGAAGCCAATTTTTTTTTTTAAAAAAAGAAGAAAAACACCAGAATTTCAATAAGTATGGTTTATCGTGTTATGTCAAAATATGTCGGTTATGATCGATCGTGCAATCTTGGGTTCTTGGTAAAGAATAAAGCGTACTTTATATAAACTCTTGTTTTTAGGCCATCATAGCTTGATTACAAATACAAAACACGGCGGTAATAATCATGATAAGAAAAACACATGAAAGAAGAAAAACATGAAAGAAGAAAAACACCAGAATTTCAATAATTATGTTTTAGCGTGTTATGTCAAAATATGTCGGTTATGATCGATCGTGCAATCTTGAATTCTTGGTAAAGAATAAAGCGTACTTTATATAAACTCTTGTTTTTAGGCCATCGTAGCTTGATTACAAATATAAAACACAGCAGTAACTATCATGATAAAACAACGCATTTTTACTGAACTTTACGTTTTGTATGCTAAGCACATACACATTTTCAAAAGTAACAGTTACCAAAACATGACGGGAATAGTTGCAAATAATGCCTTCGCTATTCGATTCGAATTTTATCATGCTTATCACCGCTGTGATTTATATTTTTTAATATTAATAAAACTTTGTTCTGTTATGGTGCACTTAGAAAGTGATGAGAATATTCAAATTTATTCGAATCCTGGTCACTAATAAAGTGCTCCATAACCGAAAAAGGTACTGTTACTCTATACTTCTGTTTAATATAGAACTTATTAAGCTTACCTTTTATTGCAGCGATGATCTTCTGGTCAAGAGCATCGAAATCTTTAGTGCCATGAACGGTTGAGCGCATCAAGACCTCCCTGGCAAACAGCTTGTCCACCAGGCGGATAACTAATTGATTGGGCTTCACTGCTGCTTTAGCGAAATCATAATCCACTTTTTTTAGTCAGACCTCTCGAGATCCACCAACAGGAACTGTACCCATTTCTGAAAAATAACAGAAAAGTATTAATCATCACGTAAGCCGCGCGCATTTCAACATTTTCAAAAGAGAAACAATCCTTGTGCACAGTTCTCAATATTGTGTGGTGATTTACACTCTTTAGAAGAGTCGTTTCGTGCAAAATAAGTTTTAAATTCACAGATTTTAGGAGATTATCAATCCCTAGAAGTTTATTTCCGAAATGCCATCAAAAGAAAAAGAGGTAGTAGCAATAGCTGAAAACGAGGTAACAGGTGACAAAACAGAATCAAAGTCAGACTGTTAGGCATGTATGCTACTCGAATGGCGTGTGTAACGATTAAATCATACCTGAAAATTCCATGTCCGACTGCAGCTGGCTAACATCATCTAGGTATTTGTCGACTTCTGAGATGAGGGCAGTCCTAAGGGTAGCCAGGGCAGAGAAACCAGGAGTGTATGGCAAATACTCCATGGAAGTCTGAGTGATGTCTGGAGAGGAGAATTGCTGATGTGGCTGTGAATGCTGTGGTGGCTGTGAAGGCTGTGGTGGTTGTGAAGGCTGTGGTGGCTGTGGCGTCTGTGTCGGCTTTGGCGGCTGTGGAAGGCTCTGGCAACTGGCGAACTGAAGAAGTTTGTCTAGCTTTGCCTCCTGCCTGGCGAAAGAACATTCTAGCCGTTCCTGAATGGTCCTCATCAGTCCTAACTCTGAAACTGCCCCACCCATAGTCTCATCATTTCCGAGGCTTGCCTAAAGAAATAGCAAAATAATGTTAATAACAATACATAGTTTGAAATGAATAGGCATAGCTCATAAGCGTTTACCCTGGTCGAGTCGAGTCGTTTAGTTTACGCTTTTGAAGAAGTCACTAACTAACTAATATAATGAATCACTAACAATATTTGTAAAAAAAATACAAAGCCAGGAAAAATTGTCTTTAACATGATTGTCATCTTAGAATATTGATGAATGTTTTTCAATCAAAATATCGTAAATTCAGTTAACAATGAAAAGCAGAGGAGGTTGGACACGGTCCGAAAAGCACCATGGGTAAATAATCCAATGCGCTTCAGTTTACGCGTGCTCTCGTGGCGTTCGGATCTCTGACGAGGCGACCGAAGATACGCTTAAAGCGGAATTTCGCTCATATTTTCGATAGAAATGCTGGACATTGAACGTTCTTCTGCCCCACAATTCTTTGGATTACCTTACCTACACATGGTAATCGATGAAGACAACAAAATCGTGGCTTTTTCTGATCGAGTCCCAGAGTAAAGATGAGCCCACACGCCATCGACCGATCAATCGAGATATTACAAATGCAGATAGATCTTTACAACTATTTCCTCTACGTATCCTGTCACTTTGTAGCGTATGGCAACACTTGAATACCTGTGCTTCCCGAGTAATGCAGGTTTACGTTTCTCATCCAGTTGCCTTGAATAAGTCGCGACTGAAAATTTTAGTTCTCGTAAGCTTGAATGCAAATTGCTTATTTACTTCAGGCTGTCTGTTATTGTTTACATTTAATTATACGTTTATAGCTCAAAAGTTTTACTTTATTATTTTACAGTGAACTCAAGAGACACTATTTATGCACTGTGCCAACATGTCATATATGTATCGTTGCCTGGGATATACTTATTATCAAGGAGCAAAGAGTTTACTAGTAAAGATCTGTTTGCAAGTAAAGATCAATTTTTTTTTCAGTGATGTCATAGTTACTAGTGTGTAAGCTTTTGCAATACTGTACCTAAATCTGGTCATGGACAACCTTACATGTACATGCATGTCATAATGATGTGAGGTAGTACAATCAAGTTACAAAAGTCAAGGTGACCAGATCGATAGGCATATAACTTGGGGGAGGGTTACTGGGGTATGACAAGAATTGTATGTTTTGTTAAATTAACTGATTAAGCTTGAGAGTGCCAGTGGCAGCCTCTGGCAGTCAAACAACCCAGATTTGAAAATATTATGTCTCTAATGTTGAAAACAAGTTTAGACTAGGCTGCCATACCACACAAATGTTTTAAAGTGGTCACTTCTCTTTTAAATTAAAACCTTGATCTGTCCTTGGAGAGTACAGAATATGAAATAAAAAATTGGCTGATAAATTCTAAGCAATCAGTGACCAGCATGCTCATATTCAAGGCCAAATATATATAGAAAAAAGACAACATGAGGTCCATCACTTTACCTGTATGTCAGGATTCTAAATTGATTTTTGTGTCTAGTTGTGGCTAAGAAATTATAACCTTTTGAAAGGAAACTATTGTAATCCAATGTTTGACCATTACTGACTGTGGACTGGATTCCTATTGTCTTTGCTTCATGCTATAAAGTCAATGGACTCAGGACAGAATAGTCACCATAATGATAAATAGTTTTAAGATTTTTACAGTGTTTGAAAAAAAAACTTGAGATGACTATTGTTAAGGTTATTCCCTAGTATTGCATTGCGCATCCCTATTGCGCATAATTTTACACGTGATTCGCGCGCACATTACAAAATGGCGGCTTTTTCTTTGTGGCCGGACCTTGCCATAGAGGTAAATCGTCATTTTCTCGAAAACGAGCGTGGTGACCTATCATTTTTTTCTGTTGTATTGAATTGAGTAGTAAATTTCTCTATGTAAGGTAAATTTGGGCCAATTTTCAGTGTTCAGCAAGAAGCAATCGTCAGAAACATGAATTTAGCTAGCAATTACGGTGATATTATAAGGATTTATATGGGATAAACATGGTGCTATTGCTCCTCAACGAACATGGGGACCCCTCATTTTTATTTCAAAATTTAAGTTCCTATAATACAAAGAATCAATAGGCAAAGTTTGACTAAAATCCCAGTGTAGGTTCAATTTCAGTGGAGTGACCTTAAGTGCTTATCTGGGGTCTTGATTGCCTTGGCAAATCGGGCTGGACTTTAGGAAAACATCCATTACCATTCAGTAATTCTGGGCAACCAGACAAGTAATGATTTCGAACCTGGCCTTGTACCAATATGAGGTACAGTACATGTAGGTACAACACATGCATATGTGCAAAACAGATGGCAACGCAAATAACTCCACGTTACAGAAACAAAACAATCTAGATCAATCTTTAATTGAAATATGTTATCAACATTTATCTTACAGCCTGAAACTGGCGGTCAAGAAATGCATCATAGAATATTACATTAGACAACCTGATATGCTAATAATTTAGAGCAAACGTTTCCAAAACATGAAAGTAAGTAGTTGATATTGGAAGCTGTTTCCTTCTCATAAAGGCAAGCTCATCAAGCATACTCAATGCTACATTGTAGACAGAGGGTAGTGACAGCATATGAATAGGGGCTGTCTCTTTTCAGACCCTTTTCATTCCACAGCTCCTGGTTACAACACTGGTTATGAATTAATATCCATGGAAATCAGGTCCTAATCAATTGTGTATACTCTGATCCGTGTTGAAAAAAGAATAATTCTTGAAAGAAACATTGACCTAAGTGTACAAGAACTATAAAATAAATATCACAGAAACAACAAAGGAATTGCTTGAATAACTGGATAAATTGTTGTTAATTTTCCTCATAATAAAGAGGCAACTATTCCCTGATTAATGTTAACCTGTAAAAAATACAGCAATCTACCAGGCAACAGACATAAAAATAATATAAACATCAATGCGACCTAACAACTGCAAGGAAAATAAAGCGAGTTAAAAGGATACAAATACTACGAAAAAAACTAGGTTTCCCTTAGTGTTTGGCGATCGTGCTGTCTTATATACCGCCAAAAAATCCAAAATCTCAAACTTTAGACGAATACATGTATACAGAGATGTGTAGCAGGAAAATGGTAAGAGGTGCGACGTCTTTAAAAAAGAAACTATAACTATATTCTTGGTTGAAAACTCCATTGGTTCGGAACAAGAAATAATTGATTATATGATTTTACCTGGTAAAATGAAGAAAAGTAGTTACATTTGCTTTTTTTAAACCAGGAGATCACCCAGACTGCACGCACAATTTCACGGGTTCTTCGTCACATTTCATAGCGCGAAAGGCAAATAGTGGCAAAAATTCAACAACTTCAGCATCGTATAATTCACTAACCAGAGGGGCGCTTGGGAGCGCCTGATCATTTTCTATTAGGAAATTAACTTACTTTGGGATGGATATTAATTTTGAAGTCTGACAAGTTTGGTGGCGCGTGTCCCCGCTTAGCGGGATTGCTCATGCCAAACGGATGCCAAAGCAAATGAAAAATCGGTCTCGATTGAAAACCAGCAAAAATACTTGAATACGCAAGTGTCTGAAACACGCAAACTTGCGAATTTGTAGCCACTTGGACAAGCGAAACATCACACAGATAACCATGTTTACTTCCGGTTCTTCGTTACTGCTACTGAAAATACTACGTTTTCAAACATAAATATCTCGAAAACGATCGCGGGGGCGACCGTTCCTATTGAAAGTTTAATAAATACGCTACAAGGAAATGCAAAAATTGGAAGCAAAAAGCGAGGAAAAAAAACATAACACCTCTTTGAAAACATCACACCTAACACGCGAGAAACAAACTCTGTTCGATGGTCCCTCAAAACACACACGAAAAAATCAGCACTTAGGACAAACTTACCTTTAAAAACTCGACTCTTCAAGAATGAATAACATCACATCAAACCACTGGGATGAGTTCCACCTCAATTCGTTAAACACAAACGACGGAAAACCAAAAATTATCGCCACTACTCTCGCTTTTAGAAGAATTTCGTGGTCCGCCATGAGCTTGGTGCTGATTGGTAAAAAGTTGTCACGTGACGTCTGTCCACCCTCCTCTGAATGAAAAGGTAAGTAAACATTCCAAGACATAGTTTGTGAGCCAAAACACAGAATACTATCCCGGTGAGTGTATTAAGAACTGGACTAATCAAGGAAGTTACTTACAATGGTCACATCCTCTATCGTGTTGATGGCCTTAGTTATCAGCTGGCCGACACCAGAATGATCTTCCTCGCCCTCAAAAGTAATGTCACGTGCTGGAGAGTCTGGAGGGTGACTCTTTGGCTCACGCACTGGAACAGGTGGACGAATTGCAGACAAAGACGAAAGTGGGAAGTCATCTTCAGAGTCAGAACTGACATCTGAGTCATGAATGATGGTCGGAGACTCAGTAGCCAGGATCTGTAAAAACAAGAATACAAATAGATAAATATCCTCACGACAACATTTATTTTAAGTGCGTACCAGTTGCTACGGTATGTAATAGCAGTTACAATTCGTAAAATTGCAAATAGCCACGGATCATAACAGTAGTGTATATAAAGATCTATTTATTCTAAACGTAGGCAATTCTAAAGCTCACAATAAACATGTTATAAATATATCATATATTATAAAATCGTTTCTTTAACCCTTTACTGTCTAAGGCACGGCTCGCACGTCGCATTTTACATGCGCCGAATCGAATATCCGAATTAAGTGCATGTAAAATGCGACGTCTAAATCAATTAACTGCGACATATTTCAATTCGATGCGGGTTCAGACGAATATTCGACTGAGGTAGTCTAATATACGACTTTTTTTTCAAGGCGTCTAATTAGCAAAATAATCTATACACTCAGTCTTTTTAGCTTAGCGGCCAAGATTCAACCAAAACTGAATGTTCCAGTCAAAAAAGAGTGGATAGCTAAATATATACAATTTTGAGAATTTAAGAAAATAAGTAAACAAACAGGTTTCGGATACGTACCTTGCCTTTGGGGTTTTCCTTTGGTTTCTCCTTCGCTGGCACCTTTCCTTTTTTTTTCCCGTTTTGCTTTTTCTGGCAATTCGGCTGCCTCTGGCATCTAAAATGAATGCAAAGAGCGTACTTTATAAAAAATCTTGTTTTTAGGCCATCGTAGCTTGATTATAAATATAAAACACAGCGGTAATAAACATGATAAAACAACGCATTTTTACTGAATGTTTCGTACACTAAGCAACATATATTTTCAAAAGTAACAGCAACCAAAACACGATGGGGTATTTTCTAACTGAAAACTGTGTATTTTGAGGAAAAGATTACAAACTGACCTACAATGTGTTTGGTAAGATCTCGGGATAGGCGACGGGTTTGCAACGGTAATTGGTCAGTCAAAAGAGTTCAATACTGAAGAAAATAAAACTTACCAGTTTTCGTTTGGCTTTTGCTTGACATGGCTGGAGGGCGGCTTCCTCAGGAGCACGCGTTTGTTCTTCGACTAATGGGTAGGAAGTTAAGACTGCTGAAAACTCCTTTCTCCTTTTACCCCAGATCACACGGACTCGCTGCCCCTCCTAAATCGGCGACGGATCGACTATTGCTGTCCGAAACACGTCGGAGTAACAACCACGACTCCAGGTCACTCATGCGACTTGCTTACTCATGCTTCTTGGAGTTAAAGTTGTGTTCTTTCAGAAAGCTCAACAATTCAGCAGAAAGTTGATTTTAACCGCTCTTTTATAGCATTTTGCATGGTCAGTTGAATCGAAAATCCTACTTTTTGATTGGCGCTTACAAATTCCATTATCCTGTTAAGAGTCCCGTTTCGATCCTGTTATCATGCAAATGAAACTAAAAACAATACAATGGTGTTCCGTGGTCTCACTCTATTGTTTTGACGGTTCAATTACTGTTTGATTTGTTTCATTGACTGAAATACAGAAGAAGCTTGTATACTCGGCTATTTAAATAAATTCACACATTGGTTTGCGTGCCAGTGCGCTTTTTTTGCGTGAAATAAACTCTTGGAGGCCTGCATACTCGGTCTATTAAATAAATTCGCACATTACTGTGTTGTTTGTTTCATTAAATGAAAGAGAATCAAGCAAGCCTGCAAGCGCTGTTTTTTGTTTTTTGCGCGCGAAAGAAACTCTTAAAGGCTTGCATAAATTTGCACATTATTGTTTGGTTTGTTTCATTAAATGAAAGAAAATTAAGCAAGCGTGCCAGCGTGGTTTTTCTTTTCTTCTTTTTTTGCATGGAATAAACTCTTGGAGGCGTGCATTCTCGGTCTATTGAAATAAATTCGCACATTACTGTTTTGTTTGTTTCATTAAATGAAAAAGAATTAAGCAAGCGTGCAAGCGTGGTATTTTTTTGCGTGGAATAAACTCTTGGAGGCGTGCATTCTCGGTCTATTGAAATAAATTCGCACATTACTGTTTTGTTTGTTTCATTAAATGAAAAAGAATTAAGCAAGCATGCAAGCGCGGTCTTTTTTTTTGTGAAATAAACTTTTGGAGGCGTGCATACTCGGTCTATTGAAATAAATTCGCACATTACAGTTTTGTTTGTTTCATTAAATGAAAGAAAATTAAGCAAGCATGCCAGCGCGTTTTTTTTTCTTTTAGTGCGAAATAAACTCTTGAAGGCTTGCATAAATTCGCACATTTCTGTTTTGTTTGTTTCATTAAATGAAAGAGAATGAAGCAAGCGTGCAAGCGCGGATTTTTTTTTTGCGTGAAATAAACTCTTGGAGGCTTACATACTCGATCTGTTGAAATAAATTCGCATATTACTGTGTGGTTTGTTGCACAAATTGAAAGACAATTAACCAAGCGTGCCAGTGCGGTTTTTCTTTCTTTTGCGTGAAATAAACTCTTGGAGGCTTGCATACTCGGTCTGTTGAAATAAATTCGCATATTACTGTGTGGTTTGTTGCACTGAATGAAAGACAATTAAGCAAGCATGGCAGCGCGCTATTTTCGCGTGAAATAAAAAGACGCAGTACAGAGAAGCAATTAATTAATGATTTAACACGAACAGGATTTCTTTATTGGTTATTGACTTTTTCAGATTTGGTGGCTCCTAAAGGAGCCGTTTGTTGTTATCAAAAGCTTGTTAGAACTTTTAATATTTGGTTGCTGCTCCACGCAATTCGACGACAGCGGGTATGGATTTGTGTAAGACATGGTCAATGTACTTTCCACACTTGCTTGCATCAACCTTTTTCCTCCAAAACTTCTTAATGCCGTCAATCAGCTCCTGTTTCGATCGGGGCTTGACCTTCGTTTCCATGAAGAACTTCAACTCATGCCAGACGTTTTCAATGGGATTTAAATCTGGGCTCTCCGGGGGGGTTGGCCACCAGTTGATGCCCTGCTCCTCAAAAAAGGCTTTTGCGACTCTTGAAGTGTGCTTCGGATCGTTGTCTTGCATAAAGCGGTGATTTTGCAGCTTCTCGGTGATGAAAGGTAGCAAGTGGGTCCGCAGTATATCGATGTACAGGTCAGCGGCCATGATTCCTTCGAAGATGAAAATCTTTGTACCGCCGTGTCTGCTTATTCCGGCCCACACATGCAGTTTCAAGGGATGTTTTGGCTTTGGTTTTCTTTTCGCCGGTTCGCCAACTTTCCTATAACAAGTACGGTGGAACTGTTCGAGGGAGATCGAGCAATGATGTCAAAAGTATCTCCGGTCTCTAAACACGGTGGGCACAAGACCACCCAAAATCGCTCAGGTTCGCCATTTATTGTGATCAGCGGTCTCCCGCGCTAGTGGCACACATTTGTAAAACAATGGCGGCCTCGTTGAGTGCCGCGGAAGCTCGTGAAAAAGTTCTGGAGGACGATGATGAGTTGGAGAACAAAGATACGGATATTGAGAGTGAAGAAATAGAAGAAGATGCATTCGAGAACAACAATTTCTTAGCAGAAACGCTCAAACAATCCCTACAAAGACTTGGAAGTGACCAGGTAAATGGCGAATATTTTATCAATGCAAGTGTGGAAATGTTGGTTCCACTTTACCACTTGATTCGAAACAATGTTCCAGGGATAACACAGGCCTCCAAAATTTTGAATAACTACCCCGTGTACGCTGGAACCATTTTTTATACTGAATCGAGGCTTTGGCTGGAGTCAATTTACCGACGCCTAGCAGGGAGACGCAGAGTGAGAAACCCTTTTTACGCGGAAATCACTCGTGACATTCCCTATGGGATTTTTAGCAGCCTGCTGAGGATGATAAAAGGTATAGATGGATTTTGCGAACCGTTTGTAAACTTTGGGAGGAACAAGAAGGCAGAAGTTGTTTCCTTTACTACCCTACGCCCTGTCAAGCAGCTCTTGTCGATACTTTCCGGGAAGAGCGAGGCAGAGGTGGTGTCCTATTTCAAACGAACCTTGACTGGGAAAAAGTGTGGCAGCAAAGTTTCAGTCCTCGCCTCCAAAGAAAAGGACATGGCCTTTATCTACAAGATAACTAAAGGCCAATTTGTCATTTCTTATTACTTTGGGGAATGGAACACTCATGGTTTCCCTCAGCACAATTGATATTGCAAAAATGGAGTCAGTTTATTTGTCTTTTTTTTGTCAAGGAATGGACAATATCTAGCATGTGTCCATCCAATTCGGGATGCACATGGATAGTTGGGAGAGCACGGAGGTAGCGTAAGAGATGCTCGAGGTGCAGCCAAGAGCATCTTTAGCTACTCAAGTGCTCTTCCAACTATCCAAGTGCATCCCGAGTTGGATGGATGCATGCTAGACATTGTCCGTTGCTTTTATAACATAGCAAGACATTTTTCACGCTGAAAAGTCGAAATATTTATCGACTATGACATCAGCCTGAACCACTGGCTCTATGAACCATCCATTTCTTCTTCATAAAATAGCCAATCTGAGCGCATGCTAGCATGTGCAGCTATGTTATAATTTTTTTTTTTTGATCCAGCGTTGAATATGTCAAGCTGCAGTGGGGGAGGGAGTAAGGCAAACATAGGTTGGGGATTTGCCAAAACTTTTCAGCCCATAGCGGGGACTGTTCGAACAACTTACTGTCTGTTCTAACCATCCACAAATGCAGCTGATACCCCCCATCCCTGGCACAATGTGCTTAACATTGATAGGTATGTGTATTGTCTTTATATTTATAATATAGATAAGACCCTGCGAGCGCTCTGATTGGTTGAAAACATGTGTTTTATCAGAGTATAAAACATAGAAAAAGTGTGTTTTGTTCTTTGCCACATTACCTCTATATCTCAAAGCAAATGAAGAAGCCTAAGCCATGTATTACACTGTGATTAAACACTCTGGACATTTGAAAACACTCAAGAAATGTAGAAATCTCTGGCCTACGTGTAGTGTTTTTTACATTTCCCTTGTTTTCTCAAATGCCCGTTGTGTTTTATCACAGTGTAATGCATTCCTTAGGCTTCTTTATTTGTTATGTAAAATTGATGGATGTGATCATCAAACCTTTTGAATGAGACTGCCCCCTAAATGGC
>OZ026601.1:16260029-16347529 GCA_964020085.1 Micromussa lordhowensis
ATTACACTTCGCCGAAAAGCTGTGAAAAGCACTGAAATTCGTTTGCATTCTTTTTGCACAGTACTGTAAATCTTTGATGTCACTGATAATAATTTAAGATACTTGAGGAACTTATAACTATCTTCCAAAAGCATTTATGTGCATAGAATGAAATTCAGAACAATCAGTAGCTTACGCAATCAGCAACAAAGTGAGATTACTACTGATTGAAAACTACTGTGCATATCACATTTACCATGGTCTGACCATCTTGAAACAGATTTCAAAATAATTTACTTCCTGAATGTCCAAGAAAATGTTACATGCATTTGTCCCATTGCCAGTCAACTACACCTTCACAGTTAAAATATTCTTTAAACTCATCCCTCACTCTTTTTGCATGGTTGGATGGCTTGTTGCCATGCCTCAGAATTGCCAAGGGCAGCAAGTTCTTGGAGGGAATACCATCATCTCGCCAGGAACCTGGAACAATTTCACCAGTGGACGGAATGACGGTGTCAATAACACGAGGTGGAACATAAACATCTTTTGATGGTCCCTTGATCAGCCAGTTGTGAAGGGTGACAGTGGCCATAGTGACAATCTCAACTTTCTTTGGTTGAAGGGGAATTGGAGCACGAAAAATTTGTCAACGATTGGCAAGAAGGCCAAAGACATTTTCCACTATTCTTTGAGCTCGCGAGAAACGATAGTTACAAATCCGTTTTTCAAGGTCCAGGTCTTGCTGAGGATAAGGCTTCATCACAAACGGCTTCAGGGCAAAAGCGTCATCGCCTATAATTACGTAATTAAAAGCAAAGTGCTAGAGTTTTTATTAAAATAGTTTCTGAGTTAGTTTCTGCCGCACTCCTTCGCAGCATTTATCTTGCTTAATATTGTGATGCCGAGGTGGCCTCTCCTATAAGCCTTGTGGTTTCTTGAGGTCTCCTCGCCTAACAACTTGCTGTATATTATTATTATTATTTAATTATTAAGGCAAATAAATTATGGTGATGATGATGATGATGAGGGACAGTCTTCTGTTCTGTTCGGTAATGGTTCGGGTAGTGGGAGATTAATTTTCCCATTTTCCAGCGCATTGCAGAGACCAATTCGATTCCATACTCCTCCGTCTGAGACTTGCTCGTTGACACCCACGTTACACCAGATTATTTCATAACTTGGTCCAGCAAGAACCATTAATACGATGGAGTGACTCCCTTTGTAGTTATAAAAGAGTGAGCCCTGTCCACAGGCCTGCATGACAACATGCTTCCCGTCCAGAGCTCCTACGCAATGTGGAAAATTCCACCTTTCGCTAAATTTGTTTTCTATTGCTTTCCCTTCCTCTACTGTGGACAGGAATTGCAGACACAAGGCTCCCAACTCAGATAATATGGCCTCACACACTTCAAGCACAATGTATGACATGGCAGTTCTGCTTACTCGAAACTGGAACTCAAGGGAACAAAATGTTTTCCGTCGCTAAGAACCTCAAAGTTTCTTTTGACGATCCTTGGGCTTATCACCTCAACAAGGCGACGAAAGGAGTTGACGTCCATACGCATATAATGTTTAAACAATGGGAGGTCTTCAGCCGCCAATTCTGTTATGATACTCGAAAAAGACCCGCTCTCCTCTCGTCTTCGCATCCAGTGTCTATCTGGGCCTTTTTTTCGGGTATCCTCACCTTCCTCGTCCAAACAAGCTACTATGATACATAAAGCAGCTATGTTTACAATTATACATGCATTGTGTGTAGCCCTGGGGACGAGAAAATGTAAATCCTTCCCCAGACTTCTTCGGTAGTCAGTTTATCATTGCATGCATGCGTAGCTCATTTGTTTTCGCATACAATGTTTCCTCGTTTTGCCACTGTGGCAGCAAAACATTTTGGAAAGCCTTTAAACGACACTGTTCAGGTGCAAATTACGCAGCCTGTAGGTCTAGTAAACACTAGAAACAACGAAGCCACAGTTCGAATGCACTACATTTAATCTCCTTGCACATAAACGCGAATAAAAATAAAGGTGACGGTAGCGGTGTGATTCAACTGAAGAGATAAACAAGAAAAATGTCTAAGTACAAAATATAGCGCCCAGAATGACGACGATATAAAGCATACTTACAAAACTGTGGCGATTTCCAACAGAACAAATTTCAGAATAATACTTGGGGTTCACAACAGTGAAATGCAACTAAAAAAAGCAGCAAACATACTGCAGACAGCTAACAAGCACTGCGACAATAATTATCAAGACCGCTTATGTACTAGAAAACAAATTGCCATTACGTAATCCCCAGGGGTCATGGAGTAATGTGACACACCCAAAGCGTAGAAAGTTCTAGTCGCTACATAGTTGGCCCCTGAACTAAACTGAGTTCACTAAAAAAATGTACTTAACAACTAGAACTTATACGATAATCTTAAGTGAGTCTCTAAGTAAATCTATAAGTGTTCCATCTGAAGCACAAAGTCTAGTGCACAAATTTAAGAAGTCTTTGTCATTGTCAACTAACAACTTGATAGCCATATAAATCAAATAGAGTTCTTCATTGGAAGTAAGCTTTCTTGTTTGAGGAAACACAACTTTGAAATTGGCCTTGTCAATACAGATAACTTTGTGGCAACCTTGACTGATCAAACAAATCCATCCCTTCCTGGGTGGACTTCAAGAATGCGACCTAGAGGCCATTGACCACGATGAACTCTTTCATCAGCGATGAGAACCAGGTCGCCAACAGCAAAATCACGACGTGGCCTGATCCATTTCTGCCGCTCTTGCAAGCTTGGTAAGTATTCCGACATCCATCTCTTCCAAAATATGTCCGCGAGGTATTGAACCTGCTCTCAGCGACGTTGACAATATAAATCACTCTTCTCAAAGGTTCCTGGCGGCAAATTTAAATTCGAACGGAAAAGTAACAAGTGGTTGGGAGTTAAAGGTTCTGCATTGATGGAACTATCACTGTTAGGTGTCAAGGGTCGACCATTCAGAATTCCCTCAACTTCGGTCATCAGTGTTCGCAATGCTTCTCCAGAAACCAATTGCTCCCTAAGAAGGACTCTCAGAATCTTTCTCACTGAACGAATCACTCGTTCCCAGAGTCCTCCCATCTGCGACGCTTCAGGGGGGTGAAACTTCCACTTGATATTCTTCTGGTGTAAAAACCCTTCAATCTTCTGCTGATTCCAGCTAATTATAGCTTCACGGATCTCCCTCTCTCCGCCAGTTAGATTGGTACCATTGTTGCTTCTTATCATCTTCGGCATTCCTCTTCTGCTAATGAATCTGCGAAGTGCGTTAATAAATGAGTCCGTTTCAAGAGATTCGGACACTTCAATGTGAGTTGCTCGCATCGTTAAGCAAGAGAAAAGACATCCATAATGTTTTACACCACTTCTGCCTTGCTTCACGTACAATGGACCAAAGAAATCTATGCCAACGTAAGATAACAGTGGCTCATCAGGAGTAAGCCTGTCGCTGGGTAAATCTGCCATTAATTGCTGGCCCTTCAGTGCATTTTTTTTTCGGCAGGTCAAGCAGTTACCAAGTACTCTCCGAACAGCAGCCCGTCCCTGGACAATCCAGTACTTCTGTCTTAAACTGCTCAGGACATATTCTTGGCCTAGGTGTCCCACAGATTCATGAACATCCATAATAAGCAGTTTGGTAACATGGTGCTTGGAAGGTAACATCAATTGATGTTTTGATTGGTACTCCAATGTAGAACACTGAAGCCTACCGCCAACTCTCAACATTCTTTCTCCATCTAGAAATGGTCTCAATTTGTAAACAGAGCCAAAGGAGCCTATATTCTTTAAGGTAAGCTTCTCAGGTTCTTCATGGCCTGCATCTTGGAGCGCCTTGATCACTGGCAAAAAGGCTGACTTCTGCACATACTTGATAATTTGAGCCTCTGCATATTGTAATTCATCTATAGACAGCCTGCCACAAGATGATACATCAACAGGTGATGAAACTCGCAAGCGCCTCCTTCCCTTTACGAATTCTACAAATCTCAGAAGCCAAGCAACAGCTCTCTTGAACTTGTACCATGAGGAATATTGGAGCATCATTAGGTCCAATGGTGATTTGTTTGACCTCGAGTTTTGACTTCTGGGTCTTCATCGGAAATGTTGGCTAACGAGATTGGATTGATAGGCCATGATGACTTATCTTCCCACAGAAATGCAGGGCCTCTAAACCATCGCTCATTGGTCAATAACTCCTTCACCGTAAGACCTCGGCTGACATCGTCCGCTGGATTGATGTTAGTTGGCACATATTTCCACTGGGAGGGTTCTGAACCTTCATGTATCACTGCTAGCCGATTGGCCACAAACGTGTAGAATCGTTTGTCCTCATTCTTGATGTATTGGAGAACGGCTGTTGAATCAGTCCAAAACGAAGTTCTGTCAAACTTTAACTGGAATTCCTCTTGTAAGGTCTGATTCATTCTGACGGCCAAAACAGCAGCTGACAGCTCTAATCTGGGTATAGTCATCTGCTTCATGTGAGCTAAGCGAGATTTCCCAGCAAGGAAACTCCAATGAGTGCGGCCATTCTCGTCCACGAGTCTCGCGTATGATACTGTCCCATAAGCAAACTGGGAAGCGTCCGCAAAGTGATGAAGCTCGGCATCCTGAATCTGGCCCCAGTCCACCGGTCTTAAACACCTTGGCAATGCAACACTTGAAAGCAAAGGTAAATCTGACAAACACAGTCTCCAGCAATGAGATTCCTGACCTCCGATTTCTTCTTCCCAGCCGAGACCTTGCTTACAAAGATCTTGAAGAAGGCTCTTCGCAGGCAAGATGATCGGTGATACCATGCCAAGCGGATCATAAATGGAACTTGTTACTGACAGGATCCCTCTTCGTGTGAAGGGCTTATCTTTTGGTGTCATCTTAAAGGTAAACATGTCGCTGTTTATGTTCCATTGAACACCAAGGGTTCTTTCAGTAGGAAGAATGTTGGAATTCAAATCCAGATCCAAAACTGAAGGAGCTCTAGCTGAGATTGGAATAGTTTCCAGGACCTCCTTCTGGTTGCACAACCATTTAGTCAATCGAAATCCACCTCTTGACAGCAAGGCACACAGATCCTTCCTGAACTCAACAGAAACTTTGGTCGATTTCACTGATTTCAAACAATCGTCGACGTAAAAGTTCTTCAACACTGTATCAGCTACTTCATGGCCAAAGTCTCCTGCGTTGTCTTGAGCAGTCTTTCATAGACCAAAACTGGCACAGCTTGGAGAGGATGTGCTACCAAATAAATGGACCATCATTCTGAAGTCGACTGGTCATTTGGACAGGTCGTCGTCAGGCCACCATAGAAACCTCGAGGGATCAACCATGACTTGATGGAACATTGCCTCGATGTCTGATGATAATGCTACTGGTTCTTGACAAAATCTTATTAGGACACCAAACAGGCTATTGATCAGGTCTGGGCCACTTAATAGCTGGTCATTAAGCGATGTACCTCTGTATCGAGCTGCGCAGTCAAATACCACTCTTAATTTCCCGGGCTTATTAGGATTGAAGACAGCATGGTGTGGAAGATACCAAAGAGGTCTGCAGTCGACATCAAGCTCTTCTTTAGGGACTCGTTGGGCGTAACCCTTTGAGATGTAGTCATGAATAGTCGCCGTGTAGCTTTCGAACAATTTGTGATCGTGAAGAAACTTCTTCTTAACCAGTTGTAGTCTGTGATCTGCAAGAATTCGATTGTTCGGTAGATAAGGAGACTGCTGTCGCCAGGGCAGTGCTATCTGGTAATGCCCAGACACCTTCTTGGAAGACCCCTCCATTATCTTTAAGGCTCGCTGATCTTCTACAGACATGGACACCTTTGAACTTGATATCAAGTCAACAAAGTCAGTTTTCCAAAACTTCTCAACTTGCTGAGAGAGGGTTTCATCATCATCTTGTGTTTCCAGACGTATGAAGTTCACATTGAAGCTGTCTTCTCGACCAACTCTCTCTGTTGGCCCTATAGTCGTCCAACCCAGTGGTGACCGAATGCCAACTGGCTCGCCTTTGCTACCACGTTTTTCCTCAAGGACCCAAAAGGCTTCAGGTACATTACAACCAATAAGTACTCGGACTTCCTTTATGTCAATCTCTGGAAGTTCAATTCCTTTCAGATGAGGCCATCTGTCGACATCCCGATGTCCTGGAATGCTTAGCTCGGAAATGTTCAGATGCTCAACAGTCCAAACTTTGGGTACTTACAGACTTGATTCATTGTCAATCGAGTTGATGATGAGCTTAACTTCATAACCTGACCTTGGACTGTCCCTTTTTTCCTGAGTAGTTAGGGAAAAATGTCTCTGGACTCCACTGATGCCCAACTCATCGATTAGCTTCTCATCGCAAAGTGACACATCAGAACCATTGTCTAAAAGTGCATATGTCTCCACTTTTTGTCCTGGTTGCCTTCCTTGCACCCTGAGAGGAACAATTCTCAAGCATACTTTTCTACCATGAGCACCGGTGTTTGTGCTTGAATTATGAGCGCCGGCCCCAATCGCGTGATTCTGAATGTTGTGTTCTGCACTTTCTCTTACATGGGATTGGTAGCTAGGGTTAGCGTCATTGTTCCTCATCTCCTGAATTTCGATAGTTTCTTGCCTTGCAGGTAGAGAACGTTCAGGGGAGTGAATGACAGTCATATGTTTTCCATTGCAGCCCTCGATGTAACAACTACTTTTCTGCATACATCCAGATGCGAAATGACCCACTTTGAAACAATTGTCGCAAAGCCTAGCCTCACTAATCATCTTCACTCGATCCTCAAAGGTCTTCTTCTTAAACTGCTCACAGTTCCATAACTGATGAAGTTCATCACAAAGTAAGCATTTGCCACTCCCGCTCCGTCTTCGCCTCGAGGTAAACTGACGATACTGGTTTTCACTCGGGTTCGGGACACAGGAACCAGGCCCACTAAAGTGTCCATGAGTAGCTTGGGATGACGCCATTGTATTCGGAGGACTAGTCCTCCTACCCGATCTGTCCCTCATACTTTTGTCCTTGTCACTATTAAGCGCACCACCTAAGACGGGATTATTCGCAGCGCGGTCCCTTTCAGATATGAACTTTGAAATATTATGAATCCTTGGACGCTGACCGGACTCTTGAATGCTGTCGGCAACTTCTAGCCATTTAGCTTTCAGGTGGAAGGGAAGACGATCAATAATACTCCTTAGATTATCAGCACTGTTGACTTCATCTAAATATCCAATTGACTCCAACACGTTTTGGCAGTCCTTCAACTGATCTGCAAAGATCTGTAATCCTCTCTAATCGTTTGGTTTAACAGCTGGACCATGGGTTACCTGATTTACGTGGGCAGTGGCAATTTTGAAGGGATGACCGAAACGATCCTTTAGGAGTTTTCTTGAGGATTGATATCTGATCGCCGGATCCATAGTAACACAACTTTTGATGGCGTTTTTAGCAGCTCCAGTGCAATATTGAAGGAGAAATGTTATCTCTATATTGTTTTCAAACGACCGCATGAAGCTCCAAAATTCAAGAGGATTGCCATTGAATGGACTGAGTTCCGGTTTAGGTAAAGTAAACCCTTGTCTGATTGTCGATGCCATAGATTGAAACGCTTGTTGATGGAGCTCCATCAGCTTCTACTGCTGCTGGACAAACTGCCCAAGGCTTCCGTCAGACTGATGAATGTGTCTTTCAGAAGGTTTAGCGAACCATTCACGGGCATTAGGGTTCAGCATCTGATGTTTAGCTTCAATAGGTAATTCTTCTAATGGCCGAGTTGTAGCAGGGGGAAATGTTTCTTTCCGTTCAGCCATGGAAGATTTCTGTTCAGCGCACAGGTTCTTAAGCGATGACGCACTTATGCTTGCATTGCCGATGTCATTCTCCAAAATTCGGGCTTTAAGGGCAGCTGCCTCAATGTCATTTTCCGCGTCCAGATGTTCCTGCCATCGGAGTAAAGCATCGCATCTTTCATGTAATTCTAATTTCTTCTTTAACTGCTGTAACAGTAACTCGGCAACCGCCTTCTCGACTTTGGCTTCCTTTATTTTCACACTTAAACGGGAACTCGTACTCTGACTACTTTTAGTAGCTGAAGTGCCGTGATGACTTGCAGAATCTCTTGGACGAATATCGTCTTCCATTAAGAGTACTTGAACATTAAGGCTCGGCTGAGCGCTGGCCATCCACTTATCGACACGTTGGAAAAACTCAAACTTTTCCTTTAGGCGGCGTTCGTATTCCGAGGTTGCTCTCTGAATCTCCTCCGTATCATCAAGGCTTTTCAAATAGACGGTATGCGCTCGTTAAAAGTTAATGAATGCCGCATGAACAACTTTGAGCTTGCTGTTCACGAGTTCAACGTTCCGTTTGTCGAGAAGTAAAAACTCCATTTCTTTGTACAGCTTGGTTAGAAATCCTTGATAACCAGCACGAGATCGCCGTAAATTTCTCTTAACCTTCGATGGTGTAGGAACACTGTCATCACGAAGGTCAGAGCTCAACATTGCCGCATCAATGCTCTCGCTCACGCGGCGAATGCCTTCATCCGGGAAAAAATCACCGGCTTCTGCCATAATCTGTCGATCCATGAACACAGTTTTTTGAATGAATGTAGGTCTAGTAATCACTAGAAGCCGAAGCCACAGTTCGAATGCACTACATTTAATCTCCTTGCACGTAAATGCGAATAAAAATAAAGGTGACGGTAGCGGTGTGATTCAACTGAAGAGATAAACAAGAAAAATGTCGAAGTACAAAATATAGCGACCAAAATGACGACGATATAAAGCATACTTACAAAACTGTGGTGATTTCCAACGGAACAAATTTCAGAATAATACTTGGGGTTCACAACAGTGAAATGCAACTAAGAAAAGCAGCAAACGTACTGCAGACAGCTAACAAGCACTGCAAAAATAATTATCAAGACCGCTTATGTACTAGAAAACAAATTGCCATTATGTAATCCCCAGGGGTCACGGAGTAACGTGACACACCCAAAGCGTAGAAAGTTCTAGTCGCTACACAGCCTATAAGTCCCAGAGGAACATTTGTACTTTGCTGAGGTGCAAGGCAATAAAGGAATATTTTCGGAAAAAATCGGATGAGATTAATCAAGACTCCAGTCAGTTCTGGGCTACTTACCGGCCGTTTCTTCACTCCAGACGTGTCTACAAATCAAATGACATCATTCTGAAGGAGGGCGAAGAAATCATTACAGACTAGACACGTATTGCAGAGACGTTTAATGATTATTTTATTAACATTGCAAATTATATTAAGATGCCAGCGTCTAATGAGTATGGTCAGGATTTTGCAAGTCATCGCAGTGTGGTGGCTATTAAGCTATTGAGACGCCCCCCGCTTTGGTCTTGTATGACAAGCTTTTCTTTCTCCCCCTGCAACTCTATCGTGGTTGAGCAGATATTGCGAGACTTATAAATCTCCAGGATATGACAATATTACCCCTAAACTATTGAAGTTCTCAGCTAAGTTCATATCTCACCCACTCTATTATTTTCAACACTGCGATTGCCCAGACCGGTGACTGTTTTACCAGCTTTGAAAAATGTTTTTGAGAGGGTTCCGGCAGTGCAGTTAACACCCTACTTCCAGAATGGCATCCTAGGCGATTTCTTGTGTGCGTACAGGAAGCATCACAGTTGTCACACCACGCTTCTTCATCTGGTAGAGGACTGGAAGCAGAGTTGGGACCGAGTTGAACTTGTCACCATGGTGGCTATGGATTTATCGAAGGCTTTTGACAGCCTCCCCCACTCGTTACTTGTTAGGAAGTTGCAGTGGATGAACAGAGTTGTTTGCTGCTGCAGGGCTACCTACAGGGCAGGCTTCAACGGGTCAAAGTTCGCAATGCAGTGTCTTCATGGGATTTCAATCGGAGAGGTGTACCACAAGGAAGTGTCCTTGGACCTCTATTATTCAATGTATTTTTTAACGATCTGTCATATTTTATAACTAGAGTTAATTTTAATGCCTATGCTGACGATCAGCAGCTTTACAGTTCAGATAGTGATCATGTAGCTCTTTATAATAAGTTGAATGACAAACTTTGTATTGCAGTGGAGTGGTTTAAACATGATGGACTTATGGCCAATCCTGAAAAATTTCAATCAATGACTCTTGGTAATACAGATCAAGACATTTCGTTTGTAGTTAATGGAACACATATTAAGAAAAGCGATGATATTGATCTGTTAGGTGTAAATATTGACTCTAAACTTACTTTTTTAGCATGTTTCGGTTGTCTGTAGTAAAGTGAATAAGCAGGTCCAAGTCATCAAGCGGTTCAAAAGGCTAGTAAGTAGAAAGACAAGGCAAAGACTATATAACGCTTTCATACAACTGGCGTTCCAATATTGTAGCGATGTGTGGCACCACTGCAGCGCACATAGTAAAGATAAGCTTGAACAGCTTAATTAGCAGGCACTCCGAGTAGTTTTAGACGATCAGTCTAGTACCTATGAAGAGTTACTACCAAAATGACATATGGTCACATTGGAACAAAGGAGAATACAGAATATGTTAGTTACCGTGTATAAATACTTGCAGGGTGCAGCACCGTCGTACTTACGAACTTATCTACAGGGGCGTGATGCTGGTTTCTATGAGCTGAGAGGTTATGCCAAATTGAAACCACCTACTGTAAGAACAACAAGATTTGGTCTTCACTCTTTTCTTCATCTGGCCCCTAATGTATGGAACAAATTACCGGACACTACTAGGAAGGCTGACACCCTATCTAAGTTTCCTAATATACTTGTTTCATTAGTATCTGAGCTACACAATTACAGTACCCGTAGTGCATCATCCAATCAAGTGGCAATACCCTCATTTCGAACTAATCTTCGGAGATTTTGCCCCAGTATTATTGGAAGTTTCTTTTGGAACGATATTCCACAACTTATAAGAGACAAACCATCGAAAAAAATGTTCAGAAAAGCACTTTCATGCTGGTACCTTGCTCAATACTAATGTTACTGTATCTGTTTTGTAACTTACTAAGCTATTTTGGCATTTTTTCCCTTCACTTTTTATTTAAAAATCTCAAGTTCTTGTTCATACTTAAACATTAAGGGGCACTATTAGTTTACCTAGACGTGCCCTCTACTCTCCTTCCAATATTCTGTGTAATGTAATTTATGTGTTATAATGCTACCGGTTTTGTAAAGCTATACTTAAATATTTATTGTATCAGCTAGGGATTGGAGGAATAAATAAATGAAAAATAAATGAAATATGTTTAAACACAAACTTAAACAGTTTAAGACTTAATGGACGATCATTGAGCCTTATTTTATGTATTATTTATTTATTCTTAATTTTTAGTTTAGTAGTTAGGTAGTTTTATATATAATTATTACAATATATTTGATTTCCTAGTTTACTTATTGTATTCGGCGATACTAGCACAACAGTGCTATTTAAAATCCAAATTGAAATAAAGTTTATGTATGTATGTATCTAAAATAATACTGCAATGAATTAAGGAGAGACTACCAAAGAAATCTGAGGTTTTGTTTCCATAAAGGCAGGTAATGGTAATATTAAGAAGTGCACATACAAGATACATTTTTCCCACACTACTCATTCCAATTTTCAGGTTTTTCTTAAAATCTAAAAATTTGAAGTCCTTGATTATATCTCCAAAGAGCCACTCCACAGTTACTCTAACACAACTCATGTCGAAATTGTATTGTTTCATCATCGGTGTTAGGAGACCATAGCGAAATGGTGCCTGTAGGTGTATTCGCAGCGGAAAGGCGGGATCACCATAAACACTCATGGGCTGGCCTGTTGAAGAAAATGTATTCCTTTCCAATTCCCAGAGAAGATTGGAATCTACCAACATGCTTGTGTCGTGTTTTCTTCCCACTGCATACCAAAACGGATAAAATGAGGTTAATAAAGTAATGAAACCGTATGTGGCAGCTTTTTTTATGGTGTCCTAGTGAACACAACTTACCAACAGGCCCATACAGGTACGCAAGTCCATTTTGTAGAGCGATGGACTAAAACTTGAGTGAATGTACTCTTTGTCCATTGTACACTATTCTTTGGTGTTGGCCAGGGCGAGAAATTGGTCTGACTGTCCCATCAGTAAACCCAAAACAATTGTTGAGAGGTGCACCTTTCACATGGATAACATCTGCATACTCCTGTAGCATTGGCGGACTCAGTATATCAAAATTCCATTGTGAAATTGCGATGAACATGGCTCAGAAAAATATGATTCATCACTGTATTGGTAATCATACTTATGTCAGGAACTGGTCTGGCAAAACTATGAACTATGTCTGAATAGCGACATGGATACAAGAAGCGCTTCAAAAGCATACAAAGCCCTTCAGTTCAGTCACAAGTTGTTCTTTGCGGACAGCGGATAGTGACCGGTAATCGAAGAACATGATTGATAGGCTCGAATGTTTAACTGTCGAAATAAGTGAACCCCACTCTCGGCCATTCCTTGTCAGTACCAGGTATAAACCTCCAAATTCTCCTCCTGACCTATTTAATGACTTTGAAAATTTAATTGGTAAAATTGATGGTTCTAATCGGGAGCTCTACCTTGTCGGGGATCTGAATACATTGGTCCCCTTCTTTTCCTGATCTATATTAATGACTTGCCAAACTGTCTAGGTAAAGCCTTACCACGCCGCCAGTAGCTTACTAGAGCTTGAATCAGCAATAAACACTGAACTAGCTAACCTTCATGAATGGCTTAATGTAAATAAGCTCAGCCTGAATATTGCCAACACTAAATTAATGTTAATAGGCTCACGGCAGAGGCTTGCTGCTACAATTGGCCATTCACTTACTGTACAAATTAAAGGTCACGAAATTGATAGAGTGCCCCACACCAAATCCTTAGGAGTTTACATCGATCAAAATCTTTCGTGGTCCAAGCATGTTAATGAGACTGCCAAGATTATGTTCTCTGGCATAGGTGCACTTAAAAGATCGAGGCTGTTCATTTGCGAAGATACAGCAATATTGCTATATAGAGCTCTTATTGAACCATATTTTGATTATTGCTGTCCTGTGTGAGACGGTCTCGGCAACGAGTTAGCCGACAAATTACAAAAACTTCAAAATCGCGCCATTCGGTCTGATTACTATTCAAGCGCTACCGCTCTCTGCGGTAAGCTGGGATGGGATAATCTCTGTACCAGAAGGAAAAAGCAAAAATTGAAATTGATGTTTAAAACTTGGAATGATCAGTCTCTGGAGTACCTGAAAGGCCTATTTAAGCCCTTCAACACGGAATATGGACTTAAGAATAGTGTAGTAGTAGTAGTAGTAAAACTTTATTTCAGTGTCGAGGTATTTAGCTTTTAACAAACTAATTGGGGACACTAGTAAAATCTTAAATAGATACCTTAAAATTAGGATACTTACACAAGTAGGAAAGATCTAAAAGGTAAAAAACCTTAAAATGTATCAGAGCTAATTGTTACACATGTATACTAATTGAGAGCACTAACAAGTAAAATCTTAAAATATTTTAAAACTGTTAGATATAATATCCTTAAACAAAGCCCTAAAGATTGTTTGGATTAAAAAATATCTAGACGAGAACAGTAAGGGAAAATGGAAACTTTTTATTGATGCTGAGCTAGAGCCGCTTGGAGGCCCCGTGGTTCTGAACAACCTTAACAAAGCTGATACCACAAAGGTTGCGAAAGGGTTAAGCCCCTTCCTCAAAGAAATCTTAGAAATTATAGCTGAACTAAACTACCAAGACAAGATAACCTCTCTTGATTCATTTCTTGCACAAAGCCTATGGCATAATTCACTTATTAGAATTATGGACAAACCTATCTTTTATAAAAAGTGGTATCAATCAGGAATTTCCTGCGCAAATCAATTTATTAAGGAGAAACCCAACTTATTTTTCTCGCGAAAAGAATTTGAACATATGCACAATATCACTGTCTGCCCTTTAGCCTTTTGCGGAATTATATCCACTCTTAAGGCGCTTTGGAGAAATCAGGCTCGACATTCAACAGGTAATGTTGAAGAGCAAGCAACTTCTGTAACTGACATATTGAAATCTAAAAAACCCAATAAACTGGCGTACCAAAAATTTCTACAATATAAAAGTACCTCTCCAATTCCTAGCCAAAAGAAATGGAGCAACTTAATCCAAGAATATCATGATATAAACTGGAACAATGCCTATCGATTAGCTCTAAAGTGCACTAACAGTACGAAATTAATTGAATTTCATTTTCGCCTCCTACACAGAGTCCTAGCTACTAACACCGTGCTAGTTAAAATGGGTTTTAGAAACGACAACAAGTGCACCTTCTGCGGCAAGGACCCTGAAAAAATCCTTCACCTCTTCTGGTACTGCAACAAAACGCAAGTCTTTTGGGATCATCTCTCCTCTTTTCTTCACCAGCATAACATATTACCTCAAAACTGCGGCCTGAGTAAACTAACTGCGCTAGGCTTGAGACCTGATTCGTCGAGAAACAACAGAATAGTTGATTATATTTCTCTACTCGCTAGATTTTACATTTGGATCTGCAGAAGCAAGGAAAGAAAGCCAACTCTGGAGAGCTTTTGCTCTTATTTAAAATTATACAAAGAAATTGAACCGCTCCACATCAATCAGCTCTTTCTTGATGATTCGGTCTAGCTACTTTCATTTACATGTATTTCTCCCCCTCCTGACCTTTCTAGAAAATGTTACCAGCTGGGATTCAGCAGAGATAGTTTTAGTTTCAGTTTCAATAACGATTTTGTCACTTTGAGATATTTTTAGTTTTTTTTTAAATTATCTCGTGTGTTATAGCACCACCCCCCCCCCCCCTCATTGTAAGTAGTGTAAGTATTAGTATTGTAAGTAGCGTGAATTATCGTATTGTATTATAAGTAGTGTAAGTATTGGTATTGTAAGTAACGTGAATTATCGTATTGTATTATAAGCAGTTTAAGTATTAATATTGTAAGTAGTGTGAATTATCGTATTGTATTGTAAGTAGTGTAAGTATTAGTATTGTGAGTAGCGTGAATTATCGTATTATATTATAGGCAGTGTAAGTATTAATATTGTAAGTAGCGTGAATTATCGTATTGAATTGTAAGTAGTGTAAGTATTAGTATTGTAAGTAACGTAAAGTATCGTATTGTACTGTAAGTAGTGTAAGTATTAGTATTGTAAGTAGAGTAAATAAAAAGAACTTATTAACAAAAAAAAAAAAACTAATTTGCCACAATTATAGTTCAGCCTAAGTTTAATCCAACTTCAAATGAAATTAGAAACATAAATCGATAACATAAAGTGATAACAAATTGGCTCTGCCTAAGCCTCGTACCAACTTTTTGAAACATAGTTTCTGCACATTTGTGGAATAGCCTTCCATCTAATGTCAGAGCCGTTAGATCTTTTACTAATTTTAGAAATGAGATAGATCGTCAATTGTCCTCTTCGTACTCCCCACAGCAAACATGTAAATCAGTTTTATTTTTAAATTTTTTATCTTGTAACTGATGCTTTTACCGTGACTAATTAAAGTGTATGATGATGAACATTTGCCAATAATGTTATGTCCTGTTTTCGCACTCTGGACTTCGCTAAGCACTCTGATTCGATCGAAATTAAACTTTGGGTACGAGCTGTAAGGGAAGTCCTGATTCTTGAAACTGTAACTCTCATACAGATCAAAAATTCTTCGTCACTGATGCTTTCACTGTCGTACAAAAAAAAGAATCAGGTAGATCATTTCACTGTAGGATGACATGATCTCACACAGCTTATTTTAAAAGTGAACAGAGTTTGTTACCGACATCGCTGCCACAAAACTCATCTAGTTCCTTAACGTTTATATTTTGGCGGGAACCACGTCGGTTTCTTCCCAAGCTCTTTCAGTCACTAAAGCTGCCGTTGCCTGTAAAACAGCCCTTGCTTAAGTTTTCTAATGGGATGTAAAGGACAGTTTATTTCTCAATATTGTCAAAGTTTTTACTCACGATGGTTTGCAGTTAAAAGGCAGCCAGTTCATTGTCTCGATTAGTGCCGTATATATTAACTAAAAGAGTGGGTTCTCCGCTCAGAAGTACTTTTAATATTATAAATCTACCATTTGTGTCAATGACTGATTCTTCAACAACACAATCAACAATCAACACAAAGTTATTCCTAATTAAAATCGTGACACCTCTTGCATTATTAGCCCCACGAGAGCAGATTTAGCATGGCACCCCATTCTCTTTGCCAGAGAACTTCATTCCCTTGGGTAGAATGTGTTCCAGAAGGAGAAGAGTAAATATTGTTCGCTGCTTACGCTTATGCCTCTCGTATTTAAAGAAATAAATTTACCTGTCACTATTTGTGATGACTTGATATGTGGAAAAGTCTAAATTTAGTAGAAGATGGATCTTTATATTCCCGGTACTTAGTAGACCCACAATTACAGTACAGCCCAAAAATAATGCACGCGTAAGAAGTGGCGCAAGAAGTTCTTGCGCCGCAAGAACACGCAAGCGGCAAAAAGAAGTTAAATTGCGCTTTTTCCGCAAGAAGTTCCAAACGCAAGGAGTTCAAAATCCTATCCGCAAGAAGACGCAAGAAGTTACGAGTCCTTCCGCAAACCGCAAATAACCGCAAGAAGTTTACACTAGTAGAATACATGTAGATTTAGAACCATGTTTACGGCAAACGTAATGTAATTCTGATTTCGCTCCTTTTTCTCTTAAGAGAAAGGGAAAAAAAAAAAACATTTGACTTTACTTCGAAAATGGCTTAAGGGAAGAAGGCAAAAGTTTGATTATTGCCGTTTAACGTTCGCATAAACATGGGTCTAAATCTCTCTGTTTTGCCAGATTGTCTTCTGTGTTTGGGATCGGCGGACATGTACAGCTGTATGTTATAGAGTTGCATGAGCGTGTAGTTTACCAACTGCGTAGGAGACGCTTATTAATAAGTTTATATTCAAGAAACTTGGATAAACAATTCTATCGGCAGAGAAAGAGTATTTTACCATTTGAATGAACGAGTTGTGTCAAGTAGAACCGGTGATATAATTTTTTTCGACAAGCTCTTCAGAACAAACATCTCGCCGACACGTGCCGAAACACAGAACTTTTCCTTGAAGTAAAAAAAAATAACTAAACGTGAGCAGCGCGCCATAGAAACTTTGATAAATAATTATTTGGTTTAAGAAAGAGCATTTTATCGTTTGAATGAACGATTATGACTCCGACTACAACTCCGACTCCGTCACTAGTGAAAACCAGCCTTTAGAAATAAACATCTTGCAAGCGACTTGCCGACGCGTGCAAAACACAGAACTTTTCGCTTCTTCTTCTCGTGGCATTCAATCGAAGATCCATTTAAAATCCAAGTGCTAACCAAATAATTTCCCAGAAATACAGCTTTCGAAGCGACCAGCATCCACGGATTTCGTGTGCTAAGAGCAACAGTCGCGCTGTTTTGTCCACGTTGATTGGATGCATTCCTTACCATCATCCAATCAGCGTGAAGTGACAGCGTGACTGCGGATGAGCTTTCAGAATGTCACAAACGCAAGTCGCTAGTCGCTCGAATGCTAAGCTTATAGCAAGGAGCATTCAAACATCTAACAAGAGTAGTTATATGGGCTCGCCTAGGGCCTAAAACCTCGATCTGATGTTGAGGTCTGATGGCTAAGGGTTGCGCAAGAAAAGACGTGTGAAGTGTGCGTGACGCCCTCACTTGCTTAGGAGTCACGCAACGAAGGGTCGCGCAAATAAAGTCACGTGATGTGTCATGCATAGCCTCCCGCGCTCACTCGCTCACACTCATGAATCACACAACAACATGTTTTTTAAAGAAAATTCGCATTTACTTTGTCTACTTAGCCACCTATTTACAAGTGGGAACGTGTGCTGCAATCCTATGACCAGCGTCCCTTTACAAAAGTTGTATCATGATTACATTAGATAAATCATAATGAGAAGCCTCAGTATACATTTGATGAGGATCGAAGTTTGCAATTGACTGTCTCATATTATGAAGTATTTTGTCTTCCGTGAGACCAAGTTCCACAATTATTAGATGACCATTGTTAGCGTCAAAGATTTCTCCGTAATATTCCTCATTGTCTAGTCTCCAAAATGGACGTTGATGCCATATGATTCTAAAGTTTTCTGCCACAAAACGAATTGAGAAGAAACAAAAAGAAATGTTTTCAAACAGACCTAAAAGTGGAAACATAAACTTAAATCTTATTCACTGGAGGCAGCTGATGAAAATTGATAATTATGATAAGTACTGAATCGTTGCTGAGGATCGTGTTGGGTGATTGAATCGTGTGCATTGCTTTCAATTTCAGTGATATCACCTAACATAATTGTTAATAAAGACCCTGTCGTGGCATCAATCATTTGTCCAAAATAAGTAGACCCTCTTTGCCAAAGTGGTCTCTCCCTCCATAGGAACCACACAGCTGGGTATTGTAAAACTGTTTCTGAGAAAAATAAATACTGTTATTGATAATGTTCCCATCCGTAGTACATTTGATAGCGATCGAAATAAAAAACATAAGTATCCATGTTCTCTTGTATAGTTGTCGGTTGGATTCCTAACGATACGGTCATGACATAACCGTCTATGGAGTCTCGAATTTGGCCCATCCATTCTCCATTGTCATCCCTCCAAAAAGGCCGTTCACGCCAAATATGCCTTACTCTAGACATAAACTGTTCGGAAAACTCGTTTGCAGGACTCGGGGGTGGGGTTTCTTCTTGCATTATCTCCTCACTTAACAGAGAAAAGAAGTCCTCACCTTCAAAATTTGCTTCATCCATTACGATCTCTCCAGTTTCTGTTAACTGAGTCCTGCAGTGAGGACAAGTTACTGGATTGTTTTGGTTGCGGCACGTACCGACCCATGTCGAAAAACAGTCATTGTCGATTGGCTTGCGACAGCATTGAAGGAGGAAAGGTTCTGCGGCTTCCGACAAACAGACGATGCACTTGTTTTCTGACATTTCGGCCATTGCTTTTCTTGAAATGAGTATATATTTTGAACGTAAGTTCTTTTCAGACCCTAAGTTTTATAAAGTTTTCTGTAGTTATCTGGAAAAGTTTTATTTACTAACTTCGACTATAGTGAACAATAGCGTTCAATTGGATGTAAGTGGAGACAACGGTCTTCACTTACTTCTCAAGAATTACGGACGCTTTGTCATTAAGACCTACAATAACATTTAACTCGATAGTCCAGGTATTCGACTAGTGAACGATAGCGTTCAATTGAAGCTGTGTAAGTGGAGACAATGGTCTCCACTTACTTCTCAAGGTTTACCGCCGCTTTGTCATTAAAATCCACAACAACATTAAACTCGATGCTCGACTGCACTTTTCGAAACGTGTTGTGTTTTGATTAAACAACTTTCCCAACAAAAGGTAGGACGTATGAATGGGCAATAACATAGTTACCCGTAAAACAACCTTATTAAAAAGTGTCGTTTTCCCAAGTGAGTTTGGATTTCTATGTTTTCTGAGATTTCAACCACTGCTTTTCTTGAAATGAGTATATATTTTGAACGTAAGTTCTTTTCAGACCCTAAGTTATCTGGAAAAGTTTTATTTACTAACTTCGACTATAGTGAACAATAGCGTTCAATTGGATGTAAGTGGAGACAACGGTCTTCACTTACTTCTCAAGAATTACGGACGCCTTGGTATTTAAACTCACAATAACATTAAACTCGATGCTCGACTGTACTTTTTGAAACGTGATGTTTGAACAACTTTCCGAACAAAAGGTAGGACATATGGATAGACAATAACATAACTACCCGTAGACAACCTAAGTAAAAAGATTTCAACCATTTCTTTTCTTAAAATGAGTTTATATAATATATATTATAAACGTAAGTTCTTTTCAGCCCCTATGTTTCATAAACATTACGCTTGTTTTCTTTGCCTGTATTTGTATCAGTAATCGGTGGCCAGGAAATCAAATCTTCCCTCATTGTAACAAAATCAGTAACCCGGGTTCTGTTAGAAAGCTTCATATTTGAAGTGCGTTGATAAAAAGCGGTTTTGCCAACATTGCAGGGAAGAAATATTAGTTTTACGAGTCTAAAAGTTGGTTTCCTCGGCATTAGGTTTTATTTCATTGCGGTTTCTCATTGCACCTTACAATAGTCAAAGGTATTGTCATTTAATTGAATGAGCTGTAAGTGGAGATGCTTTTCATATTAAATGACCGTCTTCTCTTTAAAAATAAAATTGCTGTGATAACGACTTATTTTATGCAGGTACAAGTTCGACTTGGAGAATCATTCGGCTAGCACGAAAATGAACAGGAAAGAATGTAAGAAAAAATGGCGTCAGGCTAATGCGGAAAGACTTCGCATTTATCAGCGAAATTATCGCGCAACGCATAGAGAAGAAGGCAGGTGGTACATGCAAAAGTACAGGGCGCGAAAGAGAGAAATGATGGTCGGCGAGGGAGACAATACTACACAGCAAGCCGTGGAAGCGTCGGCAACGGATCTAATGCCTGACTCGTCAACGAGTCAGATACCCAAAACTTTTGACTGGTTCGAGGACATTATTGACAATTCTGCAAATCACAGTGTACTGGCATCAGAGATAAAAAGTAGTCCAAGTATGGAGAGCAGCATTGCTGACATGAAAGCTGAACTCGTGCTTTTAGAAGACAACAATTTCTTTTTAGACTGATACTTGTACATAAATAATTACTGGTCGTGTGATGTTTTGAACATTTTTTTTCTAAATCTAGTCTTTTTCTTAGAATCTTGGCTTCTAATTGTTTATTTTTATGTAAAATGAGTTTGTTTTGACAATTTACTCGGCTAAAATGGTCACCTGACCACGCTCTAAATTGAAAGAAATATCATCATTTAAGTTACAAGATGTAAACGGAAAGACTTCACATTTATCAGCGAAATTATCACTCAACGCATAGAGAAGAAGGCTGGAAGTACATGCAAAAGTACAGGGCGCGAAAGAGAGAAATGATGGTCGGCGAGGAAGACAATATTATACAGCAAGCCATGGAAGTGTTGTCAACGGATCCGACCATGTCTCAAACGTTCGTACAGGAGTTTGTGTCAACCCGAAGTGGACTGCTGCCTGTCTCAACAACGGGTCTGATACCTGAAACCTTTGACCGGTTCGAGGCCATTATTGACATTTCTTCTAATCGCACTGTACTTTCATCGGACATAAAAAGTTGTCCAGGTATGGAAGCAACATGGCTAACATGAAAGCTGAACTCGCGCTTTTAGAAGACAACAATTTCTTTTTAGACTGATTCAGTTTTACAACCATTAGTTAGTGTTTTGTAAACCTGGGTTATGACAAAACACTTTCGACAGACGCTTTTGAAAAGTAAACGGAGATGCTCGTTTCTTACACGTTTTACAAATTGGAGAATAAACAACAATTCACAGTTCAAACCTCGTCTTCGCTTTCAACACAATATTTATTTTAACCCAAGATTGTTCAATGTCGAATGCTAAACGTTTAATGTCTTGTACATAAATCATTACTGGTCGTGTGATGTTTTGGACAATTTTTTTTCTAAATTAAGTCTTTTTCTTAAAATCTCGCCTTCTAATTGTTTATTTTTATGTAAAAGGAGTTTGTTCTGATCATTAAAGTTACAAGATGTAAACGTGCTAGAAAACGCTCATGTTGTCGTTCAAAACCTTACCCGGCTATGTGCCGTTCTAAATGGGGATTCTGAAAATGTTTTATTCTATTGTCATTATTTCCAATTTTGCCTAGTCCCAGTCCCTCTCTAATGGATATACGTTGTAATTGAAACAAAATAAATAAATCCTTAAAGCCCCGTTTAATTCTCTAAACCTGGCAGTTACAGCCATTGGAATAAAACAAAACTTAGTCAAGGATTACAACTTCAAACTATTGTAAATTTGGTTCCAAATTTATATAAATAATTGGGCGTGGCAGGTCACGTGACCGAAGAGCAAAGTTCTTGAAACCAAAAATAAAAAGCTTTTTTGAAATACTTCACTCTATACAAGTTTAATAGTGATCGCTTAAATGTGTTAAAAAATAAATATGTTAAAATATAGCGAGACCCCATCCTTAATTCACTTGAGTTCTTGGCCTGCATGGTTTTCTGAAAATCCTAGAGGTAAAAGGTACTCCCCTTTCCAAAGCATAGTGGGACAAATGTCCCATCTCTCAAGGTGGCCTTCCCTAATTGTTCTGGAAAAATTTTGTACAAGTGATGTTTGGGAGGAGTTTCTTCATCAACGCATCAAAGTAAAACAAAAACAAAGTAAAGCATCAAAATAAAGAGTCTGAGTCTTTATATATAACGTTTATTGAATAACACTAACTCCAAAGTGAGAAATTATTACAATTTTAACTTTTTCTTCGCCTGCATGATTCTTTTCACAATCTTTTCTGTTAGCGTCTTGTTCCCTGGTAACTTTTCGATGGCCTTGATCATTTTAGCGTCGGCTTTCCACTTATCTCTCAAATTCTTAGCGTGACTGTAATCGATATCGTGCTGTTTGGAAATCTTGTCCAGTCGATTGATGCCCGGATCACCTCGTTTCAGTCTCTTGGCTAACTTGGTACCAGGCCCCATGTACTGATAACCAGGCCAGTGAAATTCAATCCCCGTTTTGCCCAGCCATTTTTGAATGTCGAAACCACGACCACGTTGACGATGCTTGCGCGTACGGGTCTTAGGTCGTGTCATAATCGTGTTGTAGATTTCTTCTCAGTTTCTTTCCTTGGGCCCAGTCTTCCCAACCACTCGTAGGTTTTAAGCGTTCGGCTTCGTTTTTACGTTTACCCTTGCCTTTGCGCTTGTCTTTGCCCAGGAGAATGTCAGCCTTTCTTAGGAGCGTTCCCAGATCAGAGTCAGGTGGAGTGGGTGTTTTAGCAGTGGGTGACTTCTTTTTAACACCTGACGTAGACGGTGTAGCTTCTTCCTTGATCTTCTGTGTTTTTGTACCTCGAGAAGTGTTCTTTATCAATTGTTTGAACATGGTTTCCAGCGGACCCTTCACCAAATCTCCTTCTTCCTCATCCTCCTCTTCGCCGACATCAGTACTATTGCTCGACAAAGGACCAATTTGTCTGATACGTTTGGTTAAACGACCTCTCTGACGTGCTAAAGGTTTAATTTTCTTGATGGCAATTGAATCTGGAATCGATTTATCACGGAGTATCGCGTGACTTTCGGCAGCCAATCGACCCGCCTTGTTCAACAAAGCATTGTCGGTGATTTCTCCTTTGTAATACTGAGCCAATTGCTCAAACTCTTTTGTGGGTACCATCATTACTTCTTCTGTCATGCTCGAAATGCTCACCCAATAAGGTCTCGTAACAATCTTGCCAATATCTCACTTCTTCTTGTTTCTTTTCAAGTTGTAGACAAAGACTATGGATGGTTTTCTTGCCTTCGCTACACTCGTCGCACAGCGTGATGGTTTTACCGGGCGGTGTGATCTCTCGCTTCGTTTGACACGATTCGCAGAAGTCCTCGTACTTTAAAGCCATGTGTTCTTGGTACAAACTGTTGTATTTTCTATTCAAAAACTCCGTTTTTTCTTTGAGTTCGTCTTCACGAGCGTTGGCAGCTTGCAGGAGCTGTACGAGTCTCGTCAAGGTGTCGTTGCCTTGCGTCTCTTTGCCGTTGGATTTGGTAACAACTTCTTTCAGAGGTGGTGGATAAGGCCCACATTCGTCATAACCTTGCAGTGGATAACCTTTGTCATCTCTGGTGTTTAACATCCACATGCTCGGAACACCTCCTTTAAACCTCGCCAGAATCCACTACCTTTTTGTTCTCGGAGATGTGCTCTTCGCCTCTTGACAGAGTTTCTGCGTTTCCCCACCTCGCGTAGCGTTGTCTTATAGCGTTGCAGTTTAGCCATGGTGATCGGGTGAACGGCAATTCTGTTTCGTAATAGGTTGAGAACCATTTCGCTCATGGCATTAATTTGATCTGCATTAGCATGTTCTAACATCTCCTGTCTCCTGTTTCGATTGGCCTCTTTTAGAATAGCCTCCAAGAAAGGCCGCTGTCTGCGTAATCGAATCATACTTCCCACGGTGCAGGACGTCTGTTGTAATTGCCTGGGACACCCTTTGCCCCCATTCTCTTATACCTCTTGTCCTTTCCGAGCTTGTACCCGATCTTTGCTGCGTTCTTGAGAACAGTCAACAGTGCACCACCGTGTTTTCTCTTATCATGTTGACGTCGAGTCCGTGTTCCGCTTCGCTGTCTACTTCTTTTCTTGGTCTTTGGTTTATTTTTCATCTCCGACGTTTACGCGAAGCAGCTTGCAAACCCTTTTTCATGCCGTAACCCGCTGCACCAGAGATTCCACCTAGCGCTGCCGCCTTCCCTGCTGCAACTAAAGCTGGAATGAGAGCTGCCAATGGAAACAACCCCCCTTTTTGTGTCTTCCTACGTCTCCTTGGTTTTCTACGAACTGTTCGCTTGCTCTTCATGGCACATACTACCACTCACACGAAAGTGCTCCTGCTTTTATCGACGTGGTCGTAGCGAAATCGCTGTTCGTATTCTTGTACGCACTTGTCAGACACCGGGGGTGTAAAGTCAGTGATTGTGTCATCTAAGGTTTGCATCTTGATCAAAAATCCTTCAAACTCCTCCATCGGAAGCCCTCGCACGTAGGTTCTCAATTCGATCAATGTTTTGTCATAAGTGGTGTAGGCAGAGCGACACATGTCGATTTTGAATGAAAACTTTTTGAAATCGTTCCATCCCTTAATCACAGTTCCAGCGGCAGTTAAACAGGCAATCAGGAGACTGTTTTCCAAGACGGATCCTACGACGATGCCTGCTGCCACGATGATTAATGCCAAAGCGTTCAAACAACTGTGACACCACTTAAAGTGGTAAAACATTTGGCAATGACACCACCACTGACGGTGGTAAAAGGCAAACAAACCATCCAATCGGTACAGTGAATCTTTGTTTACCAACCGGGCACTTTTCTTGGATCCGTTCATTAGAGATACGGTAGTGATTGAATCTTGCGAAGAATTCATCATGACGTCTCGATGAATTTGTGACATCGCATACATCCTTCGTGCTTTAAAAGGTGGCTGAGAATCCTTTGATCGTCTGAACTGCCAGGATGTAAATCCAAGACCATGTAGCCAAACGGACGTTCTGTCAAACATTGAAACGTCTCTTGTAAAACTTGCCATTGGGTGGGAAACGCCTGCAACAGTAAATTTCTCATGCCTAATTGATCACGTGGATTTTTGAAGGCTACGATGTAGTGGGCGTTCCTGGAAATACTCTTAGCATATTTTCCCGGTGGAAACATGTCTTGACACAAATAGAGAACGGTGACGTTCTGATGATGAGAATGTTTGGTGAACAGATCCAACACCCGTTTATCGTTTCCTCCTTCGGCCATGAGATCGTCTAACACGAGTAATCCTCCTTTAGGAAACCACGTTTTCAATTGATCTGTGTCAGGAATACCTTCGTGAAACTTGATCCCCTGTTCTTTCATGGGTTGAAACCCGTCTTGCCACACCCCGTAGCAGTAATGTATTTGGGAGGGTGTGGTACGAAACAAATTGAGGTTGTTCAGTAAAAGGTTGGTGGTAAACACTGTCTTGCCACACCCTGAAGGACCCACCACCAACAGACTAGAAGGGGTGTGAAATCGAAAAGCCTCGCGTCGTTCCATACGTCCAAATGACTAAAGGTGCATGGGTATGTTGCTTTTGATACCACATGGAAAAATTGACCCTGCGGGGAATCGATCTCTCGAGTCAAGGATAATAACCATTGTACTAGACGATCATCACGCAGAACATGTTTTCAACCATATTTTATTGTCAAACTAACAATCATTACACTAAATGTCTCTGGAGATGTTTCACTTTACACACTTTATTCCATTCTAACTCTTTCTCGATCAACTTCTTTAACATCTGGCCTATTTTGTGATCGTTGTCTACATAATCATGTTTCGAGAAACGCCTCAAGAACTCGTTCATGCTTTGACCTCTCGCTCCGTCTTTTAAATAGAACAAGGTGTAATCACCACAGCTTTTACTGTAAATCGATTGCAGAGACTGTCCATTGTAAATCACATATTTCCATTGACTTTTTAACCAGTCTTGCAAGGGCTCTGTTGTCTCGTAAGACTCTAAAGGTAAGGCGTAGCTGTCCATCACCTCGCACACATTCCCACTATGAGTCCAAAGCGCCAACCAATGTCGGCCCGGTCTATCGTGAGAATCCGTGTTCACAATGTACCCACGAGGCTCTTTCCTGAATGGTCGACGTGGTAATCGGTCGCAAGCCACCGTCCCGTAAAAGTAGGGTTTCAAGATGGCATCTGCTGTCGCTAAATGATCCAGCTGCACGTTATTCAGAGGAACTTTCTCCATTAGCGTTGGTAAATGTCGTACAACACGGCTTTGTTCTTGTCTATTTCCAAGAGGTTCTCAAACTCTCCATACAGGATGACAGTGATGTTGTTCCCTGGTGGTGCGCCGAAGTTCAGCACAATCTGTAACTCTCCTGACTGCTTGGGGTTCAACACAGGACTGTCCAAACACCCATTGGCTGCATTGTCAAATACAAACAGTGTGCAATTCTTGCCTTGACCCCAGTCTTCACTTCTCATCATGTTTCCTTGATGCTTGCACAAACATCCTGTGGCTTGTAAGAACTGATAGTAACCTCTCAAATCTTGGGTACTGTTGTTGTGTGCTAGTTCCAGGGTCTCGTAAGGGTACTCTTCACCTCTGACCAGTTGCTTGATGTTACTCACACCAAACTTCTGAAAGCAGAATGGGTCACGTGCCACATTACCATTGAAGGCATCTGAATGCACAAGCCCCACGATGACTCTGTTAGGAATTCTGCCTTGAAATAAATTGTTGCACTCGTATCTTTGCTGGTTTCCTTGCATGTTGAAGGTCCTAATTTCACTTCTCACGGTCGGGTAAGCCACTATACTTCTGTTGACGTTCATTTTCGTCATCAACTCTCGGTAGACGCTGGGGTTGAGCCTTACTTGACACAGGTACATTCAGGTACATTCTTACTTTGACATTTTCGTGCGTCAATCTTCCAGCTTCATTCACACTATTCAAGAACAAATTGGAAGAATTAAAGTACATCTGGATTCCAATCTGTACCCCTGGTACCAGCAATTTGTTCAAGTGGAACACCTCAATGTGGGGTGTAAACCTTAGCACGTGTCGTTTTCCATCCGTGTAATTGTCTTGTTCTGCTTTCATGAGTTTCACCGAGGCTTGTTGGTTGGAGGACAGTGCTTGGAAAGCCTCGTGTCCATCTCCGTCGGTGTTTGTGTTGTTTGCAGTCAATTGTGTTGGAAAGTCCAAGGCGTTGTACCAACCTTGAGGTTTTAGCACGGTTTCTCCATCATCTCTGTTGTAGTTGAGCAATGTTTCCAGGTATGCTTTGTAATGATAGGTGTCAGTTTGAGGACTGATCAAGGTACCATTGAGTCTCACACTGATCTGTTTAAACAAAGTGTGTGCCAAATTGTTTGTGGGCCAGAGTCTCGTGGCCTCCACCACGTTATCACCATTGGCCAGTTTTAGCGCCAGCTCAATCTCAAAGAAACTTCGACTGAGGTCCACGTAATCTTCTTGAGGATCCACTTGGAATTCCACGGGGTTGATGCCTGTCGTGTAGGTCTGAATGGGTACGATGCGATAACTGGACATGCTAAGATCAGTGGGTGGAACGTTGAACAGGCTCAGTTGAGGATTCATGACTGATTTGGAACCCGCATGTAACATTGCTCCATCTACCAAGGTATCGGTCATTTTCTTCTTTTCCTTTGTCCTCTCGCTAAGATGTGATCCCAATCGTAGCCAACAGGTTTACTGACCGGGACCAATCCATCTGCCTTTTTGTACCTTTCGGTGACGTTTCGAGGTGTGTGGGAGCACTTCACGACGTAACCCTGACAACCCTTTTCTAGATTTGACGAGTCTCGAGCTTCTGGAGTACACTGGATTCATTAGTCGCCGAAGATGTCGTTGAATTTTCGCTTGATGTTTCTATCTAGGACTTCGTAAGCTTTACGTTTCACAGCTCGCTTGGCGCTCCGTGTTGCACCCTCTTTTGCCTTTCGAATGCGATCTCGAACACCGCGACCGCTTTTTAATCCTTTCAGACCTCCCATAACACTCTCTTTCAGCAGTTCTTGCACAAAGCCACCTCCGTCTTGTGGGTCAGGTTTGAATCGTGTTAAACTTCCACCTTTCATGCTCGTTTGAAGTGGAGAGTGAGAATTGTGTTTCCTTCACCAAATTCGGTCAGGTGACCTGTTGTCTCCGACACTTGCGTCTCAATAATGTCCAGCAGGTCCTTGCGCAACGGAATATATTGAATGTGAAGCGGTTCAAAATAATGACTTCCATCCCCTGTCCGTCGATAATTGACCTCTCGCAATAGATCCGTGACTTGATTTCCAACCACTGAACTTCCTCCCACGTCGGAATAGATGAACAGGGAACGTGATGTCGAACCCACCACGTTTTGAAAGGCTTTGTTGAGATTCGTGAAGCGCCAATCGCAAGTAACACTCAGATGAAAAAGGTCCTCTGCTATCATCCAAAACAGAGGGTCTCCCCTATCGTTTTCCAGATCGTGTGTCATCGTTTCTAAATTGGGAACTGTGTCAGTAAAAAATTCTTGACGTAAATTGGGTCCCAAATCATAATTTCCAGGGCTTCTCTCCTTGAACCATCCCATCTTTAAGGCCAACATCTTATTGATCTTCAATGCTGGTGAGTAATTGGAGCGGACATGTGTCGCTTTGTTATCCGTCAACAGATCGTCTCCATCCCAACGAAATTTCACGTACGTTCTCTTTCCATCGGATGCTGTGTAGCTGCTACCGAGATGGGGTCCTCCGTAATTCAAGATGCGACGCTGCTCGAAAAATGTCACCATACTTTTCATAAAACCAACACCATCAATGTACTGGACCACGGCTCTGAGATCGTTAGGGTCGTAGTGGGCTCTGCCAAACTTTAACGCATCGGAAGGGTATTTCATGATCCAATCCACGGTAAACAGGATTTCGTTTCCGTCGACCAACTTGGGGAGATGAACTTTCACATCTGGTAGAGAGATGCTACTCAATCCCACTTTCCAACTCGATCCTTGCAACCTGATGGGATGGGGTAAGCGTATCTTGAAATAATTGCTTTGGTTCTGCGGAAACTCCGCGCGGTTGCTGTGACTAGGTAAGGTAATGTAAAACTCTCCACTCATCCTCAAAGCTTTTTTATGTCCTTCTTGTCAATCCAACTGTCGTATTTATCTGGCCAGCCTTTCCAGCGTACAAGCAATTTATTCCCTTTTCGTTTCAACACTTTTTCCACTCGATACAAATCGTCATCTGATACGGTGACCTTCTGTAAGTCTTGAGAATAAAAGGTTCCTTCCAAAGGTGTGTCATCCATCTCTTTGATTTTATAAGTGACCACACTTCCAGGGACGACTCTGGATACTATAAACACTTCTTCCATCCAGCCCGGTAGGTAACCTTTCTTAAAGGTTCTAAACTTCTTATTGAGTCTCACATGATCATTTACTTTAAACTTTGGCTTAAGGCGTTTGCCGTTCAATCGTTTAGCGTATAAATTGCCCCAAACTTCTTCCTCGTTATGTGCATTCACTCTCTCCGGTGCCATCTTGATGCTACGATGATACGAGCGATTGTAACCCAAGACCAAATCTTGTAACATGGGTAAGAATGTCAACGTATTCTTGATAGTAAAATATCGATATAATCTTTCTTTTAAAGTGCGATTGAATCGTTCCACGACGCTGGCTTTGCTGTCTCCTCTGGTGGAGAAATGATGAATGCTTTTCCCTTTCATCAAAGCTTGAAAATGTTTATTGTAAAATTCTTTGCCGTCGTCTGTTTGTAGATTCTGAGGTTGTCGACCTTGGCTTCGTTTCAAAATCTTCTCGAAGGCAGCCGTCACGTCTTTTCCAGTCTTGGACTTGATGGGTTCTACCCAGGCATACTTTGAAAACACGTCGACCACTGTCAACAGGTATTTGTAATCACGATTGTATTTGGCAATGTTGATCACTTCGATCAGATCCGCCACCCATTGTTCGTCCATACCAAACACCATCACAGGGAGAGTGGGAAAATGTCGCTTACGCGGTTTGTGCAAGCTGTAACCCAAATCACGCTCAAGTGTCTCTCGTACTTTGTTGGCAGGTAGGTGTTGAGCTCGAGCGAAACGGGACACACCTCCCAAACTACCAGGTGCTTTAGGATCATGGTACTTTTGAAGCAAGTCCTTCTTCCTTTCTTTCTTGGTTGTTTTCTTGGAACTTTTCATAACAGAAGCAAACATAAACTAAACGTAGAGGGGATGCAATGGGAGTATTTGTTTTCTATTATTTGGTACCAGTGGTATGCATTTTCCTGGTGTTTTAACCACATGACAAAGACCACGTAGCGAAAGGGATATCCTTCTATTCCAATTCTCTGAAACACTTCTCTGGGATAAGCCCGAGTGAATGGAATGACTATATCTTTTCTCGAAGACACATTTGCACAGGTAACAACTCCATATCCATTTCTCTCTGTGCAACAAACTCGCACAGCCTAACAAAGTGAACAACACCATAGTGAACTTTCAAATGATTTTTATTTTCAAACAGACCTTATATCATGTTTACAATGCTTTTAAGACTGACCAATGAGAAACGTCTTTGTCTTTTATTCAACCAGTTAACGATACTCAACCACTGTATTCTTTCACATTTTCTGGTGAGTAAGTTGGTGCACAATCGTAACCTCTTGAACAATGCTGTCTACACTTACTCATTAACATACCAATAGATCTGTCTCCATTTGCACATTAACATATGAATAGATCTGTCTCCACTTACACATTAACATATCAATACCATTGTTTCCTCTTACAGAGCTGCAATTGAACAATGGTGTCTACACTTACTCATTAACATACCAATAGGAAGGAGAAATATATAACACTTACCTACTTATTTCAATACATTCAGCTTCAACATGACTAACCTTGAAGATGATGCAGAACTAAACCGATGCATGGACAAATGGGAAGATGACATCATCTTAAATCAATGGATGGATAAATTTGAAGAAATGGCTGAGGAAGACGTCAATAAACTGTTGAGGGAAACCACTGACGGCGTAGAACGTCAACTAGCTCACCAAGAGCAGATAGACGGCAGTCTTGCATCGACAGAACCTGGCCGTTTTATTTTCACCTTAAACCCATATGTGGATCGTCACAGTGAGAAGATGGGTGTTCGAGAGCGTCATTATACTGCCAACTTGCGTCAGATGGGAAATTTTATCCCTCAACAAAGATTATCCGCTGCTTTACAAGATAGTGTGTACAGAGCCTTGCAGAATTTGATTGTTCGTGAAAGGATCCCCGACCAAGACCGAGTCTATTTCAATTTAAGCAGCAACCGTTTGACCAATAGTTACGGTTATCGTGGTTTATCTGCCAGTGAATGGTTGAACGGGAGTGAAAGAGTGGATAACTTATTGCAACAGATGTCACGGATGTTGAACTCGAATGAAAACTTTGAAATGAACGACTCGTTTCAGTTGTCCTTCACCCACGTACGTGGTGCTCCAAAAGGTAGTGGTAGGAAACGAAAACTGAAACCAGGCCACACCCACCCTGAAACTTTCAAGAGGATCAAGCGATCGGTCATTAGTATCAAGAACAAAGATCAACTGTGTTGTGCCAGAGCGATCGTGACGGCCAAAGCCAAGGTGGACAATAATCCCAGTTGGTATGGGTTTCAGAAGGGGACGAATATCCAAAAAGAGCAGGCTCTCTTACTTCATTACAAGGCTGACGTACCCTTTGATCCATGTGGCTACGATGAATTACAAAAATTTGCTTTGACGCCAGAATTGTACGAGTACCAGCTTCTTCTCGTAGATGCCACACGCGGCTACCATGTCACGTCGTTTGGACCACCCCAAGAGGAACAATTAGTTCTCCTCTACGACGAGGATCACTATGATGTCATCACGTCACTGCCAGGATTCTTTGGTCAGAGTTATTTCTGCGCTCGTTGTTTCCAACCGTACAACAATGAAGGACAACATGCCTGTAAGAACAATCCCGAACATTGCCCAGTGTGTTTGCAAACGGGATGTCCGGACTACACGGAGGCCAAGTGTCGAGGACATCGTGCAAGTCTTCCTTGCGGTTCTTGCAAGCGTGTTTTTCACGGCGAAACGTGCCTACAAAACCACCTGTCGCGCTCGTACAATGGTCAACCAGCAGACGTCAAACATGTCAGTGTGTGCACACAGCGCCGCAAGTGTACAGAATGTCAAAAGTTGTTAGTAGGGTTCAAGGAGCAGAAAAACCATGAATGCGGATACATCGAGTGTCCTTCTTGCAAAGAGTATGTCGAGGCTGCCACCCACCAGTGTTACATTCAAGTGGTTAAATCGCCTCAGGAGGAACAGGAGAGAAAAAAAAAAAAGAACAAAACGAAAAACAAAACAGCCAAACGCGGAGCTACTGCAGGTTTGGCGACGTTAGAAGCAAATGGGGAAGGTATGGGTGTGGACAACGACGATGATGACAAACCACCCCTCCACGTCTTTTTCGACATTGAGGCCATGCAGGACACTGGACGCCATATCCCCAACCTGCTGATCTCCGAAACCGAACATGACGACAGACCCTTTCGTTTCAAAGGGGAGCATTGTGTTCGAGATTTTCTCGAATGGTTGGACACCCTAACAGAAGAATATACGCGACCCATAACAGTGATCGCCCACAATTTCCAGGGGTATGACGGTTACTTCATTGTGGATGAGTATCACAAGCAGCATCGAATCGTTGAACAGATCCGTAATGGGGCTAAACTTCTTCAAGTCACCTTTGATTGCATCCGCTTCATCGACTCTCTCTCTTTCTTTCAAATGCCTCTCTCTGCTTTCCCCAAGACCTTCGGCTTAACAGAACTGAAAAAGGGGTACTTCCCGCATCTTTTCAATATCCCTGAAAACCAAGAGTACGTGGGAAGCATTCCAGAAAAACACTATTACATGCCAGAGTCTATGTCGGTAAGTGGACGTAAAAACTTCGAAAAATGGTACGACGAGCAAGTGGAGAAGAATGTTGAGTTTGCCTTCCAAAAGGAGTTAGTGGAGTACTGTGAGTCGGATGTCAAGTTGCTCAAACAAGGCTGCCTCACGTTCAAGAGAGTATTCGAAAAAGAGGCAAAGTTTAACCCGTGGAACCACATCACAATCGCTTCCGCCTGCAATCGAGACCTGCGTCAGAACCGTATGCAGCCCAACACCATTGCTTCAGAACCCTTGTACGGATGGAGCATGAAGACCAATCAGTCCAACGTTGCACTGGAATGGTTGTACTGGCAAGAACATTGTTTTCCGAAGACCACAGGTCAATACAATCGCATTCGACATACAGCCAACAAGGGAGAATACAAAATCCCGAACAGTCGCTACAAGGCAGATGGCTACGATGAACTCACCAACACCATCTACGAGTTCCACGGGTGTTTCTGGCACGGTTGCCCAAAATGCTTTCCCAACCACACCGAGTCTCACAAACGTCTCGAAGATCGTTGTTTTGAGAATGTGTACCGATGCACCCAAAAGAAGATGCAGTACCTCAGAGACAAAAACTACAACGTGGTCGAAATATGGGAATGTCAATGGAAGCAAATGAAAAAGGAGAGAGAGGACATCAGAAACTTTGTAAACACACTCGACTTTGTAGAGCCCTTAGAGCCCAGAGATGCCTTTTGTGGTGGACGCACCAACGCTGTAAAGCTTTACCACCTGGCTGATGTTGACAATGGGGAACAGTTGAGGTACTACGACTTCACGTCATTGTATCCCTACGTGAACAAGAACGGGAAGTACCCCATAGGACATCCGACAATAGTGAGCCAACCAGAACATACAGATATCACCCAGTTCTTTGGCATCGCAAAGTGCACTGTCTTACCCCCAGAAAAGTTGTACCATCCTGTCTTACCACTCAGACAAAACGGTAAGTTGACCTTCCCTCTGTGTGCCACCTGTGTAGAAGAAGAGATGGAGAAACCCATGCTTGAGCGAAGCCATATTTGCAGTCACACTACTCAACAACGTCAGCTAACAAGCACGTGGTGTACCCCAGAATTGGAGAAGGCCGTGGAGAAGGGTTACGTGATTCTCAAAATTCATGAAGTGTGGCATTTTACGCAGACCAAAAAAGGGTTGTTCGAGCCGTACGTAAACACCTGGCTGAAAATCAAGGAAGAAGCCAGCGGTTGGCCAGGCCATGTCGGAAACGATCCTATCAAGCAAAAGCAACATTTGACAGCCTACGAAACCAAAGAGGGTATCAAGCTTGACCGTGCCAAACTGAAAAAGAATCCCGGGCTGCGTACCCTAGCCAAAATGATGCTCAACTCGATGTGGGGTAAATTTGGTCAGAGAACAAACAAGACGAAGGTCCAAGAATTTTACGATCCTCAGAAGTTTGCAGCCTTTCACGAAAGTGATCGATATGATATCCGGTACGTGAGTGTGTTAACAAAAGAGCGCGTGGAGATCCACTACCGACACGAGAAAGAAGACGATCCTATCTCGCCCAATCTGAACATCTTTGTGGCCTGTTTCACTACCTGTTGGGCCTGTCTTCGCCTCTACGAAGCCCTCGACTTGTTGAAAGAGCGTGTGGTCTACTTCGACACTGACAGTGTGGTGTTCATACATAAGCCTAACATGCCAGATCCACTGCTGGGTGACTATCTTGGCGATTTCAAAGATGAAATAGGTGAAGGTGATTACATTGTGGAGTTCGCTTCCAGGGGTCCGAAGAATTATGGTTACATGACCAAGAAAGGTAAACAAGAGTGCAAAGTACGCGGCATCTCCCTTAACAGCAAAGGGTCTAAACAGCTAAATTATAAAGTTCTGTGTCAGAATGTTCTCGATGAAATTCAAGAACCGTTGGAGACTGGGGCCAGGCAAACCAATGTAGTCAAATCTCACCATATTGTACGTCACGCCAAAGACTACGCTCTGGAGACGGTTCCACAAACCAAAAAGTATCAGCTGGTGTTCAACAAGAGAGTGATCGATCCCTGTAATTTCATGACCTACCCTTATGGCTATGAGCGCTGCATTGAAAATGATATTGAAATGGCTGAGCTGTTGTGTGATTTGTAAAGGGACGCTGGTCATAGGATTGCATGGATTTTAATGACAAAGCGGCGGTAAACCTTGAGAAGGCTAGTAAGTGGAGACCGTTGTCTCCACTTATACAACTTCAATTGACAGCAAGTAGGATGACTCACTCTTCTAGTTGAGCTTCGACGCGATTGAGATGACAAGTTTGTTGGAAAGACGAAAGCGGTTGTTGGCGCCACTGCGGTTTGAGATGCCGAGCAGAGCTAGAACGTCGCATCGTGTCTTCATGGTTGATAAAGATGGCGTCCTCTCAGTGAAGAGAGAAGAGTGCAACATGGGTTACGATGAACTGAAAGACAGCAAGGGCGATATCCCTGTGATGTCGAGGATCGAGTACTCACCCAGCGAAAAAGAAGTCGATTTGTACGAGGACATGTTGACTAAGAGAAAGTGGGTCCACAGAGGATTGATTGCAGAGGGGTGTGATTCAATCGGTCCATTCTCAAGAGAAGACGTTTACACATTGGACAGGAGCTGTCAAGGGGACATGGATGTCTACCACAAAGAGAAGAAAGAAGAAGACGTTCAACCCTACATTTACCCGAGACTGAGAATAGTAGATGAGGTGGAGGAGAGGGAGGTGAAAAGGCAGAAGGTTGATACCCCCTGTTGCTCATTGCATGGGAAGAGGGAGATGGCTATCAAAGAAATCGAGACGAAGAACGGTCCAGCCCAGCTGCATTATTGCCCTGAGGAGGGGTGCGTGGTTTCCTGTTTTGGAACCAACGAGGAGCGTGACACGTTTTTGGATGCTGTTGCACGCAGTCTGCATTTTGAGTATCGAAAAAAGGACTGTCCTTTGAGATGCTTCTGTGACGAGATGCTGCTGTTGAAGTTGTCTAGATCGGAGAAGAACCCCAACTGGTTGTACTTTTGCTGCCGCAAACGGACGTGTAACATGTTCCAATGGGGTGACGACTGGCCTCACAAAAAAGTGTTTGAAAGAGTTTAAAATGTTTTGCAATGAAACAAAACGGCTCTTTAAGGGACGCTGGTCATAGGATTGCAGCACACGTTCCCACTTGTAAATAGGAGGCTAAGTAGACAAAGTAAAAACATGTTTTTGTGTTATTCGTGAGTGTGAGCGAATGAGCGCGCGAAACTATGCGTGACACATCACGTGACTTTATTTGCGCGACCCTTCGTTGTGTGACTCCTGAGCAAGTGACGGCGTCACGCACACTTCACACGTCTTTTCTTGCGCAACCCTTAGCCATCAGACCTCAACATCAGATCGAGGTTTTAGGCCCTAGGCGAGCCCATATAACTACTAACAAGCATTTTCGTCAGTTTAATGGACGGCCGTTGTTAGTGAACATCAAAACAGCGTGGTACAAAATATCTTGTTGTCATAAATTAATCATGATGTGATGCGGTCGCGGTCAATTTACGGCCGTGAATACTCGATGAAAGGTTTTCGCATGGGTGAAAACAAATGTTTATCGAAAAGTAACTTCTGTATGAAGCGAATAACTCTTGACCGGATACCTTCGAGACGATTTCGCAGACCGTTCGAGCAATTATTAATATTATTTTTTAGTCATCCGTTTGAAGAGCAAACCAAACCGTTCGAATGATTTATTCATCCGTTCGAACGGTTTGGTAAACCGTTCGAACGGGTTTATCAAGCCGTTTGAACGGTTTACCAATCCGTTCGATAATCCATTCGAATGGCCAACCAAGCAGTTCAAAGAATTATTCATGGCGTTCGAACGGTCAACCAAACCGTTCGAACGGTTTATGAACCGTTCGAACGGTTTATGAACCGTTCGATAACCGTTCATCATCCGTGCGTTTTTGCCGTTCGAACGGTTTTCCGTTAGTGTCCGTTTTGCCTTTCACGGTCACAATTATATTTTTAGCCGATACTCACCTTGTCTTCTGCTTCACTTTGTTATGCGTACCCTATTTTGTTCCTTTCAAATTATAACCGCAAAGATCCGCAAAGAAGTTTTTGTGGTTCGAACATCCTACCGCAAAGAAGTTCTTGCGCCTTTATCATGCAGCCGCAAAGAAGTTCTTGCGGTTTCCAGGACTCAAGCTCAAGCGACCCGCAATCAGCCGCAAGAAGAACTTCTTCTTGCGGACGCAAAAAGAAGTTCTTGCGTGTGCATTATTTTTGGGCTGTACTGTACAATGATCGAATGCTTTAAATGAAATAATTATACTATTGCAAGAAATTTTTGCGGTAAGCAAAGTATATGGTTTGTGTAGAATTGCTTTTTAAACTATGACATACATAAAAAAATTCATTAAGAGCAAGTTTTTGCACAAAGTTCGCTCTTGTGCAGTTCTGCACAAGCAGTTCTAGCAGACATGAAGACATCGTGCAGGTGTCTTTATACCCTGGGTGCCAGAGGGTTTTTTTTTTTCTTAGCGAAGCTGCGATTGTGAGCGGCGATTGAGATCCTGGCGAAAAAAAAACCTCTGGACGCGGCAGTTACAAACCTCACTTCCATGCGCACTTGTTTTGAACTTGGTCGTTGATTGGTCTTTTTACCTAGTGCCAGATCTGTCCACGTGATAATGATCTAACACTTGATCTCATTGGTTAAACCACTGTAAAGCACCGCAGGAGCACTGAAAACCGGTTTTTGGGCTCGAAGAAACAACAAACAAGCAATATGGCGGCGGATAGTGGTGGTGAATTCGATAGAGCATTTAGAGGCGCAGTTCAGTACTCATTGGATAGCAGATTTAAAGAAATATTCGAGTTAAAACCTGTGCAAGAAGAGGCATTGCCTCACTTCGTCAAGCGGGAAGATGTGTTTGCGGTACTGCCGACTGGATGCGGGAAATCTTTAATCTTCTCACTCGTGCCCAAAGTGTGCGAATATTTGCACGATCAAGGTTTTCAATGTCCCAAAGCTGCAATTTTGGTTGTTGTTTGTCCGTTAAGCGCTCTGATTGATTCACATATTCAAGAGCTTAACGATCACGGCATATCTGCATGTTCACTCACTGACCAGGACATTCTTGAAGACGACGTAGCTAAACACTCGATTGTGTTTATGAGCCCTGAGCTGATAGTTCGCAAGGAAAAGTGGCGAAAGGTGTTACAAAGCAAGCCCTTTCAAGATCGTCTGTTTGGCCTCGTTACAGATGAGGCACACGTAGTTCCAAAATGGTAAGTTAGATTAACATTTTTCCTCTTTTTCTAATCGAATATGCTGTATACAGATCTATGCTTATGATGACCCTAACCCTAAGGTTTTATTGTGGAGTTATTTTCGCTTCGGTATTACGAACTCTATATCTTTTCAAAGATCTTGATCTTTTGTCATCCATTTACAATAAATACTTCTCTTTTACATGAACCTACATGCATGCGGGCTTTAAAGTTAATTCAGTGCAAAAAACGTTTGGTGAGAGGATCAAAAGAAGGCAGGTTATATTTTATTGAATCTGTGGTTTCTGTTTTTCAGGGGAAAAGGTAATGAAAGAGCCAAGAGAGCTGCGTTCAGAGAGTGTTTCTTCAGGATTGGTGATGTTCGCTCTCTCTTACCTCAAGGAGCACCTCTTCTTGCCCTCACTGCTACACCCACAGGCGAAATTGTGAGGGACACTCTGAAAGGCTTGGCTATGAAACCCAGCACACATCACATTTCCTTAAGCCCGGATCGCACAAACATTTACCTTTATAAGGTAAATGTCAAGGAGGGCTTGTCACCTGCATTTGACTGGCTAATCAACACTATCAAAGAGAAAGCCAGTGATACACCCAGGACAATAATTTACTGCAAATCACAGAAAGACTGTGGTAAACTTTTTAAACATTTCAAGTATGAACTTGGTTCATTTGCATATTTTCCATATGGCTCTGAAGAAATTTCAAGAAACATGTTAATTGGCATGTATCATGCAAAGACTCTGCAGCGATTTAAAAAACGTGTGTCAGAGTCGTGTGGTGTTTGCTTCAACAGCACTTGGAATGGGTGTCAACATTAGTGATGTTCGTCAAGTCATTCATTATGGACCCCCACGCCAGATTGAGGAATTTGTCTCAGAAATCAGAAGAGCTGGACGCGATGGAAAACCTGCAACTTCCATACTTGTTTACACTGGTATCCATTTAAAAAAGTGCGAGCCATTTATGAAGGACTATGCAAAGAGTGAGAAAATTTGCTTAAGGAAACTGTTGTTAGACAAATTTGGTGCCACTGGAAGCAAGAAAATTGATCTGCATGACTGCTGCTGCATTTGTCATGTGACTTGTTGTTGCACTGAAGACAGTAAAGGGTGCAAAGTTGCTTCACCTTCCTTTGCACAAGCTCAAGCAAGCACATCTTCAGTTAGAAGTCAAAAGAAGAGAAGCGTTGAGCCCTATCAAAAAACTGAATTACAGGAACTGCTTGAAGATTACAAAAAGGAGCTGGATATGAGATGTACCAGCTATGTATTGTCCTCAAAGTCAACAACTGGCTTTTCTTCCACATTAATCAAATCAGTTTTAAAAACATGCAAGCACATCTTTTCCTTTGATGATGTTATGGATCTGAACCCTGTATTTAAAAAGCAGCATGCCTTAGACATTTTGCACATGGTCAGAGATGTTTTTGAAGATTTTGAGCTGGACATGACACACACTGTGAACAATGATGACAATATAATCTTGGAAAATGACTTTGGGCATGGTGGATATTATGAAGAGGACTTATCGTCGGAAACTTCAGTTTCAGATGCATCAGATTCTTCTGATCTCTCTGGGATCATGGAGTTACATGTAGAATAGAGTCTGTTTTTTCAATCTTTAGACAAACTATCATTTTGGCTTTTCGGGTTGTAGCCACAACTTGATGAAAGTAACTAAATTTGTTGTCAAATTTGTAAATATTTAATATAGCTGTACAGACCATTACTATACTAGTTCCATTTGAAGATACTGCAGGCATCTTCATATAACCATATCTGTCTATTGATATAGGAGGTCACTGCCAAAAAAAGTTGTGTGTGTTGGCAAGGGGGGTTGGGTAAATGTATAATAACTGGTATCTGCTGTTTGTTAGTTTTGAAACGTCTATATCGTTTTATCAGTTTCCTATGAAACTTCATATCGATTTATTAACATTTATTATTCCAGCCAAGTACGTGATTTCAAAATCAAAGCTTTCACAGAATCATGATTTCGCACAAATCTAATAGTTCTAGAAGTTTTGCTGCTAGGAAATAGTCTTTATTGTGGGCGCCACACTTCTCACAACGCCCTAATTCTCACGTAACATAGGCAATAAAAACGAAGCGCAACTTCTTTTAGTCAGAGATTGTTAGTGAAGTCACTCCGCTACCGTGCTACGATCAGAGGATCTAAGTTACCGCTATTTCAAGTGTATTTCGCTGTCTCGCTGCTACCCTTTGGTGCGAGTCGTCAACCAAAGTACGTAAGTTTTTATATGCTAAGTTGCTAATTGTTAGTCTTTTCGTTATCACGAAAGGTTTCATTTAGTATCTAGGTTTTATTGCCCCGAAATCGCTTTTGCGAGATCTAAGGCTTATTGTCATATGATTACCAAATTGTGATTCTTTCACGCTATATTTAGCTATTTGCAAAATAGTCGTTGATATCTTGGTTTGTTACGACAAGAGTTGTTATCGCCTCAGTTTACTAGTTCAAGTATCAATTGTCACGTATGTTTCACGCTATGGTCTCGTTAGTTTTGTTATGATTGTTCTCTTCTGTTAGATTTGTATTTTTATGCCTTATCTAAGGGGACGTATTCTTAACTATGGCTTTTCAGTTCGAACCTAGTTATTCGTCTACTGCTACTACTACTTATGCGACTATACTACTACATCTACTTGTATTATTCGCGATCTACTGGTTTTCGCTGTTCCATCAATTACTACCTCTTGTGAACTAGATCTATGGACTTGATCTGTCATTAAATCAGTTTGAATCTACCAAGTGGAGTTCGAATATCTCGCACCGCGCTACCCCTGTAGTTGTTAAGATTTGAGTAAGAAGCAACCTCTAGAATCTTGCAATTACACTTTTTTATTTACAGTGCCAGTTTTTTTGTTCAAAGAACAATATTTTCTATTTGTGGTTTACTTACATTTTTCCCAACTATAAATTTCTTTATCCAATTAAATAACAAAATAATGTCCACTTGTGGGGCTGAAAGAATCCATTTTATTGATAACTGTTATTTTAACCACAAATTGAATTAAAACCCTCCTGCCCTGAAATGTGTTCCTGTGTATTTTGGGATAATATTACACTATTAAAAATATCTTAAAACTAGAATGGTATGATTACGTGGTCAAATGTTTCCTGGACAGCTAACAGCCATAACACTAAGTAGCCTTGCCTACTAGATGTATAAGGGGGTGAAACATGAACGATGTAAGAGTGCATACAGCAAGAGGCCTAAAAGTGTGGCCACTTACAAATTATTCTCATTCTTTTGTGTAGATGTAATTCCAGTCAGAAGCCAAGTGAAGGCTTTTCTTAGCTTCTAATTGGATAATGTCTCTATGAGAAAATGAGAATAAATTAAAAGTGGTGACACTTGGGTTCATTACTTAAACTTTCTTCAATGAGAAACATTTCTTTTTCAAGACAAAAGACAGTCCTGCCTACTTTTTTCATGAGACTTTGCCAGTCACAGAGGCTCCATTTTGTGAAACTCATTTTTTGTGATTTGTAAACCACCTGTTGAGAGAAGACAAATCTAGACCTTTGATTAAGCTATCTGGGAAGTTAGCAAACACATGGTATTCCCTTCCATCCTCAGGGCTAACTTCAAACATCTTTCCTCTTTGATGTAACTCATCGACAAGGAGACTAAAGTCTGAGTCACGCTTCTTCATCTTGTGGTGGCCACTTGGTCTCTGCACTTTGAAATCGGTGTCCACAGAAGAAACTAATTCATCAACATGTCCAATGGCCTTGTTACAACGTCTGGCAGCATTTTCTGTGATGTTGACACCAAGAGTTCAAGAGTTCAAGAGTTCAAAATGCTTCAAGAGTTCCTTTGTTAAACAAATCAAATGCTCCATTCTAATGTCCATTGAAATGTTGCATCCAGCCCCTCCTTTGTTGTTAACAGTCCTATTCCACACCAAGCTCTCAGCCTGTCTTGGAGTTAGCATAGACATGACAGATGCTTGCAGCCGTAGAGCAGCAAGTGCATATTTGTTGTGACCATAAGCCTTATAAATCAACATGGCAAACTTCCAGCAACGGATAATTCGGTCTCCGTCACCCTCTTTCACTGCATCATCAAAGTTTCTTAACAACATGCCCATTGACAAACGTAATGTAGCATAGTTGTACCTGTCATCTTTTGGCTTGTCTTTTGGCTCTGCTGTGTCATTTCCCTTTTCGACTTCTTCACTACTGTCGGCAAGGATTTCAGAATCATTTGAATGGTGTGTTTCTGGATGCATTCTGTTTTCATGGTTCTGTCTTGCCTTTGCATACTTGTACTGCTTCCCACAGATTCTACAATAATAAACTACTGGATCTCTTGGCCTATTTGTTTCTGTCATCTTCTGCCTGATCTGCTCATGCTCATTATTCTGTTTGGTCATGACAAATTTTGTCAGCATGTTACTCATATGACTATGGAGCCAAATCCTCCTCTTTTCTCTTGGAGCTGTTCAGATTTCTGGAGGGATGAAATCTTGCGCCTCTGCATCTAGATTGTCTCATCCAAAGTATGTCAATGTTGCAGCTGTAATAAGGGCATCCGTCTCAAGGTTGACATAGTCTTTGCAGTAGTTGAAATTATCAAGGACATTTGGAGTCTTCGCATTACAGTTGTTAATTATATTCATGTTGGCACATTGTTCCAATGTCATAGACAAATTCGGCTAACACGCACGTGACATTGAATTGGGTGTTTACATTGCGTGAAAACGAGGCTTCCTTTAACTTGCTTTGCAAAATGGCAGCCGCTTGCACTTGTTGTGTGAATCATGTGCGTTGCTGTAGTTGTTTATTCAACAAAGAACAGACATGGTCGAAATCTTTGAGGAATTTCCCAAAATGTAGCCCAACAACATGGTCTTTGTGGCTCGATCAAGGCGGGAAAAGGAATGCCGGAGAGAAAAGCTATAAGTTCTTTCGGGAAGGGTATGTTTACGATGTTTACGTGTGTCAGCCAGCAGCTGGAGGATTTCCATGTCAAGGCACGTTGCTATAGATCTCTAAGAAAAAGTGAAGAGCCTCATTTTTTAGCCGTAATCTTTAGGGAGTGTGATGGTAGGGCAGAAGTTTTTAAAGCACACTGTTCGTGTAAGGGAGGAAGCGGTGGACATTGCAATCATATCTTTGCATTATTGTTTCAACTGAATGATTATTCAAGTTTAAATATCAAAGACATCCCGAGTGACGCAACTTGTACAAGTCTACCCCGATCTTGGCATATTCCAAGAGCAACCTCTATATGCCCTTTGCCAGTGATAGGTACTCATTATGCCCGATCAGAGACTGACAGAAATGGAGAAAGGTTAAGAGATCCAGTCAGGTGCAAACTGTATGATGCAAGAGGACCGGCTCTTTCCAAAACTGTCGCAATTTTATTTGCGTCATGCACTGCAATTCCTTGTTGGCAAGCAAGACCAGTGAACAGTTGTTCACAAAGTACTGAAGATGAAATTCTTGTGAACAGTATTCAGACTGTTTAAACATAGCTTTTGACAAAATAACTAACCTTATGACTAGTATGCTCTTGAATGTCACAGATAAGCATAAATGTAAACACAACACATTTGTAACTACCCATTGCTAGAATGAAAAATCTATCGCATGTTTTGCTTAAAATCAATAATAATCAGCTTGAGTGATTTTCAGCACCTGACTGCCTCCCTGATTCACATCAGAATAGGAATTAGAGCACTCATTTTTGTAGGCAACAAATGCATGGCAATGGCTATAAAATAAACTGTCACCTCTAAAACAGGATACACACATGACGATTATTTGCACTGATTCTCAGAAGTTCCCTCAGTGTTGATTTGAGTCAGGCAAGCACTGGGTTCTGGAAATTGGAGAGAAGGCATGCCACTGACCATATCTGATTTATACTACCAAACATAGTTACAGGAATTATGGAGTGAAATGTGCGAAACCTTCTGATCTTACAAATAGCCCTCTCCACATGAATTCTATGCCCTGCCACGGTCTGCGTTTTAATGACATCATCTTCTTCAAATCCAACCTTATCTTTAAGAAAGGGAGGAATATTTAGTTGCAGATCAAGTTTTTTCAAGTCATTGGATATCAAAACCCTTGTCTGCCATGATTGCATCTCCCTTTTTAATTTCTCCTGAGATTACTTTCTGTCTTAGAATTTCTAAAAACCCAGATCTTTCCACAATTTGTTTATCACTGATAGCACCTTCATAAAGCTGAGAGATAAACATAATATCCCCTTTAGCATCAACACCAAGGAGGCATTTCATTGTAGTGTGAGATTTGTAGGTGCTGTAAGTCTCACTGTGTTTCTGAAGTGCACTTGGAACTTGAATTTTAAGTTCTGTTGCATCAATGATCACAATGTTATTTGGGTACTTCTCTAAAAATTCTACAGGTGAGTTATTCAAAATGATGTCTCTATGGGGCCATATCTTGAGACTTCCAAGTGTCACATACAGGTAGTTAATCCGGGTAACGAATATATTAACTACTGTGCTCTCTGTCACCCCAAACCTTTCTGCAAGATCAATAGTTGAAAGACCCATTCTCAGTTTCATCAGTACAAGAAGATATTCATCCTCCACTGACAGTTTATGAGCAGAAGGCCTCGTTAAGGTAGTGTTGTCCTGGTCCTCATCATTAATAGATCCATCTTGATCATCATTACCACACTCAAACAGTTTCTCTGTGTCAATGACAATTGATTTTCTTGTTGCAGTATCCCAGTAAATCAGCATTTTTCGATCCAGATTAGGCAACAAAAATTGCAAAGTATTCATGAATTCACCATGACTGTTAAATCCAGTAAAATGTGTGAACAATTTATCCTCTTTCTTTGGGGTTGTACATTTGGAAAGTAGGTGGGATACAGAAAATTTATGTAAACAGGGAATTCTAAGATGTTCATCTAATTTGCTACAGATATCATCCTCATATGTTTGTGTCTTTCGAGAAATATGTTCTTCGCCAGATCTGGTAGAGGCAGCCATGTCACCTTCTCCTTCAGATGCTGTATCCGTTGCTTCTTCTTCTTCAGCTCTCCATTGATTTAGCTTTTCTAAAGCGGACCTCTTCACCGGTTGAACGTTCTCCTGCTTATCTTTGTTCCACGAAAAAATCGTAGGAACTGCATCGGCCTTTAATCGTTTTTTGCTAGAATATGGATTAATAAAATCATCTGATGTAAAGTGTTCGCTGCAGATCTTGGTATGGCGATTGATGTTGAAGTATCGTGGATCTCTTTTCATTTTTGTGATCCAAACGGAGAGAAGACTTTTGGAATTTAACGGCAATCCATGAAAAGAAAGATCCTTTCGGTTAGCGGAGCTGTTTTGGCAGCCTCCAGCACAGCAAAACTGCGGCATTACGTCTTATTTTTCTCCAAATGTCAATACGAACACACGTGTTTAGGTTGTTGTTGTACCCAATTCAAGTCACGTGACATCCGCGCGTGAGTTAGCCGAATTTGTCTATTGGCTGATGAAACCTTGAAGAATACATCGTACAAGACCTGTTGATGGAATAGATTTTTATTTATTAATTGTAATGTTCCATCTCACATGCAATGTTCTGTTCTTTTTGGTTTGGATCCCCCAATGCGTTGGAAATTGCAGATAAGCTTCATATTTTGCTTTAAACATTATGGCCTTTACAACACTCAACCCCCACAAAATCCCCAATGACATTCCATGGGAAGGGTTTCCCTGAGCAGGTATCTTTATTTTCTAGAACTCCACAAATGTAGTTCTACATATGGAATAAGGAATAATGGAATAAGGGGAGCAGGATGGAACATGTAAATAATAAATGTTCCTTACAATAACAAAAGGAACCTTAATTCATGAGGCTATAAAGAGAGATACTGTAAACTTAAAAAAGTAACACCCCCATGAAAAGTACAAACAGTTGTGGCTACTAATAAATCCTGAAATAGTAATGATACCCCAAATGTAAACAGTCCCAAAGGCAGCTAATTTTGAAAGTAATGATTGCCATTTCATATTTAAAAAAAATAAATCTTGAACATTCTTGTCAAACCTGATACAAAAGTCAGATTGCATGCCAGTCCTCAACTTTACTGAAGAAACCCTCCAGCCTTTCAAACCTTGTGTCACCATCACCCCTTGCATCCTTACAGTTGTTTGCTCTTTCATCAGTAAGTTGGTCACCACCAAAAAATAATCTCTCAAGAACAGTAACCACTTCTTCGTCATTGATTACATCCCTATCAACAGGGAGGTACTTGTTGTGTAACTCCTGCAGAATGTCAATCGTCTCTTCGTTGATGTTTTCATTCTTAAATAAAAGGCCCAGAGGAACCTGCATGTTGAAATAAGGCAAAGCAAGATTAAGAACTGAACATAACAAAATTGATCTGTGCTATATAAAAAGAGTATATGTATGTCTCACTAGTCTTAAGAAATGGCATGGGTTTTTAGGTGATTTACCAATACTTAAAGTTATATGTACCTGTTTGGATTTTTCTTTCATGACCACTGAATATTGATGGGGTATATGGTGTACTGTGGCATCTCTAAATAGCTTGAACGCAGGAATTTCTTTGACAACAACTCTAGCTGCAAGTGCAGTTATTTCATGAAAGTGCTTTTGATTCTCTTGGGTAGATGGTAGGAAGTCTACATTCTCTATCTCCATAACTGGTCTGATGGGCTTGGTGTTATCTAGATGGTTTCCAAGGACCCGATTCTGAACTGCATTCAAATTGAACCAGTGCATACTGTTGTTTTGGTTCATGCTCCCTATGTGCTTTACCTTTATCATCAGATCCAGATTGTCACCAGTAATATGATAAGTTGGAGGATGATTCAACTGTAACTGATGTTTAATGTTCTTCAGTATTTCTGAATTGAAAGTTCCATCAGCTAGTATTTCATCTGCAATGAAATTGAAGCCTTGCTCATTAAATTTCACTCCCATCATCAACTTGACACACTCCTTTACTTCAGCTACTGACAGGCACACATTAATTTTTTCCATTAGCTGTTGTGGTTCAACAGCAAATGACAAACCAAGGTCAGCCACATTAACAGTTGCGAGGCCCTCTTCCTCAACCACTTCTAGAATAGTTGATAGGACTGACTGCTTCATGCAACTATGTTCCAGGTTAGACTTCCAGGCATTCACCACTTCATCATAATTCTCTCCAAATTCATCAATCTTTTTTAGCATGCGTTTATGGCTCATGCAGATTCCCCAGCGGTTACATCTCTTGTAGAGCTAATAATTAAGGAAAGGAAAATATCTGCAATAAGTTATTGTACACCATAGAAATAATTGCAAAATTATGTTTCCTGAACATTCCGAAAAAGCCTTTTTCCAAGTGGGATATCAACAAGAAGAAATAGTAATGACTTTCTATCACACCCCCAGCCCCGCCCCCTTCTACCAAGAGACAAAGGCATGAATGCGTGTAAATGCAAAAGTACAAGCTAAAAAACAAAAATTGTGAGCCCCGTTAATATTATCCGACAATTGACGATTTTCAAATATCTTAGCAGTATGAACAAAATTATTCCTCGAGGTAATGTTTAAATTTCGCTTAGAAAATGATGTACATGTACCTGTTTCTGAGCACCTCCATGCCACAGGAGTACAGAAAGGCGATAAGCATTAGCGGAGAGGGCAGGGTTTTGACACCGCAATAGAACAGAACTTTCCATGCTTATGGCTGCAGTTGCATTTTGCTTTTGACATCCTGCCTTTCGCTTCGAAGGAACAGCAGCTAACAGGCATCTGTGCAGCGTAGGAGCTCTTTCTTCCAACTCCGTAACAACAGCGGCATCTTTCAGTGAAATGATATGGTCAGGTGAAGTGTTAGCAAGAATAGATGGAGATTTCCTGCTGCAAAGCCTGGTACATTTTTCTTGGATCTCATTTTCTACCTTCTGCAGCAAACAGCTTCTTAGTTTTTCCGAATCCCAAACCGCATTGGCAACACCGGTGTTCATTCCATCGACAATATTTCGCACAATTCGTGCTTCGGACTCATCCTTGATCTTTCTCCTGATGGATTTGGATGGATATACAAGATTGACCTGCGAGATAAAAACACTGTTAACTATTATTCAATGATGCCAGTGGCTATGTTAATTTTTTTCCACAGGGAAAGAACCCGCCTTGAAGCCTGACATGATGGAATTACGCAAAAGGAGTCAAAAATCCCAGAGCAAAATTTTAGATCAAATCATGTCGTTTGGAAGGAAAAACACCGAAAACAATTAATATATCTCTTGTACTGTAAAGTTTTAATTACGTAAAAGAATTAAACGATTGTCTTACCTCGATCGAAGACGTGATATTCTTCTTAGGCTTGAGCACCAAGTCGTCATGAATTTGAAGCTCGGCTGGCAAGGAATTTTCTTTTTGGCTCTGTCTTAAAAAAGATCTCGGCCTCACGCATGGAGAATTAATGTTTTCTGTTACCTTCTTCCTGGCAGGACTAATCAAAGTAGGCAAACTTTTATGATGCCTTTTAAGCACAGAAGTATTGCTCTTCTTCATCTTGCGATTATTTGCGCTGTTTCACGCATTGTTGTGCCACGTGCAGACATGTTAATTACGAAAACAAACAAGTCCAGCAAAAAACCGGTTTGGTGAGGTATTCGGTTTCAAAACCGCATGGAAGTGAGGTTTGTAACTGCTGCATCCAGAGGGTTTTTTTTCGCCAGGATCTCGATCGCGGCTTCCCCACTCATAATCGCAGCTTCGCTACGAAAAAAAAAACCCTCTGGCACCCAGGGTAGTGTCTTTAGCGCTGGGCTTCGCAAAAGCTAGAAGAAGATCTCATCATTTCACTGTCGCTTTTAGTAGTGTAGTAAAGGAGCAAATCGCCGCATTTACACATTTTGCGTAAAATCAGCGTAGTTAGCGTAAGATGCGTAGTTAGCGTAGTTAGCGTAAGATGCGTAAGATGCGTTGTTAGCCCACTCCCACCTGACTAGCGTTGGTAGCGTAAGATGCGTTGTTAGCCCACTCCCACCTGACTAGCGTTGGTAGCGTAAGATGCGTTGGTAGCGTTGGTAGCGTTGGTAGTGTAGGATATAGTAAAAATTAGATATACTACGCTCAATTAGCATTTCAGGACATTTTAGCGTCATACATCTTTAAATATTTATCAATAATTGGGCTATTATCAATCACAAAATTGTCAACGCTTGTCATTTGATTAATTAAACTTTCTCGGTTAAGATCACCTGAGCGCATCGCTTCTCGAATCATTATTAACAAATGTTGGTAACTTTGATAAGCATAGATGCAATTTTGAATTTTTAAGTCTAAACCTTTGTGTTCCATGTATCCTTTAACTAATAATGCCACTGTACTAATCGCTATTAGACTGATACCTCCTGTTGCAATAGCGCTAGCAATTCCGCCTGAACCAGTGAGGACAGAGAGTGAATTACCAATGAATTTGAGCAATTTGTATCTTTTGTAAGCCCTTTTATAAGCCCAACATTTCCTATGATAACCTAGATAATAAGATTTTAGTTCATCTACTTCATCAACTGATAATTTGTCTGAAATATGATTCCAATCGAAAATATTCTTTTTAGCCACCATTATATTAATTTTATTATATTTTTATCCAACCATAACATCATCACTGAGTTGTGTAGTTAACGTAAGATGCGTGAGTTGTATTGTCTAGATGAAACGCGTTTCCGGGAATCCCCTGTTGGACATGAGTCATTATTTTATTTTAGCTAACGGTAGCTGGATGAAACGCGTTTCCGGGAATTCCCTAGTCATCAATTATTTAGTCAACCATAGCTTTTAATCAACCGTAGCTTTTATTGTCTAGATGAAACGCGTTTCATCAACTCATTTGCATATTATCTAGACAGCTAAATCAATTTCGACCAATAAGTTTACCATAGCGTGTGTTACGGATGAATTCGATGTTTTGCTTCGAAAATTGATTCTGTCGCCGGCTTTTATCGTAATCGGATCGCTGAAAATAGTGTGATTTGACCATTCATCCGCAGGTTTGACAATTTTTACATCTTCACTACCATTACTAACGGAAGCACCATTGATAACTAAGCCGACAATCACTTCAGATGCTTGCCTATTGCCCGCGCAAGCACAAATGCTGCCACGAACTATTTTACCGTCTACAGGACTAGGCCAACCATATTGCTTATTTCTCTCACATCCATTACCGAAACTCCATTGGAGACTGCTTTTAATCAGAGGCCCATTCTCTTCTGCATAGACGGTGATGAACGGGTGCGTCTTAGTCTCTAAATCATTGTAATCGACTTTGTCTTTTAATGCATCATTGAATTCGATTGCTAAGGTTCCTAAATCAGTAATTAAAGCGTAATCCTTTAAAGCTGATGAGTTGGCTTTTTTAGTTAGTTCATTATTAACGTATGTAGTAGCAGCTTTTGCCTTTAATAAATCAGAGATGAAACGTTTAGTCACTGCATCATGGTCATCCATTGGAGCGGAAATGTTAGTTATTCTCTTGTTTTGTAAATCGAAATGGTTGTCTGGTGTTGTTTTAATACCTGGAGTTGATTTTAAGCCTATTCCTATTTTAACCTTTTCTCTTCTTGATGGTTTTTCAAGTAGTCCATTACTGTGCCCCATATATATATATATTTATTAAATAATAGTTCCTTCTCTCCTTTCAAATTCTTTCACATTTTCAAATGCTGTACTATTATTGTCCCAAATATTTTTAGTTATTAATCCTCTCTTTTTAATGAAAGGATTATCATCCACATTTACTCTTAATAGTACAGGGTTAAACCTATGAATAAAAGTATAAATTGGTTTACTAATTCCACTAAAAATTACTTTTAAATTTCTGCCTTCATGCCAAACCCAAAACCAAAATTGCTTTCCTAAAGAATTATTTGGAATATTATATGATCTTAAAGATGGCTCATCTATTGTAGGATTACTCGAAATTACGACTTTGCTTTTATCAACATGAATATACGTATTAAAGTCACGACCTAATATCCTATTAGTAATTCTCATAGTCATTACACTATTTGTAGTTGCGCTATGTTGAAATACATAATAAAAAGTGAAATCACCTCTGTTATCACCAGTAGTTGCAAACGCATATGTATTTGGTGTTCTACCTTCATTACTATCAGAAAAATACAAATCTTTTATTAAAGAAATCTTTGAATTATTACTTAATATATATTTTACTATTAATTCTATAACATTTTTATTTTCATTAATAGTAGGATTTTCTTTTGCTATTTCAGTATTTACTTTTACAATTTCTCCATCAACATATTTTACCATATTATCTTCTGTTTCATTCAGTTGTTTCACATTAACAGCATCACTGTTTTCATTTCCATCAAGTAATCCTTTTATTTGTCGATTACCCATATTAATAGATGCTTCAAAATAGACGATTTTGTTTCTGATGTAATAGAATCTATCCCAAATTCGCGAGCCAACGTCATTCTGATGTCCACTTACACCATAAACAATTACAAAGATGTCTGTTTCTGGATCATAAGTTTCACCACTCCTGTACTTTAAAGTTAAATCAATATCTAAATCAATAATCCCAATGTTTCCATATTTATGAAAATTGATAATTGTTCTACTGTGATCGGAAAAAGTATTTGTATTATTACGTGAAACATTTAATGTTTCGGATACTGCGTCGACAACCACTTCGTTTCGATCTACTTTATTACCATAATACATTTCAAAAGCTAATGTATACTCACCTAAATCTAACGATTTTAAATCAATAGTTAATCGGGTGCTATAATAACCGATAGCAGAGTCATACTTAATTTTAAATTGATAAGTAGCATGATTGATATCATAGTAATCTTTGTCGACTTTTCTTACTTTGACAATATCATCATCATCTTCCTTAAATAAATCATCATCCATAACAAAAGAGAATTCATTCTCTTGTCGGTTTGCTTTTATATTAAGTGCTTCTGACTCACTGACTTTATCTGTAATCAAAGTGTTAATTACAGCGTTATTATCAGTAATTGACCTATTAACATAGTTAACGTTGGAAGCGTGAAAGCTATCTGATGACTTTGGATCTTTCAAGCAGATAATGCTATGATTAGCCATATCAATGGAGTCTTCCATGGGATCAGGATTTTTTCTATTAAGCGCTGCTGCTGAAACATCATTTATTTCTCTTTTTAAATCTCCTCTCTGTCCGTGAAAATACCCAAAGTTAATAACATCATTTAATTGAGCATTTTGTGCCGCTTGACTTGAATCATCTTCAACAAAAGGTTTTATATTTCTAATTGAATTACCCCCCATATCGAGATCTCCTCCCATACCTCTATCTCCTAAAAGCGGTAGATAAGTGGACTTAGCGCCACCAACTGTTAGGACTGCATCGTCTGCTGAACTACTCCTAATTCCAGTGATAGCATTATCACCCATTTGGAGACTTCCAGTCATAGCGCGTGAACCATCCAATTTTAATACATCTGTAGGTAGCTTACTTATTTCTGCTAGGACAAATGCCTTGGAGACTAAATCATTTGTATCAAAAGTATTTACGCCATATGGCTCAGTATTTTTTATCCGTTTACCTTTTAAGTCATGGTCATCACCTTTTAATTTTAAAAAGTTTTCATTAACATAAAGTTTATTAACAGCCATTTTAGAATCTTTTACATAATTAGGGTAATCTGTGATTGAGACATCATCTTGTGTAACTAAATCTGTTATTTTATTGTCATTCATGTTGAGATTTCCTGTCATAGCGCGTGAACCATCTACTTTGAGATAACGACTTAAATCAGGCTGTGGTATGGAAGCAATTTGACTTTCAAAATAACTCTTTGTCACAGGTTGCTGCGCCCCAGTTGGAATAGGTAAGCTAAAAATCCTATTTCCATTCATAGATAGATTACCAGTCATGTTTTGGCTTCCGTTTCGGAGTAATACTTCTGACCTATCTGCTTTTCGAGAAGATATATCATTAATAGCAATATCCTGTTTAGCGTCTTGATCGTCAACATATTCTTTATTGACAGCGTCTTTTTTATCAGTAGGATTACCAATATTGATTATCTTTTCATTATTCATATTGATTGGTTCAAAATTTAATATTGTTCCTGAAAACTCAGTACTTTTAACATTAAAATCTATGATCAAAACTAGTCCTTTGTATTCCTTTGACGCATCTACTAAAAAATAGAAATTTAAAATTAGAGTTACTAGAACCATAATATCGAAATTGAATACTAATGTTCACATCTCTTTTAGAACTATTAAATATTATGTAAGCTTTTGCGTAATTGCTAAACCAATCATGACTAAAATCAATTATGTTTGCATTACCAGTGACATTTGTAACTAATAGCCTATCTGAATCACCATCTGTAACTATATTTGTTCCATCATATCCAAATATTTCAAAAAGAATAGAATAATTAGGATCTATTTCTAAATTGTTCACTAGTTTAACAGTAGAATAAGCATAACCAGATTGCGTCCCTTCTCGAGGCGCTTCTAATAGTTCAAAATGATCAGTATGCCCAGGAATAGAAACGTCCCCTTTAGTTAATTCTGCTTTATCACCAAAATCTTTATAAAAAGTAAAACTAGGTCGCAAATGATAATTTGTCCTATGATCTGTTGTCATCTTTTTTAATTGTTTTAGAGATACAGCATCATTATCATTAGTAGCATCTTCTAAATCACTAATCTTATGATTATTCATATTTAAATGACCAGTCATTGATGTTGTTCCATCTCTTTTCAGATAAGGTGACAAATCAATAGCTGGTAGGTTATTATCTACATACTCTTTTGTTGCTGCATCATTATTATGGATAGGAGCAGCTACTTCAGTTAATCGCTTACTATTAATGTCAAAATTACCATCATCAGTTAGATCAAATCCAATTCCAGGTAAACCAGGATCACCTTTTTCACCTCTACCACTTGTTGATGATGATTCAAGTTGTCCATTACTAAAACCCATATATAATTTACTAAATTAAATTTCTTCTTTGTCTCTTAAGTAATCAGAATCTAACATTTTGAGATTTTTAATTAATAATATTATTTTTTCAGGAATAGATGTGTTGTATTTTGTTTCAAATTTTTTTAAACATTTTGTTTTTTGAATAATATTATCTAATGAAAAATTTATGATATTAAACTCTTTATATATTTCTTTTGTTAATCTTTTAGTAATTATTCTTCTCTTTTTTTCAATCTTATTCATTTCTAACTTCATCTCTCTCTCTTCTCTTAATACATCATCCATCACTTTCTCTTGCTCTTCACTTCTAATTTCTGTCATTTCTCTCATTATTTTATCCAAAAATTTCTCTTCAGTTGTCATATCTTCACTTTGATTTTTATCCATCCTATATATTTTCATTGAAATTTTTTCTGATTGTCTTTTTTGTCTTATCAATGTACGCAAAACTATGAGGTTCGCTAGTCGCACTCTCGAATCGTTTCTTAGGTACATTGACTTCACGGCACATTCTTGCTGTCTCTGCATTACTTGGACTATCAAAAATACAGAAATGAGAGCAATTCAACCTGATGTCTTTAGAAGTGAGATAATAAGATTGACTTAAATAGATTACACTGCAATTTTTATGACGACCACCAATAAAATATTCAATTAGAGGTTTTTGGTTTCGTTCACAAACATAATCATCAAAGATGACTATTTTTTGGTTATCATCATCTAAGCTTTGGAGAGGAACGACATCACCATTACTCTCTAATCGTTCTCGCTAGCTTAGCGATACATTGTTTCTGCTCAGAGAAATACCGTCGCTTCTCTGTGAAACAAATGTGCATTTCTTCAAAGAACATTTACAGTAATGAAGAATCATCTTCGCTGCAAAGTTACTTATTGAGATAGCGTCTTCCTTTAAGGAGATACAATCGTATTAAGTAGAACTTGTTAGCTAAAGCATGCCAAATCAATCGAACGTACCTGTCCAGGTTTCAAACAACTCACTCAAAAGCTCGTGAATAATACTGCAACAAGTTTCATACCAGAGAGGAAAATTGTTTAACTGCAGAGGTTCAGGTGGGCAGGATGATCAAAAGTCGCAAAAGGAGGATGTTATGTGTACCTCTATTGGGATTTCTGACTGCTTGGTAAAAGTGCGAGTAATTGGGATCTAATCTCCACGCAACATTTTAGTGTTAATTGGCATGGCAACACCGAAAATGAAGAAACTTGTCTTACATATTGTCTATATTTATTTCTAAAATCTCTCAACAGGTCTCAATTTTTCATGCCAAGGCAGTTAATAATGTTATAACTAGTAATAATCACTGTAACTGTAGTTGATGAACATACATTTCCGATTTATTCATATAAATATGTTTGGAGTTTTTTTTGCATTGCGTGACACCGCTATTCACAAATACAGCATTTCTGAACCCGCAGACTGTGGACTCCACAGATTAAGAAATTGGCAAGTTGTAGCCGAGTGCCAGATAATCACAAACCTCATGATGAGAATGACAAATTTTTCCTTGTCGTCCAACAATGTAAACAAATCATGGCACTGTCATAGCACCGATCAAAATCTGCTGTTATTCGCCCATATTAGGCATTCTTCAAACTCAAGAAAAGATGAATGTCGAATTCCATCATTCTGTTTTTATTAACGGTTTGTTTACTTGTTGTATTGCGCAAAAGACACGCCAACATCCTGTATTGTGTTTTCCGTAACATGCGACCTCAGGTAAAGTGTCTGTCAAGATAAAAAAACGCTTTAACTGTGACTCCGCCTCAAATTACTTGAGATCGCATCACTTTGAGCTTTTCAATTCAATAGGCGGCACAATTGAAAAGCCTTATCGGCTTTTCGCTCGACAAACTTTTTTAATTAGCACATCGCATGAAACTATATGAATAGGCTTTGTTCTGCTTTTTGCTCGACAAACCTTTGTAATTGCTCGCGAGAGACCAAAAAATGTCTGTCAAGGGAAAAAAAAACGCTTTTCCCGTGACTCCGCCTCAAATTCCTTTACGCCGCATCAGTACACGGAATTAGAACATGAATGGCCTTATCGGCTTTTCGCGCGACAAATTTTTTTAATTAATTAGCTCATCGCATGAAACTACATGAATAGGCTCTTTTCTGCTTTTTTACCGCGAAATTTCTCGAGGCCGCATCAGTTTAATTAGCTTTTCAATAGCGGCACAGGGAATTAGAACATGAATGGCCTTTTCAGGTTTTCGCTCGACGAACTTTTTAATTAGCACATCGCATGCAGCTATATGAATAAGCTTTTTTCTGCTGTTTGCTCAAGAAACTTTTTTAACTGGACGCGAGAGTCCAAAAAAGTGTCTGTCAAGGGAAAAAAACCTTTAGCGTGACTACTCTGTCTAAAATTACTTTGCGCCGCATCAATTTAAGACTTTTTTGTTCAAGTTTTTCTATAGGCAGCACACAGAATTAGAATATGAATAGGCTTTTCGGCCTTTTTGCTTGGCAAACTATTTAAATTACATGAAAGAGACCAAAAAAGTGTGTCTGTTGTGTGTCCTTCCACATGCTTTCGTGTCTAAAATAATATGTAAAGTGAAAGAAACACTTTTAGCATGACTCCGCCTCACTTAAGACCGCATCAGGTCCAGGTTTGTCAATAGGCAGCAAACAGAAGTTTAACGAGTTTGCAGCACGTGAATAAGTAAACAACAAATTAAATTTCTATGAGTTAACACATCGTTGGTAATTATGTTATGAATAGGCATGTGAAAGGGACGCACTTCGAACTATTTGTGATGGAACAATAGAGCTTTCACAACCAATCAAATTGCAAGATTTTCGATCCCACCACATGTTGAGTCGCTATAAAAGGGTGAAAATGAAGTTCATTGATCATTACATTCAGAGAATAGTTACCAACGGAAGTTTTAATAATGGAGAAATTGGCTCAAGTTAAGTGGGGCCGTGGCAAGTTTTCAGAAGTTTTTCGATCGACAATCATTGATCCGTCCCCTATTAAGGCTGGCCAAAAAGTTAAAGTTCTTTGGGGAGAAACTAGAAAAGAATATACAGCTGTGATTGAATGCTATCCCGTAGCAAAAACCCACGTTTCAAAACCCACAGAGAAAGACACAGAGTTGCCACAGCGTAGGGCTAAGGCCAAGAGAAAACTGGTAAGTAAAATTGTTTACTTTTCATAAGCTAGTACTGGATGAGAGCTTTATCCTCTACTTTTTATCGCAAGCATCTGTTAGAGCTGTTCGTTACTTTCATTGAATAACTTCATTACTTTTAATATAACTCGCTGTTTCTCTCTGTAGATCCCTGATGACTTCGTTGGAGACTATACCGAAGCTGAAGCGGCCACGAAGAAGCAAAAGGAAAGACCAACGAAAAAGGTATGTCGTTCATTCAACTGTCAGTTTTGTCATAAAAGCGAATTGATTTCAAGCTAAGGGTTGCCACGCTCAGGAAAAATATCAGGAAAAAGTAATGATTCTTTAAAGGTGAAGGAAAACGTGAGGGAATCAGGAATAGAATAAGTAGCAACCCTCGCGCTCTTTGCCCACTAAGTGGTAGATTTTTAGACGTTGGCCAACTGGCCATTAGCAAAACAACTCAGTAGCGGTTTCTGTTACCTAACAACTATTCACCGAAGTGGAGGTGGCTAGCGGTGAATATTTACCAAGCCGCGAAGCGGCGAGGTAAATATCCAACACTAGCCACCGACAGTATATACTAAAACAGTGAGTTAATATACAGCACAAAAAATTAATTTGGATGATTTCTTCACCTGTCACGGATGCAAACTGCGATGCCATTTTTCCCCGAGTCGCTTGGAGGCTAAATAGTTAACAATTATCCTGCGAAATCGCGCGGGAATATCGTCAGATACTTAGCCGACGAGGCCTCGTCGGCTAAAATCAGACGATATTGTGCGAGATTGAGCAGGATAATTGTTTTATTATTCAACAAATATTCGGAGTTTGATGAGCCAATCAGCGCGCGCATTCAACGCTATCCACTGTTTTAAGTATATACTAATGAAATGTTATTTACTGGTTAACCGAATGGTTAATGTGTTTTGTCTTCCTGATTTCTGAAACAAATTTTCCTTTCCCTTTGGGGTCGAGATTTCGGGTGTCCACTGAATGACGGGAGGTCACAGTATATCTTCCTAAGGTTTTACTTATTTTATGCACTACTTAAACACTACAAATGCGTTGTGGATCGCGAAATGAAAAGTAACGGTGGTAAATATGGCATACAGTATCAGGTTGACTGACGCGGCTTTACTTATGTTAAAATCAATTTGCAGAAGTCAGATACCACCAGTAAAAATTTAAAGGGTGCGAAGAAAGATAAGAAGGAGAAGCCTAAGGGAAAGGTATGGTTCTTACTTCAAGCAATATTGTCATGCTACACATAAAAATAGAGAGCCAAAATGGTTATTTGTTGTTCATGGTTTTTTTAGTCGTATCACTCTGGTCTAATTTTGTCATTTACGGTTAGTATTCACAACGAATGCTTGAATCCTGAGTCACCTCTTCTTATTTGACCTACGATGTTCCACTTTATAAGACCATTTCATTCTTCCTAAGTTCTCTATGTATTGTCTTATGGTCGTTTGATAGTTCTAGATAAACTAGAACTGCATTTTAAGATCACTGTTCGTCTAAGCCTACATGTCCTGAGATGCTCGATGATGATGCGATTTTGAGCTTTACGTAAAATAAGCCGAACCCATGTTTTGAAGAACATACTACTGTATACTTTATACCGACTGTAAAATTTATAACTTATTTCATTTCCCTTCAGGTTTTGGAAGTATCGTCTCCGGCCAAGGAGTATTTTACCGACTCTGAAGAAGGTTCGGATTCTGACGATTTGAGCGAAGGAGAACCTTTAATAACTGTAATCCGTTCTGCTCATCGGAGGAAAACGCTGTCCCTTGCTGCCCAGCACACTGAAGAAAGTCTTCCTCGTGATGACAGTCCATTACCACCAGCAGACATCATTGGCGACTTTGCAGACGGGGACGCCGACCTGTCAAATGGACAGGAAATAATAGCAGCCGCAATTAACACATTGGAAAAGACAAATGATGTAAGTTGTTTATTTTCATGATATAGATCGTTTTCACGTGAAGTCACCGCTTTCTAAAATCCAAAACTAAAGAGCCATCATAGTTTTTATCCTCATGAGGCATAAGAGATGATATATTTATATCTGTTTACAATTTTACAACTCCATAGCGTGCTTCGTTTGGAAACCAGAGCATTTTGAATTTCAGAGTTGAGGCGGTGCGTGACATAAAGCTACGATCGTATTTGTCGAAAAAGATTTACCTATCTCATGATTTGTAGCCGTTTTAGAAGTTAAAGCATTGGGAAAGTGCTCATGTAAATGCTTGTTTGTTAAGTACAGATAGTCAGTCGCAAGTGAAAAATAAAATCGCTTACCATTCAATAAATTGAAATATCCTAGAAGGGTAATAAATAAACAACGTGTCAAAGTTTCGAGGATGTGCGATATTCCGAACTCGAGATATTCGGCAAAAGGTATCACTGAAAATTACAGGGTTTAGTATGGAGACGCCATGTTGGAGCCCGTCTGAGGGACTCTAACATGGCGGCCGGAAACCAGTGTAAACATCTGGAGTCTACTTTGGCTCTCCCACAACATTTATTCTCTCTGTTAAACTAGAAAACATTCGCATAGGCACTTCTCTCAACATATTGGTTACTCAGAACTCGAAAACGTAAGGCGAATCGATATTTTGGTGCACGTAACATGTTACCCAGAAACAATGCCGATGTCACGCATTGTGAAAAAACCATGCTCTATTTTCAAAACAAAGCAGTCTACCGAGCTGAAGACAGGCGAGCAGATATTCGTTTAAAAATGCCTTTTACCCCATAAAGGTAAAAACTTAAAATTTTTAATTTTAGTTTAATTTTAGTTTTTTCTGACGTCACGTGAAAACCAAGAATACACTAGGAAGTGCTTAATGATGAGCAATACTGCGCAGTGAAATATTTATCATTTACGCTTAACAGTGCCAACGAATCAGTACAGTTCAGAGAAATATATATAGATTACGTCATAGAAAATACGAATTTTTTGCTACAATAGGTGTGTCAGAGTGCATCACAGCAAGAAATTGCTACAGAGCTTCGCCTGACAAGAACTATTCTTGAGAGATTGGAGTGTTCGTTTGCGCGTCAAGAAGCGAAACTTGACCAGCTTCTAAACCTGCTGACAACAAAACAGGCGGTCGACCTACCTGCCACCCAGCCTTCCCAGAATCATCAACGGCCAGTGCAGCAGTTCTCCACCCCAGTGCCAAGCCAGTCGGTTTCAACAGTACCCCTTTCGACCCCGATGTCAGCTGGTGGTCCATGCCGGTCCCTGGAGATCCCAACGCCGATGCTGTTTCAGCAAACTCCCCTTGTAGATCTGGATAGACTACTGGATGATCCTGAATTGACGGGTAACATCTCAAGTTTTAAATTTACTTACCAATTGTTAGCTTGGTTAACCGTTTCCTGAGCGAGATTGCAAAAGTTAACAATATCAAACTCTCTGATCCCCTTTTTCATCATTTGAAAAACGAACCATTAATCATTATGAAAACGTGATTATTAAAGTGTTCATTTTTATTTTTTAGCCTCTGTTGTACAGTTAAATTCCGATTTAATTTCGCTGAAATTAATAAAGTGAGCCGGCGAGATGGTGGTATATGTGATTAAAACCGCAGAATGAATCAACGCATTTGTAGATAAGCCATTATGAGACAAGGAGTGAAAAGTTAATTTTTCTAATAGTTCTTTTTATATAAATGTCTTTTAGGAACACCTGATTTAGTTCAGCTTGGGGGGTCGTCAAATGTATGCATTTCACGAGACGATTACAACCACGTATTGGCAGCAGCCAAGCCATCCGCTATGACTCTGCGACTATTAGAAAAGCTGTTCTCTAAAGAGACCCTTCTACAGTCCACACTCTATGGTACAAAAGAGTTTGCAGCTCTTGATCCAAGCCGGATTCTTGCTATAAAGGGTAAGCTGGCAAACAAAGTATTAAATGCAAATACTTTACAAATTGTTATTTCAACTTTCTTTAAAGTCAAGAAACCGTAAATGTCCTTCAATTAGTCTTGTCAGGAATTTAGTTATCCATTTTCATCAATTTGCATTAGTATACTAGTAGAATTCTACTAACAAAAATTATAAAAAGATTCTTGCACCTGATTGGCTATCAGCAGCCCGATTTGAACACTGATAGAACCATTTATAGACCGAATTGAGCTTCTCTTGTTTAGAAGAGTTATGTAGTGTTTAACGGTATCTGTTGACCTGGATTGTTGATCATTACTCTAACCTGTATTTCTCTGTTTGTTTTAGCGGAGGTGACCAGAGCCTTTTCATATCAGTGTCGAACAAGTGAAGAAACAGCCCGCATGTGGGATACATGCAAAGTTAGTATCGGGAAAAAGTGCCAGCATTTGAGAAAAGCCGAAAAAGAAAATAGGCAACATTAGTACAACACATACATGTAACGATGTTTTCGATTCAGTGAATGTGTAATGAGCACTATAGTTGAGAGCGTAATGTAATCAGTATCTATGAAGTGTAGTTAAATAAAAAGTGTTGTTATGCGGGTGAATACATAGAGAGGTGGGCTCGATTATCGTCTGACAGTACGCACAATCGTGTACTGTTAAAACAGCTGTCTGAGCAGAGTAGCTCCTACAGCCAGCGTAGTAAGGCAGCGTAATATTGTTTTAGGTTTACCTTATTATAGGTTTCTTTCGTTTGTCGTGAGTTAAGAGTGTTTGCGAGTGACAAGTCTGCATTAGGCAATGTCTGTTCTCAAAAATGTTTTCTCGTCTAGTGATCTCCATGGTCTCTGAACTTTGCATTGAAAACTCTTTCTCCGTTTCCAGAGAAAAGTTGTCTCAATTGCTCTCAAAATAAGAACTCAGGGAGAACTTCAGAAAATCGCTAATTACAAACAGAATTAAAAATATTTTAGCAATTATCATTTTCTTAGTATGAAGCAGGTAAAGGAGTGCGTAGCGGATCTGCATAGTGGTTTTTCCCAAAGAAACAAAACAATAAATGATTTGGGCGTCGTCTGTCGATACTTGTACTTTAATAGCCATTTTGAGGTCCTTCTTTTGATGTATATAGGGATATATTTGATGTTCTCATACTAGGCTCACCAGTGACAACTGCAGACTGACAGTATCTCTTAGACCTAGATTGGTTTAGTCGATAGTCCCGAGTTCAAATCCTCCAAGTAAACGATCCAATCGATACAGTCATACGACTTTTCTTGTTTCCGTAACAACCCTTTTTTTTACATTTTCCAATACAAAAGGTGTTTCCTTGATATCTTGGCAAATTTCAATCTATCACGAACATTAGAACTTATGTTTTTTGGACCTTTATTTCCGACAGTTTACGGCCGTGTGGTATTTTTTAGAATACGACGTCATTTTCTCCAAATCTCAGCCAAGAGTTGGGACAAGGAAAATTAATAGCGGCCGTAAATTCTCGAAAATAAAGGTCCAAAACCCGAGAGTTCTAACGTTCGTAACAGATTGAAATTTGGCAAGAAATCTAGGAAAGACCTATTCTGTCCGAAACTGTAAAAAAATGGATATCGAGAATTTGATCATAGTGGCCACTTTAAGGGGATATAAAGTTGAGGGTGGGATTTAAAATGTATTTTAATAAACTTTATTCTTGTTAGTCATTGACTTTTGTAACATTTGGTGGCTCCTAAAAGAGCCGTTTTTGGCGACCTGCAGTGCAATATCGAATCCACTTCGACAAAGCAGGGCGCGGTGGCTCCTAAAAGAGCCGTTTTAAAATTTTGTCGCAGCTCCTCCAGACTCTATAATAGCTGGAATCGCCTTGTTCAGCACGTGATCGATGTACTTGATACACTTCTCGGCAGTCACCTTCCTTTCCCAGAACTTCTTGATTCCATCCACAAGCTCCTGTTTGCTACGTGGCTTGACTTTTGATTCTAAGTAAAACTTGAGCTCATGCCACAAGTTCTCGATGGGATTTAAGTCAGGACTTTCTGGGGGAGTACGCCACCAGTTGATGTTTTTCTCCTCGTAGAAGGCTTGCGCTCGTCTGGACGTGTGCTTCGGGTCGTTATCCTGGACAAATCGGTGATCTGGAAGCTTCTCTCGGACGAAGGGAACAAGTGTAGACTCTAAGATGTTGCAGAAGAGATCAGCATCCATGATGCCATCAAAGATGCAAACCTTTGTGGCACCATGTTTGCTGATTCCTGCCCAGACATGTACTTTCAGCGGATGCTTGGGTTTGGGTTTTCGCTTCCCTGGCTCGTCTACCTTTCTATAGCAGGTGCGGCGATACTGCGTTAGCGAGATAGAGCTTTCGTCGCTAAAAATTACGTTGTGGAAGGTGTCTTCACTTTCCAGGACTCTTTGGGCGAACTCCAACCGCTTCGTTTTGTTCACATCTCGAATGAGCTGACAGTAACCAGTCCGCTGTAAAGTCCAGCCGAGTTGCGTCCGAGCTCTTCGTACAGTTGACGAACTCACATCTGTTCCACGTTTAGCCAGCTTTTTCTTGATTCTGCAACTCGTCATCTCGTCATCTTTTCGCATCTGCCGATCGATGAAGACTTTTGCTTCGTCAGATATCTTCCCTGGTCTGCCAGAGCGCGGTAGATTTGCCACAGAGCCGGTGGTTTTCAGTTTCTTGATAATGCGAACGACACTAGCAAGACTGACAGCTAAACCTTCGGTTTTTAATAACCTTAAGATTTCAGCTGGGTGAAGACCTTGCTTCTGTAGGAGCTCTATTCGAGTTCTTGTATAATTCGTAACTTTAGCCATGATAGCATCAAGATTGTTTGAAAGTGAATGACAAACACTCTACACAGAACGAATAACACGCGATTATGACAAGCGTAAATGCTGTTGCTATGGTAATATAACTGCCCCTTCGCCGTGCGGAGACTGGGGTTTAACTGGGAAACTTTGTGTTTGTTTACATACACTTGAAATTGTCTTACGGCAAACCTGAAGTTTGACTTTGCCGCTCTCTCGGCTCCGATAACGAAACAAAAGAGAAAATGCAATGCTTTTGGGTTGTGGAATCACCTTCACAGTCTCAGTGGCTGCAGTGTAACGAGGTAAGTTTATTTAGGCTTTAGAGGAGTCAAGGCGTAGCTTCGATTTAAAAAACTATTCCGGTTAAATTTATACGCAAGCTGTACCAAAAGTAAGCTTATATTCAGTTATTCCTCGACTGTGTTCATTACATTCAACACTAACTCATCACACATAACGGCTTCACTATGATATATCGTTATAGCGAACTTCGCTACAATGATCGATGATATATCGCTGTGACATATCGTTTTGCTGTACGAGATATCGTGGCAGCGATTTCTCGCTTGAGCGATATCACAGCGATATATCGTGAAGATCACGACGATTTATCGCTAATTTATCGTTTTGACGCTCGCCGATTCGACCGATATCTCGCTGATTTATCGGCGATAAATCACGGGAACAAAGCGCGATATTCAGCGATTATCGCTTGCATTACTTTTGCACAGTACTGTATGACATCATAACCAACCTCTTCTGAAATGGGTTGAAATGTTTCTAATAGTTGTCTGTACTTCGGTTGCTCGAGATTTTTAGAAAACAAGTAAATCTTATCATAGTAGAGTAGATTATAAAGCATATGCATGAGAACGTTAGTTTTACCACAACCGCTTGGTCCACAAATTAACATTCGAAAAGTGTCTGAAGGCATATAAGGTAGCAGTCTTTTGAAATTGCTGTCACTTTTAGAAGCTGAATCATAATTAGGAATTTTCATCTATATAACTGAACATGAATTTTTTTAGTTTTTTTAGTTTTTTGATTCAAAAATCATTATAAAATGTCTCATAATATGTCTCATAATATAAAAAATCTCTATAAATATATGAGTCTGTCAAATTGGAAACAATTAGCTCAGAAGCGGACTGAGACTGGAAGGATGAAGAATCAGCTTTATGATGAGATCATTGAAGCGAAGATAAAGAGTAAGACCTCTGACGCAAGGATAACAAAATCTTTTAGACTTGATGAAATCATAGAGAGTTTAAGGGCACAAAAGCCAAAGAATAGGCCGCAAGGACCACAAAAGAGAATACGTTCTGCGGGTAAAGCAGAAGAAGAAATTGATTACGCACCTGAAGTAGATCCATATGAAGATATGGATGTGGAAGGATTATTAGATCTTGAAGATTACGTAGCGCCGCAGACAGAAAAACAAATAGCTAAGATGCCTGAAGGCCCTCCAGGCGCAGCCGGGCCGCCACCAAAATATGAAATGGAGCCTAGTTTTTGGAATTTAGAAGGAGATGAATCTTTACCACCAGAATATTCTGCTATAGAAGAAGAACCTTCAGCAATTGAAGCGCCACGAGAAGAATTCGAGGGAGAAGAAGATGAAAGAGAAGCAAATAAGATTTTAGATCATTTGGAACTTCCCAACTATGATGATGTTGAACTGAGACTGGCCGAACCTGAAATGACTGCAACAAAACAACGAAATTATCTAGATAAAGTTGTAAAAGATGCTGAAAGGAGAAGAAGACAAGTAATTGCTTTTAAAGGAAACGCTACTAAAAAATTTAATAAAGGTGAGATTGATGCAGCAGAAAGAGATAGAATACATCAAAATTCAGACCGATTTAGAGGAGAGCTTAATGATTATATTAAGCAATATAGATTTAAAAGCAAATCAACGGAAGGTTACGGGACCAAAAGAGGCAGGGGTGTAAGCACTGGCAGAGGAGTCAGTGGAAGTGGCGTCTATTTCTATAATGATGCTAAAGAATTACTAAAGAAATTAACACTAATTATTGGTGAAATGGAAGCAGGTGATACAAGTGTCAAGATGAGAAATATGGGTCAAACTATCTTAGACACTCTATTACGAACAAAATCAATCAATAAGTCACAATATCAAAAGTTAGTCAAAAAATATTTCGGGGTTTAGTAAATTATATTTACATTAATTTATATGGAGAGAGAAATCTCATTAAGCAGTTTTGCAGTTAAAGATGAACCTGGTAATCGACCTGGTGATTTTACTACAAGGTTTTCTAGAACTTTGAACTATGAACACAGTGATGGGATTTGGTATATTGGTTTTAATAAAATTATTTCAATGGCTTTTACATGGACAAATATAAATTCTGGTTATAGCAATCAAAAGATAGCTTACAGTAAAGACGGTGGGAAAACATTTACAGATATTGATTTTTCAAAAGGAGTTTGGGATTACAGTGATATTGATAATTACATTAAGGAAAAGACTAAAATAGTTAATGGTGATGGTGATGAAGAATTTCCAATTACTTTAACTTTTGATGAACCAACTTTCAGAGTCATAGTGACTTTAGATACAAACTATCAGCTTGACCTAAGTAAATCTAATTTTGGTAAACTAATAGGATTCGATAAAGTAATCTTAAGCAATGAGAGAAACGTTAGCCCCAAAATACCTAACCTATCAGAAGATACAGATGTCCTAAATATTCATTGTGATTTAGTCCCTGATTCATTAGTAGATGGAAGAGAATCAGATATTGTTTTTAGTTTTGGTACAGGAACTTTGAGACCTTCTTACAATTTTACCCTTGAACCGCGTCGTATTATATTTAATCCTATCAATAAAACAAGAGTTTCAAGCGTTCGAATCTATGTAACTGATGGTTTAAGAAGACCAGTCTATTTAAATCATGCTGACACTGCATTTTCATTAATCTTAAAAAAAGTTCCATTTTAAAATTTCCTAATTTATATATATGAAGTCAAGAGAGTTCAAAAAGATTTATCACCCAAGAACGGGACGATATGTCTACAAACACCATGGCAATGGAATTATCGTAGATAATCTTATGAAACCACTAAAACGAGTAGCTAGTGCTTTAACTGGACAGGTTTTAAAACCATTTGCTAAAAAAGCAATACAAGCTGGTGTATCTCATGCGGGAGAAAAAGTTGGTAAAAAGGCTGCTGATAAAGTTATAGAGCGATCAGGTGAGCTTATCCGAAAAAGGCTGTCCTCACGGTCCTCAGGATCTAAAAAGTCAACAAAGTCAACAAAGTCAAATCCAGGCAGAGCAAAGCCAAAAACTCAGGATGAAGTTAATACACTGATTAATAATTTAATAGCACGCTCTTAAAGAAAAATAATCTAATAGCACGCTCTTAAATGTCTGGTAAAAAATATATAATGGCATTTAGATCACCAGAGAACGTTCAGAGAAACGAACTAGTGCAATTTCGTCTTCAAGACGCTATAAGAGCTCCTGCCAATACTCAAGAGCAAGAAAAGAAAGGTTACAAATTTCATGTTACTGACCGAGGTATTATGCTTGATTGGTTTAATGCCTTTTTTGAAGTGCGATTTCGATTAGACCTTAAAGCAAATGGTGGAGACAATGCAGACGCCAGAACAACAATTATTAATGGATCGCATTCATTAATTAAGCATATGGTAATAAAGAGTGCAGGAAAAATCGTCTATGACACTGATAATCTTCATCTTGTAACTTTTGCTAAAAATCTTTTAGAATATTCAGATGATTTTGGGCGTAGTACAGCCAAAAATAGCTTATGGTATTTAGATACAGATGCCACTTCAGATGATACAAACACTGGTTTGGAAAGTAGGCGTTTATTAACAGCTAACAGAGCTCATGTTAATACAAGTATTCCATTAAATAGATATTCTTTTTTCGAAGAATTAGAAGGACGATTGTTACCTCCAATGGATCTCCAATTTGAAATAGAACTTACACCGGACGCTGAAGTATTATATGGGGCAGTTGATACATTGAGATTAGTAATTGATCGTTTTTATCTATGGGTACCCCGACTAGAACCAAAAGATGCTCTTATGACTAAATTCATCAGTGAATACCAAAAACCCAGTAAATGGAAATACCTCAAAGAAATGTACCAAACTTCAGATACTACCAGAAACAGTGGTGATTTCAGAATCTCAGCTAGTATTGATAAAGTAAAGCATGTTTTCCTCTACTTCCAGAGACTTAAGACAAATGATATGTCAGCAAATCCTTATATTTTTGATACTTTTAAACTGAACGCAGCCAATAATAATAGCCATCTTACTACTTGTCGTCTTGAATATGGTAATGGTGTCTTCTATCCAGAACTTGAATATGATACAGAAAGTAAAACAAGAATCTATTATGATTTAATGAATTATTCATGGAAAAAGAATGATTATAATACAGGTACTCAGCTCAATATCAGTAATTTTTCGAGTCTTTATCCAATGTTATATTTTGATTTGACTTATCAAACAGAACAGGTAAGCAGAGATCCAAAGCAACTTAACATAAGATTTCGCCTCTCTCAAGCAGCTGCTGCTGATTTTCGAGTGCATGCAATTGTTCTTTATGAAGAAGATGTTGTTGTTGATAAAGTGGGAGATCAATTAGTAATAGTTTAGTTAATTATTTAAAATTAAGCGTCTTAGAAAAAAATATTTTTATATAATATATATGAAAATTAACGAAATAGTTAACGAAAAAGTTAACGAAATAGTTAACAAAATAGCAAACCAAACAGTAAACCAAAGAGTTAACGAAAGATCAAACGGAAGTGTAAACGTAAGAGTAAACCAAAGTGTAAACGTAAGAGTAAACGATAGAGTAAACGCGAGAGATAACAAAGAAATAGTTAATTTTCTTGATATTGACACTTCAAAGATAACTTTTAGAAAACCAAAGCCGAATAAGCACAATGGAACACAGATTGGAATATTATATAATGGAAAGACATTATATGTTAAATATGAAGGATATACACCATTTGGTTTAAAAGAAAACTATGATAAAGATGGTAGTTACCTATGTACTGGCATGCAAATTAATTGCGATGGTAAATATCTAGAAAAAGCTAAAGAATTAGACCAATTTTTTATTAATTATATGCATTCTAATGAAAAAGAAATACTGAGAGAAGCTGTAGCAGGATATGATGAACACGGACAAGGTGGTTCTTGGAAAAGAATTTGTAAAAAACCTTATAACATTATTGATAACGAAAGAGTATATCTAGATCACCCATCAAGGATGGATTTTACTCTATTATTTCGAAATGATCGAATAGCTACAAGATTTTTTACATGGAAAGGTCAAAAGCTTGGATATGAATCAGTAAAAATATGGCCACAAAGCAAAGTGAAATTTATTGCTGCCTGGTTTCATATTACAACCGGAACTTTTGGATCTGCTATAAAACCAAAATTAATGCAAGTAACATATCGAGAAGAAGAAGAAGAAGAAAATATTTTTAATAATTTTATCTTAGATGATGAAGAAGATCTAAATCCAGATGATTATGAGTAATATGAGTAATATGTCATAGACTATGGCAACGTCATAGAATAAATATTATTTATGAATTTTTAAAAAAGTACATAAATAATATATAATGACTGAATTACATCAAATTTCTGTAACACTTTCTGAAGGGCAAAAACGAAAACTAACTAAGGCTTACAGAAACAGAGAAGAAATAAGTTTACGCTTAAGTAAAAATGCGTTAAGTGGTTCCGATGTCCTTATGGTACCAATGAATACTGTTAAGAGACTCGCTAAGGCCAAAACAGCTAATCGAGGAATGGTAATTACTATATCAAAGTATAATATCAGCCGACAAACTGGTAGTGGGATATTTAGCTCAATATTGCCAGTATTAAAGAATGTAGCACCAACTATAGGTAAAACACTAGGATTGTCTGCTTTAGCAGGGTTAGCTTCTGAAGGTGCTAGCCAAATAGTTAAGAAAATAAGTGGTGGACAAATGTTTCAAGTACCAAATAAAAATCTATATATGTTAGCTCAAATGGGTGATCTACTGACTAAAGGACAAATAGGAGATTTAGCTAGAGCTCATAAATTAGGAGAAGACTTACTTTTCAAACTTACACAAAAACAAGTAGGTAGTGGTATTGGCACGTTACTAGCTAGTATTGGTATTCCAATGATTATTGATGCATTAAAAGGAGGAAGTATAAAAGGAAGAGGAGGAGTTCGAATGGGGAAATCGGAGGGAGGAGGTAGAAGAGGAGGGGGAGGTCCTCGTATAGGAATGCCTATGGCTCCACCACCTTTTATTGGGACATGGGGCAGGGGTAGGGGTAGGGTTAGAGGAAAAAAAAAAAAAAAGAACTAGCCACACCTGCCGACCGAAAAAAGCCTAGCCCCAACCACCGACTTAAATTCCATAAAGATATCCCAATGAGTAATTTTGATCTTTTAGATTGGTGTAAATACTTGAAGATACCTATAGAGAATGTTTTAAGTAGAGATCAGACTGTACCACATCAGCATAAGTTAGCGCTTTTTATTTATAATTTAGAACCTCATTATATGAGTGGTAGTCATTGGGTTACAACCTATGTTCGTGATGGTACAATAAATTACTTTGACTCTTTTGGTATGCCACCTTTTCAAGAGTTGGTAAACCATGCAAAAGAGAAAAACTTAAATTTATTACACCAAAACCGACAAATACAGAATCTCTATACTACAACCTGTGGCTATTTTTGCTTGTATTTCTTGAATGAAATGCATAAAGGAGTAGATTATTTCGATTTATTGCAAGTTTTTAGCTTTGACACCGAAGAGAATGAAAAATTCATAGAAAACTATTTTAGTAAATTGCTTTGAAGACTTCTCATGTTTTTTAAATCTCGTTTCAAACTATTTCTCAGATTTCTCACTCTTTTAGTTTCTCCAGAACAACATAAAAAGGCAATTTTTCTATAAAGAAGTTTGTAATGTTTATACATCGCTTCTATTCTTTGTATTTCTTTTTCAATGACAATTTGTTCCATTATAATATATTAAAATAATAAAAAAATAATAAAAATTATTATATAGATGAAAAGCTATTGTGTAAAACAACGAAAACAGACAGAGTGCGTTCCTGGTTCAGAAAGGGTTGTACAGACAAGAAATGGTCGTGCCATGATGCGATGTAAATGTGCAGAATGTGGAATAACAAAAACTAAATTTGTTAAGTCAGGGACGAGTAGAAAAGGAAAAGGGCTATTACTGGGTAAAAACAGCCCATTTAAGGGAATTCCCCTCATAGGAGCTATATTATAGATTAATTAAAATCCATAGAATTAATATATGTTATCTTATTGTGTTAAACAAAGAAAAAGGACAGAATGTGTACCAAATTCTGAAACTTTTGTAATTACAAAAAACGGTAGAAATGCAATGCGATGTATTTGTGCTGAATGTGGAATTACAAAATTTCGTTTTATATCTAAAGGAGAAATGCAGGGAAGCGGTTTTGATGAACTAATTGTCCATGGGTTGGCTGCTGGTGCAAAAGGATTGTATAACCTTGGAAAAATTGGTGCTAGCAAAGCAATAAAATCAGACTATGTAAAAGATAGGGTTAAAGGCATTGGTAAAAGGTATTTGAATAGAGCAGTTGACTCTCTGGCTGACAATCTCTCTAAAAAAATTTCTGGAAAAGGAGTCGATATTCATAAAGCAATAGGTAAGTTACCTAAACCGAAAGCTGGTTGGACTTTACCAGGACACAAATATACTGGTCCTTACAATGATTTAGAAAACCAAGTAAAATGGGATCGAAACACAGGTCAAATCTATGAAATCTATGATAAGCCAACAGGTAAGACAGATGCTATAGCCATGCAACACAATGTTGATTACTCAGTATGTGCTGATAAGGGAGTAAATGTAAAATCATGTAAAAATGTGGCTGACAAGAAAATGGTCCGAGCTCTAGATGCAATTCCCTGGAATGAGAGACAGTGGGGTCATTGGCTGGCTAGAAACACTATTAATACAAAGCAAAAACTTGGTTTAGGAGTAAAAAAAAAAAAAAAAAAAATTTAGATACATGGGAAGTGCTAGCTAATGAGTTACACAAACCTATAAAACGAAATTTTACCAAGCGAAGAGTCATTGCACATAATGTAGATGATATCTGGTGTTCAGACTTAGTTGATATGCAAAAGCTTAGCAAATGGAACCGAGGTTATAAATATCTTTTAATGGTCTTAGACCTTTTCAGTAAATATGGTTGGATAGTACCTCTAAAGACAAAAACTGGCTTAGAAGTCTCTAAAGCGTTTGAAAGCTTATTTTTCTCTAATAAGCCTAAAATGTTATGGGTAGACAAAGGAAAAGAATATTATAACAAAAATGTGCTGGATCTCTTAGCTAAGGATAAGATAACTATCTATTCCACTGAAAACGAAGAGAAATCATCAGTTTGTGAGAGATGGAATAGAACTATCAAAGATAAAATGTATAAGAGATTCACTATGCAAAACAATACAGTCTACGTTGACATCCTTCCGAAAATACTCGCCTCTTACAACAACAGCCGACATAGATCAATAGGAATGACACCTTTCCAAGCTAGAAAACCTGAAAACTATGGAAAAGTTTATTTTAATTTATATGGTGATTTAGCGAGAGACGACAAAAACAATGATAAACCAGCATTTGTGATAGGTGATAGAGTCCGAATAAGCAAATACAAAAGGGTGACCTTTGATAAAGGCTATACTCCTAATTGGACTGAAGAAGTTTTCATCGTAGACGAAATTAGATTCACTAATCCTATTACTTATAAGATAAAAGACTTAAATGGTGAAGCGATTAAGGGTACTTTCTATAGAGAAGAGTTACAAAAGACAGATCAAGAGGTCTATAGAATAGAGAAAATTATCAGAAAGTCTAATGGAAAAGCATTAGTCAAATGGAAAGGTTACCCAGACGAATTTAACAGTTGGGTGCCAGCTGGAGATTTAGAAAATTTATAATAAAAAAAAAATTAAAAAAAAATTATATTAAAGAAAAAATTATAATATTTATTAATTATATAATGTATGACACAGAAGAAGAAAGAATTAAAGCCTTAAGAGCATCAAGAAATAAGTATCAGAAAAACAAAGAATGGTATTGTGATATCTGTCTTAATGGAAAAAATTACACTGTCAGAGGAAAATTTATGCATTTAAAAGCAAAGAAACATATTAAAAAAGCTAAAGAATTAGAATCAAAAGAAATAGATACAAAAGAAATAGATAGTAATAAATTTTTTTTATAATATATTAAAAAAAATTATATTATAGAAAAAATTATATATTATATTATATATAGAAATGAAAAGAAAAACAAAAATCATCAGGGCAAAGAAAAAAAAAATAAAAAAAGCAATTAAAAGAGAAAGAAATAGAGCATTCAATAAATCATTAAAAAAGACACTATTAGATAGCCCAGCCCCACCTGCCGACCCAGCGCAAAGTAGCAGCGCTTTACAAGTGCCGTTAGTACCAACAAAATATACACCACCGCCACCACCATTAGAGGAGCCACCTAAAATAGTACCTAGGCTAAAACGGATACCAAAAATAATTAGTCAAGCCCCACCTGCCATCCAAGAAAAGGTCAAAAAAATACTTGATGAAATCGCTCCATATTATCAGCCTGAAACTATAAGAGAATTCCGAAGAAAGCATGAATATGTCCCTGTGGAATTCACTATTACAGAGCGATCTAGGGCTCTCCGAGGTAATGTCAAATCTTATGAAGTACCAATTTTTCATAGTTATGACGCATCATTACAGTTAAATAATACAAAAAAAACAAATAATTAAACTTTTAATGAGATTATTAACAGTTAGAAGGGGATTTAAATTTAATATTACTCTAAAAGTACGATTATTAAAACATAGTGAGAATGGGGTCATTTACCGAGAACCCTATTTTAACGCTGGTCCTTATACAGTGACAAATAGTGATCAGATATCAGAAGCTATTGATAAAGCTATTGAAAGAATTTTAGAGTTAATAGCTGTTTGGTTATCAGAAGGTTCTGGTTGGGTATTTGAATTAGTACTTTTACATAACATTAATATTGTCTCTTACTTTCCATTAAGAGGAACATCATATATTAAGCTCCCAGCGGAACTACGTCACCCTATGAAGACTTTAGTCAATCCCCAAAATGAAGATAATCGTTGTTTCCTATGGTGCCATAACAGGTATCTAAATCCACTTAAAAAAGACCCTCAAAGAATAACTAAAGCAGATAGAGAATCGGTAAAACAGTTAGATTACACTGGTGTCACTTTTCCAGTAACTCTTTCTGATATGAAGAAAATTGAAAAGCAAAATCAGATTAATATTAATGTATTTGGTTATCATCAGAAAACTCGGGAAACTTATCCTATCAGAATATCAGAAGCTAATTTTCCGGACCATATAGAATTACTATGGATTGAAGAAGGGGAAAAGAGCCACTATGTGCTTATTAAGAATTTCAATCAATTTATGTCATCATACACTAAACATCATGGTAGGAAATATTTTTGTTTGCGTTGTCTTCATTGTTGTTCTTCTGAGAGAACATTAGAAAACCATAAGCAGGATTGCTTAGCAATTAATGGAACCCAAGCAATAAAAATGCCAGAGAAAGGGTCAAAAATTTATTTTAAAAATCACCAGAAAATGTTGCCTGTGCCTTTTGTCATTTACGCTGATTTTGAAGCTATCACAGAAAAGATAGATAGTTGTGAGCCATCTGATGGTCAATCTTACACTAGTACTTATCAGAGCCACCGAGCCTGTGGTTACGGATATAAATTAGTCTGCAGGTATGATAATAGATATTCCAAGCCAGTAGAAATTTATCGTGGTGACGATTGTATCGAAAAGTTTATCATCAAGATGTTAAGTGAAGTAGAAGATTGTCAGAGAATAGTTCGAGATCGATTCCAGAAACCATTATTTATGACATCTCAAAATGAAAGAGATTTCCAAAATAGTACAGTATGCCATATTTGTGAGCGTAGTTTTAAAGCTAAAGATCTTTTAATACATGATGATGGTGATATAATGAATAAAGTTTGAGATCATTGCCATATTACAGGCGAATATCGTGGCGTTGCACACAGAGATTGCAATCTAAAATGGGCTATCAGTGCAGAAAAGTTAAAAATTCCTGTAATCTTTCATAATCTTAAAGGCTATGACTGCCATTTTATCATGCAAAAATTAGGAAAACTAATAAATGAAGATGTAGTCTATGATATTGCTGAATTTAAAGATCCTGATGGTGAGGTACATGAAGTAAAAAGTAGTATAAATATTGGTGTGATTGCAAGTAATTTTGAGAAATATATTGGTTTTAGACTAGGTAAACATTTGACTTTCAAAGATAGCTTTTCGTTTATGAGTCAGAGTTTAGACCGACTAAGCAGTAATTTAAGTGATGATGCATTCTTCCATACGAGAGAAGCTTTTCCAAATGATGATCAATTTAGATTAATCAAGCAAAAAGGTGTTTACCCTTATGATTACATGGACTCATTCCAAAGATTCAGTGAGAGATCATTACCAGAGATAGAAGATTTTTATAGTATTTTGAATGATTCAAATATTTCAGAGAGTGACTATGAGCACGCAAAACGAGTATGGAGTACCTTCCAAATCAAAGACTTAGGAGAGTATCATGATTTATATTTGCGTACAGATGTGCTACTCTTGGCTGATGTATTTGAAAATTTCAGAAGTACGTGTCTCTCGCATTATAGGTTGGATCCTTGTCATTATTTTTCTGCACCTGGATTATCATGGGATGCATTACTGAGAATGACCAAAATAAATCTAGACTTAATTTCAGACCTTGATCAACAGCTCTTCATTGAAAAAGGAATGCGTGGCGGTATCTCTTATATAGCACATAGGCACGCTGTAGCAAATAACAAATACATGAAAAATTATGATCCTGAGGTAGAATCTTCTTATATAATGTATTTAGATGCAAATAATCTTTATGGTTGGGCAATGTCACAGTCACTACCAGTCGGAGATTTTAAATGGTTAGACCCATCTGAATATGAGGACCCTGAAGATTTTATATTAGATAATTACACAGATGAGACAAGAAAAGGGGTTATTTTAGAGGTAGATTTAGAATATCCTGAAGAGTTACACGATTTGCATAATGATTATCCATTAGCTCCAGAAAAGATTTTAGTCTCTGATCATATGTTATCTCCATATTGTAAAGATCTGAAAGATTCAGAAAATATCAGCAGTGGTAGAGTACATAAGTTAGTACCTAATCTAATGAATAAAGAAAAGTATGTCTTGCATTACAGAAAAATCTACAGCAGTATTTATCTCTTGGTATGAAGTTGAAAAAAGTTCACAGAGTCTTAGAATTTACACAGAAACCTTGGATGAAAAAATACATTGATTTTAATACAGAAAAGAGAAAAATGGCTAAGAATAGTTTTGAAAAAGACTTCTTTAAACTAATGAATAATTCAGTGTTTGGTAAAACCATGGAAAACCTAAGAAAAAGATCCAATATTAAATTAGAAACTGATCCTGAACATTTAATTAAGCTTACAAAGAAACCAACCTACGTTTCTTCTAAAATATTTGATGAAAATTTAGTAGGAATACAAATGAAAAATATTAGTCTGTTATTAAATAAACCATCTTATGTTGGTTTTAGTATCTTAGAGTTAAGTAAAACACTAATGTATAATTTCCATTATAATTATATCAGAAAAAAATACCCAGAAGCAAAGTTACTTTTTACTGATACCGACTCTTTAGTTTACCATATAAAAACAGAAGATGTTTACGAAGATTTATTTGCTGATAGACATCTATTTGACAATAGTGACTATCCTAAATCTTCTAAGTTCTATTTTGATAATAATAAAAAAGTAATTGGTAAATTCAAAGATGAAGCGTCAGGTGATCCAATCACTGAATTTGTTGGTCTAAAAAGTAAAATGTATTCTTACAAGACAGAAAACAAGGAAAACAAGACTGCTAAGGGTGTTAAAAAGAATGTAATCAAGCGTGAATTATGTTACTCTGATTACCGTGATACATTATACAATTGTACTACTATGAGGCATAAGATGAGAACTATAAGGTCAGAGTATCATCAAATATCAAGTTACCAAATTAATAAAGTATCATTATCACCTTTTGATGATAAAAGGTATATTTTAGATGATGGTATCTCTAGTTATGCTTATGGTCATCATTTAATAAAAAAAATATTAGAAATGTTATATGCCTATTCCAAATTATAAAAAATTCTTGTCGGAGGACCCTCTTGCTGAAAGTGATACTAGCTATAGTGATTATGACCCTAATTATGATGAGGAATCGACGAGCAGCGAGGAAGACCTAACTAGCAGTGAGGAAGAAATAAAGAAAAATAATTTAAAAGAAAAAAATTGAAGAAGATTAAAAGATTAGATGTCATTACAAATAATAGAAGAATGTCAAAAGGCTTGTGTTGCCCAAAAAATAGATAATAAAAAAATGAGAAGAGCATTAGAACGAGGAAATATATTATTGGTTAATGAAGTAATGAATGATTATAATTCAAAAAATATACCTAAAAATAGAAGAAATGAAAGGTTTAAGATTCAAGATAGGTTAATTAAAAAGCTTCTTGAACGGAAAACGAATCAAAAATTTCAGTCTGAAATAGTTAGCTTATTCTCCACTGTACTTTAAAGAATAAGCTAACTATATATTATTATTAATAACATTAATTATAATTATGAATAAAGAAACTATTGGCAATCTACATCGTAAAAAACTTTCAGAAATTGTTCTGAAAGAAAAAAAAATAGCAGATATAAAAAATAAAATTGTAAATTTATCCAACAAAAAAGATTATTCTAGAATTGATCAAATTGAACAAATAAGGTTAGAAAATGAAATAAATGATATCAAAAATCTTCGTACTAGTTATTTATTAAAGAATGCTATTTTACTTTTTTTACATACAGAAAATCAAGCAAAAAATATAAACAAAAATTTTGTTTATGGTGTTGATATCTTAAAGAATAAGAAAAATGATAAGATTGATCATAATTCTTATTATAAAAGGTATAAATATAATATATTTCCTGAAGAACTTTGTTACAGTGAAAATAATATAAATGAAGATAACTATTGTTATACATATAAAAAATTCAAAGTATTTAATATCGATGAAGCAATAAGTACTTGTCTAAGTTGCGGAATAAGCATTAATGTCTCAACAAATCCAGAAAAACCATCTATTAAACCTGCAGAAAATGATTACAAAAGATATACTCATTTTTGTGACTGTTTGGCTAATATCCAAGGCAAAGAAAGTGTTAAAGTGTCAGAAGAGGTTATTAATACTATTATCAGAGAAATCGTTCATGAAAAAATGGAAAATTCTTTGGAAAAGTTAATAGAAGCAGATATTAAAAGATATCTTAAAAAACATCGTAAATTACGTTATTATAATCATGCCACACAAATTTTGTACCGAATAACAAATATACCTCCATTACAAATGACTCCTATAATGGAAGAAAAACTAAAAATAATGTTTTTACAAATTCAAGAGCCATTTGAAATTTTTAAAGGTAAAAATAGAAGCAATTTTTTTTCGTATTCATATATCATCTATAAATTTTGTCAACTACTTGAATATAATGAATTTTTACCAAAGTTAAAATTGTATAAAGATCGTTTAAAACTCTATGAACATGATAAAATTTGGAAAAAAATCTGTGAACATCTAGGTGGTGAGAGCGCTGATTGGAAATTTATCAACTCTTAAAAAATTTATATTAAAAAAAGATGCGCTAACAACGCTAACTACGCATCTTACGCTAACTACGCATCTAACGCATCTTACACATCTTACGCATCTTACGCTAACTACGCATCTTACGCTAACTACGCTGATTTTACGCAAAATGTGTAAATGCGGCGATTTGCTCCTTTACTACACTACTGCTTTTCAAAGTTACAAACAAAAAGGAATTTAGGCTAAGCAACATAAATTTCTCTTCTGTCACTGAAGAGTTTTCCTCTAGTGAAGCGTACTTTTTCACCTTCGTCATAAGCTTGTTTCATAAGTGGAAGTGCTTTTTTGCAGCCTTTCGATCGTTAATGTTTCTTTGAAAGTCCTTGAGGTCATCACTAAGTTTAGTTATTGGACCTGTGAGGTCAAGTCTCATCAATTTCAATTCTTCAAGTAATTCGGTGTCAGCCGTGTTTGACTCCCTAAGATGTAAAGTTTTCTTCTTTGAATAATGATGTTGCTTATTGCTTCTTTTAAGCGCTAAGATTTTTCCTAACCGAAGTCATTTTCCTGACATAAAGCATAGTTATCAGGACCAAAATGACTTTGGACAGTATCTGTTAGAACTAAAAACGGTCTGCAGAGCTCAGCACAACATGTCTCTCTCATGCTGCTCATGTGTGTTCCTAAAAAAAAATTCCTAAAAAAATAAACCACACTCAGCCCAGCCTGACCGCGCTCAGCCCATGGCCGTGCAGTTAACAAGATCTTTTAGATCTTACAGCCACACTTTTTAAACTTCTTAGCACTACAGTCACAACGCAGTGCATATTCCAAAGCAGTCCTATATGATTTACTGATCACTGTAGACAGCATGTCACTTGATCAACACAAACTGTTTTATTACAGCATTTTGTAAAATTTATGATTAATGGTTTTAATCTGGAAGTTTGCTCGGGACATGCCCATGAATGATATGAAAAGGAAATCAAAGTGGCTGTGAGCCACTGAGCTCGGATAATGAGAATGAGGCTGAGAATGGAGTTTTTGTATTAATTAAATAACCCGAGTCTATTCAAATGTTCGAACATAGTCGTTCAAAATTACATTGAGTTGTACTGTAAGTTTCCCGCTGCTTGTGCTCTATTGAGTGATGAATGACGCATCCAAACATATCCAAGAATGTAAAAATGCGAATTAGCAGAAAGACAATAATTCACCTCCACTTGAACGAGGACATCAAAACATGTAAACACATATAAAAGAAGTGGCCGGGTATTCTGAAGTTGCTCCGAACGGGCTCAGCAATGACTCATTTAAAGGATAAGCTACCACCATCCAATTTTTCTTACATGAGCCTGCTGTTCTAACAAAACAGCGTTTTTTGTCGAAAGCAATGTCGGGAACGGGTGTCCGACAAATAAGTCACAGGTTTATATCTCAAATTGGTTTACTGTTGCTTTTCCTGATTACAGAATCCTTCCATTCTCTATCTCGCTCTCTCTCTCCCCTCACACCAAAAGACGATCTTATTACACTGTTTTGCAATGAAAGGTTCAATGTTTAAAGGAGATTGTATTTCACTTAATAACAATAATGGTCATGCTTTCTGGTCATGTTATGTCATGCTATGTCACGCTTCCAACAGCAATATAATGAATATGCAGTGGAGAAGATGATTGCCCGCCAAGCAAGTGGTTTTGAGGTCGAATCCTGTGGGGCACATTTTTTTTCTTATTAACGAATGTAAAAGTTCACCGAAACACTGCATAAAATTAGTAGACAATTTCGAACAACCAGGTCAACCTGGTTAACAGAGCTGCCCCAGATAGATATTTCATCTTCCTGCCTTTTCTATCTGTAAAATTACTTGTAGCATTAATGAAGTTAAGAAATTTATGTAGCCTAGGTTTCCTTAATAATCAATGGAAATATATCTGGAGAGAACAGCCTGGCTTGATTGTTAGTTATGATTGTTGAGATACATGTAGCACCTCATTTTTTATTAGTAGTAGAGCTGAGAAAAGATGCATACATGCACTTCCTTACAACAATTTGTTTTGAGTAGGTCAGTTTTGCTTTCCTTCTTGAGGTGGAAAACCGACAAAAAGGTCTTAAACTGGCTCTAAGAAGGCTTTAAGAAACGACAAGAAGACAACTTAGGTGAGTTTTATGGAAACATGTATTGCCAAATTTGAGCAATTTTAAGTGACAAGTATTTTTCATACTATCTATTAAAACGAAGGTCTAATTATTAACTACACTCCGTATATTTAATTGGAGTTGAACTCTTAAAAAATGTATGTCAATATTATGATGCTCACATACTGAGCTTGGGCTACCCGTGATACTATTGTTAGATTTCAGCTTCTCGTTCCAGTTCATTGTATGTGGGGTGGGGGGCGAGGTTAGGTAGGTGAAGTTGTATTCCCGTCTGGGGTGTTCGCAAAAGCACCAAAAGTGCAAATTTGTCCCAAGACTTTTGTCCATGATTGTACCTAATTTTCCTTGCAATGCTTTTGCACGTGAAATTAAATTCCGCATTCCTCACACAATCTTTTACAGCTGTCCATTCTCTATTGGCCAGCGCTCCTCCACTTTGTTTTATGCAGCTTTCACATTCACATTTTCTTGGCACAATATTCCTTTTAATGAACTCTCCAAGGTGCTTAAAAACTGCATCTTTCTCTTCCTTCGTCCAAAGAATGCCAGACTTTTTTTTCTTAGGGTATTAGCAGCACCTGAGTATAAGTGTAAATACAAATTCATATCAATGCTTACACTAACCTGAGGGATAAAATATGATACATCTCTGTTTGTGTCTTGTTTTTTATGTGTTTTGTTTTGTTTTTTATATTACATTTACAACAACTTACAATACATTACATTACTAACAGACCTCTACAGAACTACTTAGCATACATGTATTCAGTAAGCTATGAAGATAGAAAAGAAAAAGTCATTACTACGAATTCTCAGCTAACTTGTAAGATTATCCTCGTGCATGCATGGCTTCCTTTTAAAACGTTTATATTGAACTTGTTTTAATTTATTTGTTTATCTATTTATTTTGAGGTTTAGGAATCAGGAGGTACTAAAGAAGATAGAAAACTAGAAAATCTTTCTATTTTTGAGATTACTTCCTTTGTTTTGCAGAACCACATGTAATATCTGGCAACAGGAAGTAAAAGTATTGCTTTGTGTTGAATAGGGTGTCTGACCTCAGGCCAATCATTACATCGGGAGTGAAAATGTTGGATTTTAGTTTTATTTGGTTCTCGGCCAACCATTTCATAAAGCCATGCCAAAAACAAGATGTCTGGCTACACGACCAAAATAAATAAAAAAGGGACTCCTTCTCGGTTCTACAAAATGTACAAATACCATTATCTCTAATGCCCATTTTATTTAGATAATCGTTTGTTGCTAAATGCCTGTGAAGTAGTTTAAACTGAAAAATAATTATTCTGGAATTTTAATGCTGCAGAAAGGGAGTTTGTAAGCCATCTTCCAATCGATTGTTTTGGAACACTGAATACTGCAGTCGGCAATCCATTTCTCTTGGCTTTTCCTGGGTCTACTTTGTTTCGTGCTGACAAGCTATTGGGTTTAGGAGCTTTTATGAAGTTGTCCGCAAAAGTGCTGAAAGTTCTATTTTTTTCATATTGGTTTTCTATAGCATTCCTTAACAATTTTATGAAGTGCCATATGGGACAATATTGTTATTCAATTTATATTATTTTAAATAAATATATTGGGCTATGACAAATATATGAAAGGTTATTGCTGCGCGAGCGAGCAGCAACGTAAACAGGATTTAAGAAGAATATATAGAAGGGGATACGAATTCTCGAATTCATCAAGCACTTTTTACCAGAATGCATTGCATTTTACTAGAATGCTCTGCATCACTTTTTACCAGAGTGCATTGCGCCACGAACAACACGAGGATGTCACACCATCGAGCTGTCGTCTTATTTCGCATAGATTCCAGAGAGAACAGTTAATGGTTTGTTTTGCTCTGATTTACCTGTGAAACGATGTGAAGGAGAATGGTGGTTGACTTTCACAACTCTTGCTTTTGTACTTAATGCAGTATGTGAAAGTTTGTAAATCTTGATGATTAATTGTGGCATCTTAATTTTTACTTGTCACATCATTTCTTCGCAGTCTCGCCTCCTTGGCAGAATTCGTAAATGAAGAGAAATCTTTGTTACTAAAGCTTGCAGAATAATTAAACAACGAAAATGCTGCGATCTATTGCTTTTCATCCAAACATGAATTTAAGCTAAAGCGCTAGTATTTTCACACATGGCGATACATGAACTCCTTGAAAAGGGGTACGCTGAGCCAGTCACAGATGATCTCAAGGGCAGAGAAGGCTACACGTGGTATCTTCCTCACCATCCTGTGCTACACCCAAGAAAACCAGACAAGTGCAGACTTGTATATGATTGTTCTGCCAAGTATCGGGGAGTCTCGTTGAACGACAAAGTCCATCAAGGTCCTGACCTGACAAATGGCCTCGTCGGCGTCTTGCTGCGGTTTAGGCAGGAGCCTATTGCACTGATGGCAGACATTCAGGGTATGTTTAATCAGGTGCATGTGAGTGACGATGATCGTGACGCGCTTCGCTTCCTGTGGTGGAAAGATGATGACCCAACGAAAACTCCATTGATGTACCGGATGACGAGCCACCTCTTTGGAGGAGTGTGGTCGCCCAGTTGTGCCAACTTTGCCTTAAAGAAGTGTGCTCAAGACAATGCGGCAAACTTTTATCCAAGAACAATTTCCACTATTGATAAAAACTTTTGTGTGGATGACTGCCTAAAGTCCGTCGCTTCCACTGAAGAGGCAGTGAATCTTGTGAAGGAGTTGCGAGAACTGCTTTCAAGAGGCGGTTTCAACCTTACCAAATGGATCAGCAACTCAAGAGAAGTTCTTCGAACGGTTCCAGATGTTGAGTGGTCTAAAGAAGTGAAGACGCTTGATTTGGACCAAGGAATGTTGCCCGCTGAGAGAACCCTCGGCATCTTGTGGCAGGTGGAGTCAGATACCTATGGTTTTGATGTGCATCCAGAAGAAAGGCCACTTACTCGACGTGGACTGTTGAGCACAGTCAGTTCAGTGTATGACCCATTCGGGTTTGTGAGCCCATTCATACTCAAGGCCAAAGTCTGTTCCAAGAACTTTGTCGAGCTAAATCCAGCTGGGATGATGCAATGCCAGCTGAGTTAGTGGAACAGTGGCGCCGATGGCTGCAGGATTTACCACTGATCCAGAACTTTGCAATTCCTCGTTGTCTAAAGCCCAAGGATGTGGAGACGGTGTCTGCTGAACTACATCATTTTGCAGATGCATCGGAACGAGCTTATGGAGCTGTATCTTACCTCAGAATGGTTGATGACGATGGAAACAGCCATTGTTCGTTTCTCATGTCCAAGTCTAGATTGGCCCCCATTAAGCCTACCACCATACCCAGATTGGAATTGGCAGCGGCCGTTGAAGCAGTGAAACTCGACAAGCTTCTGCAAAGGGAGCTTGAAATACCCCTTCAAGAATCAGTCTATTGGTCGGACAGTATGATTGTTCTATGGTACCTCCAGTAGGAAGACAAGCGGTATCCAACTTATGTGGCAAACAGAGTAGCTGCCATCCAAGAACACACAAACAGAAGTCAGTGGAGGTACGTTGATTCCTGTTTGAATCCGGCTGATGATGTGTCTCGTGGCATGACGGCAGACAAAGTGGTAAGCAGCTCCAGATGGATCCATGGTCCTCCTTTCCTTTCCAAGGGAAAAACAAAATGGCCAACGCAACCAGAGTTTAAATGCGCGATGCTGGAAGATGCAGTTGAACTCAAACCAACACGCAAAGTCTACGCCGCTGCTATTGTTGATGCCGACCCCATTGATCTACTCATCTAGCGACATTCCTCCTGGTATAGTCTCAGGAAATCAGTTGCTTGGATCCTTCGGTTCAAGCATTACATCAAGACAAAGGGATTCAAGACTGGCAAGTTATCAGTGGAAGAGATGGGTGTTGCTGCCACTTCTGTTATTACTTACGTACAAAGGAAAGCCTTTGGAGAGCACACCGACAACTCGCTTCAGAAACTGTCTCCGTTTCCAAGTACAGACGGAACTTTGCGAGTAGGAGGAAGACTCGACAAGGCTGACCTGCAATTCCAGACGAAGCACCCTATGATATTGCCTGCTAATCATCATGTTACTGACCTCATCATTCTACATTACCATACCTTGACTGGTCACACTGGCATTGAGTGTGTTCTCGCTGAAACAAGGCAACTGTTCTGGATTGTGAAGGGCAGAGCGACAGTAAGAAAGGTTCTATCCAAGTGCATCATTTGCAAGAAATTGAGGGCACAGCCAGTGTCTTAGTTCATGGGAGATTTACCTAAGGACCGCGTGACACCCAACGAAGCACCCTTTACTCGTGTAGGGGTGGACTATTTTGGACCGTTTCTTGTAAAACGGGCCAGAAGTGAACTGAAAAGGTACGGTTGCATTTTTACTTGCCTTGCTACAAGAGCCATTCACATTGAAGTCACACCCTTGAGACTGATTCCTTTATAAATGCCCTTCAACGATTCATCGCCCGTCGTGGTGAACCTATAGAAATCCGTTCAGATAATGGAACTAACTTCACCGGCGCTCAAGTAGAACTGCGACGAGCCCTCGAAGAGTGGAATCAGACTCAGATTGATGACTTTCTCCGAAAGCGTGACGTTCAGTGGATCTTCAACCCTCCAGGTGCCTCCCATATGGGCGGTGCCTGGGAGAGGCAGATTCGTACCGTCCGTTCAGTTCTGAAAGGTCTACTTCCTCTACAAGTCTTAGATGAAGAAGCATTGACGACCCTGATGTGCATCGTAGAGGGCATCGTTAATGGGCGTCCAATAACAAGAATTTCTGATGACCCGAGCGATCTTACACCTCTGACACCAAATCATCTTCTCTTGCTGCGGTCAGGCCCAACCCTTCCATCAGGAGTGTTTGTTCAGCAAGATCTCTACAGGAGACGCTGGCGACAGGTGCAATATATGGCGGATGTCTTTTGGAAGCGCTGGTTGACTGAATATCTGCCTACCCTTCAAGTGCGTCAGAAGTGGTTGCAACCTAAGCGTAACCTCAAGGTTGGAGATTTGGTATTGGTGAAGCACGACAATACAGCACGTCCACGTTGGCCTCTTGGGCTCATTCTCACTACCTACCCAGGATCCGATGGTCTTGTGCGATCCGTCCAGGTGAAGACTCAGTCCGGAGTGTACGATCGCCCTGTTGACAAGATTTGTCTGCTAGAAGGAGAAATGCTGCTGCCTGAAGGCTGAACCTGTAAACACATCAGTGACACATCTATGAACACTGAACACTTGAAGATATCTTAGCTTCAGCCCCCTTTTGTTGTATGTGAATGCTTCTCCTAGAGAACGCATTGGGGGCGGGATGTAGTGGCTGAAGAACTGTTTAGCATAAATATGAACATTGTTATCGTTATGTTTCCTTTCCGGTCAGCGGACTTGTTATTCACGTGCGGTCAGCGGATTCGCACATGAGAACGTGGAGAAAACGTGGCTCGGAGATTTTACAGTGATTTGCGTTCTATATAGTGATTTAACTGTGTAATTTCCTCTTCTTTGTTGGAATATCATGGCCCAGTGATGTAAGTTTGCTTTCTATTGTATTTTGCTCGCATTTTGCTTGTATTTAGAGTATTTTTTTTGTACGTTTATTCCAGTTCGAACCGCTATTTGACGCTATCAAAGTTGATGTTAAACTGGATCGCTAAATCTACGCTATTGTATTGATAGACTCTAGCTTGGAACAGTAAAGGAATGAAGCGAGTACGAACCACTGGGTAGTGAAGGTTTACTTTATTAATACCTCAGCGCCTAGGTACGCTACACCTTTCCAGCACTGAAGGAATGTTTTCTTGTGATGCCTTTGCACCAAATAAATCTAAAGGATGATTCTTCACAACAATGTTTTTGTTGCAGGTTTGACAAACCTGGCTCACTGCCCTCCTTGGTGTTTTCAGAGGTTCTGCCATGTTATGGATTGTTTCAACTTCTGGTTGTTGTGCCTTTGTTTTTCAAGAGCCAATAGGAATTGGTCTTAAAATCCAAGTAGTAGGAAAAGGAGAGTTCTATGCCAGGGACACAGGGACACAGTGACGTCACAATACCCTAAGTGGTTGACGTCATCAAAAATGATGACATCATAATCTAAAAATGGAATAGTGACATCATAGGGATGGGGTGTCATTGGAGGTATTACATCATAATCTTAAAATAGGTAGAATGATGTCATAGAATTATTTTTAGTACCAGAGGCCATATGATTTTTTCATTAAGTGTTTTTAATATAGTTCATGATGTGAAATGATGTATGACCATCGTTC
>OZ026601.1:16357529-16360029 GCA_964020085.1 Micromussa lordhowensis
TTGAAGGGTCACAAGTGCCTACAGAAACTTCAAGGTGCCAAGGGTTCAGAAGTGGACGAGGACGTCCACGCAAGACTCGGAGATTCGACGTCAAAGGCTGGGCCTTCAGTTGAAAGAGTACAAAATATCAGCTCCTCCCCCAAAAAGGATGCCCTGCCTAAAAGAATCTTGCGCTCTCAGACGAATATTCGTCGTGTTTTGAAATTCACAACAGAAGAGGACGATTTCCTAAAGAAAGGAATAACTAAGCACAGGTTTGGACGGTGGACTGCTATTTTGAGAGATAGTGATTTCCAATTTCAAGACGGAAGAACAGCGGATTCTCTAAAGAAAAGGGCTGGACTCAAAACGCCGCTAGCTTGACACGAAAGGGACATATACCCGCGAAGAAAACATTTACATGACATCAATGATATAACGTTTAATTTCTAAATTGAATATGCATGGAGATGCATGTTGCACTCAATAAATATGTGACCAAAAACATCATCATTAGTTTCCGAAAGAAAACGTGGGTATAGAATTGGTAAATTTACTCCTGACTGGGGCGGAAGAAGTGGGTGATCTGCCCCCTCTTTGGTACTGGGGTGGTTTCACCTTTCTGAGAGCGACGTTTCTGGCTGGTGGTCGCCTGCTGGCTACGGGCCTGTGAGGCCCTCGTCTGGGTAATGAACAGCTGCTCCTCATCCGACTCGTCTGCTTGGCTATGGCAAGGGTATGGTAGAGGGCTCCACATGCTGTGAATATGTTGCGCTTGCTGTGGAGACAACCATTTCTTCTCGACCGCTTTCTTTCTTCTCTCCAACAGGACAAGTTTACTAAGACCGGCACCTCATACCGCTGAAATCTTAACTTGAGGGCATCTACTGTGAGTTTCATCATGTACTGTTGAGCGCGCTTCACGTCGTCGTCCGTGGCTGCATCCTCCTGCTTTTGGAGTTGTCAGAGTTCTTCCTCCTTGATCAAAACCCACTCATGCTGGTAATATTGGTGTGCCTTCTCTTCCAAAAGCCTTTGATCTTCTTCTTTCTTTCTTACAAAGTACACTTCTCTAGTGCGTTCTATGTTGGCATGGTAAGGGCCCTCGACTGAGTGGAGAAGGTGAGCATCGTCTTGATCCACCGTCTTTTGGTCTCCTCCAGCACACGCACCCGTGCTCGCTCAACCTCGCTGTCACGCTCATGGACTGCACGTCGTACTCCAGTGGCTATTAACCCGAGTTGTCTCTGCTTAAGACTGTGACAGGGTTGTTGATTTTTAATTTGAGAAATTCTTTCTAGGGTCTTCTCCCATCCGTCCGAAAAGGTAGAGTTGGCGTCAGAATCACCTTGGTCCTCGCCCTCTTCTTCTGAACTCCAGTGGCTATTAACCCGAGTTGTCTCTGCTTAAGACTGTGACAGGGTTGTTGATTTTTAATTTGAGAAATTCTTTCTAGGGTCTTCTCCCATCCGTCCGAAAAGGTAGAGTTGGCGTCAGAATCACCTTGGTCCTCGCCCTCTTCTTCTGAACTCGGCCACGCTCTGTTTCACTTCCTCACCCACGTCCCGGTCGCTTTCACTGTCTTCTAATCGGAAGTTTCTGATCCGATCCTTTTCCTCCTCTCCGATGACTTGCTGCTCTACAGATGGTCCAGGAATCGCAAGAGGTGCCTTGTCGTCCGGCGTGCACGCAAATCTACTCGCCCAAACAAGACAGCCCAGCGCATTATCTTTCAAATGCTGCTGTACCCCAGCCACGGGGGGAGTGGTCAGACTTCTAAAATGGAACTTGCGAAGGCGGACGCCCATGGTTTCGTTGTGATGTTCGCCAAAGTCCAGCTCTTTCTGGCAGGTAATAAACATAGGACATCGAATAACGGCTGGAGTTGTCTTCTTGTATTTACGATCGTGTGCCGTCAGCCCCCCCTGGGTCAATATTTTCCAGTCGTCTGGATCTAGCATCCCAGCATGGGCCTCGTCGAGGAAAATAACTTGACTATTCTGATCTACTAAGCTCTTGTTAAACGATTTTTGCTTGGTGATCATCACTATTTACCTGAAAAAGGTAACAGTAACAGCTAAAATCAATGACGTTTGCTTTGGAAACAAATAGACGGTCTTATGTATAGCTTACCAATTACGTGATTTAATTAATTTCCCTTGCATGGAAGTGAAGTCATAGCATCGACGCCAACAAAAGTTTTCTTGACTCCAAAAAAGCACAATAAATAGTTCGTAGAAAGGTAAACCGAATACAAATTGCAAATTATGGGGGCGAAAACAGCAGCAGCCACATAAAGAGTTGCCACCGCTACAACAAATCAGAAATGCATTAATTGGCTACGGAACAAGTACCTGGCAGGAATTATGCATGTCATAGGGGCGAATAAGCTCGTCTTCCCACTGTTGGGCACCCCAGTCAGACACATCACTTTCTCTTTGTGCTGCTTGATCCCATAGTTGAGAAGGCGCAGGTAGTACTCGCAGAAATGGCTCACATCACTAGGACTAGAGCTGTTTTC
>OZ026601.1:16365029-16385029 GCA_964020085.1 Micromussa lordhowensis
AACTTTCTTCCGCTCCCTTATAGAACACAAATCGACAGGGGCCTTGAGGCTCTTCAAAGTTTTATATGATCTCGTCTGACGCTGGTAACCACATCTCTGACAATAACGGAAATCAAAGTCGTTGGGCTTGGAACAAGCCGGACATGACACCGATGGCTGAAAAAGTCTGGGCACCAATGGCAAAGACTGAAAGAGAAAAAAATAAAAAAATAAAAAAATAGTTCCTCCTGTTAAGTTGTTACGACATGCTCTTTCCCATCCTAAGAGCCAAGAGGCTATATAGAGAGGAGCCAGGTCTAAATCCATCCTTCGACGGAAGAAGAAGCGCATCCAGTGATCCCTTCTCGGCCACCAAAACATTGTTGCTGGACACCGCATTTAACAACGGCCACCACCCGGGTAATGGGGACATCAATGGTACCACCACCGTAACAACCGCATCTACTGATATGAGGAAACGCAAAAGAGGACCAATCAATGCAAATGGCGGGAAAACGTAGGCGTTGACGCGGTCACCATCACCCACAGAGAGGTCTTGGTTAAAAACATTAACACCCGATGATCCTGGCGTAGGGTAGGGCGTAAAGTGCTTTAACAGGTTTCCACTCCAGTCACGTTGAACGTTGGAATCCAACGACATCAAATCAAGATCATGGCCATTAATTCCACCAAAACTACGCTGGACGATTTCCCAAGACCTCGGAGAAAGCATGGCATCGGAGCGAGACAATCTTCTGGAAAACCAATCTGCCTCGTTCAAATGAGAAGGAACAAAAGACATTTCCAGGGACATGTTCCTATCCACCAAGAACTGGAAAATCAATTGCGAGATCTGAGTTAACTTCCTAGAGCGTGGCCCACGGCCGGACCAAGCGTGGAGAACAACCATGCTGTCTACCTGAGCATCAATCCTGCAATCAGAAACGCTTTCAGGAAGTGACTGTAATCCCTTGAGGACGGCCCACATCTCCTTCACATTAATGTGCTCATTTCGAACGGTTTCTTCCCAGTAGTCACCAACAGAAACTGTCCCGGAAGGAAGGTGAATTCCAACTCCCCAACGGAAGGACGAAGAATCTGACGTCAAAGAGATAGCTACGTGCCGTGCCGTTCACTCCTCCACCGAATCGCCTTTTCCCAACTATCAAGGAACCTCCAAAACATAATTTCCTCTCTCAGATTCGGAGAGAAATTCACCTCACCACCTCCGGAGGCCTTCGAGATTGACGCCGCCATTTCTCTGATGTAAAATTTAGTCGCTGGGAAAGCCAGGGAGAATGAATTGCACTTCCCCATTAGCCTCTGTAAAGACTTCAAGTGGATAGTAGATTCACGCAAAAGTATCTGCTCGCGTAGCTGAGCAAACTTCATCTTCTTATCTTCAGGGATGCAAAAGGCCTGGGCTACAGAATCCACTATCATGCCTTAATAACAAATCCTAGTTACAGGTACAAGAACACATTTGGAGAGGCCCAAAAAATAACCCAGGTTTACAAGAACCGAACAGACTATATACAAAGCCACCACCGCAGATTGATAGCTGTATTCCGACGTCCTCTCCGACAATGGGCCTGACCAAAACCCCTTCACAGCAAACAGTTCCCCATTCAAACGGTCATCAATATACAGAGAACATGCGACCCCCAAACTCCTGAAAAAATTTGTCGGACCCAAACCCACAGTCTGGTAAACAAACGGAGAATTTTTCCAACCAAAAGGAAGCGTAACTCCAACGAGCCACCACCCCAGCCACTCAATACCAAAAAACTGCTGAGAGCTAGTAGAAAGCAAAATATGGTCATAACCAGACTTGTCATCAATCTTACTCATGTAGGAGTTGGGATACACGAAGCGAGGCACCCCAACCAGCGTTTCCAGTGAAAAGGGAGTGTCTGCCATCCACAAATTTAAAAACCGGGCATCAATGCATAACCTTGGCTTTTGCGGTTCAATCGTCATAGGAAGGACGAGATGGGGCGGCGGCACTTCACCCACTTTACCCCAAACACGGATCGCCCCTGTTTCAATACGCTGTAAAATTGTTTCCGTAACAAACTTCGAAAACTGTTTGCAGGAGTAGTGATTCTTGAAAACCATAGTAGGGGGTTCCGCACTCTCATACTTTATGCCCATAAAAGGTCCCTTAAAGGGCTTCATGAACTTCTTGACCTCCACCCCATGCTCCAACCATTCCAGGACATCCTTCGCAGGTTCGTACCCGGCCAAAATTTTTTCCGAGACTTCAATTCGAGTACGAAGTTGACCCGAACGAAAGGAGTCTGGATCCCGAAACAACAGATCCCGTAAGTTGGGAGTTTCCCCCGCAACAATGCCTTGAACAAGGGTTAAACAAGCGTCTTCTGAAGTCATTTTCTCCGAACTCGGATTACCCTCCCAGGATAACCATCAGATTTTGCCATGCTTGCTTCTTTCCTCCGCCTCTAACGGCATAAAGGTCATCGTATCCCCCTTGAGACGTTTTGACTTAGGCTAAAACCAAAACACCAAAAAAAAAAAGAAGAGAATCAAAAAGACGTACTTAAATGGAGACTGCAAATCCGAGTTCGGAGAAAATGACCACCGTAGCCCGAGTAATCGAGCTCAAGGGCATGCCTAAAGGCAAAACGCTTGTGGGGTCATTCTCCCAACCTCGAGACCACAGACTAAAATAAAACCACACATATTTAATAGTGTCTTTACACTTTATTATTGTCAATACAAATATCAAGACAATCCAGATTTCCATTCCAGAACAGGAAAACTTCCAATGATTTCACAATCTTAACGTTTATCTGGGCAAGAGCGCGAAATATGACCCGCCTTTCCACACACCCAGCACTTTCTCGCCGAAGGCGGCCTGGGGCTGTAATTGGAGCCACGCCTTTGGTATGGAGCTGGAGGCCTACGCGTCCATCCAGTGAACGAAGGTTGTCTTACTGCCGCGTGCTGCTTAGTTGCCTTGGAAATAACCTTTGCCACCTCGGCCTCATCCTTAGACGCCACCAACTTTATTAACACCTGTTGAAGGCACGGGTTGCCTAATAAAGGACGGCACTGCCTCAGCACTATTTCAAATCGTAAAGCTCTTTCATCCTTTTTTTTCTTGGTGACATTAACCACTTCATCCAGGGCGGCGATCGCCGCATATGGATCAAAAAGAGCGGCTGGGCGCAAGATCACCATTTGGAGAGTAGACAGCGCGCACTCGATTGCCGATGAATCGATTTTCTTCTTCCACTCATCCAACTCCTTCTTGAGTGAACTGACCGTTGTGTTCGGGACCTAACAAAAGGAGAGAACGCCATATAACTCCTTGATATCCTTAAGCCAGTCCCTACTTTACACTGAGACTGTATCCTTCGAAATCACATATCCTATTCCTTTAAATTTATTATTTCACACCCTGATGCAATTCCAAATTCATAACATAAAATTACAACGAACCTTCGCATAAGTTCTCACAACACGTAGAATAAAGCACACAGCCACCAAGTGACCTAGCGAAATAACCTCCTCTCCTCCACGAGGTCTGATTGAAATGGATCTAACGCCTTCTATTCCCACGCCACAAGGCGTTTTTTTTTTTTTTATTTTTCCCTTATTTTTCATTCACGCCACCACATGAATCAGAGCTTACACTCTGCTCAATCGGCCGACAACGTTGTTTTTTTTTTTTGTTTTTTTTCACGCCAGGAAAAAAAAAGAGAAAACACAGAACAGACGCCCTGTTCATCGGTCCTCGACCGTTTTCTTTTGCTTTTTTTTTTTTTTTTATCACTTCCTATCGCGCCACCTCGTGGCTCAGAGCATACCCACTGCTCAAATGGTCCTCGACCATTTTTCTTCCTTTTTTTTTTTTCATGCCACCTCGTGGCTCAGAGCAGACACACTGCTCAATCGGTCCTCGACCATTTTCCTTCCCTTTTTTTTTTTCACGCCACCTCGTGGCTCAGAGCAAACACGCTGCTCAATCGGTCCTCGACCGTTTATTCCTTTATTACGCCACCTCGTGGCTCAGAGCAGACATGCTGCATAATCGCTCCTAACCATTTTTTTTAATAATTATCCATTATTATTTCCCTTTGACGCCACCTCGTGGCTCAGAACAGAAACAAACCCTGGCCGAGACCACACGCCCCGCGCCCTTCCCAAGGGGCAAGTAAGAAAAAAGGTGTCAATGGCATAGCTAATTTTTCCCGTCCCGAACAAAAAATAAGAAACAGCTCCCAAATATTGCAAACCCTAATTCATAATTATAAACGAGAGCAACAGCAGAAAAAACACAACATAAAACAACAACCTATCCCCCAACATTTGAGGAACCGAACCGCAGCGAGTCCAAAGGAATAAATTAACAATCATGTGCTTGAAGCACGAAAATTAAAACCGGCTCCCGAGAAACCGGAAAGAAACATAAACAAGAAAATGCAACGTGATGCAACCAAAAAAAAATACCGACGAACCCCAGCTATAAAATACGAAACTAAAACGGAAAACATTGCAGCGGACATATACCTCAAGGCTCACCGACGAGTTATCCGGCACATTCGTCCCCGCGGCGTTTCCCAGTGAAGAACTTTGGAGCACATTTTCACCGCTCGCAGTTGTTCCCGATGTTGTACCGGCACCAGCCTGAGATAAAGACGAAGACGGCGGAGTGGTTTGCTGAACGGAACCTTGAAGAGGTTGCAAAACTCGCTGAGCGCTCGACGGGTCGTTCACGTTAGACGGACGCTCCGGTTCGGTCATCTTGACACGGTTCCAACCAAAGTTAGGCAAAACTGACAACTATGAATAATTAACTCATGCTTATATAATACGCACGAGGGCTAATGAATATTAATGAAGTATGAATAGTAGTAGTAATAGTAGTAGTAATAGTAGTAGTAATAGTAGTAGTAGTAGTAGTAGTAGTAATAGTACTAGTAATAGTAATAGTAATAGTAATAGTAATAGTAATAGTAATAGTAATAGTAATAGTAATAGTATTAGTATTAGTATTAGTATTAGTAATAGTAATAGTAATAGTAGTAGTAGTAGTAGTAGTAGTAGTAGTAGTAATAGTAATAGTAATAGTAATAGTAGTAGTAATAGTAATAGTAATAGTAGTAGTAATAGTAGTAGTAGTAGTAATAGTAGTAGTAATAGTAATAGTAATAGTAATAGTAATAGTAATAGTAATAGCAATAGTAATAGCAATAGTAAAGTAGTAGTAGTAGTAGTAATAGTAGTAGTAATAGTAATAGTAGTAGTAGTAGTAGTAGTAATAGTAGTAGTAATAGTAGTAGTAATAGTAGTAGTAATAGTAGTAGTAATAGTAATAGTAGTAGTAGTAGTAGTAGTAATAGTAGTAGTAGTAGTAATAGTAGTAGTAATAGTAGTAGTAATAGTAGTAGTAATAGTAGTAGTAGTAGTAGTAGTAATAGTAGTAGTAGTAGTAGTAATAGTAATAGTAATAGTAATAGTAGTAGTCGTAGTCGTCGTCGTCGTCGTCGTCGTAGTCGTAGTAGTAGTAGTCGTAGTCGTAGTCGTAGTAATAGTAGTAATAGTAGTAATAGTAGTAATAGTAGTAATAGTAGTAATAGTAGTAATAGTAGTAGTAGTAGTAATAGTAGTAGTAGTAGTAATATTAGTAGTAGTAGTAATATTAGTAGTAGTAATATTAGTAGTAATAGTAATAGTAATGGGCGTTAACAAAACCCGGATCGGACCGGATTAATTAAACCTGGATGGGATTGCGTCCGATTGACAAAACTCGGACTGGATCCGAAGAAAGCGGATGGCCATAAATTTCTGCCAAAATAGTCACGTAACATTTTGGCATAGAAATAACTGTCTTTTTTCGCAGCTCCGTAAAGCAAAGTTGTTATGGTTCTCGAGACTAGAGGTATACATGTTGCTGTTTCGCCTAAATAGGCATAAAGAACTACAGAAAACAGACGAGACAAGCTCACACATACTTTATTTTTTTGAAAACTATACATAATTATGGCATAAGAAACCCATTTGTAGCCTTGCACTGTACATAGTTTTTGTAAGTTTATTTAAACATTGTAAATTACTTTCCCATCATTGTAAATGGTTGCCGAAAAGTCTTTTTAGAAGCAATTATTAAAGATTATCATTATCATAACGAACGTTTTGATAGAACGCTATTACGGACTCCATACACTATACACTAAGCGCTCAAAATGGAGGTCGACACTGTAATGTAACACCGCTTTTCGCAACACTGTCACAATACGCCACGTGCAATGTAACATAACACCACTTTCCCGTCACGGTCATGTTCGCTCGTAATAAAACAACTATACATTTCGTATTGTGAGCTTGAGAACGTCTGTGGATATTCATTTTCAACTACAATTAATTACGGTCAAACCGTAGTGGCTTCAGTTGACCGGCACTTGCTTAGCAGGTGTCGTTATCTCCGATCGAAAACTTAAACATCGTCAGTTCATTTCTAAGCTGGGTAGCCTGTAACTCCCGTGAGGCTTAGCATTCACACTGTGCTTACGCGCACATCTTCCTTTCCGACCTAATGGCCCAACATTCACATCCGGGTTGCTAACCTTTGTAAAGTTCCGTTTCTTGGACACTGGTTGCTTGGAATAGAAATCCAAATACTTGAATAAAGTGTCCTCTCGCTGTGCGACAGCTAACGCGTGGGAACATATCTTCAGAGACTTCCAGTTTTCACATTCACACTCCACGCTGGCAGTGTTCCTGTTCATGACCACGTAGTTAGGCCTTCCTTGCGAGAAGCTTGCTACTGAAAATGTCAGCTTTCCATCAGATGTGGGTGGTCCTCGCCAGACGCTTTTCTTGTCTAAAAGTAGCTGCGCTTTATCTAACATTGCTTCGCGGATGCCACTTGAAATAGTTTCCAATCGGGGATCTTCGCTCAGAACACTGAGACTGTCTACACCGGTGTCCAGCAGTTCCGCGTCACTCTCGTGTACAGTTAAAGTGGACTGTTCCAATACAGTTTTGGCAATCCACCCAAATGATTCTGGTCCCTCTGCGGCATGCAGCTGCTCCATGCTTGCCTTTCTGAGCTTTTGAATGTATTGTGTGCGTTCGTCTGGTGGTCTTGACAGGAAATCTGGTACGACATACTTCTGGAACTCCTCACGAACTTCGTGATCTGCAGAAACTCCAGCGATTGCTTGGGAAAATTCTTCATTCTCAGTATCTGCAAGTCTTTGGACAGCGACAATCGTACCGTTAAATCCCGACTGGGTGTGCTTCTTTACCGACTTGAGGCGGTTGTTGTTGGACTCAGCATCATTAGTAAGAAAATGAGAGGGAATCTCACTGTCCTTTGCGATCGGAGGAAGTCTGGCTGCCCTGCGCACACTTGCGATCATTTTGGTCTTCATCATGTCAGCCCTTGTGTCGATCCATTTGAAGACTCTTTCGGTACCGTCACCTCTCTCTTTCCATTCCTCTCTTAGAGATTCAAGCTTCACGTCAAAATTCGTTGATGACTCGGTGTCCAAGAGTCCAGGCTGGTAAACACCATCACTGTCGACTTTACCAAATACTTTGTCAGTGAATTATCTTTGCATCCCTGCCATTCCGTATGAAGTCAATGCTCTCTTGAAGTTGTCTTGCAAGTGGCGAAAGCCTGTTCGCCATCTGTCCCAGTAGAAAGGACTCCCTGCAGTCTGGGCTTTAAATCAATGAGAGCTTGAAGAAAGCCACTGTATGTATTGTGGTCTTTACGGTAGTGAATAAGTACAGGACCTAATCGTAAAGGATTCTTGCCCGTGCGTTTATGTTTCAGCATTAGATTACGGTACGATATAGGTGTACATTCGTACAGTCCTAGCCGGAAAGTGGGATCAATTTGCACAGTACAAAAGTCAATTTCCGATGTGCTGAACTTTATCAAATCGTTCAACTGATCATCCGAGGCAATGACTATTGTTGTATTCTCCTTCTCAATGCTTACTTTTCGAACTAAAGGGTGCTTGTCAGTTTTCAGTTTCAAAAGAACTTCAAAGAGCTCATCTTGCTTCTCACCTCCTTGAACATGAGAAGGTAACAAAACTTTCTGAAGCTGCTTACGGTAATACCCTTGGCGTGGTCCTCTTGGGATTTCACTCAAGCATCCAACTTTCATCACTCCACCGCACTCTTCCGTAGTTAAAGAAACTGCATCCTTAGGGTTTAAAGACGACAGCTTCTTGTCCAAGTTTCGCACTACTGATGGTTTTGTTCTTGTGTAAGGTACACTGTTACCACTTTTGGAACTTTGGTGGGGCTTCATTGCAAATTGGTCCGACGGAGCTTCATATTGCGATCGCAAAAACCTACATGAGCCTGAAAAGTTACCCCTCCCCCCACAAAAAAAAATAATTAATAAATAAATCCCTGAGGAAGAATTAAACACCGCTCGGAGATGTGTATACACAAAAAATATGCGTATTTATTTAAGACTTAAAAACCACGTGATAGATACCTTGACCCCCCAAAAATACCAAGGGTGTAAATTTTCAACCATAATATGTCACACACCCCCAGCATGTAACCTGTCAGTACCCCTCTGGGGATGAGTGTAACTGTAGGTTTGTGAAATAGGTACAATTTTTCAGTGGTAGGTATATTGTACCTTACTCCACTAGTACACAAACCACAAAGATTATTGATTCACAAATGGCATCAATATGACTTTTGCTTACCATTTTCGTTTCACATGTCATTAAAAGACTGTCAAAACTATGGAGATAAAAAAAATTAACCCTTAATTATGTCACAGCTGCTACGAACCTTTAATCTTTATCACATGTACAGTCCCTGATCAGGGTCCCTTATAGTCCGTTGGAATATTGAATCACGTAAAAAAATATTTGGGCTTTTCACGCATCGTCACAAGTAATTACCAAACTGTCATGACTGTTGCTTTGGAAAGATGTAAAATCGCAATTTGATTTCATGAGGCAAAAGGTTCATCTGTTCAAACTACACAGCTGTCGAAGAAGATGCACATTTGCTAGAAGACTATATTTAGTCACGCAAACATGAATTACAACAAATTCGTCTCATCGTTGGCGGGTTACGTTTAATTAAGCCGAAATCTACATTCGCAAACGGTCTTGAATTTGGGAATCACGAATACCCCCAAAATAAAATAAAAAAATTACTGATCACATTTCTTGCAAAAATATATTGCCTCAATCACGCTTCACGAAAAAGTATAGGGAACCCTGCCTAATAGATAGTACCCAATGCTGAACACACTAGCCACATTTAGTTAACTAATATAAATTTAACCGTTCAAAACATTATAAAGCAAAACTAAAATACGTTTTGGTCAGGATCTGATCTTAAAATGTAAGTGAAGGATGTTGTCAATAAATCATGACGATGACAGAAATTGCAGCCGAATATGTTTACTTTTATGAAAACGGTAAACAATACAAAGAAGTGCATTTCACGAGCAATTTGCTGGAGAAAAAATACTGAACTGTTAGCTTCTGTACGTAGATATGACACAGTTAATGATTAGACTTGATTTTGCAAATTCCAATGAACGGTGTTTTCATTCACAAAAAAAACAGGAGTTTCGTTTGAGAGCATTTCAACGTTCCTCAACTTGACACACATTCATTTATACACGCACGCAATTCTCTCAATTGGAACTGAGCTAGGTGGGCAAAATTTACCTTGTTAACTGAAATTCATTGGCATAAAGCTATGATATTCAGGGGAATAAACTTGCGATCGTTTACTCATGGATGAATGACCCATCGTTTTTTCCGTTCATTTGGATAAAAATACACTCGACACTATAAAAGACCCCAAATTATTACATAACAAAACTGTCTGTTTCAGTAGGAGTGAGAGGAAAAGAACAAGACTGTTTTCTTCTACCTACTTAGTTCTGCTCTGAATGTCTGTTGCTACGATACGTTTTGAAGCGTAGATGGAAATGGATCATCATTCAATACAACATATTCCCCTTCATCGTTGTCGTAATTTGAAGCCGAAAGTTAAATAATCGCGTAAAGGCAGTCTTCAACTGTTCAACACTTCGTGATGGTTTCATAAAAAAGAAATACTCTTCCTGTGTCACAAATTTGAATTTGGACTTGCATTTAAACATACATTTTGCGGTAAAAAACTGATTTGCGCGTGTTTCGCCAGCACTTCACCCTGACACTGTAAGTCTATACATAGTCATAGGGAACAGGTTAATCACAAATACCAAACAATGGTCTGCATATTTGCCTAATGTTTGAAGTTGACGAACAAATAAATACTTGAATAACACGCTCGACACTAAATTATCTTACAAAAGCAAGTAATACCGATACCAGCCCGAGATAACCTTACATATATTGACTACTTTGACAACCTGTGACCACATGCACTCAAATATCAGAACAGTAATCTGCTACCGTACCTTTCCTCTTCCTTTTTCCGCTTTTTCCTTTTCCCCTAGGAAATATCATCATTAAAGTAGGGTCAATAAACAGCAAAAAAATCTCACCAGGATGTAAAAACCGACCAAACACGGAACTTTAAAATACAGCGGGCATCTACATACTTCTTTCTCCGCCATCTTCGATTGAAGTATCACGTGACTATTGTGGTGGGAAATTTATGGCCATCCGCTTTTTTTCGGATCCAGTCCGGGTTTTGTCAATCGGACGCAATCCCATCAAGGTTTTGTTAATCCGGTCTGATCCAGTCCGGGTTTTGTCAATCTGATCCGATCCGGTCCGGGTTTTGTTAATGCCCAATAGTAATAGTAATAGTAATAATAATAGTAGTAGTGGTGCTAGTAGTACCAGTAGTGATAATGATATCTCATACAACTGTAAGTTGTTACCCCGCTATCTCCTATGTTTCCGTTTGACTCGAAAACATTTAGCGACGGGAGCAGACTGGCTTTGAATTGGTATCTTAGTTACCACATGTCTCACGGATACACGAGTACGATTCTTCCAGAGTTTATAATTGATAGTCATGGTGTTGTTTTGATAGCGATATGGCAGACAACTGTATGTTGTGTCCCCGCTGTCTCCTTGGTTTCCATTTGACTCCAAAACATTTAGCAACAGGAGCAGACTTGCATTGCATTTATATTATAGTCTTGACATGTCTCACGGATACACGGGGACGACTCTTCAAGTTGTGTCAATTGATAGTCATGATGTTGTTGCTCTTTCATACTGAAAATCAGAAAATCTTGTAGTTAATAGCAACATAATAGGCATTTGTAACTCAAGTTTTCATATTTCTCTGCATATTAAAGGGAACGAGGAGATATGGGAAACGATTCTATACATTTCCCAAAAATTCATCATGGCGCGTTTTGCTACCTTTGAGTGAAAAGGACTTCACCAGATTTTAAAGATTGTTTCCATTTCACCTAAGCGCTTGACCAGAGGAGGTTGCTCACGCACCGAACTGCATTATGGGTTAAAAATTTAATTTCGCTCATTCGCTACTTGCACATAACCACAATCCTTTGCGTTTTGGGGGGGTAACCAGTAGAAGAAATGTATAGAATCATGACAAAAATTAGTTCAGTGAGCTCGCAAAACCAGCTACTAATGCTTAAAAATGCACCAGAGTTTACCAAAATCATGATAGGAGAAATTTGTACTAGTTTATAACTAAATGTAGAGAAATTTTTTTTTGTCCATACATCGTCTTGTAATTTTACAGACGATGTATGGACAAAAAAAAATTTCTCTACATTTAGTTATAAACTAGTACAAATTTCTCCTATCATGATTTCGGTAAATTCTGGTGCATTTTTAAGCATTAGTAGCTGGTTTTGCGAGCTCACCAAACTAATTTTTGTCATGATACCATACATTTCTTCTACTGGCTATCCCCCAAAAACGCAAGGGATTATGGGTCATGTGCAAGTAGCGAATTTGATTGAAACTGTCGTACCGTGAAGAGCTCCGTGTCTAGGACGTTTTGTATTCCATTCGTTCAATCGCTGTGATAGGGTGATAGTTGTAATATTTTCCCAACTGTTTTTGATTTGAGATCGAAGCAGTTTATTCGCAATGGGTATCAAGGGTCTTCTAGGCTTACTCAGAGGAATCGGAATCGAGTCAAACATTTCACAATTTCGTGGTTCTACTCTTGGTTTGGACGTCACTTGTTTATTATACAAAGGAGCTTACCGTTGTGCGGAAAAGCTTTGCCTTGGAGTTCAAACAACGGAGTAGGTATTTTTTTGTGTTACTATGTCATTATAATATTTAAAAGTGCAGTCGAGGTGAATGTATCGATCGCTGTGAGAAAAAGCATGTTTAAGATTCTTGATTTCTTTTTCCCATTTTACAGATACTTGAATTATTCGCTGGAGATAATTTCCCTGCTACATAATCATGGTATCAAGCCAGTGATGGTTTTCGATGAATATAAACTCGATGCCAAACATTCAGTACATGAAAGTCGTTCCCAGTGAGTAGTGATGTTTTTAGCAATCTTAAAATAACCTAGTAAGTTTAAGTTACTTTTTTTTTCTATAAAGGGTTAATTTGCATTGAACCGAAAATTATTTATTACTTTAGACTCCGAACGTCGAACGTACAAAAAGGAAAACAGCTATGGGAAAGTGGAAACAGAGCCGAAGCTGTGAAGCATTTCCAGCAAGGTGTCAAAACTATGTGGCAAATGGCTCACAAATTGATAAAGGTGAATGGATTTCTGTGGTTCGTTTACCATAAGGGAAAGTTCATTTAATATGACAAGGGGGGGATGAAGAAACTTGAAATTTTAGTAGCCCCGTTCACTAGCAGATCAATGTTTAGGAGCAAATTTTTGTAGCCCCCCCCCCCCCTAATTTCTTCAGAGCCTCCCTTTCTGGTGTCTAAAAATTTTCAGAGCCCCCCTCAATCTCTTCATCCCCCCTTGTCATATTAAATGAACTTTCCCTAAATTACAGTTTTGCATCTAAAATAACCTTATGTCTATTTTTTGGTTTTTCTTGTTTACTTTTTGAAGGTTCTACATGCCAAGGAGATAGACTATGTAGTGGCCCCATTTGAGGCAGATTCCAAGCTAGCTTTCTTGATGAAGAATAACTATATTGACGCTGTGGTTACGGAAGATTCAGATCTTTTGGCCTTCGGATGTTCCAAGGTAAAAGTTTTCTTCAGGCATTATAATACAAGTATCATGAAAGTATTATACACTACTCACTTTTAGTTAGGTGAAGAAGAAGTCAGAATGAAGAACTCAACATACTTAAGAAATAGTTTGAAAGTTTTTATGATACTCTCTGAGTTTGCAGAGTATGTTACAATGTATAACATACATATTTACAATCTCATATTCATGCAAAAACAAACACAGAAACAAGCATTGCTTACTTGCTGTAAAGAATTTTGGTTATTTTTGAGAGATATGTTGTTATGTATATGCTTAATGTTTCGTTCACATTGTCTTCTTGGTAGGTTTTATTCAAACTTGACTTAAGAGGGAACTGCAAACTTATCAAGAAAGAGGACTTGAACAAATGCCTCTCTCTAGAAAACTACAACTTTGAGTACTTCAGGCAAATGTGTATCTTAAGTGGCTGTGACTATCTGGATTCTATTCCTGGAATTGGAATCAAGCATGCCTGGGCATTTATGAAGCAGGTGGCACACTTGAAGATCGAAATACTGGAGGTATCTACATTGTACTTGTCGACAAGAAATTGGGGAATAGGGCTCTTACTGTGATATCCTGTTTGGCTCAAAACTAAAGACATAGTTGAATGATATTGTTGTTGTTTTTTTTGTAGGCCATACCATTAATTGGTAACATGATCAGGGTTAAGGTATCCTTGCCACAAGGCTATGTTGAAAAGTTTGCTGATGTCGAAATGACATTTAAACACCAGTCCACTTTTGATCCAGCCACAAGGAAGGAAGTTTGTCTGGAACCTTTGCCAGTGCCATCGACATTTAACATGTATCCTCTTTCAACCATCTGTAATAGTTTTGACTGACAAGAATAAGGGCAGGGTTTTTCTGAGGAGGGCTGCACCACTGAGGAATGGCATAACAAGGCAAAATTAAGGAAGGCTTGAATCATCTTAGGGGGTGTGCACCCTCTCCCTGAATCTGCTACTTAAGAATATTTTATCTGCAAATTAACCATACCAAATCTAGAACTCAGTATTTCTGTGGGATAATGACCTTCCAACTATATTTTTTGAAACCTATACTTGCATTTTTCTTGTCACCCTTAACTACTTTTAGTCAGGTAATGGGCAACAATGTTCTTGATGTCTGCATTGGAAATGTGAACACAGATACTGGTGAAAAAGTCAACAATTATTCCACAGATGATTTCCAGGTATGTTCCCATGAAAAATTGTGATCTCTACTTCAGATCAATGTTGGATGTTTTTTTTTTATATTAATTATATACAATTATTGATTGCTGGTGAAACCATTCCGTTTTTTATGTCTTATTTAACAGGCAAAAAGCATATGGGAAGAGAAGACCTCAACAGTATCCAGTGGTAAGTTAAAGTAATTTCTTATGGCTTTAAATATCTATGTCAGGAGCACTCCAGCAAGAATTTATTTTAGTATGGACTTTTTTTTAAAAATCATTTTATTAAAATATACAGACAAAACTTCATGTCATAGGCAGTATGACATGGAACTCTCTTCTTGATAGGGCATGAACAAACTAGGTCTGATTGCCTGCAGCAGTAAATTTTGCTTTGGGAAGTGAAATTAGAAGTTGAATGGCATAGTGGACTTTTTTTTTAAATCAGTTTATTAAAATATACAGACAAAACTTCATGCCATAGGCAGGTATTGACATGGAACTCTCTTCTTGACAGGGCAAGAACAAACCAGGTCTGATTGCCCGCAGCAGTAAATTTTGCTTTGAGAAGTGAAATTAGAAGTTCAATGGCATAGTGGGCAAGTGAAATTAGCCTCATTGGTCTTGCGAACCTGAATAAAAATGTCAGCGTAATAGTAATATTTTCCAGTCAAGTTATTTCAAAACCTATTACTGCAAGATTAGTTTCAAGACCATTAAGTTGAAAGCACGAATTAGTTGGGAATCAAAGTAATACATTGTTCTTGTTTGTCCCGATTCCCATACTGGCCACCACGTTAAAACTAAAATTTACTGGCTCACTGGGCTAGTGGATTTCAGTTTTGTTCCTGCCCTGCTCTACATTCACCATATATACTTTGCTTTCCAGTCAATATTTCACAAATTAAATTTATACTATTTTTCCATTTTTCACCCATAGATAACGAATCTGATGACCCAGAATATGTGCCAGGTGCAACAAATGAGAATAATCAACTGGTTGTGCAAACTCGTTCCTGTGGCCTGAAGTTCATTGTATCAAGTGTTGGTGATGAAATAGAATGGACTGTGCCAAGTTTCTCAGTGCTTACAGTACATTTTGTGAAATTTGTAATTGAAATAAATGGTGAAAAAGTGAATGGGTTATTCAATCGAGATGATTTACCAAAGTTGGACCAGAACAGTATTCCATGTGAAGGCTTGTGTCATTCTCATTGCCAGATTTCAATTGATGGGACTGAGTACACTGTACTTTGGAAATGGGAACTTTTTCAGGAATTGTTTGACGATGAAGACAGTGAATCCGAGAGTATATCAGAAATTTCTGAAACAGACATGTCAGATATAAGTATTGGAGACATCAACTTAGGAGATGATATCAGTGACAGTGAAACTGATGACAGTGACCTTAACATGGTTCATCACACTCTACCGTTCAAGGTTATGGGAGTTGCCCACAGTAATCAAAGTCAAACTCATCTTCTCAGGGCCAATATCAAAATTAATGAAGAGCATAAAGAAGTAACAGCTCATTTAGTGCCAGAGCCACAAAATGAGAGAGATGCAGATGCTATATCTGTTCAGATAAATTATGGTGATGGTCCTTGCCATATTGGATATATTCCCAGAGAATTGACCAAGTATATCCATCCTCTTTTAAAAGAAAATGCTATCACAAAAGTCGAGATAGAACATATTATATTTTCACTGAAATGGTACAGAGTTGGGTTTTACATGAAAATTCTAATAACAAGGATGGGGAGATGGGAACCTTATGTTGTATCCAAAGCAATGCATGTGAAATGAACTCCATTGTAGTAACAACAAGATTCCATGTTGCTGTGATTCTGTTCAGTAATTGATCGTAGATGACATCAAATTTAATGTGGTAGGAACAACAAAGTGAAAAGCCAGTGTGCCAGTGATGTTATCATACTTTGATGTTTTCTGTGAACAAGTACTGAACAGATGCAGAGCCACATGAAATCTAATTGTTAAATCTTGATTTTAGCTAGTAAAAACCACAGTAACATTACTGAGTTCATTTTGCACATACTGCTTTAATCATCTTTTACATGTAACTAAAATTTTAAATACCTCAAGCATGAATTTCCTCGTGTGTCTTATTCAAAAATCTACCTCAAAGATGTATGTGTTTTATATAATCAAGGAACAAATGTTTACAATGATGTGACTTCGTCTCTGTCTGTCCTCCAACAGGCAATAGATAATTCTAAGGAAAATAATATAACGATAGAAAAATTTAAAAGAATTATACTTATTTATAGAGAATATTCTCATGGAAATCTGCGCTTAAAAATGTTTTGGAAAGAAACTTCCACATGTATATAGTATCTTTATAGAACCGCTTTACCACAGATACATTCTTGACCTGTGTCCTTGAAAGATGTCAGGCATAGAACATGTCATACTATTTGCCTGTAAAAAAATGTAGCTAACTTGCAAAAACATAGTAAATTACATTTCTAAGGAAGTTATCCTTCACAGAATTAGCACTTGGTGTACAAGTACAATTTACTATATTTTTCTAGAATTAACCTTTATGTAAATAAATATGAATTCCTGATTGTCACGCTAAGGCTTGGGTAAGAAAAGTCTTTTTGAAGGTTGTTCAGAACATAATTACATGCATCCAACCGAATGCATTAGAATTTTACTCCTGCCCCCTTCCCATGCCACCCCTGCAAAATTGCACTTTACGATGTAGACTTTATACTTTCCTTCCCCATTCCTGCAATAGACCTCTTTAGCTTGGGCAATTTGTTTTCCCATTGTAAAGCATGTGATCTTCTGTGGATAATTTCTCTTTTGTCCATCTTGAAATTATTCATTCATATACATGCGACTATTTAAAAAATTGAGAGCAAGAATTCACGTGGCCCACAATGGGAAAACAAACTGCCCAAGATAAAGAGGTCGACTTCTATTGACCTACATTGATTTTTTTTATGGGGAAGGGTGATGAATGATAACACCTTTTCTATAAGTCAATCTTTTTTGCTATTAAAATATGGTTGCCACATGCTTCACTGTCTAAAATTCGCTAATAAAACTGCAATTCCCTGACCAAATAGATACAAGATGTCAGAATTAGCATTGTCTAGCATGAACTTACAGCTGTCCTTTACACTCATTCATTAACAACGATTTTTCTATCTTCATTGAGATTACTGTGACCCCAAATGTTTTTTCACAGACTGTGATGAATTTTTTTCCATGGACTGTTCCTGACCCGTGGCAACCTGTCAGATGAATTTTACACAAAAACTATTTATTGATTTTCATACCCACTCAAGTGGACTTGCTTAGTTTCAGTTCCACAAAATTATAAATACATACATTACAATACAAGGGGTGGAAGTCTTTCTGGTTCTGAGTGAAATTGAGCTCGTACTGTGAGACTTCCCCTTTGTGGAACTGATGCCCTGTTAGCAAGAAAGACCCCTGGGTCTGCTCTACGGGAGATGATAACCCGGTCTAGTCTTTCAATTCCTTCTGCTGAAGGAACATTGAATGAAACCATTGGCCCCTCGTGAAATCTCTCATTGATACCAGTCCAGTGGAAGAAAGGCAAATCAGGGTCTGCCTTCTTAACAAATTCCTGTGTAATCTTTGGGCTGTTTTCGATAAAGGTCTTGTAGTCAAAGATTGCCCCCAGGAGATGGTGAAGTACTGAAAAATATCCTTCTAAATCATCAGTAGAGGATGCTCTGGGGTGTTCTGGTGGCAGGCCTCTTGTCTGGCATTCTGATCTGCGCAACTCCATGCTCTCAATATTTGCCACCAGGGCAACAATCACTTCTCTGCTCATGCCCTTGATCTTCTTGATTGGTCTAACATTTATTTGAAAGAAAAAGTGTTGCATTTATTGGAAACACTTCCAACTACAATATATTAACTACTTATCCTGTTGAACCAAATATTTGTTTATTTATTCTTACCTATTCACATCCATGGTGGAGTAGTCCCTATTGTAATGATACCAAGGCATCCAGTCCTCTAGAAGGAAGTCAAACATCTGCATGTTGTAAAGTTGGCGCATATCTTCACTAAGGCCACGCCCATCACTTGCCTTGTGCCAATTGTGGACCAAACGCACAAAACGGCCAGTGCTTGTCTTGCCATTTCTTTCCATGAACTCTAGAACACCACGTGAAAACATTCTCTCACAATCAGGAACAGACTGCTTCCGTTGTCCTGTCAAGGAGTGTATGTCAGCCCAGTGCTTGGGTCATGAAGGGCTTCCACAAATGCTCTCACATCAACACCAGGCACATCACCAGACCTTGTACAATTAGTTATTCGCTTTAGTACATGGTTGTGGTCTTCACGTTCATGGAAGAACTCATTTGTAAGTGGATCTCTTTCCGGTACATAGAGATGATCCCTGAAATTCACTCCATCCTTCGTGAAATCAGCAACCAGCTTGCGGTACAAGTATGTAGCCATTAATGACTTAAGGCAGTCGTTGGTAGTTTCCTCTTGACCTGCAAAGGAAACCAGGACTGTTGAGCACGAATGAAGAAACATAAAGCCAATTGTGGAAATGATTTTGTATAGAAAATAGTAGCAGCAGGTTGACACCTTCAGTCTTATTTATTTATCTGTTTAAAAATTATGTAAGTCTCCTATTGTAAATTTATCATTCATTTTTATTTCCGCCCAGACTACAATGCTTTTTGCGGGGCAGTCTTTCCTGTTCCGAATTTATTCTATAAATAAAGTTGCTGTTGTTGTTGTTTTGAGCATACAGTTTATACTTCTTGGTCAATCAGTGATTTCCAAGAGAAAATAGTCAAGTCTCTAGAGAAATGAGTCGCATCTCTTCAGAAACAGCATGAGAGTTATCACCTTAGCACTTAAGAACAAGAAATACATTACACTTTACATCCACAATGACAATAATAATAATAATAATAATAATATTAATAATAATTCAAAAAAAAACCACAGCAATTTTATTTAATAAAAACTTCACAATAAATTACTTACAAGAATAAAAAGCTAAAAGAACATTTGAATAATTGTTAATATATAGATTTAGGCCAGCCTAAAAGCGTAGCTCCTGGGCCGGGTTGTTCAGAGCCCGATCAAACTAGCCGAGGATAAAGTAGAATTTTGATTTGAGTTTTGTAACTTTGCGGTGAGATTTTCTGTATATTGTTTTTGTGTTTTGAATTTTAATGAAAGCAAAATACGCAAAACAAAAGCAGTGAAAAAACTTTGTACAAAAGAAAAGGTTATAATTCGGTTAAATTTTAATCCTGGGTTAGCGTTAACCGGCTTCCTACCAACCCTACGCTGTTTACAGCAAGTTAATCCTGACATGAGCCCGCGATCTGATCGAAAAAAGCAGCACTTGGGCAGCGGTCAACTTTAAAAAAACACGTGACCTCGATGAGCCCTGAACTTGAGCCCGCGATATGGTCACGTGATACTGGTCAGCGGATTCCTTGTTTTGACAGGTGTCAATTGACTGCAACATGGATGTCCAAAGGACGCTTTAAACCAAGGGTACATGTGCTCTGTCAACCTACAAGGAAAGCCCGCGAAAACTGAAGCCTCGTTTTGGTTTACGTGTCAATTGTGGCCGCCATGTTGCGCGACTCCACCACCGTCGTCGTCGTCGTTGTCGTGCGTACGCGCCCACGAGCAATACCGCTAGCCATGATACA
>OZ026601.1:16395029-16460029 GCA_964020085.1 Micromussa lordhowensis
ATGCACTCACTATAGCCTCAGTTAATATGTCATCCGCAGACCCATTTTCACTTCTTCCTGGATCTCCTTCATAGGACCACATAGGTCCCAAGAACAAGCTGGCCCATGAATTGCCAAAGTAACTGTACATTGACTCCATCCATTTCTTGTAATCTTCAGATGCCCTTAGATTGCTGGCATCGTCACTTGCAAAAAATTTGCAATTGAATGCAAGCAAGCCAAAAGGCATCACATCGACATTTATCCTTGCTCCAGAACCATCTGCCCTCATCTCACCAAGACATTTACATAGATCATAAATAACATTATCCTTCTCTTTCTCATGAAGGTGCTTCATCCCAGACAACAGCAACGGAAGTAAATCACGTGGGACAAAATATCTCAGTTCTTTGCTACAGTCCATTTCAATCAGCATATGTAATAAACAAGTCAATAGCTGCATTCTTTGCTCTTTGGACAACCTGACGAAGTTCACAGTTACATACTGTAGAATTTCCCCAGGTAATACAGTGTTGTGGCTAACCATTTGAGAAGAGACATCATCAAAATAAGTGATGCCGTAAGAGGTCTCAGCATCCTCTATAGTTTTAAATTCCTGCCGCAACTTCTTCAACACCTTGGTTCGACAGGCTTGAGCTGCATTGAAAAAAAAAGGATAACATATTAAGTAAACAAGCATACAATTTGCTATTAAATTATAAAATTAATTTACATTTAAAATGATACAAAATGCATTGTGTTAATGGCGATAAGTCAGGGGAATATGTACACTTTGTAGTGACTTTACATCCATTAACATTACTTGCTGGTTGAGACATTCTGTTACCTTTGAGATGTTTTGGATTTGCATGTTTTACTGCATTAAATATAATGTAAGACACAAGTGTTATCCGACAAATTCTAGCTCATAGCAAAACTGCTGTTCTGCTCATGCCCTACTCTGTAAACTGACTTGTAAAGCCCTTCACACCCAACATAATAATTGTGTTGCATGATGCTTTGCCATTTTTCTTCTATAATGAAACAGATCCTTAAATCAGGACTGATGGAATAGTTCTCAAAGCATACAGAAACAAAGAGGAATAAAACTGGTCGAATACAAAACTCAAATTCAACATTTACCAGATCTTAAAGCTCTTCCACTGTTCTCAGCAACAGCAGAGGCACAAGCCTCCCAGAATTCAGATTTTTTATGAGCTGGCCACTTGTTGTCCTCAGTATAAAGAGCCACATACTGAACAAGAGCAATAAGCTCTTCTCTTGACCAGTCGGCTACTGTATTAGTATTAGTTTCCTAAAGGAAAGAAAAATACTTATCACACGGTCGCCTATATTCAACACAGCTTCAACACTTCTAAGCTTACAACGCAAAAATTTCAATGTGCTTATTTGTGAATAACATAACTTACTGGAGGTGTGATATTGAACAACGACTTTCGTGAAAATCTTGAGCTAGATTTTCCTTTTGAGGTCTTTGCATCCGGCTTTCCTGGTGTATCACCAGTAGGTTCATCGTGGCTTCTTTTTTCTCTTCGAGAAGACATAACTACGAAAAAATAGCACTAGTTAAAGGGGTACAAATACCAGGAAAACAACCTAGCTTCCCTTTGTGTCCCTTGTGTTTGGCGACGGTGTTGTCTTGTTTACCGCCAAAAAACCCTCAAACTTTAGACAAATATAGCAGGAAAATGGTCAGGGGTGCGATGGGGTGCGATGTCTCAAAAAGAAAGTTTGATTATTCTAGAATACGATGACAAATTTTTAATGGTTGTTGTTAAGATTGTCTATTTTATTTCTTTTCGTTCACGTTTTTTGTTTACTTTCTTTCTTTCACAATGCTCGCTAAGGCTTGTGGTATTGCGCAACTTAGGTCACGCCGTCTTGGCCAAAGTTCAGTCGGCTTCTTGTGTAGAATAAGTAAGAAGTGTAAAGCCACGCGTTCAAGTCAAGTCGCCTTTTTTGCGCTCTTCTCCTCGAGTATTTCTACTGTGTGGGTCAGATATGTAAGTGATTTTGTCTCTTTGTTATGTTAATGTAATTCTTGTCGATTTTATTGTTGCACGATTCGATTTTGGTTCAAATCCATTGTTATTGTTTTCCCTCGTGCATATGCAAATAAGTAGTCTGTTCGAAGCATTATAAATGGAACCTGTACTTTCGTGTTTATTTCTTAATTACCATTTGTATTGTTTCAAGCATGTTTTGGTTCCTTAAGTTTATCAATATTTCATTTTCAGTTAGTTGATTACCTTTCATGTGCGGAACATTATTATTTCAATGTAGAATTAACAGAGTAGTTTGCTTCGCGACCTTTGTATTTAGTTTATTTTAGCCCTATATTTAGTTGTATTTTGTAAGCATTGTTTTCAGTTTACGAGCATCATCGAACCCTCCTCGTTGACCCGAAATAAATCCAATTTCACCGTCTTCAAGTTGGAGTCTTTGTCTCAGTAAACTACGCCCCCCATTGACTCGCGACACGTCTTGATCTTGCGTTGCAATCCTCGATAGTCGCTGTCGTAACAGTTGTAAAACACACTGTTTCGGAGCAATAAGACAATAAACATGAACACCGCAAATCGTGACTGCAAGCCGCCATTTTCGACTCGCTCTCAATTGAATCTTGATATCGGCAGTAGCATTCAACTAAATGGAGGAAAAAAGCAATATATATAATCTTTAGATCCTTACCTATCTTTTCCGTTAGCTAGTTAGATTCCAAAACAATTCCATCTCGAGAAAAACCATAGTGAAAATCTCTCCTTCCTTTGGACAACGATTGCTTTCAAATCGACTTGTGAGAAAATACACGCTTCTGATTGGTGGATTACCTCTACCATAATGCAGTTCGGCACGTGTCCAACCTCCTCTGGCACTTGACTTACGCATTTTTAAGATTTTCTTTAGTCTTTGACTTGTTTTTTTGCTGATTTTAAGTTTCGTTGGCTGTTCCTATATTCCAAAAGAAACGTTCCTCTAGTATGGACTGTTCCTCATTTTTGTAATCCTGTTGACTATAAGAGGACCAGATTTTTACAAGATAGGAACAAAACGTTCACTCTAGTGTAAAAGGGGAACATTTCGTTCCGAGTTCCCAATTGTAAATGGAACACATTCTTCCTAAATTGATAAATTAGGACTGTTTTGTTTCGAGTTCCTCTCTGTAAATGGAACACATTGTTCCTAAATTGTTCACTTAGGACTGTTTTGTTCCGAGCTCCTATCTGTAAATGGAACACATTGTTTCCAAATTGATCATTTAGGACTGTTTTGTTCGGAGTTCCTATCTGTGAATGGAACACATTGTTCCCAAATTGCTAATGTAGGACACTTTTTGTTCCAAGGTCCTCTATGTGAAGAGAACATATTGTTCCCAAATTGGTCATCTGGAAACATATTTCGGACCATTTTTCTATGCGTTCCCATGTTGTTCCCAAATTAAAGTACCCTTTGTAAATGAGGCAAACAATAGGGCACGCTCAGACCTGCTTGGGCGAGTTTGCTTGCATGTCACTGTCATGAATTTTGCACAATAGTAACGAGGGCAGGCAAGTAAGGGCATGCCTTGGCAAATATAAACATATATGCAGTTCTTTTGCTTGTCATCCGCTCCTTGATTATGGTTCAGCTTTCAAGGAGATCGTGTTGGCCAAATGCTCTTAAAAAACCAAAATGAGCAAGAAGTGCAAAGTCAATTGGTCGGATATCAATGGAGCATCACCCAAACCGAAACGGCTTCACTTGGAAAAGGATGAAACCGACAGCTTGTTTCACTGCTTAATACAAGAGTGTGAGCATGATGGATTTCACAGTCAAAGAGGGTGCAGAAAACATGTTAATAACAAGCACAGTTGGTTCTTTTATTTTGATGAAAAGCCCAATTTGACAGAAATCACAGATTCACTAAAGCTAGCAAGAAATGTTTCAATGATGAACACTATTCAAGATCAAACAAGTCAGACCACAAAGCATGCCGTGAAGTTACTTCCCTCGTTTTAATTATGGTATGACATTGGCGAAGTATTCACGAAATGGTTGACTGGAAGTGGTGGTGGTTACAAGAAAGATCGTGCAGCCCAACAGATAGTTACAAGATGCTTCAAGTTTCTTAGATTTTGTTGTAAAGACGAGGAAGAGTTGACTTTTGATGTGGTGGACTTTGGTTTGTGTTCTCCAAATTTGTTGTTCAAGTTTATCGACTACTTACAAGACGACTGCAAGCTCGGCCATGGTGGATGTTTGGGCTACATAGATGCTATTTCTGAAATGATCGACTTCAGAAAACTTCATGGCGCATCAGAGGCCATTTTTCAAAAATTCTCTGCAACAGAGTTGTACCTCAAAAAAACGAGAAAGACAGTTGCAAAGATGATGAGATTGCAGTGGACACAAGATTTAGACATTTAGACACTGGAAGCAAGAGGCCACTGGGCAACAATGGAGGAATTGTTGGAAGTCGTGAAGTTCCATCTGCCGCGCTACGAGAATACCGTGAAGATTTGCAAATCGAGTCCAGCTCAAGTTAACCCCTCAGCCTTGACATTCGCCACGAGGTGTGTAGCCATGTATCTGTTCATCAAAGTGAAGGGATCACGTCCCATGACCTATCCATATTTGACGGTGAAAATGATTACTGCAGCTAAGGAAAAGGGTGGATTCATTGATCAGAAAACGTTCAAGACTGCTGGAAAGTACGGATTTGATTCTTTGATTCTGTCCGATGCAAACATGCAAGTGCTCAATGGCTACATCTCTTACGTCAGACCATTGCTTAAACCCCAGTGTGACTTTGTTTTCGTCAACAGAAATGGAGGTCAACATGGTAAATTGGGCGAGATCATGAGCAAACTGGTGTTTGATGCAATTGGAAAGTACATTCATCCTACGCGTTATCGCCAAATTGTCGAAACGGAAAGCCTCAATCAGCTCACCAGCGAAGAGCAAAGGATTTTGTCGGAAGACCAAAAACACAGTTCTGCTGTTGCCAAAGTTCACTATCAAAAGCGGAGATCGCGCGAAGTTGCCGTGAAGGCTCACGAGTGTCTACAAAAGCTTCAAGGAAGCAAGGGTTCAGAAGTAGACGAAGACGTACAGGCGAGGTTTGGTGATTCAACTTTAAGCCCGACACTCTCGGTTGACACTACGGAAAAGGCAAGCTTGTCTCCCCCCAGGAAGGTTGAGAACCTGCGTATTCAAAAGAAACTTTACCGGGTGATGAAATTCACGGCAGATGAGGACCATTTTCTCAAGAAAGGAATTATTAGACACGGATATGGACAGTGGACAGCTATTCTGAGAGATTCGGATTTGAAATTTCAAGAGGGAAGAACAGCGGACTCTCTAAAGAAAAGGGCGGGACTCAAATTTTCATCGGGGCCATACACCTGAACTGAACTGAACACATATCTGCTACTCAGAAAGCTTATCGTGCTTTTGGGTTAAACTAAAAATTGCAATACCGTGACCAATTCATTTCAAAAGTTAATGATTCTTGCAATTTTATTCACAATACCTCGTTTAAGAGGTGTAATAAACATAACTCTTCGAATGATCTGTCCTCTATTGTTGGCTAGAAAAGTACTTAGTAATTCTATTGTTACATTGTCTTTTGGCAGTTTAGGATTTCACGCTTTTTGATCGCAGCCTCTTTCCTCTTGCTTGCGAGCTGGCCTTGCATGTTGTCTCAAACGCGCTGTGACACGTATGCCAGCTGGGCAAAGGGGTATGAAGATGTCTTCGTTGTCGTCGTCAACTGCCGCTCCGGGGCTATAATTCTGGCCACCCGTGTGGTCACCCGGGTCTTCTTGCGCACATCCTTCTTCTTGCGGTGTAGCAGAGAGCGACGACTGATCAAGTTCTTCCACTGTCGGCAAGGCCTGGAAGAGGGTGGTGACCAGGTCTCCGTGTTCTTTGCTCAAGAGTCCGAGAGCAACACAAGCTCTCTTTCTCTCCTCCAAGGCGAGGGGGCAATCAAGATTAAGGCCCAGATTCTGGTGATGCTGCTTCAGCTTCTCTTGCAGCAAGAGTTTGTACGCTTCGAGAGATGCCCTTGACTGGCTGTCGACTCCTGCCTTGAGCAGATTTACAGTAGTTTTGTGAAGCTCTCTCTCCGTTGACTGCAGCCAGGACCCCTGGAATGCTTGTCTGGCTTTCGTTCGCCTTGTAACTAGCTCTTCTCGCAAGGACTGCCGTCTGTAATCTGCCAGATCTTCGGTGATCGGTGTAGGCAGTGGATCTGAGGCATCTTCTGGGAGCAATTCCGCATGTTCTCTGCTTACTCCGCGCGTCATGAGTTGCTGTTGTCTTTGCCGGTATGCGTCTCTGTGCCAGTCTTGCATTCTTACGTTGTCATGGAGATGCTTTTCTAGAACTCGAGCAGCTTGGCGGTGTCTCAGGGAAATCAAAGAACACTCCTCAACGATTTGTCTCAAAGTGGCAATGCTTGGAACCTCGTTCGAGCCATCGTGTTCTTCACCACTGCCGTCTTCACGTCCCAGAACGTCCTCGTCACCAGTTTCCTTTGAGGGATCGGCCAAAACATCTACGAGCACCATCTTTCTGAGGGCTTCTTTTTCACCCTCTGGCAGAGTGCCATTGTTTTCCATCTCTTGGTCCACCTCTCCTTTATCCGAATTCTCTGATGTGTCTTCTTCCTCTTCTGCTCAACGGGCATTTTTTGCCGCCCACGCTATGCATTCCATGGGGTGTTTTCTAAGCCAGTCAGCGGCTCTCTTTTTCGGCGCTGCGAGGCTCTTGAAAGTGTAGTTCTTCAGTCGTCGATCCATAGCAGGCTGGTCTTCTGCCTTAAACTCAAGTTTCTGCTGGGCCCTAATCAGCATCGGACAGCGATTAATGAAGGATCTTGCGGTTTGATACTTTACGTCGCAGGCGGTGTACCCTCCCTGCGTCAATATTTTCCAGTCGTCTATGTCCATGGTCGACGTAGACGCCTCGTCAATGAAGATGACTTCTGTCGATTTAGTGATCATCGACTTGTTAAACGCCCTTTGCTTCGTAACGGTTGCTATTTTGCTATGATGAACCAACGCGAGGATTGGCAGGAACAGACTCGTTTTGCCGCTATTGGCATCGCCAATGAGGCATGGCACTCTGTCCTTGTGGCTCATACTTTACAAACGCTCTTGGCGTGACAAGGCCGATTTTCTCTTCTGGAATGGGGCTGTTCAGAAAGCTTCTCTCCTTAATTGACCAGCATTGTCCCGAGTTCACCTCTATGAGGTTGTAGTCGACGCATATCGAACGAATAACCTCGCAATCAGGATCTGCAAGGACATCAATGACCTTCCTTATGCTCTGAAGGAGTCTTGATTTGAATGACTCATTTGCTGCCAGGCAATTGATGAAAGCTTTGACTTCACACTTGTAGGCGTACGTGAATTTGGCCATCGGACACTTTTTGTAAATTTTTCCACGAAACAGGGCGTATTCCATGCTTTTCATTTCTATTCCAATGTCGTTGATTAACACCGTTAATTTGTCGGAAAGCCTTGTTTCGTCATTCTCTGGTGCACTGTTTAGGTTTTCTAGGCTAAAACCAAACTGGTCGATCACCAGCTTGGCATCTTGCATCTTTTTCACTGCAAGCTGTAACGGAGCATTAAATGAAGGATTTACCAGGCACACTCCGGCGGCGCTCTCTGTACCGCAGTTTTCGCTGTCAAACAAATCACCGTCCCCGACCAAGATCTCCATTTCTTCTTTACAACAGTGTTCATACGACGAATTGATCAAGTCCTGTATCATCGGATTCTTGTGATCTTTCAGAACATTGTACAAGGCTTTCATTGCAATGGATTCTCTGCCTTCACAACAGGGTACCTGCAACACAAAATTGTTCGTGAGCAATTAATGTAATTATGCTGAAGTCTTTGCAAGTTTTTCACCACTCAGACTTGATAGTATCTCCTCCACATCGATACATGGAACTATGCTCATCAAACATTCTAGGTTTTAAATATTATCTCTGGGGTTTCCGTATATGCAACGATCAAGTAAAACAAGACCGTACATGATCAATCAATCTGTTTGATTTTTTAACAAGCCGGGGTCTTCTCACATTCTTAACAAGAACTACTTTAAAAATGGTATACCTGATTTGCCATAGTTTCCACGTCACAATCTAGAAGCGCACGGTGTATGAAGATGGGGTTTGCAGGGGCCCCGTTGGGCGTAGTCAATGCTATCCCATTATTGATTGTGGGACGTAGTTTCTCGTCTACTACAGTCGAATGATTCGAAAGACATACTGGACTTGCGTTGCTGGCAACTTGACTTGGTGTTACGACTTCATCATTACTGTCATCACTTTGGGGGTCTGGCGCGCTTGCTTGCTTTTTCCCCTTACCCTTTGGGTGTCCTTGTGCACTTATTGCAGAAAAGAAACGCCACGTTTCAAACTCCTGTTAAAAGTACAAGAACATTGACTTTAGACATCTCCAAGATATTTTATGAATCAAACGAGCAGCAGTCCTAAGTTTTCTTTAAGAGCTCTTCAACTTACAGTTTGACATGACTGTTAGCAAATTGATAATACTTCCTAACAGTGGCGGATTTCACGGATTTTGCGGATGAGAGTGCTACAGCAACTTACAGTTTAAAATGACAGCTGCCCAATTGATAAGAGTTCTCTATATGCAACGGATTTCACGGATTTTGCGGATACGATAAGTATTATTATTAATACCTCTCTTTTTTACTGTAAGTATCTAAGATTTAAATAATAATAATAATAATAATCAATTACTTTTCTTTTGAACTGTAAGTATACATATATATATACTGTAAGTATATATATATATTTAAATAAAAACATTTCCGCAAAATCCGTGAAATCCACTGCATTTGGATATTTTTTGTGACAGTCTAAACTTCCAGTTCTACATGCCAGTCTGGCAAGCAATTCCGCAAAATCCGTGAATTCCGTCCTATTTGGATCTTTTAGAGAGGGTGTGAACTTCCAGTTTCAAATGGCAGTCGGCCACTTGGTAAGATATTCTAATTGCCACGGATTTTAAGGATTTTACGGAGATATGAATATGTTAACTATGTAGTCTTCTCTTTATTACTGTAAGTATGCCTTATAAATATTAAGTATATTCTTAAAGTCACTTAGGGAACAGGGACATTTGGGAAACGATTCTCCACATTTCCCAAAATTTTATCATGGCGCGTTTTGCTGTCTTTGAGCGAATAAAACTTCACCAGATTTTTAAGGCTGCTTCCATTTCACCTTCGCGCTTGACTCACGCTTTTGTGAGTTTTTCTTTTAATTCTTTAGCTCATTTTTGCTAATTTTAAATTTTGTTGGCTGTTCCGATATTACAAAAGGAACGTTCCTCGTTCCTCATTTTTGTGTTCCTATTGACTTTAAGAGGACCAACTTTTTTACAAGGTAGGAACAAAACGTTCGCTCTGGTGTAAAAGAGGAAAATTTCGTTCCGAGTTCCTATCTGTGAATGGAACACACTGTTCCCAAATTGGTCATTTAGGACTGTTTTGTTCCGAGTTCCTATCTGTGAATGGAACACACTGTTCACAAATTGTTCACTTAGGACTGTTTTGTTCCGAGTTCCTATCCGTAAATGGAACACACTGTTCCCAAATTAGTCAATTAGGACTGTTTTGTTCCGAGTTCCTATCTGTAAATGGAACACACTGTTCCGAAATTGGACAATTAGGACTGTTTTGTTCCGAGTTCCTATCTGTAAATGGAATACGCTGTTCCGAAATTGGACAATTAGGACTGTTTTGTTCCGAGTTCCTATCTGTAAATGGAACACACTGTTCCGAAATTGGACAATTAGGACTGTTTTGTTCCGAGTTCCTATCTGTGAATGGAAGACTCTGTTCCCAAACTGGTCATTTAGGACCAAATTTTGGACTGTTTTGTTCCGAGTTCCTATCTGTGAATGGAACACACTGTGCCGAAATTGGACAATTAGGACTGTTTTGTTCCGAGTTCCTATCTGTAAATGGAACACGCTGTTCCGAAATTGGACAATTAGGACTGTTTTGTTCCGAGTTCCTATCTGGGAATGGAAGACTCTGTTCCCAGACTGGTCATTTAGGACTGTTTTGTTCCGAGTTCCTATCTGTGAATGGAACACACTGTTCACAAATTGGTCATTTAAGACTGTTTTGTTCCGAGTTCCTATCTGTGAATGGAAGACACTGTTCACAAATTGGTCATTTAGGACTGATTTGTTCCGAATTCCTCTCTGTGAATGGGAGACTTTGTTCCCAAATTAAGAAGTCCTTTTTAATGAAGCAGACAACCGGGCACGCACGGACCTGCTTGGGCAAATTTGCTTGCATCTTACCGTCATGAATTTTGCACAATAGTAATGAGGACGGGCAAGTAAGGGCATGCCTTGGCAAATGCAGATTTATATGCAGTTCCTCTATTGGTCATTGGTTGTTACTGTGGGTCAAATGTTCCGTTAGAGAGACAAAATGAGCAAGAAGTGCAAAGTCAATTGGTCGGATATCGATGGAGCGTCACCCAAACCAAAACGCCTTCACTTGGAAAAAGATGAAGGCGACAGTTTGTATCACTGCCCAATACAAGAGTGTGATCATGATGGATTTCAAAGTCAAAGAGGGTGCAGAAAGCACGTAATACCAAGCACAGTTGGTTCTTCTATTTTGACGAAAAACCCGATTCGAAAAAAATGGATTTTCCGATGAAGAACACAATTCAAGATCAAACAAGTGAAACCACAAAGCATGCTGTTAAGTTACTTCCATCGTTTTCATCATCATGTGATATCGGCGAAGTATTCACGAAATGGTTGACTGGAAGTGGCGGTGGTTGCAAGAAAGATCGCACAGCTCAACAAATAGTGACAAGATGCTTGAAGTTTCTGAGATTTTGCTGCGAAGACCAGGAAGAGTTGACTTTTGACGTGGTGGACTTTAGTTTGTGTTCTCCAAATCTGTTGTTCAAGTTCATCGACTACTTACAAGACGAATGTAAGCTTGGACACGGTGGACATTTAGGCTACAAAGATGCAATTTCTGAAATGATCGACTTCAGAAAACTTCATGGCGCATCGGAGGCAGTTCTTCGAAAGTTCTCTGCAACAGAGTTGTACCTCAAAAGAGCATGCAAGACAGTTGCAAAAATGATGAGATTGCAGTGGACTCAAGATTTTGACATTGAGACACTGGAAGCAAGAGGCCACTGGGCAACAATGGAAGAATTGTTGGAGGTTGTGAAATTTCATCTGCCACGCTACGAAAATACCGTGAAGATTTGCAAATCAAGTCCAGCTCAAGTTAACCCTTCAGATTTGACATTTGCCACGAAATTCGTAGCCGTGTATCTGTTCATCAAAGTGAAGGGGTCACGTCCCATGACTCATCCATATTTGACGGTGGACATGGTTGCTACGGCTAAGGAAAAGGGCGGATTCATTGATCAGAAAACGTTCAAGACTGCTGGAAAGTACGGATTTGATTCTTTGATTCTGACAGATGCAAACATGCAAGTGCTCGATGGTTACATCTCGTACGTCAGACCGCTTCTCAAACCCCAGTGTGATTTCGTTCTGGTCAACAGAAATGGCGGCCAACATGGTAAATTGGGCGAGATTATGAGCAAACTGGTTTTTGATGCAATTGGAAAATAATTCATCCTACGCGCTATCGCCAAATTGTCGAAACGGAAAGCCTCAATCAGCTCACCAGCGAGGAGCAAAGGATTTTGTCGGAAGACCAGAAACACAGTTCTGCTGTTGCCAAAGTTCACTACCAAAAGCGGAGATCGCGCGAAGTTGCTGTGAAGGCTCATGAGTGTCTACAAAAGCTTCAAGGAAGCAAGGAGTCAGAGGTGGACGAAGATGTACAGGCGAGGTTTGGTGGTTCAACTTCTAGCTCGACAATGTCGGTTGAAACTATGGAAAAAGCAAGCTTGTCCCTTCCCAGAAAGGCGGTCATTCCCACTGAGAACCTGCGAACTCAGAGAAGACTTCATCGGGTTATTAAATTTACGGCAGACGAGGACGATTTTCTCAAACGAGGAATTGACAGGCATGGACATGGACAATGGACCGCCATTCTTAGAGATAGCGAGTTCAAATTTCAAACGGGAAGAACAGCAGATTCTCTAAAGAAAAGGGCTGGACTCAAAATGCCTCAAGGTTAACAACACTACGAACGTGTACAAAGAAGGCAGTCTTAGCGTTAAACTCTGTTTATCTTTCAAATGCATGTATATACAATCCTTAAACAATTAGTTGAGTGAATCCTGAGTTCACATTAAATTCTTACGGCGCCTAAACTTGGTATAGGGACATTCGTTTTGCTATTTTCTGTCATTTCTATTTCTGACTGAAATAATTAAACAATGTCCTGCGCGGCCTCTTCTCATTCGCTTGACTATGAGGTCGACGCATTGGCCTCTTTCGCGTACTCCTAGTGCTGTTCCGCATTAACGCTTCTGAAATCGCCAGGTCGTCGACGTTTGAGCTTCTGCTTGACGACGAGGTCACTGGAGTAGCCCTGGGTATCGGCGTAATGAACAAACTTCTTTCGTCTTCACTTTCCTGAATTTTTCCTTTCTTCTTTTCTTGAGTGCATATTGCACTGAAAAAGAACACCACGTTTGATATACCTGAAAGAAAGTAGGATAATGCGCGTCAAGAATTGAACTTGTGGTATATAATCTCAGTCTGTCATTTCAGCCTTTGAACATTTACAAACCTGAAATCGCTCTATCACAACTATCACGTTTCCGGCAAATCGCGTTCCAAGCCTTTGGCAAAGCCGTTTCCTTCACGTTACAGACACATTTTGCACTTATAACACTGCATCTCCCACTGATTACGGGAGTCAAATAACAGATTGCAGCGCTCTTGATCGCTTCGCTGTTAAGCTGTCGACATGGTTTCTTTGCTCGTATCATTTCCTCTGTCGATCGCTGGTTGTGGAACAACCTACAACTGGTCTCCAGCTTAAATATCATGGATGAAAACTTGTGAAATTTATAGCGAATAAATCTGACAGAGTTGGCGCATACCTTACCATATATGTAATATGTGGATAGTTGAGGTGTCTCACTGACGACCCTGTGACCGCTACTGTCCGCGACAAAAATGACACCGTTCTCATTTGCCATTGAACCCGAGATCAACGCAAACAGTTCAAGTGTTACTTAAACCAAGCGGCTTCTTTACCCTGACGATACTTTTTCCTTTTCAACAACCGTTATTCATGTGGTTTGTAATTTATCAAATCAAATGTGTTAACGAGAAACCACGAACAGTAGACTGTAATTATCCGAAAACCCTGGACTTGTTTCTTGGGCCCTTTCTACACCTCCGAGATGAAACGAACTTGTTACTTCAAGTAGAGGAAGGTGTTTCACGTCAATCGTCAATCCTAATTTGCCATTGATGATGAACCCCGCGAGAAATGCAGAACACTAACAGCACCACAATGTAATCAAGGGAGCCTTTTGTACGTCAACAATAGGTTTCTCTAGATCTTTCCAGATCTCTTGATTGCGTTCTCTGGAGAGTATTCAAGTCATTCAGGCTAATTCAGGTGGAACATATAATAGCAGTGTCATATATTCACTATACGCAAACAACTGTCTTTCAAAGAAGTTCAGAACTGTTGTTTGAGTCTTTCAACAGTGAACTGATTTAAGAAACTGAGCACTCAAAACAAGAAGTTTCATGCCTTCAAGTTGTTGTAGCAAACATCCCTGTGTTATTTGAAGATATTTAAGTCAGTCACATAGATTTATGAGTCCGGAAAATCCGTCTTTTCTGACCTTCTCTTAAACTTCGAGGGCTGAAAAACTGGTCACGGATGATAAGAGCGAAAAGACTACAGCTTACAGGGGTTATACTTGCAAACCAAACGGAACAAACTTAACCAGAACATCTACTGTATAACATCTAAAGACACTTACAGGAATAAAGGGAAGTAATATAATAATGGTTGTTAAATATTCACATTTCCGTGAAATCCGGGAAATCCACCTTTTCCACCCCTCAAGTACAGAAGTGTGAAGCCTAAGAACTTCCAGTATGATTTAATAGCAAGGGGAATACATTATAGCCATGAAAAGTTTATTTGAGATGGCGGAAAAGACGGATTTTCCGGATTTCACGGAAATGTGAATATTTAACAACCATTATTAGATTACTTGTCTTTATTCCTGTAAGTATCTTTAGAAGTTATACAGTAGATGTTCTGGCAAAGTTTGTTCCGTTTGGTTTGCAAGTATAAACCCTCTAAGTAGCAGTCTTTTCGCCATTATCATCAGTGACCACTTTTACCGGACTCAAAGTTTAAAAGAGAGCACTCCAACAGGTCGCAAATCTGATCAACAAAAGGTCTCGAACAGTGATTTGAGCCGAAAAGGGAAATGGAACTGAAATTTTGGGAAACGATTCTATTGTTTTCCCTCCTTCTCTTCCTCCTCCTGCTCCTCCTCCTCAATTCTATTGTTTTCCCTCCTCCTCCTCCTCCTCAATTCTTTTGTTTTCCCTCCTTCTCCTCCTCCTTCTCCACCTCCTCCTCCTCCTCCGCCTCCTCCGCCTCCTCTGCCTCCTCTTCCTCCACCTCCTCCTTCTCCTCTGCCTCCTCCTTCTTCTCGTTCTCCTCCTCCACCTCCTCTTTTTAAACTTAAAACAATATTTTGAAGTCGTTGTAGGGTATTTTTGTTGTATTTTGTAAGAAATTCAACGGCTGCAGTGTTTTTTAGCTGTGAAGTGCTTGTTCATATTTTTACCCGAAACGCAATGTTTTACAAGTTTGTTTAGAGATTTATAGTTTGTTTAAATAGTTTTTTCTATCGATTGGATATAGTTTTTCACTCGTGTTAATTGTACGTATTTTGATGACTTAAAAGTTCTGAAGAATGTAATTATAGTTGTAAATAAATCATTAGTTGAGTTTAACCATGGCTTGTTTTCTGTTTAGTCACGCGCGTCGCGAGGTTTCAAGCGCGCCCAGGGAAAACGCAGTGCTAAAATGTGGTGTTTTTTGGCGCTTTTGGCGATTTTAACATGATAGACATTTCGTAGTTGTTGTAATTTTGGCGTATTCATTTCAAATCTCTGTGTATTATTTTTGCATTCGCGAATAAAAGTAATATTCAAGAAACGTGTTGTTAAAAAATATTTATTGTCGTGTGCTTAAACTGAGCGCTGCGAACTTCTATTGCTGTAATTTCAATGGTAGAGCTGTCCCATGGGTTTGTTAAAGATTTTGTAGTTGTAATTTTGGTGAATTCATTTCAAATCTCTGTGCATTATTTTTTCTGCATTCGCTAATAACAAGCAGTAAAGTTTCTTAAGAAAACGCGTTGTTCAATTTATTGTCGCGGGTTGACAATTAATTAGCGCTCCAAACTTCTATTGTTGTCATTTCAATGGTAGAGCTGTCCCATGGGGTTTTTCCGCTGAAGTTTGTGTGCAAATCTAGGGTTGAAAGTGGATTCAGTGCTTGACTAACAGAGCGGAAAACTTGAGCAGTTAGCTAAGCCGAATAATATATTCACTCTGTCTCTCTCTCGTCAGCATAGCTGAGAGTTCAGATAAAACTTAACAGATATTTTCATGAACCAATCGGGGTTAAAAGAGCCCAAATTACATGACGTAAGTTTGAAACCATAACCAAAACGTGTGACACTCAGTCATGGGACAATGGTGAATATTATCATTTAAGTGAAAACCACAACTCGCTAATGGTTCTACAATCGTTTGTTTTAACTGTTCGTATTTGGGGCAACCCCAGGTTTCTAAATCGAGACAAGGAATGTTCAGTTTGTTTAACAAGTCTTTTTCAACATGACCTCCTTTGAAAGCCACCACAGTTCTTTCCTCCGTCTTGTATTGGTTGTACAATCGCAGTAAGACAAGATCTACTTCATCATGCTACTTTATTTTCATCTACTTTATTAAGGTGAGGTAAATACTACACTCATTTCTTTGTTCTCAATACTGTACAGGTCTAATACGTTAAACAGCAGAAAGTAATTGAATAGAACAATGGTCATACATCATTTCACATCATGAACTATATTAAAAACACTTAATGAAAAAATCATATGGCCTCTGGTACTAAAAATAATTCTATGACATCATTCTACTTATTTTAAGATTATGATGTAATACCTCCAATGACACCCCATCCCTATGATGTCACTATTCCATTTTTAGATTATGATGTCATCATTTTTGATGACATCAACCCCTTAGGGTATTGTGACATCACTGTGTCCCTGTGTCCCTGGCGTAGAACTCTCCTTTTCCTACTACTAATCCGATTGGCCAGTTATCCCGATATTTCCAGCGCATGACAAAAGGGACCCCTGGGGACGAGGTTGATGTTATCGCAGTTCGTAGAATTTATGACAAGTTTAACAATACATTTATCGAAAGTTACTCCCTGAAATACAGAACTGACATGATCAGCATCTTTCCCTTTGTTTACATCATGTGAAATTTAAACATCAGACGTAGTAGTACACTTCTTACTTTCTGTTCCTAAAGTTGAGGAAACCTTGACCATTTGTTCTCTGTTAGCTTTCTCATACTGAAAAGGAGGGTTTGAACGATGACCCGTGCGTTCACGAATTAGTTTTTCGTCAACCCCAGCATTAAAGAGCGATGTGGCACATGTTACTCTAAGACAATGGGCGGTTTTCTTTCTAATTCCTGCAACTGCACACATGTTTGGCAAAATTTGATTCAAAGTATTAATTCCAACTGGAACATTATCAAACCCTAAACGATTCTTCTTGGGCCTAAAGTAAAATGCTTTGTCCATTTTACAAGGAAAATCACAAAAACCCAAATACAGTCGATAAACTTCAACCAAACAACGAGCATGAGTTTGACCCCTTTCATGACAAATATGCGTCACAGCACGAGGAACGTACTTGAGATCACAAATACCGCCATGGAAACTCTTTGAGCTGTTTTCTTCAAATCTAAGACAATCATCGCTTACCCCTATATTTCTTACAGTAATATTCCTATGTTCCCCTCCGCGTAAACCAAACAGCTTCCCATTATAGAAATATACTGTATTTAAGAACAAATTAGAAGAACCAGTTCCCAGTAAGCCTTTGCTTTGCTCCTTGCTTTGGTCTGTGATGGCTTCTTTCTCGTCCTTCTTTGTTGAAACAGTAAGGCCGCATCAAGTTGCATCTTTCATCTCAGCGTCCAAAACTCGGCAAAAAGTCCCAAACCTGTGGGCAGGAACAGCACGACTTACAAAAAAGTAAATTGTGAATAACAACTTAATCCTTTCAACAGTACCTTTTGTCGCTGACAGCCAATGGATTTAATGCGCCCTCGCCATTTTTCTCCACCAAGAAACGTTTTAAGCCGCAGACAATATTGTAAAGCGTTCGAGAGGGATATCGTCCACCCGACTTATTTGCAACCTCCTGAATGAACTTGTATAGCCAGTAGTTAAGACTTTTGGCATTCATGTTTTCAATGCTTTCAGTCAACTCTTGCACATCCAAACCAATGTCTTCATCTTTGAACACTTCGCCTGGCTCAAATGTGCAAATCTTGTTTGCTCTTTGGCCTTGCCATTCTCGAAAAATCTGTATCGCCCATTTGTTCTTGTAAACCGTAGATTTCGGAAAAGAATTGATAATAGACGTCTTTTCCTCGTCAGAAATTTTGGGAATCCGAAACCTTGAACTTGACTCATCCATCTCGCACAGTAAACTGAAGTGATAAACTGTAATAAGTTGGTTAACTCCCAAATGGCACATTCCAACGAAACCATTTTTATCACATTCTATAGCTATTGTTTACAAACAATAATAATTGTCAACTCGTTTAAGAGTGTGTCCAAGAGAAAACCAGGCAGAGCCAGGCAGGAGGTGATACAGCTCAAATCACCGATTTTGCTCAAACTTGGCACAAATGTTAGACTTGTTGAGTAAATACTTGTGACAAAACAGAAGGTCAAAATATTTTATTCTCTTGAAATTATGGGACACTCTTCAAAAATGGCCATTGTACCCCAATTTTTGCATATTTAATTAGCTGACTTGGTTAAGCATTTACTCGGGTAAAATAATACATATCAACATTAAATCACCTAGGTGATATTCCTTATTGACCAGACTCTAAGTACCATAATTTAATTCAATCAATGGATTTCACTTCTTTCATGCCGGCGGCTTGAAACAATGGTAACCTTTCACAGTTTTGACACAACCCTCAAATTATTGTATTTTAATGTCTAAAATCTCCATTAGGCAACAACCTAATAACATTACACTTACATAGGCTATTAAAGCCATCACTAGAGTTCACGAAAAAGGAATAAAATCTTTGGGGACTTAAATTTTTTGTATGCACTGGCCTGCTATTCACATATGACTGAACGATTAGTGGCCATTACATGAAAATTCACTGAAACACAAACAGGGTTTATTTGTCTTGGCGTAATGCAAAATTGGCAGGAAACAGCTAACTAAGCATCCATCTACTGATAGTAAGTACCGAATCGACGGAAAAAAGGCACTCGAGGTCATTTTTGGTTACATTTTCAATGGGAATTTTGTTTACATCTTCCTGTCAGTTTTTGCGATCAGCAAGAGGAAGATTTACCTTACAAGTTCACAAATCCAGCCTTTAGATTTGAAAAGAATACAAACAAATAAAAAACAAGCTACATACGCGATTTCATGTTTTCTTTGATTAGTTTTAACCACGTCAAACCATGTAATCAGTTCCGTGCCACCTTACACGTATCCAAAGTTCGAGGAGCGAGCATCCATGTTTTTCGCCAGTTCTTTCTTCAAAGATGTAAATAGGTTGTTGCTCTTTTATATATCGTTGACAAAGGTCCACAAAAAGCTCTCAAATCCACGAAGAAACTTTATAGTAGCCGTAAACAGGCAACAGCGAGTCGATGGTCATCATTTAACGCCATGATATTGAGCCTGTCTCGGTCAGCGGTTGAGCCGGCAACTTACCCGTGGCTATCCCCCGGGCCCCGGGTGTCCACATGGGCCAACACTTGGGTCCGATTTGACTATCTCTGGCTAGGTAAGTCCAGTAAATATTCACTTGAACGCCAAGAAGTTGAAAATAGGTGACAATAAAAGGAAACAAAATTTACTTTGTTTACAAACGCTTATCTCATTGAACAGAGGTAACTTATAATAAAACGTCACTTAAAATGGCATGGAAAACAAACAATCATTGTTATATGAGAAAAATGAGAATTCTGGATGTATATTGGCGCTCCTTGTTAACACGGAAATTGGTAGCCCTGGTACCCGAGTCTACAAGGGATCCTTTCCGCTGACAAAAAGGATTGACCTGGGTTGTTGACGTTACTAAATATTGACTGAAAACCCTCATTTTCTCTCTCTGAAAAGAGTTAACCGTGTTAACCCGCGTTATAGCCATACTAGAACCGTGTTAAGATGCCCATAGTAAATATTTAGAAATTATCTAATATTTTTGTATTTTTCTCTGTTTTTCAATCTTAAAGCCTGGTTCACACTTGTGCGATAAGCATAACACAAGTGAAATAACAGACCTGCCAACTCTCGCGGTTTTGCTTGAGTCTCACGATTTTTTGTCATTTCTGACGGTCTCCCGACAAGGCTCCCAATCTCACGGTTTTTGAGAAAAATCTTTCTGAAAGGAAGTAAATTAAGTTTTTGAATACCAATGGAATATTTACAGGGAATGCTAGTGCCATAAAGTGATAAACTAATAACGAAAAACACTGTACTTTACTACCTTTTTATACCGAGCTGTGATTTTTGCTTGTGTGCAATGCTTCAATAACTTATTGTTTTTCCTCCGCCTCTGTCCGCCATTTTGAATGGGGAGTATACGTAGGTCCTGGGAATGAGGTTGGTGTCTAGTTCTATTTGATAAACAGTAAGCAGATCGTAATGTCAAGGAGTAGAGTAAGAAAGAGAATTAAGATATATACATGTACTGGCTAGACGGAAGTCTTCGAAAGTCTTTGGAACATAGATCTTCGGAAGTCTTTGGACATCTTCGGTTATCATCGGAGCCCTACGAAAAATCCTGGCACTCTCAGGAGAAACTATGTCACGCCTATAAATTAAAAAGAGTTAGCAGGTATATAGTTCTCGCAATGGAAAAGAGATTTGATCGGGGAAAAAATAGAATCTCACTATTTTTTGTAGAATCTCCAGATTTTTATTCATTGGTCTCCAGATTTTTCTTTACCAGGGGATGGCAGGTCTGAAATAAGCATAGGCATAAGCACAAGAAATGTTTCTTTTTTTCTTGTGCTTATGCTTATTTCACTTGTGTTATGCTTATCGCACAAGTGTGAACTAGGCTTAAGCCATTTTTTTGTATCAGGTCCATGAAGCCCGAGTGCTTTGGTAATACCACTTGTGCACTGCTTGTTTTTTCCAAAGCGCTTCTTAGTTAGCCAGAAAAATAATAATTTGTTTATCGATTGGATTTATTACTGCAGTAACTATTTGCCAAGCAACGAAACAAATGTAATCGATAAGAGAAAATTGGCGAAGAGACCGAATGAGAACATACTCCATACTGCATACTCCCCAATATGGATACAATGGACACAAACAAACTCGATCTTTTTTTTAACTCTGTACTCTGACAGAGCAGGCAATGTTACACATGTCAAACTAGTTGTTGACTAGGGAGTCCTTCTTTCTCTTTTTGTGTCACAAGGTAGTCAACAAAAAGAAAGGTATTGCCGGATTAAAACTAGCATATCTCGTCTTCAGATCTCGCGCGTTCCCCCTCCTAACTTCCTATAACCCCCTACCCCATTTCTTTTCACCGTTATTACATTAAAAGAGAACCAAGTCAACCAAGATACTCTCTGACCATTACTATGGGTAAATGCCAATGAACAAAAGTCGGCCAGGCGTGTTTAAAATACGAAATGGTACAAATATAAGAGCCAAAGTTCTAAGATTACTGTTCCACTGAAATTAAAATTACTGTTCCACTGAAATCTCCATCTGTTTCCAAATATATTCCGACAACTCTGGGTAAAATTTGGATTCCAGTCTCGCTCTGTTAACAAGACGGAGTTTGGGACGCCTAGGATATTCTTGAACAAAATGGCGACGTTTAGTTTTGACATCGGAAACGATTTGCTTATCTCGTATTTACCATCGAGCAGTGGCTATGACGTTATGCTTTGAGCTCCAGCAATCACATGAAATGGGTTATCAATACCGAACCCACTTCCCAATGAAGTTTATACACAATATTTGGCAAACATGTACTTTGCACAGAAACGGGTGATGTTGGATGTCTCAGATGTTTATATCAAATATAAGGTAAGCTTTGTAGTGCATTACAGATATACAACTTGGCAAGTACAAATGAAGAAGAATCCTGGTTTGACCTTTTATTAATACGTTCAATTATTTTATTGGAGTGGTTACATATTATAACTTTGGCTCTTATCTTTAGTACCATTTCGCCATTTCGCCATTTTCGCGTTTTAAACACGCCCAACAAAGTCACATTAACTTGCAAATCTGTGACAAACAACTTCTTGAATCAAGAAGATTACAGGGGTCGAAATGTTGCCTGTCTACCTGTCGATTTCAGGTAATTTAAGGAGGTGACAGGTAAAAACTTTTGATGCCTGTCGCTGGTGACAGGCAAGACAATCCTTAGTAATTCAGAATTTATCAATTTCAACATATTTTCATCCGTTTTCCACCTGTAGTCCTGCTCACTCGTGCAGTTCTAAGGACCATTTTCTAACTCGGTGCGTAAACAGTTTGCTAAGGAAGCGGAAGTTGAAGAAGTACACATACAAGAGAATTTTGAAACACCGACAAAACGCAGCAATGTACAAGTGTTCAAGTTCAATGAGAAATGGAAAGATGGGCGCCCGCCTTAAAATAAGGGACTGTGCAATAATTACCTAGATGGGGGGTGGAGGGAGGGAGGGAAGGAGGGGGGGTTGGAAAATTAGAGAGGGTGCATAGGAGAAAATGATAACAAGAGAGAGGGGGGGTTGGATGTAAAATTTAATACATACGGGGGGGGGGGTCATTACTTTTTCATTCCTCTTTGCAAACCGGAAAAGTAGTGGGAAAGTTATTAGAGTTCAAATATAAGTACTATCGTTGGAATAGAACTGACACATTTATCAACTCTAAGGTGTTCTGATCTATGAACTGTTGTTTTCTTATCTGTCATGATGCGTCTGTTATATACGTTAAAACAGTGTTAGTCTTTTTTTGCACTAGGATTTAATAAAACAGGAAACTTTAATTAAAAGTTGCACAAGTAGCAGTGTAATGTTTTTCAATGAAACTGAAAGAAAGATGCCAGTGTTAGCACACATGGCATTGTAATTTAGCAGAATGAAAAACCCACATGTTGAAATTTTAATAGCAATACAAATTTAAGTATGGTAAATAAAACACAGTATGATCAAATTGAGCTTCAAAAGGAAAAGTCTCAGTCAGACAGGAATTCCTTAATAACATTTTCAGTTTCTCCCACAAAGCGTTTGGAATTCAAAAGATCTCATATTAAAGCATGGTAAATACAAACAGTATGAATAAACTGAGCTTCACTGAAACAGTCTAGAATAAGCTCAATCAGACAAAAAGACCTTAATAACATTTTCAGCTTCTCCAACAAAACTTCTGATTTTCAAAAGATATCATTTTAAAGTGTGGAAAATTAAAACAGTATGATTAAATTGAGCTTCAAAACAATCCAGAATAAGCTCAATTATTAAAAACTGGATCATTGGATAATGCAATTCGAGAGTTTTCATTGGCTTAGCCATCATGGTATATGAGCCATTATACCATGATCTACAAAAATGGCGAGTGTATGCATGATTTTTTGGGCCTTTTTATTTTAATTGTAGTCTAGTTTTCTATTTTTGGGGGCGTTTTTAATAAAACAATTATTCCACTCGCGCTTGTTGGATATGAGATGATTATAACCAACTCGGCTTGTTGGCTATCTATCATCTCATATCCAACGCGCGCTCGTGGAATAATTGTTAATTAGACAGGATGTCCTCAATAATATCTTCAGCTTCTCCCGACAAAAGCTTCTGGAATTCAAAAGCTCTCGTAAACATGCCACTTCGCCTGGGAAGTATTTACCATTCACTACCGCAACGTCCACTGGAGACCGTAGTAGACAAGTTTCCTCCAAGTGTCCAAATGAAGAGATTATTCAACGAGGGGAAATTGCTCTCTTCTGAAGAAAGGTCTGTGCAAGAGGTATGTTCCCAGAACAACATGGAGAAGACTACATGTTCTGTACAGCACCTTGATCCCCTCAATGTAAAATCCAGAAAAAGAGTAAGGGAAAGGAACACTCTTCCGCTTATTTCTTGTGCAATCGAAAAAGATGTAAAAGCGCTTACCAACGAGCAGCTGAAAATGTATCTAAAGCGAAAACGTCTTAAGATAAGTGGCAGCAAGGCTGAGTTGATTCATTGAGTTCTCATCCATGCATGCGGACCCTTAGTGCCAGAGATGCTGTAGAAGACGAGGAATCTCCCAATTCCTGCGAAGACGACACAAGCTCCAGTGATTTTGATGACTCTTCCGATGATTCAGAGTCCAGTGATTCTGATAACTCTTCAAGTGACTCTTCAAGATATGTCGAAGAGTCATTGGAAGTGACTTTTTTTTTACCAGAGGAAGGGCTACAACAAGTAAACTAGGCATGAAGGAATCAATGGAACTTTTTTCAAGGGAGGGGGGTGGGAGTTGTTAGCGTTAATATTATCATTATGTGAGGGGGGGTTGAAAGTAATTTTTTCTTAATGAGAGGGGGGTATGACTTAGTTTTGGCGCACATTTCACCCATTTCCCAACCCCCCTCCCCTCCAGGTAATTTTTGCACAGTCCCTAATATTGTGCAAGTTGGATGTTGGTGGAGACAGGTGAAAAAATATTCTGCCTGTCACTATGCACAAGTAAACAGTCAGAGAACATTTCGACCCCTGAGCAGATTTCACACCTGTATACGTTTCTCACACGGCTATGACTATTCTAACTGCGAAGACTTAAAGACGGCCTGCTGTGTGACATCTGAGCCTGATTTGACTTCTTTGTGATTGCTAGTTTGTTTTTATTTCCCTCTGCACTCGCACTTCGTTTGTTGATGGCGGATTTCGTGTAGGTCATGATGAAAATGTAATATTCATAGGTCTAAATTACTTGCTACGTCGTGGCTCATTTGTTGTCGGTCTAGAGCTTCTTCAAACATAGTGACATCTTCTGCATCATCATCTTCATTTTCCACCATTCTTCCACTTTTTTGTAGAACACAGGCGGGAAAAGTAGCTTGTTACCTGTTGCACAGTCAACCATTCAGACCGTTTGAAACGTTTTTCTCCATTAGGGGTCCTGATTTTGCGGAGCTGAGAGGACACTTCCGAGGGGTTGGCCTTCTGTCCGGTTTCCTCGCCCTTCAGGAATATTCGATTCAGAAATTCTTTCACGTCTTGAGAGAAGCGAACTCCTGCTTTTGCCCTTTTCATAGCCCAGCCTTTCTCAGGGAGTAGACGAGACACTTGCCCAGGACTTTTGCAAACTTCATCCGTACTCTTACTTGTGGAACCTTTCACCGTGCCAACTGTAGTACATCTCAATGCCCAGTTGTGCTTAATGACATCAAAGGTACTCTCCTTATGTATTCGGTAGAAGTGTTTGCCCGCATCCAAGTGTTTTTCTAGCATTGTGCTTGAAACAAAAACTTTGACACATCCCACCTCAGGGCAAGGAAATCCTTGCTGTGGGTGCAGGCTATCAACATCAGCGATGTTCTTGTTCTTGTCTTCATTACCCGCCGTAGACGGCTCCGCTTTGGCCTTCTTCAAATCACCCTTATCAGCCTGTGGGTTACTGAAATCTTCATGTACAACCAAACCAGTCTTTCCTTGAGGGTTGGCCATCTTTTTCAGTTCTTGGGTACGTATTAGCTTTCCCTTGCCAATATTGAAGGCTCGCCATACTCTTACCCCCAGCTGTTGAAACTTGAAGTTGTTGAAGGATTGGATTCCCGTCCACTTGTGTTGTGTTATATCTTGTCTGCTTGTCAACACTAACAACGGCTACTCGACATCCTTTCACACCACCGTAGGAGTCTAGAGCCCTCTTCATGTCAGATGCTGAATTTATATTGTTGCCTTCATTCAGGTAGCGGCGCATGTGAGATTTCATTGTTGCAATTCGGCGATCGCAGATATCTTTCCCAGATTGGGGATCACTAAAGTCGTACCTTCTTATTGTGACACCAACTCTCCTTGAAATCCCTGGAATGGCAAGCATCAACGGTCCACAATGATAGCATCCAGCATTGTCAGACCTCAGAAATGCTTCTTTTATTCTTGGGTGTGACTCCTTCAACTGTGTAAGGACATGCTCAATCATGGATGCAACAGAAAAACAGTTTTGCGCACATTGATCAAAGACGTGGACGAACGTCCTCACCTAGGAAAAATATTTTGCTCCTTAGCTCAGTTTATTTAAAGAAGATTCTAGGTGTCTAATTTCTTTATTTGTCGCCTCTTGTCTTAACAAATTCATATACAATACCTCAAATTCTCCTTGTTCACTTTTTGTAATTACGGCAGACACGTGCCAAGGTCTTCCCTTTTTGCCAAACCATTCTGATTGGGTTTCGCGAAAACACACAGGCAAAAATTTCATCGCCCAATCCATGACAATTAAAACTTGAGTCAACGTCATTTCATCTAGTACAGTAGTCTTTGCCACTTGTTGATGTGCAGTTCTCATAATATGGGCTTTCCAATCTTGTACCTTTTTAACTGCTGTCTCCACATCATGAGCTATTTCTTCTAGTTGATCTTTTCTGGTATGTGGAAGAACACAGAAGAAACAGTTACTACAATGCTTTTATATATTTTTTTTTTCTAACAAGAAACAACAAAAGCAACGAGAACGCTGACAATAAATATATGAACTTTGGTATGGATAATGAAATGATGATGAGAGAAATTAGGCAATGGTTTCACACGCGTTTTGTGAAAATTCTTGTAATTTCTTTTAGGATTTTGACAAAACACGAGTAGAATTATTTCTTATATTCACGAGTACAGCATCTGATTACCTTTTAATAGCATGGTTGACAAATGACGCTTACATCATGGCTTTTTGACTCGTTTATTGTATCCAGAAATTTTGCGGTAAAAGTTGCCATCGCGTTCTGTAATTTCACATCTGAAATTTTAAATTAAAGGCGTAATTTGACACCCACGATATTAACGATGAAATGCACTAATTATACCACAGCTATGTGTCTCTGTTACTGAAGAAAACCCTCTGAAAATTTAAGCTGTGTCCACACGTATACGTCTGTAAAGTTATAAAAAAGTTTCCGTTGTCGAGCCTTAGTAGTTGACTGACAAATGGTTTCTCTGTCCAAGATGAAGCGAAGCCGCGAACTCTTACAGGTTTTCAAAGATATACGGCATTTTTGGTTCCCCGTTTGTACCAGAAGAAAAACTGTACCTCAGATGTCCTTTTTCTGAAGAAACAGCGACTTCAATTGCGGTAAGAGTGCTTTCCAGTGCCTCACAACGATCACATGTTACATCATGTTCGTGAAGACACTTCTCTTGAACTTCTGTTTCACTACCGGACAGCGCGTGCATTCGACAATGATCTCCACAACGACTCTCACTGCTAATGTGAAGTTTGTAGTCCGGTTTTAGGTAAGTTTTGCCACTTTTCAGCCTTTCCTGGAGTTCTTTTGCGCTCGAATTAGGTAAACCTATTGACAAATGCAAACGACAAAAACTTTTCAAGAAGCCAAAACCTCACATTTGTAGTAAGGATAAACCTGAAATATTTACACCTTTTGAAAGTAAACTACAGTCCGTATATTGAAATATTTTAATGAAACGTATGGGCGCTAAAGTGATTTTTGTTCAATCTTAATATTGCTTCTTTTTATTAGTGTTTTGTTTGTCTTGCCAGCAGTTTAACTGTTGAGTTCATTCACATGCTTGATGTCTTCTCTTGTCTCCTCAAATGTGGAAAATGCAACATTCGATGATGAACCAATGAAATTTAAACAGGTGAAATAAAATTACAATTCTAGTTGAACGTTTGCTTTTTTGAACGTTTGCTGCTTGTTTCAAGTTGTGTGTTGAGTGTGCATTGTAACTTCTTCCAGAACAAAGCTATATATCTTACCTGCTTCGGCTACGATGTTCCGTCAGTAGCAATGTTATCAAGTCCAGCAAGAGATTTCTTCTGGGAAGCCGTGCAAACCTTCAAGCAATAAATGCATTCAGTCAATAGAAGGGAGGTCATCAGCTCGTAGTCTGCCCGTTTCTAAGGGCGCGTTCGTTTGGGATCAATCCGGAATAAGAATAATTGGAATAATGCGAGTAAGCGTTTGTTTGGGAGCTATTCTCATTCCAGAATACCTGGATTTCTATTCCGACTATTCTGCTCCCAGGAGCAGAATAGCCGGAATATATTCCGGAATATATTCTTATTCCGGAATATCCCAAACGAACGCACCCTAAGTCAGTGTAACCTTGGTATACGAAAAGCAGTCATATATTTACTAGTTATCCTCAGTGTTTTTGGCCTTTGTCTTTACCACAAGCGATATGGTAGGTTTTGTCAAAACATGCATTTTTTTTTTTTTATTTTCACTGATCTAATGATCATTTTTTGTCACCGTTGAATGCACGCATTTCCTTTATGAAATTGAACAACAGTTTTTAAGGCTTTGCCTGGCGCACGTACCTGTAGTATGGAAAACAGTGTTGACCGTCCCAATGCCACAAATTTCTCTTCTTTACAAAGTGAGAGGTAGAGATCCACCAGCCTAGAAACCGTAACTGTCCTTACAACGTTAGGAATTTCCACTGTTTCCCCATTTGATAACTTCAAACGTTTTGTACCAAACGCAACATCTTGCAAGTAGTTTGGGCTAGCTATAAAATCAACGAAATGATCCACCTTTACAGGGTCCAAACGTGTGCGACGAATGCAGTCTGGCATTTCTTTCGGTCGTCCTGGTCCAAGAAGCACAGCGTGCTTTCGGGCTTCGTCAATGCGCCACTTTGTCAATCCTGGTATCATGTCCTTAAGCTGAGACTTGGAAAAATCTTGAACAAACATTGAGAGAATTTCCTGCTTGGTTAACCAAGAAGTTGTTTCTTCATACAGACTAACAAGTCTTGTTACAATCTCACCCCCAACTGGTTTTGGTGTAATGACATTTTGGAACTCATCGCAACTCATGAGTTGAAAAAGAGCTTGAGACTGACCCGGTGCAATAAACTCCAAAACAGCGTCACAGACCTGCCGTGATTTTCTCTTGTAATAGCGAGATGTAGTGGGTGAAATTTCACTTACAGGGAGTTGTAACTGACTTCTCACAGGGCTTATATCGCGGCCACAGACGCGTCTTATAAGTTGGTTTAATGACAACAGGTTTGTCTTGATCTGTGGTGTAGGCATCCATTCTTGCTCGCTTGCAGGGTTGCCAGGACTGCACATTACGGAGTCTTGGTCTGATTCAACATTTTCAAAGGTTTGACTAAGAATCATCCTGTAAGGACCATATCCACCAGCTGTTGGTGTGGCGGTATCCATAATCTGAAAACAATCAAATGCTACTCTTTGATAAAAGTTTTAACTTGAGTTTCCCTATCTCCATAATGCAACAAAGCACTTCATTACACATGCTAACTTTACACGAGATGGAAATTTCAAAGTTAAACATAAAAAGTACTACCGTTTCTTCATGCTCTGGACTTTCGTTGTACGCCAGTTTTCTTTCACATTCCTCTTCAGGGCTAACCACTTCCTGTGATTTTAGAATTTGGAAACAGGATCAAATGAGATTAGTTTGCCTTGATTTTTGTAATCACGCATCAAAAGCAAATGAATGTTAACTACGAGTTCCTTAGCTAAAGAAATGAAGTTAAAATGCAAACTTCTAATGGGGTGTTGCTGGGGGTGGGGGTGGAGGAGGGGGAGGGGTATGAATGTCATTTCCAGACCAAAATTGTGCCATCATTTCTCCTCCCACTCTTTTTATTTTCCAAATCCCTGTCCCAGGCCCAATTTGTGTTGGCGATTACCAGTCCCAGTAACCCAAATCCCGATTTTCCTGTGAAAAAGAAAAGAGGCAAATCCTTCTCTTGTGATGGTAATATGAGTGCGCTAGTGCCCTCACTTGACATGCTTGCGATCTTGATGAAAACTAGGTCTATCCTTGCTTTAAAATCATTCGTAATATTGCAGGGTGCGAAAATATTTTGTGGCTTTAAACTTACAAGCTTTGATGCAGCGCGTGTAGAGAAAGTAGTATCTTCTTTCCACTCTTTCATTATTTCTCTGTGCTCTTGCCGGCAATCTCTGCATATCCCTAACGAAAATAACAGTGACATGTGAAAAAAGAAATTTTGTTTTGTAACTACAACAAACCGAGCTAAAAACGCTGGCTTGGCTAATTGTATTGAGTGTTTCACTAAAGAGAGCTCCTTTTTTCTTCCGTTTCCTCTAGGTGACATGCACCAATGACCTTCGACGGTTGCGTTACTAGTCACGTACTTCCGCATTTGAAACATAAATGTAGTTTGTGTCGATCCTTATACATTTTCAGCTTAAAATGCCCGAAAAGTTTTTTCTGTGATTCCCGAGACCCAATAAATTATAATTTCTCTCTTCTGGACTCTAAATGCCAAAACAATCGTAAAGTACCTTCAACCAGTGATAATATTGAATTTTCAGATCGTTTGGATTCCTAAACAAAATAATTCAATTAACTTTATTTCCTTTGCTTGTGTATGCAAGATAATTCTCAAGAGCAGGAAAACAAATAATTACACTGTACACCATTTTTTGTGTCGATAGTCCTTTACGTTAAACAGATGGAAGTAAAAAAGAACTCAGTTTTAATTGAACTTCTTCCTCATGAGTTAAATTGAGTTGCGCTGGAATAAAAGTAGGAGGCGTAACAAATTACTCACAAGTTCTGAATAAATAAAAACCGCCGATGTCTGGCTAAAAATATTTTCAGTATTTTCAAATGTTAACTGTTTTTTTATGCTCAGAAGTTGGTTTTAACTAAAATGCAACTGAGGTCATTCAGGAATTGGCAGATGGTAAAGCAAGTTTTCTGGTGTTTATTCCATAACAGTGTGCAAGCTTCATCTTATCGCATCGATCAGTTTCTTCAACAATACGGTATGTTTCACGACACTAGTGTACTTAAAGATAACAGATAATCTACAGTATCCGATGAACGAATATTAAAAAATGCAAGTCTTCGCGTGCGGTACGGCGGTCTGCTGACGATGTCGATATTAGTTTATATACGTTTGGTCAAACAACGTAACGTTGCTACATGTATGGCATGTACAAAACAGAGCTCAATGCTGCAAGTAATTTATTATAGCTTACCTGAACCAATGGAAACAAAAGTTTTCCACCTCTCGTAAATTTCCAGCGACATTTGTTTAGAGACGCCCCGGTCACATTTTTTAGCTTTTCTCTGTTCGTGAAGGGGATGGTGACATACGCGCGAAGGTCGCCAGGAAAGTCCAAGAAGATCCCGATGCTTCGGGCAAACTGTCTTAGCCTGGGCATCAACGTTGAAAAACCCTGCTCTCAAAAGAATGAGCTCGCTTTCGGACGATACTGAGGAGCTTGCCAACTTAACACGTTTTAAGTGTAGAGTGATGTCCCTGTTACAGGAGGAGATTGGGATGAATTCTTTTAGTAGTGGATATCTAGCCGACCGTCCACAATCAGTGTTAAGTTTACTGCCAACAGAGCATTTTAAAACTCTCGGTGACCTCGGAGTTCCCGGAAGCATAATCCTCCAAAAGACCAAAATCTGACGAACTCTTCAAAGGTCGTCAACACTGAAACTTCAAGAAACTTGACAATATCCGGTATAGTACCGAATACAAACTAACAATGATTCCGTGACCAATTAATTCACTCTGATTGACATTTGAACAATAAGCCTGGAATGCTTACTAAACATTTATCCAGTTGAAATACGGCATAGGTTAGTACAATTTTAAATGTTGCAATGTATCTGTGGCATTTAGTGCGACGTTTCAGAATAAACTTTTGTGAAAACTGGAGCAGTTTATCATCTATCCTCAAGGTCTTTTACCGACGCTAAATTTATACTTATATTTCTTTTAAATGATTTAGTTGGCCTTTTTGCGATCCGGATTCTTTTTAATAATTTTATTTTGAAGGTGGCAGTCTTCCCTTGTTTCGTTGTTACCATTGTACGAAGCCAACCATGCAGTGCGTGACAAAAAATTAGCACATTTGCATGATTGATTGTAACTCAATTTGACTTTAGAGGGCTGTGGATGATTTTAAAAATATATATCCTGCAAGCATAAATATATAGGCGTACTTGTGCCACTACCGAAAAACAAGAAGCACTTTTAGTGAGCCGAAAAAAGGATGTTACACGGAGAAAAAAAATATCATGAATACACATGTCCCAAGAAAAAAATGTACACCAAATAAAGGGTAGATCATCGCTAAATTTGAAAAACGTCAATAGTTTAATCGCACATCCAAAGCTTTTGGACGAACGCCGAATGCACTGTTTGCTTTCGGTTAGTTTCACTTATATTTGCCTGCAGCTTTTATAACACAAATCGCCTTTATCGGTGAAATCGGTCACAAGGGAAAAAGGCAGAAGATAGCCGCTGACCAACACAGAAGCTCAAAGATGGCGGACTGTTTTGTTTTGTTGTGGGATTCCGTGAGAAATCTGCCTATTATAGGAGCACTTGATGGTTCTCCGTGGATTTAAAGCATTTTAATATCCTTTTCGACAACTCTTTATAGAAGTTTGATGATGAAAGCAAATGGCAATCGATATTCTTTTTTAAAAACACATGTCGAAGCCGCGGAAACGATGGCATAAAACATAGATTTAAACATGTCCTAAAGAAACATCACACATGCTTCTTTTCTCCAAATTTTTACTCGTAATCGATGGGAAAATGATAAGGTAGGTACTTCTTGCTGATTTCGAGTTACGTTAAGACAGAAAAAATGGCTTTTGTGTTTCAGGGGATGTTTATAAAATGGCCAGATATCGTAAAGTTCTATGTAAACAGTACGCCAGCACTGAACAAATATTAATTGCCCCAAAAATTTTATGATTTTTTTAAAACCTTTAGTGATAGCTTTCACCAGCGATGTTAGAATAATGTGTATTTGCTGTTGCCCATTGCAGATAATTGCCATTAATTGAAGGCTATGCACAACACTACAAAATATGCACTTTATTTAAGACAAAGCCATGGAGATAAAACAAATTGCCTCGTTGAAATAAACTATTGTGCTTTGAGTCTGATAATTGCAGAATAAGATGCATTGGATTTCATTTTCATATGTCTTTTCTTGTTGTAGTTATGCAACGCGAAAGACAGCTAATTAAATATGCATAAATAGGTGTAAAATGGCCATTTTTGCTGGGGGTCCCGCTATCTCGGAGGGAATAAAATATTTTCAACTAGTATTTTGCCTCAATCAATAACTTATCAAACCCAACATTTCTGCCAAGTTTGAGCGAAATCTGTGATTTGAGCTGTATCACCCCCTGCCTGGTTCTCTCATGGACACACTCTTAAGAAGCTATACCAAAAACTTCTGCTTCGTGTTTCAGCAGGGGTTCCAAACACCTCAAAACAATAAAAGCACTCGCCTGCGGCCCTGTGCTTTCATCTGTTTCTCGGTGTTTTGAACCCCTGATGAAACACTCGCACTCGTTTTTGATATATTACATGAAAGGCTATGAAAAATATATGAAAGGCTCTGACAAATATATGAAAGGTTCTTACAAATATATGAAAGGCTATGACAAATATATGAAAAGGCTATGACAAATATATGAAAGGCTATGACAAATATATGAAAGGCTTTGACAAATATATCAAAGGCTATGACAAATATATCAAAGACTATGACAAATACATTAATGGCTGTGACCAATATATTAATGCCTATGACAAAGATATTACCGGCTATATCAAATACATATTAATGCCTATATCAAATACATATTAACGACTATGACAAAAGTATTAACGCCTATGTGACAAATATATTAACGGCTACCTCGAAAAAATATTTACGGCCAACGCCTATCGAGAAAAAATAAAATTACTGCTATTGTGCCCACTGTATCAATGGCCAGTGGAGTTAACAAAACAAAATGGCGGAGGAGGTAGACTACCTCGAGACCTTTTTTCTTCATTTGATTCCTTCGCTTTTTCGTCAAGCTCAGCGAAATCTACACAGTGATAATCTCAATGTTTTAGAGTACTTTGAGCGCAGGTTAGATGATCACACCTACGTCATTAGATCCGTAATTAACCGCGCGGCCATGGGCCGAGCGCGGTTCTTGCTCTGCACGGGGTTTTTTTTTTTTCGTTTTTGTGTCACCAGACGCAGACCTCCGCGGATGATGTCTTCATCAACCAATCACAGGCCAAACTCCCACTCGGCCAAATGTCGTCACCGAATGATGTAATCATCAGCCAATTACAGGCCATTTCTCAGCTCTTTTCGTCATACCTCCCCTCCGGAAAGTTTTGTCTAGTTAGCGAATTGAATATTCATAGTCGGGGAGAAATAATTGGGCGAAAATCCCTCGGAGTTGGACGTCAAGACATTTGCAAGGATAAAGAATGTAATTTAGGACCTGTTGCTGGCAACTACGGCTGAAATTATCTAGAGTTGTATTTTTGTTTTGCTTGCATGTTCACTTTCGAAGGGAATATTCAATGCGCTAAAGAAGGTAGTCAGCCATGGAATGCGCTGATGCTGATAAATATGACCGTATTTACTGTAATGCCCTTACGGTGATAAATAAGATCGTGTTTACTTCGCCAGAAGCAATGGTGGAGTTTTCTGGGAAAAAAAATATAACCTCGGCACTCGTCAAAACCTTTGCAAATATATATTCCTTTGAAAGGTCAATTCTCCTTCGAGCTACAGGTAAACAAAAATCCCCGATTACCAATCACGCAACCACGCTATGCAAAGAATGTGAAATAAAATCTCTTTCAATCCAGGCACTGAGCTTACTTTGAATCATGCAATCTCTATTGTTTCCAATGGGTAATGTTTACTCGCAAAACGCTGTTGCTAAATACTTAGAAAACAGTTCAATTTTAAAAGCGCGGTTATAAGTTGTTTTCAACTTCTTGTTATACAATGCAAACAACAGAGCACAAGCGAAGACTTAATTCAGCTCTTGGATTTGTTCTATGAAGAAGTGAATGGTTTGAATATTTGTGTAATACACAAAGAAACTTTGCTTCGGAAATGGGATTCTCATATCCAGTGGAACAGTCAAAAGGGCCAGGTAGGCCAAGATTTTACATTCCCGAAGAGGTAATCAGAGGATTACATTATGTTCATGGCGTTTGGAAAGAAGTGGCGAAAGAAGTATGCATATCTTGGTAAAGCGTTCATGTTAGGCCCATAAGACGTCCCATACATATTATTAAGCTTTATATATACGATACGAAGTGTCCCTTTTAACCCACGTTTACCCCCATCTACCCTAAGTTACCCAAGTTTACCCTCATATACTCTAAGTTAACCACGATCACCATCATATACCCTAAGTTACCCACGTTTACCCTCATCTACCCTATGTTATCCATGTTTACCCCCATCTACCCTAAGTTACCCACGTTTACCCTCATCTACCCTAAGTCATCCACGTTTACCCCCATCTACCCTAAGTTACCCACGTTTACCCTCATCTACCCTAAGTCATCCACGTTTACCCTATCCACCCAAAGTTACCCACGTTTACCTTCATCTACCCGAAGTTAACCTCGTCCTCATCTACCCTAAGTCATCCACGTTTACCCTCATCTACTCTAAGTTACCCACGCTTACCCTCATCTACCTTAAGTTACGCACCTTTACCCTCATCTAACCTAAGTCATCCACGTTTACCCTCATCTACTCTAAGTTACCCTCGTTTACCCTTATCTACCATAAGTTAACCACGTTTACCCTCATCTAACCTAAGTCATCCACGTTTACCGTCATCTAACCTAAGTCAACCACGTTTACCCTCAACTACATTAAGTTACCCACGTTTACCCTCATCTACCCTAAGTCATCCACGTTTACCGTCATCTACCCCAAGTTATCCCCGTTTACCCTCATCTACCCTAAATTAACCACGTTTACCCTCATCTACCCCAAGGTACCCACGTTTACCCTCATTTACCCTAAGTTAACCACGTTTACCCTCATCTACCCTAAGTTACCCCCGTTTACCCTCGTCTACCCTAAGTTAACCACGTTTTTCCTCATCTACCCCAAGGTACCCACGTTTACCCTCATCTACCCTAAGTAACCCACGTTTACCATCATCTACTATAAGTTATCCACGTTTACCCTCATCTACCCTAAGTCATCCACGTTTACCCTCATCTACCCTAAGTCATCCACGTTTACCCTCATCTACCCCAAGTTACCCACGTTTTCCACTTCATAATATCTACCAGAAGTTGACCACGGTTACCCTTCTCTAGTTTAAGTTAACCACGTTATCCCTCATCTGCCCTATGTTAGCCTCGTTACATCATGTTAATCCCCATCTACCGTAAATTAACCTCTTTCTACAACCTTTAGCCTCATCTATCATAAGTTGGCCAGCTTATACCATGTTGACCCTCATTTACCTTAAGTGAACGTCGTTCTACCACGTTTACCCTTACTAGCCTAAGATGTCTTTTTTATTACCCTTTTCCCTCATCTGCTTTGAGTTAACCTTGATATACCACGTTAACCCTCATCTACCTCACGTGAACCTCGTTCTACTATGTTTACCCTCATCTACCTAAAGTTGAGCCCTTTATACCATGTTTACCCTCCTCTACCCTAAGTCGACCACTTTAAACCTCGTTAATCCTCATCTACCCTAAGTTACCCACGTTAATCCTCGTCTACCCTAAGATGACCACTTTATACCTCATTAACCCTCATCTACTGCAAGTTAGCCACGTTTTCCTTAATCTCTCCGAAGTTGATCACTTTATACCTTGTTAACCACATTTTCCTCATCTACCCTAAGCTGACTACTTTAAGCCTCGTTAACCCTTATCTATCCTATCTAAACCACATTTACCCTCATCAGCCCATAATTGTCCTGAATTTTTCAAGACCTCTTAATGCGAGTTTCCGAATCGGTAATTTAATTTGTTCCTCAGTTTCCAGACCCAAAGCGCCATGAAGCCATTAAGGTATACGGTAACCGTAATTAGACGATTTTACAGATTCGGAAGGCCACTATTAGATATTTATTTCGGATGCTGTAAGAGGGCCCTCATTTGGAAAGCTAAGAAAGACTGGACAGAAAAATTAAAGTGTATTGATTTAGCCGATGGCCCATAATCTCTAAGACGTTCCAAATAGAATGGTATGTACCATTTGATTTTCCATCCAGAATTTCCGGGTTTTCCGTGTAAATTGAAAGCGCCCTAAATCTTGTTTCCCAGCCTTTTCCAGACTAAATCCCAGTCCCAGTAATGAGTTTGGTATGTTCCACTGAGTGCAGTTATCTGGTTTGTTGTAGAATTTTTCTCTATCAAACTCCTTCCATCCTGTTATTTAGCTATTGAACTCAATTTCCAACCATCACTGTCTTTATAATGGTAGTCATGTTTCCCACTCCCGCTTTTGTGACTTTTACTCCGTCCCGGTGACCCAAATCCCAGTTCTCATTTTACCTATTCAGGACCCTCCTATAACTACTTTGGCAAGTTCCTTGATGGCAGCGTGGAATGTCTAAAAACATGTAATTAATTGTAGTAATAGTTTTAAGCCAAAACAAAGCGAAATGGTAGTATTTATTTTAGACTGAATCTGGATCCCCCTAAAAAGCCACCTTTCCTTGAGCTAAGGACTTTAAAAATCTAACCGGGATTGGGATTAGTTGATAAAAACCGTCTGGATTGAGGGGAAAACTTAGTGGGGATGACGGGATTACAAGATCCTATTGGGAGCCCTCAAATTGCTGATAAAAAGTTTCAAATTGTCTTCATTTCGTGCGTGCATGTCATAATACATAGAAAGCGGTATGTGGGCTATCGTTTTTCAATGGAGTTTGCTCGTTTAGCCCTGACTACATGTTGTGTGAAGCAAAAACATTTTTGGATGAAAATGTTTGATCGTTTAGCCCGAGCTTAATTTTTGTTTTGGTCAATAAAGACACTTTGCTATGCCGCAACAGAGGTGCAGTCCGTAGCGCAAAGAAAAAGAAAAAGTCTTGTCTTTCCTTATTTTTAGTATGTTTATTCGACACAGAAGTTTGCGGGATTGTAGAGTTGCTGTACGTGCAGCACGATTTGTTTTATCTGTTTTAACCAGTCATAATACTGTTTTGTGGCCTTTTCTTCGACATAACCATCGTACATCTTAAGGTCCTTAATTGACGTTGATGGAGGACGTTTGAGATGATATGCTTGAAGAACTCGTAAAAATTTGTGTCTCTTACGCAATGCTGTTATTTTCAACGTGCACCAGGTTATCAGTTGATAGTAGTATGTAAGGTTCATTCATGGAATTTCTAAGGTTAATTCTATCATCTTCACCGTCCAACTGTCTGTTATGTGTCCCTTTACATAGGAAGACCTATTTCAAAAATTCCCAGAGGTAATCATCTCTCATATTTCGAGTTACATGCGCAATATAAGGAACTATAAATTTAATGACGCAGTTTCCAGTTATGATTCTTTTTTTTTCCTGGGAAAACGATACCACATTCAGGAGTATTCGCTGAAGTCTGAGAAACCTCGAGAAGGATGGTGGTGTTCTTAAATCCCACTTCGAACATCTGTGTGGATAGTTTGCTTGGGAGAGAAACACCACTGGTAACACGAAAAGAAAGTTTCAGTGTCAAATATTGCAAGCTTTAATAACAATAATTATCAGTTCAAAGTAAATGCACTAGAAATAGTTTTGCAACCATTAACTTTCACGAAATGTCACCAAAAAATTATGAGATCCTACCAAACTGTGTAACTAAGGTATTAAGCTTTAACTGTCCATGCAACCACTCGTTTCGACTTGAAACCTTTCATGTCCAAGAATCCATTTCACTGCCGACACTCCTATCTTTGGTTAACAACGTTTTGTTAAGCACGGACCATTAGAAATAACCGGAGGTGGGGTGACACATCCCCCAAAATATTCTGCAAGGAAAACTTGTATAAACAAAATCCTGCAAGTGGAGATACTTAAAAAAATTCTTGCACAGGAAGGTAAAAAAAAATCCTGCGGACAATTGGGCTTCTAAAAATTTTGATGCATCGGAAATTTTTCACTTGCCTCCCCCCACCTCCGTTTCTTTCTAATGGTCCGTCCCTTGGTCCCTGTTTGAAAGAAACCTCACAATCACTCCTTACTCTTTTTAAATTATAGGTTAAAACAGTGTGGGTCCATCCTTGATTTGATGCAACAATCTATGCGCATGGTTCCACTGAATAGCGCAGCATTTTAAATTTTTCTTTCACGGTTTCTTAATCCTCCATTATTCTTCTTCCACATCTTCAGTCACTAGAAATAAATAGTGCAGCGATAAGTAAGGACAATGGAGAATGATTCTTTAACCTGGGTGTCCCGTTGGGGAACTATCGAGAATGCCCCTGAAATCTTGTGATGGGCAGTATTATGTTTTCATGCCAAATGCAAGCATTTATTGACTTCAGAACGTTCTATCCTAAATGTTTATTGCCAACATGTACATCTACATCTACATCTAGATGACTTCAGCATTCTGCAAAGTCCCATTTGACTTATGGCTGTTATGCGTGTAGCCTCATACAGAATAAGCCTTTTTGGGATATCACGCCAAACCTGCTGAATAGAACAACATGTCAGGGGTGTTTACAGCCAGGGATTGTTACTTCCCTTGTGGTTCTTTAACATCCCATAGAATCAAATTGTGAATAGTTGTGTGACAGGACCTCCAGTTTATCGTCCTTATACGAGAAGACTAGAAAGTCTAACCATTTGCAGATGTCCTTGCAAAGGAAGCACTTTCTTCTCAGTTATTTAAAGACCCTGAGTCTGAGACATCCTCATTATTTTACATCTGTATCAGCGTGTCAGTACACACCAAATTAGTGGTCTTATTTTTGCGGATTCTTTTCGCGGGGAGCTCATCGCTTGGAGTTAGCGCATCTTTTAACTTGTCCTGTGCCTTTCCTGATACAGACATGTTTAGGACAAAAATTATAACAAGAAACGGGAAATATAGCATTTCGTAATTTACGTCTGAACTGTTTATACTGGAGTTGTTTAACCCATGTTAAACCTGATTAAAGGTATTACAAACAAACTAGCAAGCATCCATGGCAACTGAACGTCTTTCTGCAACCACATACACGAACAACAAAACTCCAAGTATTCGAGTTACACGTAGCAAACTATTGCAGCACAAACATTGTAAGAATCTCAGATAAGAGGTTCAACGATAATTCCATTTGTGTTATAGATTATCAGTGGTTTCCATCAAGCCAAAATAAAAATCAACTTCACTTTCAACGATACAGACGTCCTCTCGTCATTCAAACAACTGTGACGTTTGGAAGTACATACCTCTCTGTTTACTCTGTGATAAATATTTGACCGTTTTGTAAAATTACAAATGCACCCTGGCGTTTGAGATATTAAACTTAAAAATGGGCCGTGACTATTCAAACAACTATTGAAAAAGTCTGAGAATGCTAGTAGGGCTCTTTCATACCTTTGCCTTTGCGTGATTTCGTCTTTAAGCTTCTGTCAGTCCTTGTTGCTGCAAGAAAAGGGAGAAAAAAAATATATATATATATATATGTGGCTATGAACGAGACAAAGTACTAAATGAAATGCAGAGAGTTCTAACACTGACTCAAGAGGAGTGTCTACAGACCAAAGAAAGGCAACCCATGGACTGGATCCCTCTTAATTGTTACTACATACAATCCCCACGCAACTTTCATTGCAGAAGTTGCAAAACGTAGCTGGAACTTTCTTCAATCAAAGAAACGATTAGCACTAATATTCAACAAACCACCCCTGGTTGCATATAGAAGGCCAAAGAGTCTCAGGGACAGACTCGTGAGCACAAAATTTAGGAATGGGACAACTGATAACGCTCTCATACCGAGGGGTTGTAAACCTTGCGAGAGACCAAAGTGCAGCTGGTGCAATAAGATAAACGAAACACAAATATTCAAAAGCACCAGTAATAATAAGACTTTCACCATATTTCATTCTGTGGACTGCCAATCACCTTGGGTAATTTACATCATCCAATGTAACATATGCAGGCTACAGTACATCGGTAAAAGTGAAACAGGATTTAATCTGCGTTTAAACAACCATAGAAACCACATCAAAAAGGAAGTCAATTCCTGCGAACTTACGGAACACGTTTTACATAATGTAAGATCACATAACTTTGAGAATGACGTAACCATAACAGTTATTGAACAAATTAGAAAAGATCATTTGACAATTGACCGGAAGAAGGAACTATTATGCAACAGAGAAATGTTTTGGCAAAGAATGCTGAACTCAATACAACCGAATGGACTGAACAAAAGAACCGGCTAGAGTTTCACAAAGTCTTTTACAAAGTTTTGCGTACAGAAAATGTTTATAACATAAGTTGTAACAGACGTGAAAACTCTTTGATACTAATTGGCTCATTATAAACAACACGCTTTTAAGTAAGAAATCACACTTTTATTACATCACACAATTAACCAATTACGATACAATTGTAACAAATACGATGAGTTTAGACCCCTGATGAAGGCGTAGGCCGAAACGCGTCGGGTCTCAAATAAAGCGTTAAAAAGAAAGCCGATTCTTCATTGTGCAAAGTATATATACGTTTTGCAATAGAGCTATTTATTATCATGTCAACTGGAAGTTAGAAAACTAGTACAAACCAAGCTGACTACTAAAACTTGCCTTGAACATAACTAGGTGGGTATGTCTCAACTTTGTCTGAACCTGTTAGAGAATCAAGTACAAAAATGAGATTCAATGCCCTGTTTTTTCTTCGTTTAGCTAGTATACTTTAAAATCTAATGGTTTCTTCTCCGTAACTTGCCTTGAACATCGATGGGTGCGTATGTCTCGCCTTTTTCAATACCTGTTAAAGAATCAAGTGGAAAAATGGGCTTCATAAATGAGGTTTTTTTTGTGTTCCTTTAACTTGTATACTTTAAAATCCAAATTTCAATGTCTGTAACTTGCCTTGAACATCGATGGGTCGGTATGTCTCACCTTTCTCGGCACCTGCTTAGAGAATCAAGTGGAAAAACTGAGCGTCATGAATGTTGTTTTTTTTGTCTTCTTTTAACTAGTATACTTTAAAATCCAATAGTTTCTTCTTTTCTGCAACTTGCCTTGAACATCGATGGGTGGACATGATGTTTCGCCTTTGTCTGTATCTGTTAGAGAATCAAGTGGAAAAATAAGCTTCATGAATGAGGTTTTTTGTGTTCCTTTAACTAGTATACTTTATAATCCAAATTTCCATGTCTGTAACTTGCCTTGACCATCGATGGGTGAGTTTGTCTCGCCTTTGTCTGTACCTGTTTAGAGAATCAAGTGGAAAAATGAGCTTCATGAATGATATTTTTTTTCTTTTATTAGCTAGTATACTTTAAAATCCAGTAGTTTCTTCTCTGTAACTTGCCTTGAACATCGATGGGTGAGCACGTCTCCCCTTTGTCAGTACCTGTTAAAGAATCAAGTGGAAATATGAGCCTCAATGAGTTTTCTTTCTCCTTTTAGCTAGTATACTTTAAAATCCAATAGTTTCTTCTCTGTAACTTGCCTTGAACATCCCGGGGTGAGATTGCTGCCTTGCCTTTACCTGCACCTGTTGAAGAATCAGGTAATAACAAGCTTCAATGAGTATATAATCGTTTTTCTTTTCGCGTATCAGTTTTAAATTCCTGTGTTAAATTTAATTAGACTAGTTTATTGCAAAGCTTCCGTTTTGATAGCTCTTTTGAACGGCATGTGATATGTGTGTATGTTTCACTGATTACGTGTACATTACATGTTTGCATGGTTTGCATGCAATTAAAGCAATAGTTGTACGGATTACTGTCATTTACAAGTACATACTAGATGAGGTACTGGCAGCCAGTGATGAAAAGGCTAAAAACAAGAAAATAAAACAATAATGAGTTGTGAAACAGAATTATCACATGCAGAAGCCTTCAGCATTTGTACTTGTTGTGGTACATAGCCAGTTATTGTTCAAAGCAGTTTTATTCAAGGGTCACTTTCAAATCAATAAAAAGCAGTTAAATCACATCTCATCTTTAATTTCTCCCAAAACACTGTCATTTCAACGTGATAGTTCAAGACCCAGTGGTACTTATAGATTTTACTCTGCATGTCTAACGCTAGACGATTTTACGTGTCAATGGGAGCTCCATTGGGTTATAAATTCCAATTAATATCAAAAGACAAAGTCATAAATGATATGTTTTACAAATGATATTATATATATTTGCAATTTCGTTATTCTTGTATTCATAAATGTTTCAAATGACAGAAATGTTAAGGTTAGCCTAGCTATTAACCCTAACCCTAAAAGAATGCGAGACTTTATGTACGCGAGGTTCCTGTATGGGCAAAGTGAAGTTAATATTACTGTAAAAGGAGTTAAGGAAGCGTATCCTTTTCTTCTGTCCCCCAAAGCATGGTTGGCCAGCAGCTTTAAATACCATGGAAACCTATAGGTTTTGATACACTGTAACTCTTGATTAGGGTTAACCCTAACCTAACCAAAGGTTAGCGCTAATTAGGCTTCAAGCAATCATCCCCATTCTAAATTGCATGTGATCTTTACCTTGATCAATTCCACTCAACATTTCTGCATCAAGGAAGCGCCTACTTATGTGGGCAGAGGTTGAACTTGTGGTTCGGCCCCAAAATTTCGTTGACTTCCCCACGCAGCCAATTTTATTTGATGTGACAAAATGTCGGATAGTGGCATCAGTTATCACCCTGTCAATCCCAGCATTCTGGATGTGCTGAGCTAATCTAGGCACATTAAATGCCACAGCTTCCACACAGCCACACCGAGAAGGTTTTATTTTGTTATTTACAAAGGTGGCCACCTAATAAGAAAGCCCGAGAATCAATTAATCACTTTGTTGAAGTGTCAATCCAGCTAAAACAGTGGCTAATTTGGGACACTAAAAAACAAAGTATCTTCAAAAGAAGACTTTAACTTAAAAATGTAACGGTGTATATCCTAAATCTAAAAGTATATAATGCTTCAGTACAGATGAAAAATGTATGAATTACAGAAAATACAGGAATTGCAATTTTCATAAATTAAATCAGCCACATCAGCGTGCCGTACGTAGACTAGGTTAGTGTAATAGTAGTGTAAGTGTTGAAATTGTAAATAAAGGTAAAAAAAAAAAAAGACTAGCTATAGATTTAAAAGATTACAGGGTGGCTTTTCACTTATCTTTGTTGATCGGTTTTGACCAAAAATAACTTGCTTTTATGTATATCATTCCTCTCTTATGGTAATTTTCATCAATGTGACTCAAATCATACTTACAGTCATACGCCAACTTATATCATGACGCTGACCAACTAGAAAGCTCATTGGCTACTTTGGTCACTGTTTTCTTTTTACTACCTAATTTCCACCTGGCGTTTTTTTCTAGTAAGGATTGTATAGTGTCTCATGTTTAAATTTTCTGTAAACAAAGTGCAGTAAATAAACTTGAACTTGAAATAAGGTCAAGTACCTTAGAGGGCTTTCCAAAGAGTATCCAATGGAATCTCAGTATAAGAAAATTCATGTTTCTCGACTAACAATAACTGGGTGATTTAACACCAAAGTTGACGCTAACACTGCTCGGTACCATGTCATGCTTAAAACTTTATTTCATACATAAGGATAGCAATACCTTGTTATCTCCTGTTATACGAGAATAACGACCTAATTCTAAGATGTTTTTGGAAAAATAACTGCGTACCGCATTATACAATGTATTATGTTTGTATATAATTATAGTTAATAGAAACTAGTGATCAAGAACTTACATTTTGTACAATGGAAACATTAATTGAAGCAAAGAAATTCTTTAGTGCTTTGTCGGTGTTACTGAATAATTCTTTTTTTGATGGACCACCTTTGTTTGCAGAATTCAAAGCACTGACATGTGATGTCTGATCCACGTAGCTTGGCAGCACAACTTTTTCCATTTTCTCTTCTATTTGGATGAAGAGCTCTGCCAAGCCTACCTTCTCGAGAATCTGTATGAAATTGAATATAGACAAGGTCATACTAGACAAAGCTGGGAACAGAACGGAACAGAATGACGTACCACAATAAGCTGGGATATATGCCGGAATGAAGCACAATCGACCATAACAAGAATGGAAAGAAACAAACAAACAAAGAAAATAAAACATTGACAAATAATATCACGAATCACAACAGTCAGATTTCTCTGTGTGGTAACCTAAAGGAAAATTAAAACACAGAATTTGTAAATTAATATTCTGTACAGAACACCACGCCCTTCAATCCGCTCTATTCTGGTGTTATTCTGGTTTGTCTTGTTCTATAATTCTTGCTCAACTCTGCTTCATTCATGTGTCATTCTGGTATATTACAGTACCAATATTCTTGTTAGCCCAATTCCATTTCATTCCGCTCTCTTCCGGTAACATTCCACATTCATGGCTTTGGTTGCCCAGATCTTGGCACAGAGCACTGTACTGCACTAAACATTAGAACTCATGTATCAGCAAATTAAGCACCGGCATACCGCCTCAATCCCTGTAATTTTCCAGAAGACCGACAACCATTGATCAACTTTCCTTTGTTGCGCAGGTAACTTACCATCTTGCAAACAAAAACCAGGAGGGAGTATGACACAAGGCCCTCTGATCAATAGCAAGCTCTTGGTCATCTGCCATTTGCACTAAACGGTCTGTAATTTCGTCAATTTCTCCATCAGTTGCTGCAGACAACGTCTGCCTTATAAATGCAGTCCCAACTGCCACACTTGCACTGGCATCAACCATGGCATGCTCTAGACACTGATACTTGTCTCTGTATGTTTTAGACCTGTATATTGGGTCTAGTGTTTCAAAGGGAATTCTCATCCATCTAGATAATACCCTAAGAGAAACCGCAGTAAGTAATGAAAATTGCGATCATTTCCCAGTCTGAAGTTTACATAGTAAGTAATAGGCGAGTGTTGTATTACTTTAACAATGCAATTATTTTTTACTTGAGTGTTTTTCCATCAACATTTGTTGTCATGATGGGAAATGTTCTTGGAATGTTTCTCCCGTGGCCACCCTAAACAAAAAGCAAATTAAATAATAAATGAAATGGTAATGGTATATTATTATTATTATTATTATTATTATTATTATTATTATTATTACTGTATTTCATAGTAATAATAAAAACATTACCACTAGTTGAGGTAAAATGATCAAACCCTTTTAATTTTAGTGAATGGGTCTATATCTGCATCAACAGTAACAACAGCACAAAGTGGTAGGACGTGAAAAAGTAAACAGCAGACACACAAAGAAGTAAAACGGTCAAGCAAACAATCTTGGCTGTTGGTTTCAGAATCATTCATTCATTTTATTTGCACTGTTTACAGGATAGGAAATAACAGTACAAAATCAAACATTATATGAAAAAAATAAGTAAGGGTCAAGACAACTATTTCATTTGGTAAGAAATGTGCGAGGAGACCAAATTAGCTAAAACTTTCGCCTTAGCCAGTCTACCTAACTAAAATTATTAGATAGTCTGAAAATTCAGTACTGAAATAAAGTTGGAAAAGAAATAAAGGGAATTAGTCAGGAAAATCCTAGGCTTTAAAAAAGAAATGAGAATATCGTAAGAAATTATCATTAAGTTCTAGACTTATTAGGTTCACTGAACATAATTATTTAAGGCTTGTTCGAATAGATATTATAAAAGTTGGTACATATTTACTCTTTATTTACTATATTTGGTGGGATGTTGAAGTGATTTGGTCAGATGATACATGTAGATCTCAAATTGAAATGAAATTCGGAACAAGTCTTACTTGATTGAAAAGGGCTACTGCGACTTGCTTCATTGTCCCACTCTTATCGCAATCATCCCACCCAAATGGAATTGAGGTCTTGCAGACAGCATCCATGATTGCCTTGAAAGTCATTTCTCAACAAGAAATATAAATCCATAGAGCTCAACGGGTTAATGAAAAGTACGAATGAATAAAGGAGTTAGTTTCTAAAGAAACTGTGGTTCTGCGTCGGTGGGGAAGTAGTACACAAAATTCGTCTGACGAAGAGCTAATGCTAGAAACTTCAGCTTTCAGAATCCCTGTACGGTGATCAATTTACGCTATTAACTCTGTTGATAATACCAGATGTTTGCGTAATGAAAAGTACACCTGTCCACTAACATACATAACAACTGAGGGTGATTGACTATCCAAATTTAATGTCACTCAGGTGCTGCATCATGCAAGCATTGATACATGTAAGACCACGGAACTTAAATAAAGATTGTTGTGATTTTGGTTAGCAGTTTGTTAGGCTAACCCTAACACAATGATGTCTGTGCTATAAAACCACATACTTGTACTCCTGAGAATACTCATCCATGCTGGCTTAAATTAAAGATCTGCAACCTATCCTTTGTATCCCTTTCATTAGTATTGATAAAACTCGCCTTAGGGGACCCATTTTGCGTAAAAAAAAAGCATAGACCACCACATACCTTACACAATATCTGTATTGCCAACAACAGAAAGAGCAGCTTTTAGTGCCGTTGTTTTGGCAGACTGTGGGGCACCGAATAATACGGGCAAAGCACACCCACCAAACTTCTTAACCACAAGGTCATAATTGACCCCAATGGCAACACATGCAATGTTCATAAGACCTTGCGGGAAGTTATTTGCCAGCAGACTTTTTTCAGCCAAAATAAGTTTCTGTAGAGCTTCCCCATCATCGATGGCTGTAACATCATAACAATAACAATAATTATTATTATGATCACAATCACTGTCAATTACTTTATATAAGTAATCTTTTCACGATACACGTGATATTAATAAACATTAATTAATGGAATATTTTCTGGTGGCAGACTTCGATGGGCACAATATTGTACAGAAAGAAAAATGCATACTTTGTTTATACATGAAAATGACTGTAACATATGAGTAATGAACACACTTGTTATGCCACTCAAAACAGGAAGAGATGTATCGTCCAAAAGGATGTAACCCTGCGCTTCCCTTGGAATGAGACTCCCGGTATCATCAATCTGGATGGTCTTGTTGAAGACCCATACATCTGTGGTTTGCTTTCCAATCACCTTATACAAATAAATAATAATTAAAAAAACGTGAAAAAATATAAGTGGCATTTGTCTTTGACACTCAACTTACATTGTATCCAACTTTAGAATTAAGACTGCATGTATATTGAAATCAAACTGGGTTGAAGCTGTAAAATGTTGGAACTATGCATTTGCCATTACTTTCTACCTTAACTGGGTACACTCAAATTAACTATTTTGTTTGAAAATAACTTACCGATACTGGTATCATTTTCTGTCGCTCCTCACGTGGTTTTTTCATGTACGCCTTGCACAATCCATATAAATATTGCGGCAGGAAAGGGTCCTTTGTTTGCTGAATCCATACCGCGTCGCTTTTAAAGGCATTGATCACTGCTTGATGTGAACTCATGTCTTTGTTGCTTAAAAAATACTCCTTGGTTCTACAATGGTAGGAGAGAGGAAGACATGAAGAAATATAATAGTTAGAAGACCCATTTGTTCTGAAGTTTTAATTTCTTTTTTCTGCAAACGGCACTCTCAAAGTCTGCACCTGGGAGATTTTATTTACCTTGAATTGAATTGTCAAAAAAAAAAAACTTGAATTGTTAGAGAAAGTTGTGAATGTAAACTGGAACGAAACGATAACTACTGCTACACTTACATTTTTATGTACACTGTAAATGCTCTGAGGACTTTAAACTGGTACTTCAGACATTTTCTCACATCAATTACTCAAAACGCTCGTGATCAGATTACCAAACAAGACTGCCTAGACACTCGGACAGGATCACTCATTCTATTCATTCTTAGTGGATTATTCCATTTTATAGTCCTCTCCACATACATGCCGTACGTGTGTTACACTTTCAGTTCCAGACGTTACAGAAACTAGCCAATGATAATAAACGAGCGAAAACTAGTCAGAAAGGCAATGCACATAAAAAAAGGAAACGAAAAGTCATAAAACAATACTGAGTGCCTCCTGGGTGTTTTGAGCTGACCGACAGGGGAACACAGAAAACTATCTTAGTGAACAAGCAAACATAAACTATTTTAGGAAACATCTGAAGCTGGGAACAAGTTTGGAAGTAATTTTGGGAACAAGGGAGCACAAGCAAATTTTTAAAGGGAATAAGGACCTCCCTCTCCCAGGGAGGGGCTCATTACTCTTCTTGACTGAAAGCACGCACATGGATTCCCAGGTTTTCGTAATACAGTTCCCTTTACACAATAATATAATAATAATATAGACACGCTCTTCGTTTCTTATAATATAAAACAAGTTTTCGAGTGTTTGCGAATATTCCTGTACAGCTTTAAGTATCAAATCATTCCACTATTCAACCTACCTGGACTCCTCAGACGCATCGTCGTCTATTAGCTCAAGCTCCACTTGTGCCAGATATCCGATGACTACACCAGTAACATCTGCGACGTATCCACTTATCTCCACTTTGAAATTTGTCGTTTCTAAGAACCCATCGGCTCTCTCATAGCCGATACTTCTATCTTTTGTCAGCAGCTTTTTCGGATCTACCTCCGGTAGAATTGGAGCGCTTTCTTTGGGCGTTCCATCATCAATGTTGACTAAAGGTGGGCTCTGTGGTCTCTGTGCCATCGTCGAAGTGACTTGAGCGCAAAACTAAGTCTTAAAAGTGGTTCCTAGCTTTTTTATACCGAAGGAAATGATGGCATTGATTGACACGTGAGCACCATTTTATGATTGGTCATCTCTCCAGTTTTGAAGAAATGCTGCAAATATCATAATAATGCTAACTAGGGCCGTCAAGTACCATGACATTTTCCAGGCGAACGAAGACACAAATGCATGGTTCCGGTGTGAATAATATCAAACGACTTTAAAGTACCGGCAAGGGCGAAATGAATCATGTTTTAACGATGTGACAGGCGGTATAATTACTGGCTTTCACACCAGTCTTTTATTACAACTTGTTTAAACTTTTTTTATGAAGTTGGAGCAAACTCCTAGAATATACAAATAAAATAACAAACCTTCAAGTGTCTTGAAAGAAACATAGAGCCTCCAAACATCGGACAACGTAACATTCACTTGTTTGTTTGCAGCTCGGTAGCGTGCATTGTTTTGAAAAAAGTACAGTTTGAATTTAGATTTTTTTCACAATGTGTGACATAAAGATGACTGCTCACAAGCATGTCACGTACATGAAAACATTGATTCAGCGTATTTTTATTACATAATTTTATGATTTTTTATATTTGATAACATTGTTTTGCTGTAAATGCAATCACTGAGTCCCGAAACCAACTGATCCCCAAAGAATCCAAAGAATCAACTTAGGTGGTGTGTTGAGTGTTGAGGTGGGAACCGGTAATGAAGGCAAGAGGTGAACTGAGACCCCAAAACACGAAAACGAATACCCCCCAAAAGACGAAAACCAAGACCCCCTAAACACGAAAACGAAGGTCCATAACTCAAATTTTAGAGCCGAAGAGAGACTGTTCGTAGTCTAAACTTGTTCTGTTTCAGTTAACCAATCCGTGAGGAACATGTCCATTTCCAACGATCGTTGTTTATCACAATGTTATCTCTAAGTGACTAAGTGGTTATCGAAGTTAATTTGTGTCTGATAGATAAAAATTGACATGTTGCGTTTTCACACAGCTGGAGATCTTCGCTTTCGTGTTATGGGTCTTTGTTTTCGTGTTTGGGGGTCTTAGATCTTCGGTCTCAACCAGCAATATTCTAATTCTGGCGTCCATCGCTGTTCTTTCGCACTTGGTAGACAAAACCCCTGAAAACCCATTTTAAAGGAGGCTTAGGTTGCTAGTTCTTAGAGCAGACGAAGAATTTCTGCAACGCATTGATTCGAAAAATTCCTTCACACAGCCAACAACTACAAGGGATTATTTTAGGTATTCCTTAAAGAGAATGAAACCAACCTCCAAGGGAAACAGTATTGTCTACCTGTTTGTTGGCTGTTTTTCAAAATGCAAATTCAAACATTTATTAACACTTGCTTAAAAGCGCCATTTCAAACACTTTTGTTTCTTTGAGTGGTCTGCAAGCAAAATTCGCGGTGGGCGAGAATTTAAACTTTTTATAATTACTTGGGCTTTCCAAAGGAAACGGCCGAGTTGAAATTTCGGCTTCGTTTTTTTTTTTTTTTTTTTCGTTCAGCCACAGTTTGCAATTCTGTAATTAATACGCATGCGCGAAGATTTTATTGATGAGCACATGGCATGGTGTAATGGCGGACGGAGAAGAGTTTATGCGGAGGAAGATCAGCAGAAATACTGTGTACGGATACAAAACGGATACAAAATGTGCACACACCGTTCGCGGTAGACCCACACTAAAAGATGAGAAGCGCTTTCGGAACGGGTTGGTCCACAAACCTTACGAGAGTTCTCTTTATGAGCGAACATTTATGAGTGAACCTTTCATCGAGAAACATGCTATATCAACTGAGTTACGTAATGTTAACGAAAGAAAATAGAAAAACTTAACGATACATAAATATACCTCCGATTCCCTCAAAATTTGATAATCGAAAGGATTGATGTATAAAATCTTGCAGTCTTTATCAAAAATTGTTCGTATAAATTCTCTTTGAAAAGGTAGAACTCATTTGTTTTGTCGATGTTTGTTCCGAAATGAATATTTAATCACAGGAGTGAAACTTGAAACTTCGAAAAATGCCTCCCACGTAGACGAATGATTATGTAAGCAGTAACTCCGCGCTTAGGTTTGCTTCTGATAAACACTCCACTTTGCTTTAAGTTAACTTCACTTACTTTACCTTCCGGTTACCTTTAAGTTGTATGTTAGATTAATTCTATATTAATCACAGGCGGCCAAATGCAACACCTCCATATGCTGCAAGCAAGAGTCACGTTTTCGCGTAGATGTAACAATATATGCAATATGTCACGCTATGCTGAACTTTCGCATAAAAATGAAAAAAGAGATAACTCCTAACATTTTGACCAAGCCCAGGAACATGTCTTCAGCCTATATAACAACTATGTTTTCAAACTTCTGCTTGTATACATAAGTAATAACCCTGCATTTTCAACATACCGATACAGAAACAATTACAAGATAAATCCTTGCGAAACTACGTCCAAAAAAAACAGAGTTTCTCCCAAACATAAAGCCCGAGTGAACGCAAATATGCGTCTAGTTTATTCTTGGTTTTCATGCCACGCACTCCCTAGGCGAGTAAAAAATAAAAATGATTATTATTAAATAAATAAAGTCAAGAAATTTATGCATTGCAGAAAAGTAATAAATAAATAATCTATCAAAGTTCTAGGACTATGCGATATCACGTACGTCAGTGTTATTCCGCAAAATGTATCACTCAAAATTACAGAGAACAGTATGGAGCCGCCATGCTGGTGTCCATCCGGATGTCCCCCAACATGGCGGCCGGATACCACTGGAAACATCTGGAGTTCACTTTGGCTATGTTTGAACCTTTCGTTTCTCTGTTGAACTTGCAAACATTAGCATATACACTTCTCTTAACACATTGGTTGTTCAGACCTAAAAGACACGTGGTGAATCGACGTTTGCATGTACGTGATGCGTTTCTCAGAAGGCATCTTTATGTCACGCACTCCAGAAAATGAGAAATTCAAACGGCTCTATTTTCAAAACAAAGCGTGCTACCGGGTTGAAGACATGCAAGCCGCTATAATTTTAAAAATGCATTTCACCTGATAAAGATAAAAATTCTAACACTGTCTCAAATCTTGGGTTGTACCGAAGACCAGATTTCTTACTTGTTAACGCTTGTCGTCGCGCCAAACTTCCGGCCTCAGTTTTCCCATCAACTAGGGCAAAGCATAATTGGCGCTGCGATTTCCCGGCAAAACAGAACTTTAGACTTCTTTTTAAGCTGTTTTTTGCATAGACAAAATCTACAATGGCTAAACTATCTTGTGATAAGACTCGCATATATTTTTTACTATTACTAAACATGGGTGTTTTCATGGTAAACTCTGTGGTCCTTGATGACATAGTACAAAGTTACGTAGAGAGAGTTTTGTGTTTGTTTCAACAAGATATGCAAGGCGACTGGTTCGATAATGTCATCCAACCACCAACTAGGGCAAAAGCGGTTGCCGGTGGAGAAACCTCTCCCATTCAACAGACACTTTTTACTGCCGAAGCTTTTTATTTGGACACCAGTGGAACATTTCCAGTTGCAACTAAGATGTCCCAAACATGGTTCTGTGATGACTGGCCAACAATGGACGAATGTAATTAACAAGAAAAGCTATCTAAACCCGAGAATGGTTTACGACTTGGGTAGTAACATCATCCTTGTGCAACGTTATTATAGGTGCACATACCAAGGCTTTGACAGACAGTGTCGTTACCTCTCTGGGTCTGCAGCAATTATGGAGCATCTACCAGTTTCTATTTCAAACCTCTTTCCCTTCAAGAACTATTACAAATCCTCTTGCACTATGGATATTATCCATTTAGTTGAGACTTTGGTTTTGGAAGGTAATAACTTTCTACAGATAAGTGAAATAATTGCAAACTTAAACTTCAGGGAGCTTTCTGAAAGAAATAAACGCTTTCTTTCTTGTTTATCATCAAAGCAAACCTCAGGCACTGGGAACATTACAGACAAAGAACGTATCACTTTTTATGAAGACCTGATTTTCTCTTTTCCGTCCGATTCCCAGTTAATTAAAGTATACCTAGATCGCTTCAACGAAACAAGGCTGTTATACCGAGAGGAAATGGAGAAGATCGAAGCAATGTCTTTATCATTTGATCACACATTTAAAGTTGGAAAAAATATTGGTTGTTATCGCGACACGGATGGGTGCTATGTTAAACAATTTGGCTTTCTATTACTTTTGTTAAATGAAAACAATGAGATCGTAGACTGGAGGCTGGCGAAGTCCACGGGTTATTCAGAAGTAAAAGATCGGTTGCAAGATGTGAAAAAACAAAACGGCGTTAACTTAAAGGCAGTACATGTAGACAATTGCTGTCAATCAAGAAAGCAGATCCAAGAAATAATGGGCGATGTCCCAGTTAAAGTACTGTTTAAAACACGAGCAGCAGTGTTTTATCGGGTTTAAAAACATGAGGCGTAGCCGAGTGTTTTTAAACCCGATAAAACACGTGCTGCGAGTGTTTTGAACAGCTTCAAAAATAGCTTCAAAAATCCGCGATAACACCTACCTGCGAATTTTTCTATTGTTTCAAAAACCCGAGAAAACACGTGCATGCGAATTCTTCTGCGGCTTCGAAAACCCAAAGAAAACGCGTGCATTGAGAACAATTGATTGAGATCTTTATATAAAGATCACACGGAGATCTTTATATAAAGATTACGTGTGATCTTTATATAAAGATCATGGTAGTCGTTCTCATTTTTACCAGGTATAAAGGTTCATGCACGTGATCAATTTGACGTCTCTGATAGGCTCATGTGCTTATGAATTATTAATGAGTTTTTGAACTTGATTTATTCCACGCAGTTCAGTGAATAACCAATGTAGTTCCAAAAAGAACTGAGTTCTCAAAGACATTCTGCAAAGAATTCTCCCTGGTTTTTCGACAAGATGGGGATTTAGGAGATGATCAGAAGTTAAAAACTCCAGAGCCTCCGATTATATAAAAAAATCTGGACACCTTTTGTGAACGCTGGAAAACAGTCCTCGCTAGCGACGTATTTGAATCTCTCTCAAGTGAAATAGAGAATTTGGGTCGGTACATCACTAATGGCTGTCTCTCTGGAATAGAGCCAGATGCAGGGACGGCGGGAAATGAGAGAGTTCATCGAAGTTTAAACAGATCTCTCCTATGTGGGACATCAGTTATAGGTCCTGAACTTGCAATTGCAATATTAACGGTACTTTTTCATAGCTTGAACACTAAACGAAAAAAAGAAAAACACTTTAAAAATTATCGCGTGGTTCCAGATGTCCCACTGAACAATGTACAGTCATTTCATGAGAGAAAAGCCAACAGAAATGATGAAAATGCCTTTAATAATTCAATTAACGATGACGTGACTAGCGACGCTGCAGACCAGCCTGGCAACGACGAGATGATACTAATGGCGGATGACATAAAACATCTTCTTTCTAATGTTATAGCAAAGAGCATAGTTCACACAAGCAATCAACTTTATAGGGTGCTTATAAAAATTGGTAACACTGTCAAGGACAAATCAGCGAATTTTTTTGATTTACCTTTCATGCAGATCATTACACAAAATACATTGACCAGTGATAAAAACAAGAAATTGAGAATTCTAATAATCATCGCTGCAACCTTTCAAGAAACCTTGCCTCGTTTGAATTGACAATCGATCCCGTTTCAGGCGATGGTGACTGTGTTTTTACTAGTATTGTTAGGCAGTTGCGGAGACACCCAAAATTTATTGAGAATGAGCCTTCTCTTACGGTGCACCTTGCAGCTTTGGGTTTAAGCGGCTCTGAGAAGGACGATGCATACAGTTTAAGACAACTCTTTGTGGATCAAGTGCAAAGTAATGAAATGTACTAAATGATGACAGGGGTGGACCCCGGTAGACTGAACGAAGAAACCGAACTATTTAGGGAGCGTGGTACGTTTTGCGGTAATCTCAGCGACCTTGTTGTGCGAGTCTGTGCTTCAAATCCCAGTGGTTGTGATAACATCATTGGCATCTTTTCCTTACACTAGTTTTGTCCCAGCAGATTTAATTGCAACTACACCATTATACCTTGCATTTGATGCAACAGCTTGCGGACATTACGATGCTACAAAGAAGCAAGGTGAGTACACCACCTGTAGTGCGGGTGATAAAGGCTGCCTTATGGCGAGGGTGAGATGAATTCCAAATAGAGGTGTGGCTGTGGAGGAACGTTTAAACTGGATGATGTGTTTAAGGTCGTTTAAGATTTTGAGGTCACCAGGGAGAGCCTGCTCATGCACACCACTGGATATCACTTGGGGAATACAACCATTAAGATATTCCCGGCACATTGGGCCACGTTATGTGTTTTGCCCATGCAATCGAGGGCGAACGAAAGGATTTGATAAATTCAGTTTAAATTAACTGTAACCTCCTTTTTGCTCCACATTTTTCATTTTCACCCGACAAGTGTTACCGTTGATGTAGCATCATCTATCAAGCGCATTTTGAAAGTAAAAGAATATACAGTCAACCAGTGAGACTGCAGTTTTAACACTCATTTATAATATATATCGTGATTTCTGTGTTTTGCAGATTCTGAAATATCAGTTAACGTTGGTTTGAAAGGCTGTTCCTGTGGCAAAAACACGGCAAGAAGCAACAAGTCATCATGCCTTCCATCCGCACGCAAGGTTTGCCCCTGTGCGAGAAAAGGGTTGTCGTGCACAAGGAGGTGCATTTGCAAAAACTGTTGCAATATGAACCCAGATACCAGTGCCAATGGTGACAATCCAGCAGGTAGAACGCCATATAGACACCTAAGCTGTAGATGTGGAGAAGGCATGGCTAAGAAGAGACGAGATGCCAAAAAATACGCAGCTTGCAAGGATACAGTAATTAGGTCCAAGTGCCCTTGCCTGGGACATGGACAGGGATGCTCCTCTAACTGCTTCTGTGTAGGTTGTGAAAATGTACACGGTGCACGTTCCCGCCCTTCCTCAAGGCCATCAGGGGTGAAGAGGAAAAGGTCACCTGGTATCTACAAAAGGGTGAAGGGATCACAGTTCCTATCGTCGGCAGGAATTTCTCAAATACATGGTCCATGGACTAATTATGAGTCAGTTTTGTTAACAAGCATAATTAGATTATTAACTTGACAGATGTAGAACCATCTCCGGGAAATATTGCCACATACAATTTTGTAGTGGGGTCTAAACATCCACGCAGATAGCTGCCAAGTTGACCTACATGGAAAAAAAGAGAGACGTTGTGTGTGCTCGTCTTCCCACAGACCAACCTAATTAGTGCACAGTTTTGCTTATTTTCCCTTTCATTTTTATTTGCAGATATAGTTTTGTTGTGGCTTCCAAACCCTAGATACTGTAACAAAGGACCTGCTAACAATATCTTTATGATCAGAACTAGCAGAGGATAATGGATTAGAAAGCCGGAAGAGATATAAAATGAAAACATTGGTGCTGTAGTTTATGTTGGGAGCTCCCTAACAAGTAATACCTAGTTTTATATTGAGTCCCAATAAGTTAATAGCTCGTTTTTACGAGTCAGTGAGTGCGTTTAAGGTATTTTTACTTCTACAAGATCAGGTCTAAGAAAGCAAATGACAACACAGAAAGAAAGAAATATGGCGAGTTGCATAACCAGTATCCTCTACGGATTCCATTGTAATACATAGTTTCAATTAATCTTCAATAAATTACTTTTCCCGTTAATCACCCGAATATTTTCTGCACGGATCGACTTTTTTAAATATTGTATTTATTATTGATTATTTAAATCGCTTCCGTTCACCTCTGTTAAAACATAAATCAGTAATTTCCCATTTGCACCAACTAAAAATTTAATAAAAGCAATGTTTGTTTATCATTCCACTGTATTTGTAATGGGTAGCAGACGTATAGAAAACATGGATCCCAGTCAATGGACCATCCTTATCCACGTAGGGGTACATGGAACGGGTCCACAAGGATGAGCCATGGACTGGTGGCCCATGTCTCACAAACGTCCTTGGATACCTTAGCGTTCCCTCACGCACACAAGCCAAGTTTGGCGCCCTATTCGTTAAAGTTGATCCAGGGCAATAAGCATCTCCTTCATCCCATCTACAGGCAGACTTTAACCGGAGTTTTATTCTCCTTCATCCTGCAGATAGGCAGACTTTAACGGGAGACACTTCATTGCTGAACGCAACGGAAGTCAGGACATTCAGTTCCAGAGAAGCCCATTTTACTGTGACATCTTGCGGAACTCATTTTTGACCTTATTTTTGATTCGATCAAATGCGTTGTTCCTGAAGATGTCCCTGAGAACCTGGCTTTTTGAAAACATCTGTCTGATCTCCTCCTGAGTAGGCGCTTTTCTCCAGAAAGTTAAGGCCTCCTTGATGGCTTCAGTTTCTTCATTGGACCACTCCACCCTTCCAGATGCGATGCTTGATGGTGGTCGCTCTGGAATACTGGCAACAAATGTGGCCGTCCTCTCGCGAGGACTTTCTTGGGGTAATTCGTATGGGTCCACTGTTGTCCTGGTTTCAAATAGGTACCGGACGCAGTCAAGCACACGCTTTACGTGTGGTTGAGAATTCACAAGTCTTCGCAAGACAATATTACCCTTCATTAGTGCCACCACGCGCTTTTTTCTAGGTTCGATTCCAGTCTGTACGTCTTCTGCAAAGACCTTGTCCACTTGACTGCGTTGGGATACAGTCAGAGAGATCTTCGAGGAAGTACTAGATTTAACTGAGGCAGAGTCAGCTTCCCCTGAAACGATGTCGGTGTCTTGTGGCATGGACTTTTCCTCATGTGCTTTTTGCTTCACTGAGGCATGAGGCAGACTGAATTTTGAATCTTCTCTGTGTGGCTTAGTGTGTTCTTCAATGAGCAAGGAGGCGTCAGCAGCCTCTTGTGTGAGGCTTTCCCTTAAATACCACTCATTTGCGGTTTTGTCGGAATGGCACGTGAGCCTTCGAAGGAGTTGTTCGTCAATGGGAATACCCATGCGCTTCTTCCTCTTCAGCTCTGTAACAATCCACTTTCGGAAATCAGTTGCTGAGATGGGCTTGTCCGGCCGGATTCCCGATTTCACAACAAAGACCCGGACTCGTCTGCCTATGGTGCCCTTCTGAAAAGGAGCGCCATCGTTTTTGAGGAAGATTTTGGACTTAGGAGCATCGTCATCAGACACCAAAGGGCGAAGCTTGTTGATGAAGACGATTATGAGGTATTCTGTGTCAGGGCTCATTGGAATAGGTGCGGGCCCATCTTCCTCACGTTTTTGCGAAGACACGAGCATGACCTTTTTGCACTTTTCGTCATCCCATTTGGCTTTTTCAAACATCTCAAGGGTAGCATTTTCTAGGGCGGCTGGTCTGGTCCCAACGGCTCTGGTTAGGGTGACAATCAAGAAGTCACGTGCATCGCAGCATTGCATAATGGACAGGCCTTTGGTATCCTCCGCTTGGTCTGCAGCTGCCAGTGCCGCTCTGCCATCGACTGCTGACTTTGATGATAAGATCTCTTCGACCTCTTTACTTGTCAAGAGGTGCTCTGATTCATCTAGGTACCTCTCCCACTTAGCACCTGTAGTTTCTTTGGTAATACATCTCCTCCATTTCTTGAGGCTGTTACACAAATCAAAAAGTTGGTTCTTTACTTCCATATCTAGGACAGGAAGGTGAGGTCTCTTGCCCTTCTTTGATGCATACTCTAAGAACATCTCAAAACTCGTAAGGTAGGACTTCAGTGTTCCGGCCTTCCTCTTTTGGAGATGTGGGATCACCCAGTCGACCCAGACTCTATTTCCTTCGTCTTCCACCAGGAAAAGAATATCATCCCCATGGGGATCGGTTTCCTCGATTAATCTTTTAACCTGGCAGGCATGCTGCAGTCTGTTCTTATCCTTATGGAATCCGGCAGCAGGGGTAAATAAATAGCGATAAAACTGGCACAGCCACTTGTGGCGATTGGTCTTCGGCTCCTGCTCTTCAAAGTAATCCGCTTGCATTGGATACTCGGACTCATCTTCATCTGAACTCTCTTCAACACTAGGTTCTTTGGTGGATGGCTCTGACTGCACAGATGTTGACGTGCATGGAACAGCATCAGAGTTCTTAGCTGGTGCAGTTGAGGTCTTAGATGGTGCAGTCGAGGTCTTAGGTGGTGCAGTTGAGGTCGTAGATGGTGCAGTCGAGGTCTTAGCTGGTGCAGTTGAGGTCGTAGATGGTGCAGTTAAGGTCTTAGATGCTGCAGGTGAGGTCTTAGATGCAGTAGTAAAGATCTTTGCTCGAGCAGGAACTGAGGCTGCTGGAGACTTGGTATCTGTCTTCCCTCCTTTTGTTTTCTTTCCAGCCTTCGTTTTAACTGCAGGTCCTCTCTTCTTGTGCCCTTCAGGCCCATTGCAAAGTACCTGTTAATTTGGCTTTCATGAATGTGCTGTTTCTTGGCATGAACATTTGTTAAATGTCTCTTTAAGTTTGGGCCCTCATACATACAACCATGCCCTACCACACACTTTCGGTTAACATGGTGGCTGAAAGATGGTGTCTGTTTTGGTTCTTTGCCAGCAGCAGGTATTTCTTCTTCCCTAGTCTCTGCTTTGCTTTCTTCAGGATCCGTTTCCCCTTCCTGACTCCCTGACTCACTTTCTTCAGTGTCGCTTTGTTCTTCTATGTCAATGACAGCCTTGCGCTTCATGGGTTTTACGTGTTTATCTTCGTCATCTTTTTCGCATTCTGGGCTTTTAGGCTGCGTTTCCTTTTCTATCTCCTCATCTCCACTTTCTTCAGTGTCGCTTTGTTCTTCTATGTCAATAACAGCCTTGCGCTTCATGGGTTTTACGTGTTTCTCTTCCTCATCTTCTTCGCATTCTGGGCTTTTAGGCTGCGTTTCCTTTTCTATCTCCTCGTCTTCCTCCTCCACTTCGCTTGGACTACGTCGCGCTTCATCACCTTCATGCCAATATTTCCGTTTCTCCTGATCGATAAGGGACAGCATGATTTCTGCCACATCCTCTGGATCCACGGAATGTTTGAGTTTCGTCTTTTTCGCTTGTGCGATGGCTTGGATGTATTCCATTGTCGTTTGGCACTGCTTTTCCAAAAACTCCAACTGCAACTCTCTAGCTGCAACCGCAGTGTTCAATAGTGCATTGAAGTTGAGCTGCAAACTTGAGTTTGAGGTATTTCGAGGTTTGGGTACTGGATACTTCACATTGTTTAAACCAAGTTGTTGAAAGGCTTTTTCGTCACCTTTGAGAACCCTTCTGCAGGCGTCCTCGATATCTTTAACGTACATGATGACGAAGTTTCCTATACATCAAATGATTAGACAGCAGAACATAAACAATGAGGTCCTGAAACAAATACATCATCATTGAAGGTCCCACAGTCAAGACAATAGCCTAAAACGAGTGCGCAACTTTAGACACTAATAACTCTGCCAAGATTTACTCTTTTTACACAACATTTCGCATGCAGTTAGCGTTGGCAAGGTTTATCCAATTGTAGAATTTGCCGGCCAAATAATATAATCTACGAGAAGTTATAAAGGTGTAAAGTCTTGAAAGAAGTGAACGCTAGTTCTTACAGAGATTATAGTGCAACGTGAAACCAACAACCTCAACAGATAATTTATAAGGCAGTTAACGCATGTTCCAAATTTGAAGTCAAACGGTTAAATCTTCTATGAGTTATTAGCGTTCAAAGTTCTGCCTCGCTGTGGCGCAAAAACCCGTGCCGCAAAGGACTATAGGGTAATTTTGTGGGAAATTTTACACGTTAATAACTCTGCGAGGATTTTCTCAATTGCAACAATATTTGGCATGCTCATAGTCCATGTTGGGGGCAAGCTCGATAAGTAATAAACAAGCCAATCGGTTTGCACCTTGCAAAGTTATTAGCGTGGGAAATTTCCACACAAATGACGTCATAACTAATTAACGAAGGAACAGATTTCACCAAAACCAACACCAAATGGTTCCTTACAACATGAGCAAGCATAATATAACATCAAAACATCAATAAAGAGGTCCTCAAGTCCTTTTGACGAGTTCCTCAAACAACAAAGTGGTCAGAGAGCACCCTTAACTCTGACCAGAGCCTGCGCAGAACCAACAGTGTTCTAAGGGAAGAAAATATACAAGGCAGTTGCTTGAGCACCTTATACAACTCTTCCGATAGTTGGATTGCCCCTGCGCAGTGCTGTAAGGGTGCCAAATAGCAAAAAAGACGGAGCTGAAAAAGCCTGTACTCACCACTCCAAAGCTCTTGTAAATACCAACGTCATGTAGTATGCACTGAAGTTTAAGTAATGTCAACCCTAAGTAATGTCAGGTCAATGCAAGAAACGACCCTGAGGACGTACAATTTAGCCAAACTACTTGGAAATCACACAGAATATAGCCAATAACCTGCTCTATCTTGTGATAGGTTTGACAAAATTGTGCAGTTAATTGGCAGCTGTCAATCAAGCGGTATTTGCATTGTTAATAAACTTCAACAACAAGACGCACATGAACAACTTTAAAAACATGTAGAAAGACTAAATGATGGCCAAACAACTTCAAAATCACATATAGCATACTCAAGTAAATGCTTTTGATTGTGATAGCCTGTATAGAACTCTTGAGTTGATAGGCAGCTGTCAATCAAGTGCGATTTGCATTTTTAACAAACTGAAACTTAAAATTTGTTACCTAAATTTGTAGTACTATATCTTTTAGACCCTTGAGGGTTTTGTAATGAAACTCTGGCAACAGTTATATATGGTATAGCACTATTCCTGTAAAAAATTTCACTTTGATATATTAAAAGAATTCAAAGTTATGACGCTTTAAAAATGGGAACTTTACCTCCAAACATCTCATTACCAACAAGAGGTCAACTTTGGAAGGCTGTAACTTAGCAACCTTAAAGGGTTAAGCTTATAAATCAACATCACATTAAAGACCTTAAAACGTTCTTTTATTTGATATATAACAAAGGTTTGTATTTGTTGGTTTACGTTTTCAGCGAAAAGTCAAACATTTGCAAAAATCAAAAAAGTCGATTTTTTCGAAATTTTAGGGGGTTTTCAAGCCTAACCTGTACCTCAGGAATAAAACAAAAAATCCGAAAAAAATATAGTTAAATGGCAAAGAATAAGCTTTTAAACAACATTTACAGAAAGTTCTAACTTTATTTCAATCAAAAGTTATGATTTTTTTTCTAAGGGGACCCTCTTTTTGCAGTAATGTTGATTTTCCCTCCCAAGCACAACCTTTGGAAGGTAATATCTCCTTCAATGAAATATATTTTGGCTTCTAATTAATACCAAAATGTTCCTCATTTCAAGATCTCTCTAATGGCATATTACTTATTTAATTTGGTTGAAATCCTGATTTTTAATTGAAGAAAAAGTGATGGAGGAAATTTCCCCTCCCATTTCAAAATGGCCGCCACCTGGACTAAAACTTATCTGAAACAAAAACTACTTGACAGAATGACGTAAAATTCACGTGAACATGCTTTTAGCAATAGAGGAACAATGTGTTAAAATTTCAAACCTTAACCCTCTATATTAAAGATTCTAGGAATTTTCAGATTCGTGAAATTTTTCAGTGAGGCAAAAAAGTCACTCTAAGCTCACATATAGAGTAACAAGTGTATACCTTCACGGCATTTTTTTGGAATGAAATTTTCGAGTCTGCCAATTTAGAGGGTTAGTCCTGGGTATCCAGAGGATCGAGGGTTAACTCAGCTAACGCCGCTGACACAGATTTTGAGCCTGTTTGGAGCATTTTAAGATACATTCCCCTGGTTTGGTGCAGTTCCCCTCCTAAGCGATTTTCAAAGCGCTATAACTTCAGCGGAAATTAATGGATTGGCGCAAAATTCACACACAACATAGAACACACCCCTATTCCTTTGCCTATAAAAAATCAGAGCGAAATATCAAATTTCAAAAAATTTTAGAGTTGGTAAGAAGTGCTCAGGGTTAGGAGAGGGGAACTCAACGGTGGATGATTCTAATTAGGGGTAGATGAGGAGAAACGAGGTTAACTTAGGGTAGATAAGGGGAAACGTGGTTAACTTAGGGTAGATAAGGGGAAACATGGTTAACTTAGGGTAGATGTGGGAAGACTAATTAACTTGGGGTAGATGAGGGTAAACATGGGTACCCTGGGGTAGATGAGGGTAAACGTGGTTTAACTTAGGGTAGATGAGGGTAAACGTGGGTAACTTAGGGTAGATGAGGGTATACGTTGGTAACTTGGGGTAGATGAGGGTAAACATCGGTAACTTAGGGTAGATGAGGGTAAACGTGGATGACATAGGGTAGATGAGGGTAAACGTGGATAACTTAGGGTAGATGAGAGTAAACGTGGTTAACTTAGGGTAGATGAGGTTAAACGTGGTTAACTTAGGGTAGATGATGGTAAGCGTGGGTAACTTAGGGTTGATGAGGGTAAACGTGGATAACTTAGGGTAGATGAGGGTAAATGTTGGTAACTTAGCGTAGAAGAGGGTAAACATGGTTAACTTAGGGCAGATGAGGGTAAACGTGGGTAACTTAGGGTAGATGGGGGTAAACGTGGATGACATAGGGTAGATGAGGGTAAACATGGATAACTTAGGGTAGATGAGGGTAAACGTTGGTAACTTAGCGTAGAAGAGGGGAAACGTGGTTAACTTAGGGTAGATGAGGGTGAACGGGGGTAACTTAGGGTATATGAAGGTAAACGCGGTTTAGTTGGGGTAGAGGCGGGTTAAACGTGGGTTTAAAGGGACACTTCGTATTGTATATATAAAGGTAAATGAGTAATATGTATGGGACATCTTATGGGCCTAACATGAACGCTTTACCCATATCTTACAACACAATTCTACGAAGGCGACATCAGTATTCTATGGCAGTTAATAACACAACTGGCCCAAGAATCACTTACTTTGATATTTCAGATGCAAGGCTTTGGTGAAGTACTTCAAGTAATGCCAAATTAAATGCAGGTGAAACGAAGTAGGGAAATGCGTGTTTAGAGGTGGTGTATACGAGAAGCGATTTTTACCGTGGATCCAGTCAGGCATGCTCTGAGGCGATGCCAGGCAGTCGTAAGGTGAACATACTATGTTATCTGCCCACAAATGCACTTTGGTAAGTTAAAATCAAATTCGTTAACAATTATGCAGATCCTGGATCATGGAGATAACCCTTGATACCCCACCATAAAATTTAAAGTGCAACGGTATGTAAATTAATTACACCGTGGCATTTCAGCCGCTTAAAACCATGCATCAACTCATGCAGTACTACATGTACAGATACATGTATTACACAGTATCATGTCGTACTAGATAAAGACGGCTTGGAAAGAAAAATAAAAATTTGGTAAAAGCCATCAGAGGCCCACTGCTTCCCCCCTCCCCCTCCCTAAAGGATGAAACTATTCTTGAAGAGTCATTCAAAGCCTCAATTAAGTGACAACCCCTTATTAAGTGACCAGTCATCAAATGTCATGAAATCATTGTCACTAAAATACTGTAATTTATAAAACCCATAAGCAGCCACCTTTTGGTCTTCCTGATGAGGGTTTTTATATTGTCTAGACTTTTATTTAGCAGCCACCAAAATGTAATGCATGTACTGTAGTTTGGCTTTCTTTTAAGTCCACAATGGGAAGTCACAACTCATAAATACATTTAAACTGGCGTTGATGACTGTCTTCATGTGATTCCATGTTCACCAAGGACACCAAGCAATTAACTCAATCAGCTAAAATATTCAAAGTACTAATTTGGGTGTACAACTTTAAATTTTTGTCTCTGCAGATAGTAGTCTATTGTTAATTTGAGTTCAAATCTTTCTCCTGATGGGCTTTATTATGTGCAGCAGCACTCACAAGCCATCAAACTGGATGGGATATGTTCGAAAAACATGACGTTATAACCACACCTTATGCTAATTTATGT
>OZ026601.1:16467529-16552529 GCA_964020085.1 Micromussa lordhowensis
AGACAGAGGTTCAGAAACTGGGATTATGGCAACAATGCACACTTTCCACCGTGCTTAATATGATTATCAAGATGATCCAATTGATAGTGTAATCTATGGCCCTTCGACACAAAATAACATAGAGCGGTGGTGGCGTGAGCTGCTGGATAGAATGAAGAGGTTTTTTAAAAGTCAGTTGTTGAAGGGCTAACACTCGTCAGCTTCCGAATCTCTTTACGGTGGCCAATTCACATTATCAACCCAGTTGATAAAACCAGGTATAATTAAGACTTAGTTATGAGTAAACACAAACAGTATTCTCATGTTTTGGGATTGAAAACTTTTGTTTTGTACACAATTTTGCATGTTCTTCACAATCTGTTTGGCTATAAAAAATAATTAACAAGTGCAGTGTTTCTGTCATAGCTCATAAAACGATGTTCATGTCTTCTAAAGCCTTTTCAGAATAATAACTGACTTGCACATATCAAAGTGAGTTTTTGCTGTTCACGCTGAAGGAACCTACTTGCATATCTATACATTCCCGTGCTACAGAAAGAACTAGATACCTTTAGAGTATCAGTGTGGAACAATCATGTGCCAGCAGAAGGCTAAAGAACTTCCTGATGGAGTACCGGACGACATTTACATGTACCTGCAGAATTATGGAGGAGACAAATGTGGTCTCTCAGTAACCGAAGAGCAACTCCAGGAAGCAGCAGAACTCTCGGGTGTGCTGGAAGGGTCAAGAGACTATTTGGAAGCTAGGTTGAAAAAAGAATGTGAAAGACACATCCCAGACACAAATGATGTTGAGCCTGCACAGGCAGCGAATGCTTACTTATTTTTAAAGGCTAATTTTGACATAAACAGGGTGTGACAGTGGCCTAATTCAATTTTAATTTACACTATGTACAAAGTTTTATTTAAAATATCTATAAGACTTGTCAGCCTTGAACCTCTACACCAGCAAATTTAGTTCTTTGTATATTTTTCTAATTTGTTCAAGATTTTTTGATTTTTAAATAAATACTAGCGAGCAGCACTCAGCAACATATGTTGTCAACTTGCTTTATTCAGGTTTCGTATGGTTCCTGGAAAACCTGGAAAGTCCTGGAATTTTACTGTGCATTTTCCAGGCCTGGAAAGTCCTGGAAAAGGGCTACTTGTCTTGGAAAATGCTGGGAATCTGTTAAATTCAAGTAAAAAATATGAATTGTAGGGCAGACAATGGAGAATTAACATTGAGATCTTGGGACTGAAAGGGTTAATAGGGATTTTAGAGTCTTCGAAAAGTCATTCTGAGTCCTGGAAAAGTCCTGGAAATTTGTTTCTGAAGAAGGATACAAGCCCTGTCTATTGTCTCTGACCAGTTTTGTCTAGCCTACCTGTAGGCGTTGGAGTTTTTCTTCGGCAAGAAAACCTGGTGTTCGCTTTCGTGGCCACCATTTTGGATAATATGCGACGCGGAGGAGCGGGGCGAGCGGTAGTTGACAACAAAATGGCTAAGCGGGGGAGGGGGAGGGGGCGGGAGGCGCGAAAAGAAACATCTACTGGAGAACTTATCCCCGGTGAGTCTCAACCCATTGACCATGACGCTTAACGGTGACATGTCACGCACTCGCTGTGGACCAATCAAAATCAACTAATTGCACCATTGTTTGAGAGCTATCAAGTGCTACGACCAAAACAAATCCGCGTGGTTTTGTAGTTGTCAAACTCACGTGTAATTTTTTGTCATGGAGAATGGAGCTACATGGAAACACCGAAAAAATCAGCTAAAGCAAGCCGCGAAAATCCAAAAGAAGAGTGTAGATTTTGCAAACCAAATTAGTTATTAAATATGGAAAAACTGCTTATATTTCTACCGAAAATATATTTGCAGTATCGAAGAGAAAAGAGTACAGCGACAAGCCAGAATTTCGAGGTCTCGAGAACAAAATTTCTAGCCAGTTATGCGCTGAGCTCGGTTTCAATGTGGCAAAATCGGATAAATTATCCGACAGAATTTGCAAGCCATGCGGCAGGAGTTTGAGGAGCACGTATTGTTTCTACAAGCGGCTGAAATCGGTGGAAAAAAACGACAGGGCAAACACTGAGGCAAGTGACAAGAAGACCGCCGAAACGGAGCGAGGTGTGAACGAAGGGAAGTGTAGCGACGCGCCAAGTAGATTCAAGAGGCAGCTTCCCACTACTATCTCACCAGATAGATGCACCACCTCTAAAGCTGCTAAACGATCAAGCGGAGCCAAGAAATCGTTAGCTTTTGGTCAAGAGAAAGAGAACTTGGCCAATGTTGACGCGCATCTGAATATCGAAAGCCTCCTGGACAAACCTACCACTCAGGTGAAAACTGTTATTGTTTAAATTTAGTCAATATTTTGCAACTGACTGATATTTTTGTGGTTGCAAAGTGCAAAATTCTGTTTTGTGATTGACACGGTCACAGTTTCGAGCAAAGACAATGCTTGTCAGAAACCAATTTCTTTCGAATTTTAGACGTCGGTAATCGGTAGCTTTCCTTTAGCTATTTACTAAAAGAAATTAGTGCACAAAAGTACCTTTTTCCCATCCACGTTTCCACCGTGTGCGACTCGTCTACAACAATCAATGATATGCGCTTGTGAAGTTTAGAACTGAAATCTTTAAGGACACGAAGGAACCGTTCTTCAAGGACTTTCTCGGCCGAAGTGAAGATAAAATGTGGAGGGTCTTTCAGTATTGCAGTCAAGTTGTCTGCTGATTTTTTTAATTTTTTTTTTGAACAAGATAGTGTTGGAATTTATTTTATAGCTAATGGTTATAGTACAAATCACGTTCCAACGAGGGTGCGAACTGCAAAAACATCCACAAAAACATAACGTACAGGATATGATTAAAATCCTGTGTAACGTCGAAAACGTGCAATGTTTAATTTTGGGGCTCACGGATTTAACGTTAAATCCGTGAGCCCCAAAAATTTTACTTACATAGATGTGCTAATGTATTGGTAGATTTATAACTAACAATAGAACTAAGGTGAGGTAAATACTTAAGAATAACTGTTTTGATTCTTACGTGACTGCAATTACATGTAGACTTGAACACCACTCTCCGTTGTGTAGATAACCGATTAGGCTTCGAGAACCACTTAAGCCTGTTGCTATAGTTAGTCTCCCTAAAAATAGGTAGTAAAAACTTAGCTGGGTATCCCCGAAGGCGTAAGCGCTTCCAAAAAAGCGCACGCATCTCAACAAATGAGGTGAACGTGGAGCTATTTCTGGCGTAGCGCATAAGCTCACCCTTGATGAAAGCTCTCTTGTTACTAGTGGGGTGAAAAGACTCAAATGGTATATACAAATACTTATTAAGCGGTTTCTGAAAGGTAGAGTATTGCAGCGTACTATGAGTAGAATCTTTGAAAAGCAGCAAATCTAGAAAAGAAATCTTGGAATCGCTGATTTCGTAAGTTATCTTAATTCGTTCATCCTTAGTATTAACGTCACTGAGAAATTCTAGAAGAGTTTCCCGGGGTCCATCCCATATCAAAAAGATGTCATCGATAAAACGCTTATAGAGGGTCACGTTTCGAGAATACAATTCAATTATGTCCCTCTCGTGATAGTACATAAATGCGTTAGCAGCTGTTACTGCAAAGGGAGTACCCATAGCGATACCAAAAATTTGATGGTAAATATCGCCACTAAATTCCGATTTGAGGAAATTATTCTCCAAGATTAACCAAGCTAACTGAACCAAGAGAGGTGTTTGCGCCACTTTGCCCTCTCTGAGTAAGAGGTCAAGAGCAGTAATTGCCTTCTTTGTGTCAATGTTAGGATAAAGTGATGACACATCCGCCGTAACGAGAAGACAATTAGCGGGCAGCACAACTTTCTCTAAACATTGGATCAATTCACCCGAGTCACGTAACACCGTAGGCATAGTAATGTTAGGTTTGACTAATTTGTCAACGAAAATACTAATAGGCCTGGTGATGTATGAATGGGAAGCCACAATTGGCCTCCCAGCTATAGGTGACTTATGAATCTTAGGAATAATATAAAATTTAGCAGGATAAACGCTCCTAGGATTTTTGTCAAGGCTACGGAGAAACTTAAGCGAGTTAGGAGGCAGAAATCTAGAGTAACTATTAACAAGTTTTTCTCTGGTTTCAATTACCTTTTGACGTCTAAGTGTCCAGTCATCTGTTGTGACTTTAGAGTAAGATTTAGTGTCATTAAGGTGTTTGAGAGTTTCATTTTCCACCCATTCGGTAGAAACGAGTGCAGGTCCAAGGTTTTTGTCTGTAGCCAACACGCGAACCGTGGGGTTTTCCTTAAGGTCACGCAGTCCTCTCCGTTCCTCAGAAGTCAAATTGCTTTTCCACCGAGGTGAATTCTGGTTAAAGTTTTCCACTAGCTCTTGACGGATTTTGTACAGGTTTTCTTCGAGGTCATAATCCTCTCGAGGTGGATTCCAACCTTATTTCACGTACAGCTTGGGGTTGAAAGCTGGGTCATCGGGCTGATCCGCGTATTTGTAATGCAGACGGACGCTGCGACAGAAATCCTGTACTTGGCTGTCAAAAACACGAGCAGTAGGCGGTCTGAGCGAAGGTCTAAATTTGAGACCTAAGCCAAGAGTTCGTGACTGCGCCGGAGTAAGAGTGATGTGTGAAAGATTGTGAAATTCCAAGTTCCGTGGTAGTAGGTCAAAAATCGGTTTCCGTGCCATTTTGTCAAGCCATTTGCAGTAATTGTCTCTTGCGTCTATTTTACGGGGACGTTTTCGCGGCCTTTTCCGTTTTTTGACTGCTGGCGATGGCGAGGATGCGAACCAGAAGGCGATCGACCATCGGAGAAACTTACACGCGAACGTCTTCGCTGTCTCGATCGACTTTGTCTCTTTTGTTTGGTCACTGGCACAGAGGTGCGGGCATCCTGGCTTGCATCCCGTTGGCGTTGGTTCCGATTGTTAGAGTTGGCTCGCTCTTTACCACAGCGTTTGGATTTCTTTCGCGGAGGCTGCTTTGTTTTGCCTGTCGAAGAAACTGAGCTGAGTTTGGAAACTTCTTTATGCACTGCACGATTAACCATATCTCGAATAGACTGCTCGTCAGGCCTAAATTCCGTCTCCATTTTCTCAGTTCGCTTCGCCTCTTTGGTGGCTTTCTTAATAGTCTCGGATACACATTTTGAAGCTCGTGTCGCGGCACACTCAAAGTAGAAGTTGTCAGCAAAACATTTTGCCGACTTCACGAATTCATCTGCTTCGACTTCTAGCGAGGAAGCACTAGTCTGGAAGGAGTCTCTCCAAGACTCGATAGCAGTGTCAATATTCTTCTTTTCTTCTGTGCACCGTTCCTTTGTTTGCTGTTCTTCGCTGTTCAGCGCCTCAATAGTGGCTTCTAGAAGCTTTATTTCGGCTTCTTTAGTGATGATATTAAACTTTTCTTGAAGATTCTGTGCACTCTGGCCTTTAGCGACCACATTAATCTTCAAACCACTCGGCACTTTTCCATCGCTCTTGAGGGATTCAAGTCTCTTTTTACGGATTTGTAGACCGTATAGCTGGTTTTCAGCATCGATGAAGCTGTGGACAAGTTTCTTTAAGACGCGTTTGAAATGGTCATCGATCCATAGTGCAGATTCAGATGAATCTTCAGTCGTTGCTCTAAGATCATCCACTATTTCTCCACGCGCCTCATTCCGCCTTTCTGCAGAATCTTGCCGTCTTCTGAGCTTCAGGGCAGTTTTACCCATCTTGAGTCCAGAGCGATCTGAAGGGTTGCTGGACATTGTGGCTTCTGCTAGTTGTGACTTAGACAATTTTTTTAAACAAGGACTAGTGAGCAGCACACAGCAACTGTAGATCTTGCTTACTTCTTTATTATCTCCTACCGGTTTCGTCTGAACATACAGACTTCGTCAGGGAGTTTGAACAAGATAGTGTTGGAACTTATTTTATAGCTAATGGTTATAGTACAAATCACGTTCCAACGAGGGTGCGAACTGCAAAAACACCCACAAAAACATAACGTACAGGATATGATTAAAATCCTGTGTAACGTCGAAAACGTGCAATGTTTAATTTTGGGGCTCACGGATTTAACGTTAAATCCGTGAGCCCCAAAATTAAACATTGCATGTTTTCGACGTTACACAGGATTTTAATCATATCCTGTACGTTATGTTTTTGTGGGTGTTTTTGCAGTTCGCACCCTCGTTGGAACGTGATTTGTACTATAACCATTAGCTATAAAATAAGTTCCAACACTATCTTGTTCAAACTCCCTGACGAAGTCTGTATGTTCAGACGAAACCGGTAGGAGATAATAAAGAAGTTAGCAAGATCTACAGTTGCTGTGTGCTGCTCACTAGTCCTTGTTTAAAAAAAATAGTGCACAAAAATACCTTTTTCCCGTCCACGTTTCCACCGTGTGCGACTCGTCTACGACAATCAATGATATGCGCTTGTGAAGTTCAGAACTGAAATCTTTAAGGACACGAAGGAACCGTTCTTCAAGGACTTTCTCGGCCGAAGATAAAATGTGGAGGGTCTTTCAGTATTGCAGTCAAGTTGTCTGCTTTAAGCTCTGCTGCTTCGCATAGTCCTTCGAGGTCAGCGATTTGGTCGGTGATTATGCTGTTGAGCGGTGATATTACCAACACTGAAACTGCCTCAGGTGTTCGTTCTCGAGCTGCAACAGAGAACATCGTAAAAATCATGGATTTTCCAAAACCGGTTGGCAAAACTGCCAAAACGTCGTTTCCTTCAAGTAGGCTGTACAAAGCCTTTTCCTGTTCGGCCTTTAAAACGATCGTTTTCCCCTTGAATAATAAAGCTTTCCTTACCAATTCTTTCACGTCCGCCATGATTTTAGAATGTGTGACAAATTCTAAAGCGACTGCTCTTATCATAGAATAGTTATTGTTCCCCTGACCAATCAGAAACCCCGTCTGCTGGTGGACGGGATTAAGATTTTGTCCTGAGATAGGCCTAGTCTTCCAGCAGGCGGTTTTTCCCTCTCCCTCCCCCTCCCTTGATTTTTGCTCTCGCCCTCTCGTACCCGGGAGCGCGCGCCTCAAATATCCAAGATGGCGCCCGATTAGCGAATGTGTTGCGATGAAACCCAAGCAAACCGCCAGCAAGCAGGCTAAGTTTTGTCTGATTATACAGACTTCATTAGGAAGTTTGAGCTACCTATTTACCAGGGTGAAAGGAACTTATTCTATACCTCATCTACAAAGTACAAATCATGTTCCAGCAAGGGTGTGAACAGAGAAAATATACCTACAGACTAAGTACAGGGTATGACAAAAATCGTGCATGACTCTGAGAATGTTGTTAGTTTGTCTGGGGGCTCACTAGTATTTATGTAAAAAAATCTGGAATGAGAGACCTGACCATGCTACATTTTTCTGTGGCCAGGAGCATTACTCTCCAATCTTTAGAAATGCTGATACCCAATCTGCTGACCATAGTAAATCAATTTTGCCCAGTTTTGAGAACTATGAAACGTTTGAGTGACATGAAATGCTGTTTACAATTCCCAAGGGAACGAATGCTTCAGTACACTGCAGCCTGACATTGATAGGATGGATAACCAGTCTGAACATAGTTGAATAAAAAGTCCATTTTAATTACTATTTACTGAAATGTGTGCCGTGCAAATAACAGAGAAAAAACCTCAAACTTAAGTCACCCGATAGACAAATGAACTCAACATGCTAACAACAACTGTGAATGTCTTTACTGACCCATAGAGTTCAGTATTAATGATTCACCTTGACCAACAGAAGAAATATATTGCAATGCAACTGACAATGATAATAGGTAACAAACTGGAAAATTTCAAAATGAACACTGGAAAGTTGTAAAATCAGATGACTGGGGAATGGGAAATTTTTAACCCAAGTTTCTGTATCAGAATGATTGTTTGATGGGGAAGTGGATACTCTTTTGAATCACACCACAGCTTTCTCAGGTGTGAGGTCAAATGGCACTTGCTGGGAATAAAGTATTACTATTTTAGCAGTTTGCAGTATTTTGTGCATTTGTGTTAAGCAAAAAAGGTTTCGATGGCTTTTGTTGACCAGCTGCCAGTGCAAAAATAAAAGTTGTTTGCTTCATCGGTGTGTGTTGTTGATGCAATTTCAGGATCACACAAAGTGTAACCTACTCCTTGGATATCTAATACCATTAACTGGATGTTTGACGTCTTGTAGGTGTAGTGGCTGAAAGCCTCAGCCTTCATGCTTAGTTCTGATATCTCTTCACTACAGATGAAGCCGCCATTGTTTATTAGTTTCACAAAGGGGCCATCAATGAAGGTTTCTATTGTTACAAACTGATTGCCCATAGATGAGAAGAAAACTTTGTTGTAAGTAAAAGTTTCTCCAAACTCTAGTACTGGTGCTTCTGCATCCATTGACTGTGCAAAGTTTCGTGCCAGAGCATTCAGTTGCACAGATTTCCTGGTGTGTACTTCAATTGAACCGAACAGCTGAACTATGCCAGGTATCTCTCCTCCTTTGTATTTGTTTAATACATAATCTCCTTTAGGAAGGCCTGATAGGGCCTTGGCCATATATGCCTCTCTAAATGCACCTTCTGAAAACGACTTACAGTGCAGTGAAAGTGTGACCGGAAAAGGGTCTAACCACTTCAAATCATTGACTGCAAATTCTTCTACATGAAACATGACAACACTTGTTTCTGGTTCTATAAGCTGGCCCACTTTCAGCATTTGACTTAGAGAGAGGGAATGCAGTATTACGCACGATTTTGTGACAGCTGTCGCCACACTATTGCACTTTCTTGGGCTAATTGGCTCACTTTTATGTAATGGCCGGACGAAGACTGGCAGCACGTCTTTTTGCGATGGCTTATATTCCAGAAATCTGATATGAATGACCTTTGACTAGTCTTTGATCTGATTTTCATGCGTGTAAGGAGGGCCCCCGTTCGCCCGCGAGAACATCACATTCACAGTTTGTGCCGAAATGCGACTTACAGGCGTCCTTGATATTCTTTAAAGTTGGTTCTTTGTCGAATGGCACGAGGGTTAAAGGGCCAATGCGGTTGTACTTTTGGCACCTGCCTTGAATGTTTGCCGATAGTCTCTGCACAGTCAAGCTGCCTTCAGATCCCTTGGGGCTAGCTTTATTGTTCTTTGTACCTACCCGTCTCTTTCCTTGGCGCTTCTTGTAGTCGTCCCACTGCTTACTTTTAACCCGACATGATTAAAACAGGAAATTACCTTGAGGAACAAGAGGAAATCATGCAGCCCACTCAAAATGCTTCAATCGCACATCGCTTAGGAGCCACGCAAAAGATCATCGACTAGGATTGTGGGCTATGGCATCATATAGGCCACGAGCGAGCACTGCTAGGCCAAGGAAAGATTAATTTCGTTTCGTTTTATTTTTTCTTAAAAAGTATTTTATTTTACATGTTATATTTTTCATGTAAATTTGATTTGAAGTATTTCGATATTATTTTTTTTTGTGTAAAGTTTAACTTAACATGAAATAACATAATAAATTACGGAAAACTCCCAAAATATTATACAAGTTCCTTATGGAATTCCTAGGCCACCATAATACTCAGCCCCACAGGCATCATGTAAACATGAATACTCAGCCCCACAGGCATCATGTAAACATGAATACTCAGCCCCACAGGCATTGTGCAAACAGTATATTTAGCCCCACAGGCATTAAACATTATGCTGTGCCCCACAGGCAAAACAGCATCTCACCTGACAGGTGTTATACATAGCAAAAATATATCTGCATCCTATCCAAAGTGGGTAATAGGTTATTGTTATAGCAACTGGAGATGCCGCGAGATAAAAGCTATTATAAAAGAAAAATATGTTATAATTGAAGGGTTTCGTGCAAAAAGGGGGCATATATCGGTTTTTAGCGGATTTAATTTTCTGCAGGATCAAGCTAGTTTTAGGCAGAGTGACTTGTGTTGACATGAAAAACATTGTTCCATAACTGTTTTTGTTGGTTTGTGCTTCGTTTTCGCAAAACAACGCATGCAAAAAAAACTCAGTCTCTGAAAATCAAAAGAAACCCTTTGTTTCACAGACTGAGATGCTCATTTCGCTTAAAAAAAAAAAAACAAACAAAAATAGTTTACTAGTTAAATGTTGATTTCACGAAAATACTAGACTGCGAGCAGTCTCTCTTTTCCTCGAAAATCCATGGGGATAAATGGAAGGAAGAACGCAAAACAATATGAGCATGACTGCGACGTAAGATACGAGTGGCGCATCTGCCGCCCACGCTAGTTTTGGCATCGCGGCTTCGCATATCACGCTCGGACGCTCATGTTGATTTCCGTTCCTCGTTCCATTTTTCTCTACAGATTTTTGAGCAAAAGAGACACCGCTCGCAGTCTACAAGAATACGTGATCGCAGAGATGCTCTTTTGACTTACGGCAGAGCAAAATGTTGACTTTGTGAAGCCTTCAAGGTTACGGTTCTGTCATCTGATCCCAGAAGTTCGAAACACTACAAATCATGCCGATTTGAAATAAAATTTATGTTATAATCGATTGCTACTTGTTGTCATTATCTGTGTGAATCCCTGCGTCAATAACTTCCAAAAATCCACTTCCTCTTATGGTATGTTGCTGTTTACCAGGCCACCAAACCAATGAAACGTCCACTGAGTACGATCGCAATGCATGCCGGGAAGGTTCATTTCGCCTTGTGCGTCCACAACCACATTCCGATTGATGCAAGACATGTTTTATAAGTCAAAAACCAGTTCTCCCTTTCCAAACTTTGACACCGGCAACGTTGGCAAAGGAGCCACAACTCACGAGAAGCATTTTTTCTTGGGCAAGAACTGCTCTTGGACTTTGCTGCCTGGATCGACCTGATTTCAAATGACGATAACATGAGTATATCCTCGCTCGAACATCAGAACACATTTTGGTTTTTTAAAACATGCTGGTGACTTACAGGTTTATCAAGGCTTTATGATGCCTCTCAACCACCAGGCAGGCATGCAAGGTACTTTAAAACAAGGCTTAAAATATTAATTGACAGAGCTCTAAGGCAACACTATTTCCTTTTGACGCTTGATCAATTCACGTCACAATAACCAATGTTAACAATCCGTTCCCAGATTTCCGCTTGTGTGCTATTTTCCCTTGACTAAAAAAAAGTGCAGCTAAGATTCTGTGGGATTTGATTTTGACAATGTTAACAGAAAAAATAAGTCAGTTTATATTACTGTTTATATATTAGAAAATTAGCAACAAAAATGTATTACAAAATACACGCATTGTCCCATGGTGTTATGCGAGTCAAAACTGCGCCATGTGCGATTAGCCAACTCCACTTTAATACCAAATATGGGCATTACAAAATGGTCCAAAACTATGACATAATCGAGCTAACAATAGCTATCATAACATCTTCCCCTTTAACGAAATACACTGATAAGCTCCAAAAACAATGAAATAAAAACAAAGAAATGTGAACAGTTTCTCAGAGTCTATAAAGTTCAGTAAACTAAGTCCTTGAGTCTCTCAGACAGTTCAACTACTCATTTAAAAGTTCAAGAGACAAAATCACTGAATCTCTTTGGTGGTTTCACCACTCTGGTACGGGTGCGCTTTGTGGGCATTGCAAGCACAGGATTAGGAGGAATATCAGCCACAGAATCAGAAGAGGTACAGGTTGCTGGATCAGGTAAGTTTGGGCTGTTTCCTTTTGGATCAGGAGCGGCAGCATCAGCAACAGGCTGTTCATTGGGATCTTCTGAGGGCACTTTCTGGGCAGTATTGGATGCTGACTGTTCCTTGGGCTTAAGAAAGTGTCTGTTTCGGCGAATGTTATCGCTCCCAGTGTTCACCAGATAGGATCTGTCTGACAGCTGTTCAACAAGGGTTCCAGCTTGCCAAATATGTCCTTTTTTGAGAGGTGCGACTCTAACTTCTTGTCCAACTTCCAGCTGTGGTAGTGGGTGTGCTGACCGATCGTAATAGCTCTTTGCTTTCTGCCTTTTCAACTCGATTTTCTTTTCAACACCTTCAACAACTTAAGGGCGGAGCAGGGTTGAGGCTGTTGGCTTTAGTGTCTTTGTTCTTCATGACATGAGTCTTTGTGCTGGACTTGATCCAATGGTTTCAACAGGTGTGTTTCTGTATTCTAACAGGGCAAGCCATGGATCTCTGCCATCCCGGAGGGCTTTCTTGAACAAGTTCTTAGTGACCTTCACTGCAGACTCTGCCTTGCCATTTGCCTTGTGATGATGTGGAGAAGACGTTACATGTTTGAATTCCCACTCTTCGGCGAATCGTCTGAACTCATGACTTACGAGTTGCGGTCCATTGTCAGATACGAGAACATCTGGGATTCCATGCCTGCTGAACTGTTCCTTTAAGAACTGTATGATGGTCGGAGAGGTCATGTCAGCCACTTCTTGGACTTCCACAAAGTCTGAATAGTAATCTACTAACACGACATACTCTTTCCTATGGAGAGTGAACATGTCAACGGCTACACGACTCCAAGGACGATCTGGAACTTTTGAAGTCTGCATGGGCTCTTTGGGGTTCCATGTCTGGAATTCTGCACAGACTGAACACTGCGAGACAGCTTCCTTAATCTCACTGCTCATTCCAGGCCAGAAAACTGAATCTCGGGCCTTTCTCAGACACGATTGGATGCCAAGGTGGCTTGAGTGACTTCGTGCAATGATCTCAGGTCTGATCGTCTTGGGAATGATGATACGTTGGCGCTTGAACAAGATGCCATTATGCAGAGAGATTTCGTCCCGATAGTTCCAGTAATCTCTAATTGGAATAGGTACCTGGCTTTTCTGTTCAGGCCATCCTACCAACACGGTGGTCTTCAGGGTCTGAAGAACTGTATCCTGCTCTGTCGCTTTCTGCAGCTGAGCTAATCTTTCACTGGACACAATTAATGATTCCAAAGGGTTTAAGGTTTCAACTTCCAATGCAAACACTTGAAACTCTTTGTCTTCCTCTCCTTGGCTAGCGAGGTAGGCTCTGGAAAGATGATCTGCTATGTACATCTGCGAACCTGGTTTGTATGTGACATCCAGATTGAACCGTTGTAGGCGGAGTAACATCCTTTGCAATCTACATGGGGCTGCTAACACGGATTTCTTGAAAATGGCTTGAAGAGGCTTGTGGTCAGATTCTACTGTGATCCTTTCTCGTCGGGATATGTACTGGCTGAACCTCTGACAGGCAAACACGATTGCAAGACATTCTTTCTCTATTTGAGCATACCTTCTCTCGGTTGGTGAGAGTGTTTTTGATGCAAAGGCTACAGGTTGACCGTTCTGAAGAAGGACTGCGCCCAAACCTTTTTCGCTTGCATCACATTGAAGGGTGACTTCTGCATTGCAATCATAATACTTGAGAATGGGGTGGTTAACCAAAAGCTTCTTTACTTCCTTGAAGGCTGTGTCATGCTGTTTAGCTCATGTGAACTTAGCATCCTTAGAGGTTAGGTCCCTTAGAGGCTGTGCTAGGAGCCACGCAAAAGATCATCGACTAGGATTGTGGGCTATGGCATCATATAGGCCACGAGCGAGCACTGCTAGGCCAAGGAAAGATTAATTTCGTTTCGTTTTATTTTTTCTTAAAAAGTATTTTATTTTACATGTTATATTTTTCATGTAAATTTGATTTGAAGTATTTCGATATTATTTTTTTTTGTGTAAAGTTTAACTTAACATGAAATAACATAATAAATTACGGAAAACTCCCAAAATATTATACAAGTTCCTTATGGAATTCCTAGGCCACCATAATACTCAGCCCCACAGGCATCATGTAAACATGAATACTCAGCCCCACAGGCATCATGTAAACATGAATACTCAGCCCCACAGGCATTGTGCAAACAGTATATTTAGCCCCACAGGCATTAAACATTATGCTGCGCCCCACAGGCAAAACAGCATCTCACCTGACAGGTGTTATACATAGCAAAAATATATCTGCATCCTATCCAAAGTGGGTAATAGGTTATTGTTATAGCAACTGGAGATGCCGCGAGATAAAAGCTATTATAAAAGAAAAATATGTTATAATTGAAGGGTTTCGTGCAAAAAGGGGGCATATATCGGTTTTTAGCGGATTTAATTTTCTGCAGGATCAAGCTAGTTTTAGGCAGAGTGACTTGTGTTGACATGAAAAACATTGTTCCATAACTGTTTTTGTTGGTTTGTGCTTCATTTTCGCAAAACAACGCATGCAAAAAAAACTCAGTCTCTGAAAATCAAAAGAAACCCTTTGTTTCACAGACTGAGATGCTCATTTCGCTTAAAAAAAAAAACAAACAAAAATAGTTTACTAGTTAAATGTTGATTTCACGAAAATACTAGACTGCGAGCAGTCTCTCTTTTCCTCGAAAATCCATGGGGATAAATGGAAGGAAGAACGCAAAACAATATGAGCATGACTGCGACGTAAGATACGAGTGGCGCATCTGCCGCCCACGCTAGTTTTGGCATCGCGGCTTCGCATATCACGCTCGGACGCTCATGTTGATTTCCGTTCCTCGTTCCATTTTTCTCTACGGATTTTTGAGCAAAAGAGACACCGCTCGCAGTCTACAAGAATACGTGATCGCAGAGATGCTCTTTTGACTTACGGCAGAGCAAAATGTTGACTTTGTGAAGCCTTCAAGGTTACGGTTCTGTCATCTGATCCCAGAAGTTCGAAACACTACAAATCATGCCGATTTGAAATAAAATTTATGTTATAATCGATTGCTACTTGTTGTCATTATCTGTGTGAATCCCTGCGTCAATAACTTCCAAAAATCCACTTCCTCTTATGGTATGTTGCTGTTTACCAGGCCACCAAACCAATGAAACGTCCACTGAGTACGATCGCAATGCATGCCGGGAAGGTTCATTTCGCCTTGTGCGTCCACAACCACATTCCGATTGATGCAAGACATGTTTTATAAGTCAAAAACCAGTTCTCCCTTTCCAAACTTTGACACCGGCAACGTTGGCAAAGGGGCCACAACTCACGAGAAGCATTTTTTCTTGGGCAAGAACTGCTCTTGGACTTTGCTGCCTGGATCGACCTGATTTCAAATGACGATAACATGAGTATATCCTCGCTCGAACATCAGAGCACATTTTGGTTTTTTAAAACGTGCTGGTGACTTACAGGTTTATCAAGGCTTTATGATGCCTCTCAACCACCAGGCAGGCATGCAAGGTACTTTAAAACAAGGCTTAAAATATTAATTGACAGAGCTCTAAGGCAACACTATTTCCTTTTGACGCTTGATCAATTCACGTCACAATAACCAATGTTAACAATCCGTTCCCAGATTTCCGCTTGTGTGCTTTTTTCCCTTGACTCAAAAAAAGTGCAGCTAAGATTCTGTGGGATTTGATTTTGACAATGTTAACAGAAAAAATAAGTCAGTTTATATTACTGTTTATATATTAGAAAATTAGCAACAAAAATGTATTACAAAATACACGCATTGTCCCATGGTGTTATGCGAGTCAAAACTGCGCCATGTGCGATTAGCCAACTCCACTTTAATACCAAATATGGGCATTACAAAATGGTCCAAAACTATGACATAATCGAGCTAACAATAGCTATCATAACATCTTCCCCTTTAACGAAATACACTGATAAGCTCCAAAAACAATGAAATAAAAACAAAGAAATGTGAACAGTTTCTCAGAGTCTATAAAGTTCAGTAAACTAAGTCCTTGAGTCTCTCAGACAGTTCAACTACTCATTTAAAAGTTCAAGAGACAAAATCACTGAATCTCTTTGGTGGTTTCACCACTCTGGTACGGGTGCGCTTTGTGGGCATTGCAAGCACAGGATTAGGAGGAATATCAGCCACAGAATCAGAAGAGGTACAGGTTGCTGGATCAGGTAAGTTTAGGCTGTTTCCTTTTGGATCAGGAGCGGCAGCATCAGCAACAGGCTGTTCATTGGGATCTTCTGAGGGCACTTTCTGGGCAGTATTGGATGCTGACTGTTCCTTGGGCTTAAGAAAGTGTCTGTTTCGGCGAATGTTATCGCTCCCAGTGTTCACCAGATAGGATCTGTCTGACAGCTGTTCAACAAGGGTTCCAGCTTGCCAAATATGTCCTTTTTTGAGAGGTGCGACTCTAACTTCTTGTCCAACTTCCAGCTGTGGTAGTGGGTGTGCTGACCGATCGTAATAGCTCTTTGCTTTCTGCCTTTTCAACTCGATTTTCTTTTCAACACCTTCAACAACTTAAGGGCGGAGCAGGGTTGAGGCTGTTGGCTTTAGTGTCTTTGTTCTTCATGACATGAGTCTTTGTGCTGGACTTGATCCAATGGTTTCAACAGGTGTGTTTCTGTATTCTAACAGGGCAAGCCATGGATCTCTGCCATCCCGGAGGGCTTTCTTGAACAAGTTCTTAGTGACCTTCACTGCAGACTCTGCCTTGCCATTTGCCTTGTGATGATGTGGAGAAGACGTTACATGTTTGAATTCCCACTCTTCGGCGAATCGTCTGAACTCATGACTTACGAGTTGCGGTCCATTGTCAGATACGAGAACATCTGGGATTCCATGCCTGCTGAACTGTTCCTTTAAGAACTGTATGATGGTCGGAGAGGTCATGTCAGCCACTTCTTGGACTTCCACAAAGTCTGAATAGTAATCTACTAACACGACATACTCTTTCCTATGGAGAGTGAACATGTCAACGGCTACACGACTCCAAGGACGATCTGGAACTTTTGAAGTCTGCATGGGCTCTTTGGGGTTCCATGTCTGGAATTCTGCACAGACTGAACACTGCGAGACAGCTTCCTTAATCTCACTGCTCATTCCAGGCCAGAAAACTGAATCTCGGGCCTTTCTCAGACACGATTGGATGCCAAGGTGGCTTGAGTGACTTCGTGCAATGATCTCAGGTCTGATCGTCTTGGGAATGATGATACGTTGGCGCTTGAACAAGATGCCATTATGCAGAGAGATTTCGTCCCGATAGTTCCAGTAATCTCTAATTGGAATAGGTACCTGGCTTTTCTGTTCAGGCCATCCTACCAACACGGTGGTCTTCAGGGTCTGAAGAACTGTATCCTGCTCTGTCGCTTTCTGCAGCTGAGCTAATCTTTCACTGGACACAATTAATGATTCCAAAGGGTTTAAGGTTTCAACTTCCAATGCAAACACTTGAAACTCTTTGTCTTCCTCTCCTTGGCTAGCGAGGTAGGCTCTGGAAAGATGATCTGCTATGTACATCTGCGAACCTGGTTTGTATGTGACATCCAGATTGAACCGTTGTAGGCGGAGTAACATCCTTTGCAATCTACATGGGGCTGCTAACACGGATTTCTTGAAAATGGCTTGAAGAGGCTTGTGGTCAGATTCTACTGTGATCCTTTCTCGTCGGGATATGTACTGGCTGAACCTCTGACAGGCAAACACGATTGCAAGACATTCTTTCTCTATTTGAGCATACCTTCTCTCGGTTGGTGAGAGTGTTTTTGATGCAAAGGCTACAGGTTGACCGTTCTGAAGAAGGACTGCGCCCAAACCTTTTTCGCTTGCATCACATTGAAGGGTGACTTCTGCATTGCAATCATAATACTTGAGAATGGGGTGGTTAACCACAAGCTTCTTTACTTCCTTGAAGGCTGTGTCATGCTGTTTAGCTCATGTGAACTTAGCATCCTTAGAGGTTAGGTCCCTTAGAGGCTGTGCTAGGAGCCACGCAAAAGATCATCGACTAGGATTGTGGGCTATGGCATCATATAGGCCACGAGCGAGCACTGCTAGGCCAAGGAAAGATTAATTTCGTTTCGTTTTATTTTTTCTTAAAAAGTATTTTATTTTACATGTTATATTTTTCATGTAAATTTGATTTGAAGTATTTCGATATTATTTTTTTTTGTGTAAAGTTTAACTTAACATGAAATAACATAATAAATTACGGAAAACTCCCAAAATATTATACAAGTTCCTTATGGAATTCCTAGGCCACCATAATACTCAGCCCCACAGGCATCATGTAAACATGAATACTCAGCCCCACAGGCATCATGTAAACATGAATACTCAGCCCCACAGGCATTGTGCAAACAGTATATTTAGCCCCACAGGCATTAAACATTATGCTGCGCCCCACAGGCAAAACAGCATCTCACCTGACAGGTGTTATACATAGCAAAAATATATCTGCATCCTATCCAAAGTGGGTAATAGGTTATTGTTATAGCAACTGGAGATGCCGCGAGATAAAAGCTATTATAAAAGAAAAATATGTTATAATTGAAGGGTTTCGTGCAAAAAGGGGGCATATATCGGTTTTTAGCGGATTTAATTTTCTGCAGGATCAAGCTAGTTTTAGGCAGAGTGACTTGTGTTGACATGAAAAACATTGTTCCATAACTGTTTTTGTTGGTTTGTGCTTCATTTTCGCAAAACAACGCATGCAAAAAAAACTCAGTCTCTGAAAATCAAAAGAAACCCTTTGTTTCACAGACTGAGATGCTCATTTCGCTTAAAAAAAAAAACAAACAAAAATAGTTTACTAGTTAAATGTTGATTTCACGAAAATACTAGACTGCGAGCAGTCTCTCTTTTCCTCGAAAATCCATGGGGATAAATGGAAGGAAGAACGCAAAACAATATGAGCATGACTGCGACGTAAGATACGAGTGGCGCATCTGCCGCCCACGCTAGTTTTGGCATCGCGGCTTCGCATATCACGCTCGGACGCTCATGTTGATTTCCGTTCCTCGTTCCATTTTTCTCTACGGATTTTTGAGCAAAAGAGACACCGCTCGCAGTCTACAAGAATACGTGATCGCAGAGATGCTCTTTTGACTTACGGCAGAGCAAAATGTTGACTTTGTGAAGCCTTCAAGGTTACGGTTCTGTCATCTGATCCCAGAAGTTCGAAACACTACAAATCATGCCGATTTGAAATAAAATTTATGTTATAATCGATTGCTACTTGTTGTCATTATCTGTGTGAATCCCTGCGTCAATAACTTCCAAAAATCCACTTCCTCTTATGGTATGTTGCTGTTTACCAGGCCACCAAACCAATGAAACGTCCACTGAGTACGATCGCAATGCATGCCGGGAAGGTTCATTTCGCCTTGTGCGTCCACAACCACATTCCGATTGATGCAAGACATGTTTTATAAGTCAAAAACCAGTTCTCCCTTTCCAAACTTTGACACCGGCAACGTTGGCAAAGGGGCCACAACTCACGAGAAGCATTTTTTCTTGGGCAAGAACTGCTCTTGGACTTTGCTGCCTGGATCGACCTGATTTCAAATGACGATAACATGAGTATATCCTCGCTCGAACATCAGAGCACATTTTGGTTTTTTAAAACGTGCTGGTGACTTACAGGTTTATCAAGGCTTTATGATGCCTCTCAACCACCAGGCAGGCATGCAAGGTACTTTAAAACAAGGCTTAAAATATTAATTGACAGAGCTCTAAGGCAACACTATTTCCTTTTGACGCTTGATCAATTCACGTCACAATAACCAATGTTAACAATCCGTTCCCAGATTTCCGCTTGTGTGCTTTTTTCCCTTGACTCAAAAAAAGTGCAGCTAAGATTCTGTGGGATTTGATTTTGACAATGTTAACAGAAAAAATAAGTCAGTTTATATTACTGTTTATATATTAGAAAATTAGCAACAAAAATGTATTACAAAATACACGCATTGTCCCATGGTGTTATGCGAGTCAAAACTGCGCCATGTGCGATTAGCCAACTCCACTTTAATACCAAATATGGGCATTACAAAATGGTCCAAAACTATGACATAATCGAGCTAACAATAGCTATCATAACATCTTCCCCTTTAACGAAATACACTGATAAGCTCCAAAAACAATGAAATAAAAACAAAGAAATGTGAACAGTTTCTCAGAGTCTATAAAGTTCAGTAAACTAAGTCCTTGAGTCTCTCAGACAGTTCAACTACTCATTTAAAAGTTCAAGAGACAAAATCACTGAATCTCTTTGGTGGTTTCACCACTCTGGTACGGGTGCGCTTTGTGGGCATTGCAAGCACAGGATTAGGAGGAATATCAGCCACAGAATCAGAAGAGGTACAGGTTGCTGGATCAGGTAAGTTTAGGCTGTTTCCTTTTGGATCAGGAGCGGCAGCATCAGCAACAGGCTGTTCATTGGGATCTTCTGAGGGCACTTTCTGGGCAGTATTGGATGCTGACTGTTCCTTGGGCTTAAGAAAGTGTCTGTTTCGGCGAATGTTATCGCTCCCAGTGTTCACCAGATAGGATCTGTCTGACAGCTGTTCAACAAGGGTTCCAGCTTGCCAAATATGTCCTTTTTTGAGAGGTGCGACTCTAACTTCTTGTCCAACTTCCAGCTGTGGTAGTGGGTGTGCTGACCGATCGTAATAGCTCTTTGCTTTCTGCCTTTTCAACTCGATTTTCTTTTCAACACCTTCAACAACTTAAGGGCGGAGCAGGGTTGAGGCTGTTGGCTTTAGTGTCTTTGTTCTTCATGACATGAGTCTTTGTGCTGGACTTGATCCAATGGTTTCAACAGGTGTGTTTCTGTATTCTAACAGGGCAAGCCATGGATCTCTGCCATCCCGGAGGGCTTTCTTGAACAAGTTCTTAGTGACCTTCACTGCAGACTGCCTTGTGATGATGTGGAGAAGACGTTACATGTTTGAATTCCCACTCTTCGGCGAATCGTCTGAACTCATGACTTACGAGTTGCGGTCCATTGTCAGATACGAGAACATCTGGGATTCCATGCCTGCTGAACTGTTCCTTTAAGAACTGTATGATGGTCGGAGAGGTCATGTCAGCCACTTCTTGGACTTCCACAAAGTCTGAATAGTAATCTACTAACACGACATACTCTTTCCTATGGAGAGTGAACATGTCAACGGCTACACGACTCCAAGGACGATCTGGAACTTTTGAAGTCTGCATGGGCTCTTTGGGGTTCCATGTCTGGAATTCTGCACAGACTGAACACTGCGAGACAGCTTCCTTAATCTCACTGCTCATTCCAGGCCAGAAAACTGAATCTCGGGCCTTTCTCAGACACGATTGGATGCCAAGGTGGCTTGAGTGACTTCGTGCAATGATCTCAGGTCTGATCGTCTTGGGAATGATGATACGTTGGCGCTTGAACAAGATGCCATTATGCAGAGAGATTTCGTCCCGATAGTTCCAGTAATCTCTAATTGGAATAGGTACCTGGCTTTTCTGTTCAGGCCATCCTACCAACACGGTGGTCTTCAGGGTCTGAAGAACTGTATCCTGCTCTGTCGCTTTCTGCAGCTGAGCTAATCTTTCACTGGACACAATTAATGATTCCAAAGGGTTTAAGGTTTCAACTTCCAATGCAAACACTTGAAACTCTTTGTCTTCCTCTCCTTGGCTAGCGAGGTAGGCTCTGGAAAGATGATCTGCTATGTACATCTGCGAACCTGGTTTGTATGTGACATCCAGATTGAACCGTTGTAGGCGGAGTAACATCCTTTGCAATCTACATGGGGCTGCTAACACGGATTTCTTGAAAATGGCTTGAAGAGGCTTGTGGTCAGATTCTACTGTGATCCTTTCTCGTCGGGATATGTACTGGCTGAACCTCTGACAGGCAAACACGATTGCAAGACATTCTTTCTCTATTTGAGCATACCTTCTCTCGGTTGGTGAGAGTGTTTTTGATGCAAAGGCTACAGGTTGACCGTTCTGAAGAAGGACTGCGCCCAAACCTTTTTCGCTTGCATCACATTGAAGGGTGACTTCTGCATTGCAATCATAATACTTGAGAATGGGGTGGTTAACCACAAGCTTCTTTACTTCCTTGAAGGCTGTGTCATGCTGTTTAGCTCATGTGAACTTAGCATCCTTAGAGGTTAGGTCCCTTAGAGGCTGTGCTAGGAGCCACGCAAAAGATCATCGACTAGGATTGTGGGCTATGGCATCATATAGGCCACGAGCGAGCACTGCTAGGCCAAGGAAAGATTAATTTCGTTTCGTTTTATTTTTTCTTAAAAAGTATTTTATTTTACATGTTATATTTTTCATGTAAATTTGATTTGAAGTATTTCGATATTATTTTTTTTTGTGTAAAGTTTAACTTAACATGAAATAACATAATAAATTACGGAAAACTCCCAAAATATTATACAAGTTCCTTATGGAATTCCTAGGCCACCATAATACTCAGCCCCACAGGCATCATGTAAACATGAATACTCAGCCCCACAGGCATCATGTAAACATGAATACTCAGCCCCACAGGCATTGTGCAAACAGTATATTTAGCCCCACAGGCATTAAACATTATGCTGCGCCCCACAGGCAAAACAGCATCTCACCTGACAGGTGTTATACATAGCAAAAATATATCTGCATCCTATCCAAAGTGGGTAATAGGTTATTGTTATAGCAACTGGAGATGCCGCGAGATAAAAGCTATTATAAAAGAAAAATATGTTATAATTGAAGGGTTTCGTGCAAAAAGGGGGCATATATCGGTTTTTAGCGGATTTAATTTTCTGCAGGATCAAGCTAGTTTTAGGCAGAGTGACTTGTGTTGACATGAAAAACATTGTTCCATAACTGTTTTTGTTGGTTTGTGCTTCATTTTCGCAAAACAACGCATGCAAAAAAAACTCAGTCTCTGAAAATCAAAAGAAACCCTTTGTTTCACAGACTGAGATGCTCATTTCGCTTAAAAAAAAAAAAACAAACAAAAATAGTTTACTAGTTAAATGTTGATTTCACGAAAATACTAGACTGCGAGCAGTCTCTCTTTTCCTCGAAAATCCATGGGGATAAATGGAAGGAAGAACGCAAAACAATATGAGCATGACTGCGACGTAAGATACGAGTGGCGCATCTGCCGCCCACGCTAGTTTTGGCATCGCGGCTTCGCATATCACGCTCGGACGCTCATGTTGATTTCCGTTCCTCGTTCCATTTTTCTCTACGGATTTTTGAGCAAAAGAGACACCGCTCGCAGTCTACAAGAATACGTGATCGCAGAGATGCTCTTTTGACTTACGGCAGAGCAAAATGTTGACTTTGTGAAGCCTTCAAGGTTACGGTTCTGTCATCTGATCCCAGAAGTTCGAAACACTACAAATCATGCCGATTTGAAATAAAATTTATGTTATAATCGATTGCTACTTGTTGTCATTATCTGTGTGAATCCCTGCGTCAATAACTTCCAAAAATCCACTTCCTCTTATGGTATGTTGCTGTTTACCAGGCCACCAAACCAATGAAACGTCCACTGAGTACGATCGCAATGCATGCCGGGAAGGTTCATTTCGCCTTGTGCGTCCACAACCACATTCCGATTGATGCAAGACATGTTTTATAAGTCAAAAACCAGTTCTCCCTTTCCAAACTTTGACACCGGCAACGTTGGCAAAGGGGCCACAACTCACGAGAAGCATTTTTTCTTGGGCAAGAACTGCTCTTGGACTTTGCTGCCTGGATCGACCTGATTTCAAATGACGATAACATGAGTATATCCTCGCTCGAACATCAGAGCACATTTTGGTTTTTTAAAACGTGCTGGTGACTTACAGGTTTATCAAGGCTTTATGATGCCTCTCAACCACCAGGCAGGCATGCAAGGTACTTTAAAACAAGGCTTAAAATATTAATTGACAGAGCTCTAAGGCAACACTATTTCCTTTTGACGCTTGATCAATTCACGTCACAATAACCAATGTTAACAATCCGTTCCCAGATTTCCGCTTGTGTGCTTTTTTCCCTTGACTCAAAAAAAGTGCAGCTAAGATTCTGTGGGATTTGATTTTGACAATGTTAACAGAAAAAATAAGTCAGTTTATATTACTGTTTATATATTAGAAAATTAGCAACAAAAATGTATTACAAAATACACGCATTGTCCCATGGTGTTATGCGAGTCAAAACTGCGCCATGTGCGATTAGCCAACTCCACTTTAATACCAAATATGGGCATTACAAAATGGTCCAAAACTATGACATAATCGAGCTAACAATAGCTATCATAACATCTTCCCCTTTAACGAAATACACTGATAAGCTCCAAAAACAATGAAATAAAAACAAAGAAATGTGAACAGTTTCTCAGAGTCTATAAAGTTCAGTAAACTAAGTCCTTGAGTCTCTCAGACAGTTCAACTACTCATTTAAAAGTTCAAGAGACAAAATCACTGAATCTCTTTGGTGGTTTCACCACTCTGGTACGGGTGCGCTTTGTGGGCATTGCAAGCACAGGATTAGGAGGAATATCAGCCACAGAATCAGAAGAGGTACAGGTTGCTGGATCAGGTAAGTTTAGGCTGTTTCCTTTTGGATCAGGAGCGGCAGCATCAGCAACAGGCTGTTCATTGGGATCTTCTGAGGGCACTTTCTGGGCAGTATTGGATGCTGACTGTTCCTTGGGCTTAAGAAAGTGTCTGTTTCGGCGAATGTTATCGCTCCCAGTGTTCACCAGATAGGATCTGTCTGACAGCTGTTCAACAAGGGTTCCAGCTTGCCAAATATGTCCTTTTTTGAGAGGTGCGACTCTAACTTCTTGTCCAACTTCCAGCTGTGGTAGTGGGTGTGCTGACCGATCGTAATAGCTCTTTGCTTTCTGCCTTTTCAACTCGATTTTCTTTTCAACACCTTCAACAACTTAAGGGCGGAGCAGGGTTGAGGCTGTTGGCTTTAGTGTCTTTGTTCTTCATGACATGAGTCTTTGTGCTGGACTTGATCCAATGGTTTCAACAGGTGTGTTTCTGTATTCTAACAGGGCAAGCCATGGATCTCTGCCATCCCGGAGGGCTTTCTTGAACAAGTTCTTAGTGACCTTCACTGCAGACTGCCTTGTGATGATGTGGAGAAGACGTTACATGTTTGAATTCCCACTCTTCGGCGAATCGTCTGAACTCATGACTTACGAGTTGCGGTCCATTGTCAGATACGAGAACATCTGGGATTCCATGCCTGCTGAACTGTTCCTTTAAGAACTGTATGATGGTCGGAGAGGTCATGTCAGCCACTTCTTGGACTTCCACAAAGTCTGAATAGTAATCTACTAACACGACATACTCTTTCCTATGGAGAGTGAACATGTCAACGGCTACACGACTCCAAGGACGATCTGGAACTTTTGAAGTCTGCATGGGCTCTTTGGGGTTCCATGTCTGGAATTCTGCACAGACTGAACACTGCGAGACAGCTTCCTTAATCTCACTGCTCATTCCAGGCCAGAAAACTGAATCTCGGGCCTTTCTCAGACACGATTGGATGCCAAGGTGGCTTGAGTGACTTCGTGCAATGATCTCAGGTCTGATCGTCTTGGGAATGATGATACGTTGGCGCTTGAACAAGATGCCATTATGCAGAGAGATTTCGTCCCGATAGTTCCAGTAATCTCTAATTGGAATAGGTACCTGGCTTTTCTGTTCAGGCCATCCTACCAACACGGTGGTCTTCAGGGTCTGAAGAACTGTATCCTGCTCTGTCGCTTTCTGCAGCTGAGCTAATCTTTCACTGGACACAATTAATGATTCCAAAGGGTTTAAGGTTTCAACTTCCAATGCAAACACTTGAAACTCTTTGTCTTCCTCTCCTTGGCTAGCGAGGTAGGCTCTGGAAAGATGATCTGCTATGTACATCTGCGAACCTGGTTTGTATGTGACATCCAGATTGAACCGTTGTAGGCGGAGTAACATCCTTTGCAATCTACATGGGGCTGCTAACACGGATTTCTTGAAAATGGCTTGAAGAGGCTTGTGGTCAGATTCTACTGTGATCCTTTCTCGTCGGGATATGTACTGGCTGAACCTCTGACAGGCAAACACGATTGCAAGACATTCTTTCTCTATTTGAGCATACCTTCTCTCGGTTGGTGAGAGTGTTTTTGATGCAAAGGCTACAGGTTGACCGTTCTGAAGAAGGACTGCGCCCAAACCTTTTTCGCTTGCATCACATTGAAGGGTGACTTCTGCATTGCAATCATAATACTTGAGAATGGGGTGGTTAACCACAAGCTTCTTTACTTCCTTGAAGGCTGTGTCATGCTGTTTAGCTCATGTGAACTTAGCATCCTTAGAGGTTAGGTCCCTTAGAGGCTGTGCTAGGAGCCACGCAAAAGATCATCGACTAGGATTGTGGGCTATGGCATCATATAGGCCACGAGCGAGCACTGCTAGGCCAAGGAAAGATTAATTTCGTTTCGTTTTATTTTTTCTTAAAAAGTATTTTATTTTACATGTTATATTTTTCATGTAAATTTGATTTGAAGTATTTCGATATTATTTTTTTTTGTGTAAAGTTTAACTTAACATGAAATAACATAATAAATTACGGAAAACTCCCAAAATATTATACAAGTTCCTTATGGAATTCCTAGGCCACCATAATACTCAGCCCCACAGGCATCATGTAAACATGAATACTCAGCCCCACAGGCATCATGTAAACATGAATACTCAGCCCCACAGGCATTGTGCAAACAGTATATTTAGCCCCACAGGCATTAAACATTATGCTGCGCCCCACAGGCAAAACAGCATCTCACCTGACAGGTGTTATACATAGCAAAAATATATCTGCATCCTATCCAAAGTGGGTAATAGGTTATTGTTATAGCAACTGGAGATGCCGCGAGATAAAAGCTATTATAAAAGAAAAATATGTTATAATTGAAGGGTTTCGTGCAAAAAGGGGGCATATATCGGTTTTTAGCGGATTTAATTTTCTGCAGGATCAAGCTAGTTTTAGGCAGAGTGACTTGTGTTGACATGAAAAACATTGTTCCATAACTGTTTTTGTTGGTTTGTGCTTCATTTTCGCAAAACAACGCATGCAAAAAAAACTCAGTCTCTGAAAATCAAAAGAAACCCTTTGTTTCACAGACTGAGATGCTCATTTCGCTTAAAAAAAAAAAAACAAACAAAAATAGTTTACTAGTTAAATGTTGATTTCACGAAAATACTAGACTGCGAGCAGTCTCTCTTTTCCTCGAAAATCCATGGGGATAAATGGAAGGAAGAACGCAAAACAATATGAGCATGACTGCGACGTAAGATACGAGTGGCGCATCTGCCGCCCACGCTAGTTTTGGCATCGCGGCTTCGCATATCACGCTCGGACGCTCATGTTGATTTCCGTTCCTCGTTCCATTTTTCTCTACGGATTTTTGAGCAAAAGAGACACCGCTCGCAGTCTACAAGAATACGTGATCGCAGAGATGCTCTTTTGACTTACGGCAGAGCAAAATGTTGACTTTGTGAAGCCTTCAAGGTTACGGTTCTGTCATCTGATCCCAGAAGTTCGAAACACTACAAATCATGCCAATTTGAAATAAAATTTATGTTATAATCGATTGCTACTTGTTGTCATTATCTGTGTGAATCCCTGCGTCAATAACTTCCAAAAATCCACTTCCTCTTATGGTATGTTGCTGTTTACCAGGCCACCAAACCAATGAAACGTCCACTGAGTACGATCGCAATGCATGCCGGGAAGGTTCATTTCGCCTTGTGCGTCCACAACCACATTCCGATTGATGCAAGACATGTTTTATAAGTCAAAAACCAGTTCTCCCTTTCCAAACTTTGACACCGGCAACGTTGGCAAAGGGGCCACAACTCACGAGAAGCATTTTTTCTTGGGCAAGAACTGCTCTTGGACTTTGCTGCCTGGATCGACCTGATTTCAAATGACGATAACATGAGTATATCCTCGCTCGAACATCAGAGCACATTTTGGTTTTTTAAAACGTGCTGGTGACTTACAGGTTTATCAAGGCTTTATGATGCCTCTCAACCACCAGGCAGGCATGCAAGGTACTTTAAAACAAGGCTTAAAATATTAATTGACAGAGCTCTAAGGCAACACTATTTCCTTTTGACGCTTGATCAATTCACGTCACAATAACCAATGTTAACAATCCGTTCCCAGATTTCCGCTTGTGTGCTTTTTTCCCTTGACTCAAAAAAAGTGCAGCTAAGATTCTGTGGGATTTGATTTTGACAATGTTAACAGAAAAAATAAGTCAGTTTATATTACTGTTTATATATTAGAAAATTAGCAACAAAAATGTATTACAAAATACACGCATTGTCCCATGGTGTTATGCGAGTCAAAACTGCGCCATGTGCGATTAGCCAACTCCACTTTAATACCAAATATGGGCATTACAAAATGGTCCAAAACTATGACATAATCGAGCTAACAATAGCTATCATAACATCTTCCCCTTTAACGAAATACACTGATAAGCTCCAAAAACAATGAAATAAAAACAAAGAAATGTGAACAGTTTCTCAGAGTCTATAAAGTTCAGTAAACTAAGTCCTTGAGTCTCTCAGACAGTTCAACTACTCATTTAAAAGTTCAAGAGACAAAATCACTGAATCTCTTTGGTGGTTTCACCACTCTGGTACGGGTGCGCTTTGTGGGCATTGCAAGCACAGGATTAGGAGGAATATCAGCCACAGAATCAGAAGAGGTACAGGTTGCTGGATCAGGTAAGTTTAGGCTGTTTCCTTTTGGATCAGGAGCGGCAGCATCAGCAACAGGCTGTTCATTGGGATCTTCTGAGGGCACTTTCTGGGCAGTATTGGATGCTGACTGTTCCTTGGGCTTAAGAAAGTGTCTGTTTCGGCGAATGTTATCGCTCCCAGTGTTCACCAGATAGGATCTGTCTGACAGCTGTTCAACAAGGGTTCCAGCTTGCCAAATATGTCCTTTTTTGAGAGGTGCGACTCTAACTTCTTGTCCAACTTCCAGCTGTGGTAGTGGGTGTGCTGACCGATCGTAATAGCTCTTTGCTTTCTGCCTTTTCAACTCGATTTTCTTTTCAACACCTTCAACAACTTAAGGGCGGAGCAGGGTTGAGGCTGTTGGCTTTAGTGTCTTTGTTCTTCATGACATGAGTCTTTGTGCTGGACTTGATCCAATGGTTTCAACAGGTGTGTTTCTGTATTCTAACAGGGCAAGCCATGGATCTCTGCCATCCCGGAGGGCTTTCTTGAACAAGTTCTTAGTGACCTTCACTGCAGACTGCCTTGTGATGATGTGGAGAAGACGTTACATGTTTGAATTCCCACTCTTCGGCGAATCGTCTGAACTCATGACTTACGAGTTGCGGTCCATTGTCAGATACGAGAACATCTGGGATTCCATGCCTGCTGAACTGTTCCTTTAAGAACTGTATGATGGTCGGAGAGGTCATGTCAGCCACTTCTTGGACTTCCACAAAGTCTGAATAGTAATCTACTAACACGACATACTCTTTCCTATGGAGAGTGAACATGTCAACGGCTACACGACTCCAAGGACGATCTGGAACTTTTGAAGTCTGCATGGGCTCTTTGGGGTTCCATGTCTGGAATTCTGCACAGACTGAACACTGCGAGACAGCTTCCTTAATCTCACTGCTCATTCCAGGCCAGAAAACTGAATCTCGGGCCTTTCTCAGACACGATTGGATGCCAAGGTGGCTTGAGTGACTTCGTGCAATGATCTCAGGTCTGATCGTCTTGGGAATGATGATACGTTGGCGCTTGAACAAGATGCCATTATGCAGAGAGATTTCGTCCCGATAGTTCCAGTAATCTCTAATTGGAATAGGTACCTGGCTTTTCTGTTCAGGCCATCCTACCAACACGGTGGTCTTCAGGGTCTGAAGAACTGTATCCTGCTCTGTCGCTTTCTGCAGCTGAGCTAATCTTTCACTGGACACAATTAATGATTCCAAAGGGTTTAAGGTTTCAACTTCCAATGCAAACACTTGAAACTCTTTGTCTTCCTCTCCTTGGCTAGCGAGGTAGGCTCTGGAAAGATGATCTGCTATGTACATCTGCGAACCTGGTTTGTATGTGACATCCAGATTGAACCGTTGTAGGCGGAGTAACATCCTTTGCAATCTACATGGGGCTGCTAACACGGATTTCTTGAAAATGGCTTGAAGAGGCTTGTGGTCAGATTCTACTGTGATCCTTTCTCGTCGGGATATGTACTGGCTGAACCTCTGACAGGCAAACACGATTGCAAGACATTCTTTCTCTATTTGAGCATACCTTCTCTCGGTTGGTGAGAGTGTTTTTGATGCAAAGGCTACAGGTTGACCGTTCTGAAGAAGGACTGCGCCCAAACCTTTTTCGCTTGCATCACATTGAAGGGTGACTTCTGCATTGCAATCATAATACTTGAGAATGGGGTGGTTAACCACAAGCTTCTTTACTTCCTTGAAGGCTGTGTCATGCTGTTTAGCTCATGTGAACTTAGCATCCTTAGAGGTTAGGTCCCTTAGAGGCTGTGCTAGGAGCCACGCAAAAGATCATCGACTAGGATTGTGGGCTATGGCATCATATAGGCCACGAGCGAGCACTGCTAGGCCAAGGAAAGATTAATTTCGTTTCGTTTTATTTTTTCTTAAAAAGTATTTTATTTTACATGTTATATTTTTCATGTAAATTTGATTTGAAGTATTTCGATATTATTTTTTTTTGTGTAAAGTTTAACTTAACATGAAATAACATAATAAATTACGGAAAACTCCCAAAATATTATACAAGTTCCTTATGGAATTCCTAGGCCACCATAATACTCAGCCCCACAGGCATCATGTAAACATGAATACTCAGCCCCACAGGCATCATGTAAACATGAATACTCAGCCCCACAGGCATTGTGCAAACAGTATATTTAGCCCCACAGGCATTAAACATTATGCTGCGCCCCACAGGCAAAACAGCATCTCACCTGACAGGTGTTATACATAGCAAAAATATATCTGCATCCTATCCAAAGTGGGTAATAGGTTATTGTTATAGCAACTGGAGATGCCGCGAGATAAAAGCTATTATAAAAGAAAAATATGTTATAATTGAAGGGTTTCGTGCAAAAAGGGGGCATATATCGGTTTTTAGCGGATTTAATTTTCTGCAGGATCAAGCTAGTTTTAGGCAGAGTGACTTGTGTTGACATGAAAAACATTGTTCCATAACTGTTTTTGTTGGTTTGTGCTTCATTTTCGCAAAACAACGCATGCAAAAAAAACTCAGTCTCTGAAAATCAAAAGAAACCCTTTGTTTCACAGACTGAGATGCTCATTTCGCTTAAAAAAAAAAAAACAAACAAAAATAGTTTACTAGTTAAATGTTGATTTCACGAAAATACTAGACTGCGAGCAGTCTCTCTTTTCCTCGAAAATCCATGGGGATAAATGGAAGGAAGAACGCAAAACAATATGAGCATGACTGCGACGTAAGATACGAGTGGTGCATCTGCCGCCCACGCTAGTTTTGGCATCGCGGCTTCGCATATCACGCTCGGACGCTCATGTTGATTTCCGTTCCTCGTTCCATTTTTCTCTACGGATTTTTGAGCAAAAGAGACACCGCTCGCAGTCTACAAGAATACGTGATCGCAGAGATGCTCTTTTGACTTACGGCAGAGCAAAATGTTGACTTTGTGAAGCCTTCAAGGTTACGGTTCTGTCATCTGATCCCAGAAGTTCGAAACACTACAAATCATGCCGATTTGAAATAAAATTTATGTTATAATCGATTGCTACTTGTTGTCATTATCTGTGTGAATCCCTGCGTCAATAACTTCCAAAAATCCACTTCCTCTTATGGTATGTTGCTGTTTACCAGGCCACCAAACCAATGAAACGTCCACTGAGTACGATCGCAATGCATGCCGGGAAGGTTCATTTCGCCTTGTGCGTCCACAACCACATTCCGATTGATGCAAGACATGTTTTATAAGTCAAAAACCAGTTCTCCCTTTCCAAACTTTGACACCGGCAACGTTGGCAAAGGGGCCACAACTCACGAGAAGCATTTTTTCTTGGGCAAGAACTGCTCTTGGACTTTGCTGCCTGGATCGACCTGATTTCAAATGACGATAACATGAGTATATCCTCGCTCGAACATCAGAGCACATTTTGGTTTTTTAAAACGTGCTGGTGACTTACAGGTTTATCAAGGCTTTATGATGCCTCTCAACCACCAGGCAGGCATGCAAGGTACTTTAAAACAAGGCTTAAAATATTAATTGACAGAGCTCTAAGGCAACACTATTTCCTTTTGACGCTTGATCAATTCACGTCACAATAACCAATGTTAACAATCCGTTCCCAGATTTCCGCTTGTGTGCTTTTTTCCCTTGACTCAAAAAAAGTGCAGCTAAGATTCTGTGGGATTTGATTTTGACAATGTTAACAGAAAAAATAAGTCAGTTTATATTACTGTTTATATATTAGAAAATTAGCAACAAAAATGTATTACAAAATACACGCATTGTCCCATGGTGTTATGCGAGTCAAAACTGCGCCATGTGCGATTAGCCAACTCCACTTTAATACCAAATATGGGCATTACAAAATGGTCCAAAACTATGACATAATCGAGCTAACAATAGCTATCATAACATCTTCCCCTTTAACGAAATACACTGATAAGCTCCAAAAACAATGAAATAAAAACAAAGAAATGTGAACAGTTTCTCAGAGTCTATAAAGTTCAGTAAACTAAGTCCTTGAGTCTCTCAGACAGTTCAACTACTCATTTAAAAGTTCAAGAGACAAAATCACTGAATCTCTTTGGTGGTTTCACCACTCTGGTACGGGTGTGCTTTGTGGGCATTGCAAGCACAGGATTAGGAGGAATATCAGCCACAGAATCAGAAGAGGTACAGGTTGCTGGATCAGGTAAGTTTAGGCTGTTTCCTTTTGGATCAGGAGCGGCAGCATCAGCAACAGGCTGTTCATTGGGATCTTCTGAGGGCACTTTCTGGGCAGTATTGGATGCTGACTGTTCCTTGGGCTTAAGAAAGTGTCTGTTTCGGCGAATGTTATCGCTCCCAGTGTTCACCAGATAGGATCTGTCTGACAGCTGTTCAACAAGGGTTCCAGCTTGCCAAATATGTCCTTTTTTGAGAGGTGCGACTCTAACTTCTTGTCCAACTTCCAGCTGTGGTAGTGGGTGTGCTGACCGATCGTAATAGCTCTTTGCTTTCTGCCTTTTCAACTCGATTTTCTTTTCAACACCTTCAACAACTTAAGGGCGGAGCAGGGTTGAGGCTGTTGGCTTTAGTGTCTTTGTTCTTCATGACATGAGTCTTTGTGCTGGACTTGATCCAATGGTTTCAACAGGTGTGTTTCTGTATTCTAACAGGGCAAGCCATGGATCTCTGCCATCCCGGAGGGCTTTCTTGAACAAGTTCTTAGTGACCTTCACTGCAGACTGCCTTGTGATGATGTGGAGAAGACGTTACATGTTTGAATTCCCACTCTTCGGCGAATCGTCTGAACTCATGACTTACGAGTTGCGGTCCATTGTCAGATACGAGAACATCTGGGATTCCATGCCTGCTGAACTGTTCCTTTAAGAACTGTATGATGGTCGGAGAGGTCATGTCAGCCACTTCTTGGACTTCCACAAAGTCTGAATAGTAATCTACTAACACGACATACTCTTTCCTATGGAGAGTGAACATGTCAACGGCTACACGACTCCAAGGACGATCTGGAACTTTTGAAGTCTGCATGGGCTCTTTGGGGTTCCATGTCTGGAATTCTGCACAGACTGAACACTGCGAGACAGCTTCCTTAATCTCACTGCTCATTCCAGGCCAGAAAACTGAATCTCGGGCCTTTCTCAGACACGATTGGATGCCAAGGTGGCTTGAGTGACTTCGTGCAATGATCTCAGGTCTGATCGTCTTGGGAATGATGATACGTTGGCGCTTGAACAAGATGCCATTATGCAGAGAGATTTCGTCCCGATAGTTCCAGTAATCTCTAATTGGAATAGGTACCTGGCTTTTCTGTTCAGGCCATCCTACCAACACGGTGGTCTTCAGGGTCTGAAGAACTGTATCCTGCTCTGTCGCTTTCTGCAGCTGAGCTAATCTTTCACTGGACACAATTAATGATTCCAAAGGGTTTAAGGTTTCAACTTCCAATGCAAACACTTGAAACTCTTTGTCTTCCTCTCCTTGGCTAGCGAGGTAGGCTCTGGAAAGATGATCTGCTATGTACATCTGCGAACCTGGTTTGTATGTGACATCCAGATTGAACCGTTGTAGGCGGAGTAACATCCTTTGCAATCTACATGGGGCTGCTAACACGGATTTCTTGAAAATGGCTTGAAGAGGCTTGTGGTCAGATTCTACTGTGATCCTTTCTCATCGGGATATGTACTGGCTGAACCTCTGACAGGCAAACACGATTGCAAGACATTCTTTCTCTATTTGAGCATACCTTCTCTCGGTTGGTGAGAGTGTTTTTGATGCAAAGGCTACAGGTTGACCGTTCTGAAGAAGGACTGCGCCCAAACCTTTTTCGCTTGCATCACATTGAAGGGTGACTTCTGCATTGCAATCATAATACTTGAGAATGGGGTGGTTAACCAAAAGCTTCTTTACTTCCTTGAAGGCTGTGTCATGCTGTTTAGCTCATGTGAACTTAGCATCCTTAGAGGTTAGGTCCCTTAGAGGCTGTGCTAGGAGCCACGCAAAAGATCATCGACTAGGATTGTGGGCTATGGCATCATATAGGCCACGAGCGAGCACTGCTAGGCCAAGGAAAGATTAATTTCGTTTCGTTTTATTTTTTCTTAAAAAGTATTTTATTTTACATGTTATATTTTTCATGTAAATTTGATTTGAAGTATTTCGATATTATTTTTTTTTGTGTAAAGTTTAACTTAACATGAAATAACATAATAAATTACGGAAAACTCCCAAAATATTATACAAGTTCCTTATGGAATTCCTAGGCCACCATAATACTCAGCCCCACAGGCATCATGTAAACATGAATACTCAGCCCCACAGGCATCATGTAAACATGAATACTCAGCCCCACAGGCATTGTGCAAACAGTATATTTAGCCCCACAGGCATTAAACATTATGCTGCGCCCCACAGGCAAAACAGCATCTCACCTGACAGGTGTTATACATAGCAAAAATATATCTGCATCCTATCCAAAGTGGGTAATAGGTTATTGTTATAGCAACTGGAGATGCCGCGAGATAAAAGCTATTATAAAAGAAAAATATGTTATAATTGAAGGGTTTCGTGCAAAAAGGGGGCATATATCGGTTTTTAGCGGATTTAATTTTCTGCAGGATCAAGCTAGTTTTAGGCAGAGTGACTTGTGTTGACATGAAAAACATTGTTCCATAACTGTTTTTGTTGGTTTGTGCTTCATTTTCGCAAAACAACGCATGCAAAAAAAACTCAGTCTCTGAAAATCAAAAGAAACCCTTTGTTTCACAGACTGAGATGCTCATTTCGCTTAAAAAAAAAAAAAACAAACAAAAATAGTTTACTAGTTAAATGTTGATTTCACGAAAATACTAGACTGCGAGCAGTCTCTCTTTTCCTCGAAAATCCATGGGGATAAATGGAAGGAAGAACGCAAAACAATATGAGCATGACTGCGACGTAAGATACGAGTGGCGCATCTGCCGCCCACGCTAGTTTTGGCATCGCGGCTTCGCATATCACGCTCGGACGCTCATGTTGATTTCCGTTCCTCGTTCCATTTTTCTCTACGGATTTTTGAGCAAAAGAGACACCGCTCGCAGTCTACAAGAATACGTGATCGCAGAGATGCTCTTTTGACTTACGGCAGAGCAAAATGTTGACTTTGTGAAGCCTTCAAGGTTACGGTTCTGTCATCTGATCCCAGAAGTTCGAAACACTACAAATCATGCCGATTTGAAATAAAATTTATGTTATAATCGATTGCTACTTGTTGTCATTATCTGTGTGAATCCCTGCGTCAATAACTTCCAAAAATCCACTTCCTCTTATGGTATGTTGCTGTTTACCAGGCCACCAAACCAATGAAACGTCCACTGAGTACGATCGCAATGCATGCCGGGAAGGTTCATTTCGCCTTGTGCGTCCACAACCACATTCCGATTGATGCAAGACATGTTTTATAAGTCAAAAACCAGTTCTCCCTTTCCAAACTTTGACACCGGCAACGTTGGCAAAGGGGCCACAACTCACGAGAAGCATTTTTTCTTGGGCAAGAACTGCTCTTGGACTTTGCTGCCTGGATCGACCTGATTTCAAATGACGATAACATGAGTATATCCTCGCTCGAACATCAGAGCACATTTTGGTTTTTTAAAACGTGCTGGTGACTTACAGGTTTATCAAGGCTTTATGATGCCTCTCAACCACCAGGCAGGCATGCAAGGTACTTTAAAACAAGGCTTAAAATATTAATTGACAGAGCTCTAAGGCAACACTATTTCCTTTTGACGCTTGATCAATTCACGTCACAATAACCAATGTTAACAATCCGTTCCCAGATTTCCGCTTGTGTGCTTTTTTCCCTTGACTCAAAAAAAGTGCAGCTAAGATTCTGTGGGATTTGATTTTGACAATGTTAACAGAAAAAATAAGTCAGTTTATATTACTGTTTATATATTAGAAAATTAGCAACAAAAATGTATTACAAAATACACGCATTGTCCCATGGTGTTATGCGAGTCAAAACTGCGCCATGTGCGATTAGCCAACTCCACTTTAATACCAAATATGGGCATTACAAAATGGTCCAAAACTATGACATAATCGAGCTAACAATAGCTATCATAACATCTTCCCCTTTAACGAAATACACTGATAAGCTCCAAAAACAATGAAATAAAAACAAAGAAATGTGAACAGTTTCTCAGAGTCTATAAAGTTCAGTAAACTAAGTCCTTGAGTCTCTCAGACAGTTCAACTACTCATTTAAAAGTTCAAGAGACAAAATCACTGAATCTCTTTGGTGGTTTCACCACTCTGGTACGGGTGCGCTTTGTGGGCATTGCAAGCACAGGATTAGGAGGAATATCAGCCACAGAATCAGAAGAGGTACAGGTTGCTGGATCAGGTAAGTTTGGGCTGTTTCCTTTTGGATCAGGAGCGGCAGCATCAGCAACAGGCTGTTCATTGGGATCTTCTGAGGGCACTTTCTGGGCAGTATTGGATGCTGACTGTTCCTTGGGCTTAAGAAAGTGTCTGTTTCGGCGAATGTTATCGCTCCCAGTGTTCACCAGATAGGATCTGTCTGACAGCTGTTCAACAAGGGTTCCAGCTTGCCAAATATGTCCTTTTTTGAGAGGTGCGACTCTAACTTCTTGTCCAACTTCCAGCTGTGGTAGTGGGTGTGCTGACCGATCGTAATAGCTCTTTGCTTTCTGCCTTTTCAACTCGATTTTCTTTTCAACACCTTCAACAACTTAAGGGCGGAGCAGGGTTGAGGCTGTTGGCTTTAGTGTCTTTGTTCTTCATGACATGAGTCTTTGTGCTGGACTTGATCCAATGGTTTCAACAGGTGTGTTTCTGTATTCTAACAGGGCAAGCCATGGATCTCTGCCATCCCGGAGGGCTTTCTTGAACAAGTTCTTAGTGACCTTCACTGCAGACTCTGCCTTGCCATTTGCCTTGTGATGATGTGGAGAAGACGTTACATGTTTGAATTCCCACTCTTCGGCGAATCGTCTGAACTCATGACTTACGAGTTGCGGTCCATTGTCAGATACGAGAACATCTGGGATTCCATGCCTGCTGAACTGTTCCTTTAAGAACTGTATGATGGTCGGAGAGGTCATGTCAGCCACTTCTTGGACTTCCACAAAGTCTGAATAGTAATCTACTAACACGACATACTCTTTCCTATGGAGAGTGAACATGTCAACGGCTACACGACTCCAAGGACGATCTGGAACTTTTGAAGTCTGCATGGGCTCTTTGGGGTTCCATGTCTGGAATTCTGCACAGACTGAACACTGCGAGACAGCTTCCTTAATCTCACTGCTCATTCCAGGCCAGAAAACTGAATCTCGGGCCTTTCTCAGACACGATTGGATGCCAAGGTGGCTTGAGTGACTTCGTGCAATGATCTCAGGTCTGATCGTCTTGGGAATGATGATACGTTGGCGCTTGAACAAGATGCCATTATGCAGAGAGATTTCGTCCCGATAGTTCCAGTAATCTCTAATTGGAATAGGTACCTGGCTTTTCTGTTCAGGCCATCCTACCAACACGGTGGTCTTCAGGGTCTGAAGAACTGTATCCTGCTCTGTCGCTTTCTGCAGCTGAGCTAATCTTTCACTGGACACAATTAATGATTCCAAAGGGTTTAAGGTTTCAACTTCCAATGCAAACACTTGAAACTCTTTGTCTTCCTCTCCTTGGCTAGCGAGGTAGGCTCTGGAAAGATGATCTGCTATGTACATCTGCGAACCTGGTTTGTATGTGACATCCAGATTGAACCGTTGTAGGCGGAGTAACATCCTTTGCAATCTACATGGGGCTGCTAACACGGATTTCTTGAAAATGGCTTGAAGAGGCTTGTGGTCAGATTCTACTGTGATCCTTTCTCGTCGGGATATGTACTGGCTGAACCTCTGACAGGCAAACACGATTGCAAGACATTCTTTCTCTATTTGAGCATACCTTCTCTCGGTTGGTGAGAGTGTTTTTGATGCAAAGGCTACAGGTTGACCGTTCTGAAGAAGGACTGCGCCCAAACCTTTTTCGCTTGCATCACATTGAAGGGTGACTTCTGCATTGCAATCATAATACTTGAGAATGGGGTGGTTAACCAAAAGCTTCTTTACTTCCTTGAAGGCTGTGTCATGCTGTTTAGCTCATGTGAACTTAGCATCCTTAGAGGTTAGGTCCCTTAGAGGCTGTGCTAGGAGCCACGCAAAAGATCATCGACTAGGATTGTGGGCTATGGCATCATATAGGCCACGAGCGAGCACTGCTAGGCCAAGGAAAGATTAATTTCGTTTCGTTTTATTTTTTCTTAAAAAGTATTTTATTTTACATGTTATATTTTTCATGTAAATTTGATTTGAAGTATTTCGATATTATTTTTTTTTGTGTAAAGTTTAACTTAACATGAAATAACATAATAAATTACGGAAAACTCCCAAAATATTATACAAGTTCCTTATGGAATTCCTAGGCCACCATAATACTCAGCCCCACAGGCATCATGTAAACATGAATACTCAGCCCCACAGGCATCATGTAAACATGAATACTCAGCCCCACAGGCATTGTGCAAACAGTATATTTAGCCCCACAGGCATTAAACATTATGCTGCGCCCCACAGGCAAAACAGCATCTCACCTGACAGGTGTTATACATAGCAAAAATATATCTGCATCCTATCCAAAGTGGGTAATAGGTTATTGTTATAGCAACTGGAGATGCCGCGAGATAAAAGCTATTATAAAAGAAAAATATGTTATAATTGAAGGGTTTCGTGCAAAAAGGGGGCATATATCGGTTTTTAGCGGATTTAATTTTCTGCAGGATCAAGCTAGTTTTAGGCAGAGTGACTTGTGTTGACATGAAAAACATTGTTCCATAACTGTTTTTGTTGGTTTGTGCTTCATTTTCGCAAAACAACGCATGCAAAAAAAACTCAGTCTCTGAAAATCAAAAGAAACCCTTTGTTTCACAGACTGAGATGCTCATTTCGCTTAAAAAAAAAAAAACAAACAAAAATAGTTTACTAGTTAAATGTTGATTTCACGAAAATACTAGACTGCGAGCAGTCTCTCTTTTCCTCGAAAATCCATGGGGATAAATGGAAGGAAGAACGCAAAACAATATGAGCATGACTGCGACGTAAGATACGAGTGGCGCATCTGCCGCCCACGCTAGTTTTGGCATCGCGGCTTCGCATATCACGCTCGGACGCTCATGTTGATTTCCGTTCCTCGTTCCATTTTTCTCTACGGATTTTTGAGCAAAAGAGACACCGCTCGCAGTCTACAAGAATACGTGATCGCAGAGATGCTCTTTTGACTTACGGCAGAGCAAAATGTTGACTTTGTGAAGCCTTCAAGGTTACGGTTCTGTCATCTGATCCCAGAAGTTCGAAACACTACAAATCATGCCGATTTGAAATAAAATTTATGTTATAATCGATTGCTACTTGTTGTCATTATCTGTGTGAATCCCTGCGTCAATAACTTCCAAAAATCCACTTCCTCTTATGGTATGTTGCTGTTTACCAGGCCACCAAACCAATGAAACGTCCACTGAGTACGATCGCAATGCATGCCGGGAAGGTTCATTTCGCCTTGTGCGTCCACAACCACATTCCGATTGATGCAAGACATGTTTTATAAGTCAAAAACCAGTTCTCCCTTTCCAAACTTTGACACCGGCAACGTTGGCAAAGGGGCCACAACTCACGAGAAGCATTTTTTCTTGGGCAAGAACTGCTCTTGGACTTTGCTGCCTGGATCGACCTGATTTCAAATGACGATAACATGAGTATATCCTCGCTCGAACATCAGAGCACATTTTGGTTTTTTAAAACGTGCTGGTGACTTACAGGTTTATCAAGGCTTTATGATGCCTCTCAACCACCAGGCAGGCATGCAAGGTACTTTAAAACAAGGCTTAAAATATTAATTGACAGAGCTCTAAGGCAACACTATTTCCTTTTGACGCTTGATCAATTCACGTCACAATAACCAATGTTAACAATCCGTTCCCAGATTTCCGCTTGTGTGCTTTTTTCCCTTGACTCAAAAAAAGTGCAGCTAAGATTCTGTGGGATTTGATTTTGACAATGTTAACAGAAAAAATAAGTCAGTTTATATTACTGTTTATATATTAGAAAATTAGCAACAAAAATGTATTACAAAATACACGCATTGTCCCATGGTGTTATGCGAGTCAAAACTGCGCCATGTGCGATTAGCCAACTCCACTTTAATACCAAATATGGGCATTACAAAATGGTCCAAAACTATGACATAATCGAGCTAACAATAGCTATCATAACATCTTCCCCTTTAACGAAATACACTGATAAGCTCCAAAAACAATGAAATAAAAACAAAGAAATGTGAACAGTTTCTCAGAGTCTATAAAGTTCAGTAAACTAAGTCCTTGAGTCTCTCAGACAGTTCAACTACTCATTTAAAAGTTCAAGAGACAAAATCACTGAATCTCTTTGGTGGTTTCACCACTCTGGTACGGGTGCGCTTTGTGGGCATTGCAAGCACAGGATTAGGAGGAATATCAGCCACAGAATCAGAAGAGGTACAGGTTGCTGGATCAGGTAAGTTTAGGCTGTTTCCTTTTGGATCAGGAGCGGCAGCATCAGCAACAGGCTGTTCATTGGGATCTTCTGAGGGCACTTTCTGGGCAGTATTGGATGCTGACTGTTCCTTGGGCTTAAGAAAGTGTCTGTTTCGGCGAATGTTATCGCTCCCAGTGTTCACCAGATAGGATCTGTCTGACAGCTGTTCAACAAGGGTTCCAGCTTGCCAAATATGTCCTTTTTTGAGAGGTGCGACTCTAACTTCTTGTCCAACTTCCAGCTGTGGTAGTGGGTGTGCTGACCGATCGTAATAGCTCTTTGCTTTCTGCCTTTTCAACTCGATTTTCTTTTCAACACCTTCAACAACTTAAGGGCGGAGCAGGGTTGAGGCTGTTGGCATTAGTGTCTTTGTTCTTCATGACATGAGTCTTTGTGCTGGACGTGATCCAATGGTTTCAACAGGTGTGTTTCTGTATTCTAACAGGGCAAGCCATGGATCTCTGCCATCCCGGAGGGCTTTCTTGAACAAGTTCTTAGTGACCTTCACTGCAGACTCTGCCTTGCCATTTGCCTTGTGATGATGTGGAGAAGACGTTACATGTTTGAATTCCCACTCTTCGGCGAATCGTCTGAACTCATGACTTACGAGTTGCGGTCCATTGTCAGATACGAGAACATCTGGGATTCCATGCCTGCTGAACTGTTCCTTTAAGAACTGTATGATGGTCGGAGAGGTCATGTCAGCCACTTCTTGGACTTCCACAAAGTCTGAATAGTAATCTACTAACACGACATACTCTTTCCTATGGAGAGTGAACATGTCAACGGCTACACGACTCCAAGGACGATCTGGAACTTTTGAAGTCTGCATGGGCTCTTTGGGGTTCCATGTCTGGAATTCTGCACAGACTGAACACTGCGAGACAGCTTCCTTAATCTCACTGCTCATTCCAGGCCAGAAAACTGAATCTCGGGCCTTTCTCAGACACGATTGGATGCCAAGGTGGCTTGAGTGACTTCGTGCAATGATCTCAGGTCTGATCGTCTTGGGAATGATGATACGTTGGCGCTTGAACAAGATGCCATTATGCAGAGAGATTTCGTCCCGATAGTTCCAGTAATCTCTAATTGGAATAGGTACCTGGCTTTTCTGTTCAGGCCATCCTACCAACACGGTGGTCTTCAGGGTCTGAAGAACTGTATCCTGCTCTGTCGCTTTCTGCAGCTGAGCTAATCTTTCACTGGACACAATTAATGATTCCAAAGGGTTTAAGGTTTCAACTTCCAATGCAAACACTTGAAACTCTTTGTCTTCCTCTCCTTGGCTAGCGAGGTAGGCTCTGGAAAGATGATCTGCTATGTACATCTGCGAACCTGGTTTGTATGTGACATCCAGATTGAACCGTTGTAGGCGGAGTAACATCCTTTGCAATCTACATGGGGCTGCTAACACGGATTTCTTGAAAATGGCTTGAAGAGGCTTGTGGTCAGATTCTACTGTGATCCTTTCTCGTCGGGATATGTACTGGCTGAACCTCTGACAGGCAAACACGATTGCAAGACATTCTTTCTCTATTTGAGCATACCTTCTCTCGGTTGGTGAGAGTGTTTTTGATGCAAAGGCTACAGGTTGACCGTTCTGAAGAAGGACTGCGCCCAAACCTTTTTCGCTTGCATCACATTGAAGGGTGACTTCTGCATTGCAATCATAATACTTGAGAATGGGGTGGTTAACCAAAAGCTTCTTTACTTCCTTGAAGGCTGTGTCATGCTGTTTAGCTCATGTGAACTTAGCATCCTTAGAGGTTAGGTCCCTTAGAGGCTGTGCTAGGAGCCACGCAAAAGATCATCGACTAGGATTGTGGGCTATGGCATCATATAGGCCACGAGCGAGCACTGCTAGGCCAAGGAAAGATTAATTTCGTTTCGTTTTATTTTTTCTTAAAAAGTATTTTATTTTACATGTTATATTTTTCATGTAAATTTGATTTGAAGTATTTCGATATTATTTTTTTTTGTGTAAAGTTTAACTTAACATGAAATAACATAATAAATTACGGAAAACTCCCAAAATATTATACAAGTTCCTTATGGAATTCCTAGGCCACCATAATACTCAGCCCCACAGGCATCATGTAAACATGAATACTCAGCCCCACAGGCATCATGTAAACATGAATACTCAGCCCCACAGGCATTGTGCAAACAGTATATTTAGCCCCACAGGCATTAAACATTATGCTGCGCCCCACAGGCAAAACAGCATCTCACCTGACAGGTGTTATACATAGCAAAAATATATCTGCATCCTATCCAAAGTGGGTAATAGGTTATTGTTATAGCAACTGGAGATGCCGCGAGATAAAAGCTATTATAAAAGAAAAATATGTTATAATTGAAGGGTTTCGTGCAAAAAGGGGGCATATATCGGTTTTTAGCGGATTTAATTTTCTGCAGGATCAAGCTAGTTTTAGGCAGAGTGACTTGTGTTGACATGAAAAACATTGTTCCATAACTGTTTTTGTTGGTTTGTGCTTCATTTTCGCAAAACAACGCATGCAAAAAAAACTCAGTCTCTGAAAATCAAAAGAAACCCTTTGTTTCACAGACTGAGATGCTCATTTCGCTTAAAAAAAAAAAAACAAACAAAAATAGTTTACTAGTTAAATGTTGATTTCACGAAAATACTAGACTGCGAGCAGTCTCTCTTTTCCTCGAAAATCCATGGGGATAAATGGAAGGAAGAACGCAAAACAATATGAGCATGACTGCGACGTAAGATACGAGTGGCGCATCTGCCGCCCACGCTAGTTTTGGCATCGCGGCTTCGCATATCACGCTCGGACGCTCATGTTGATTTCCGTTCCTCGTTCCATTTTTCTCTACGGATTTTTGAGCAAAAGAGACACCGCTCGCAGTCTACAAGAATACGTGATCGCAGAGATGCTCTTTTGACTTACGGCAGAGCAAAATGTTGACTTTGTGAAGCCTTCAAGGTTACGGTTCTGTCATCTGATCCCAGAAGTTCGAAACACTACAAATCATGCCGATTTGAAATAAAATTTATGTTATAATCGATTGCTACTTGTTGTCATTATCTGTGTGAATCCCTGCGTCAATAACTTCCAAAAATCCACTTCCTCTTATGGTATGTTGCTGTTTACCAGGCCACCAAACCAATGAAACGTCCACTGAGTACGATCGCAATGCATGCCGGGAAGGTTCATTTCGCCTTGTGCGTCCACAACCACATTCCGATTGATGCAAGACATGTTTTATAAGTCAAAAACCAGTTCTCCCTTTCCAAACTTTGACACCGGCAACGTTGGCAAAGGGGCCACAACTCACGAGAAGCATTTTTTCTTGGGCAAGAACTGCTCTTGGACTTTGCTGCCTGGATCGACCTGATTTCAAATGACGATAACATGAGTATATCCTCGCTCGAACATCAGAGCACATTTTGGTTTTTTAAAACGTGCTGGTGACTTACAGGTTTATCAAGGCTTTATGATGCCTCTCAACCACCAGGCAGGCATGCAAGGTACTTTAAAACAAGGCTTAAAATATTAATTGACAGAGCTCTAAGGCAACACTATTTCCTTTTGACGCTTGATCAATTCACGTCACAATAACCAATGTTAACAATCCGTTCCCAGATTTCCGCTTGTGTGCTTTTTTCCCTTGACTCAAAAAAAGTGCAGCTAAGATTCTGTGGGATTTGATTTTGACAATGTTAACAGAAAAAATAAGTCAGTTTATATTACTGTTTATATATTAGAAAATTAGCAACAAAAATGTATTACAAAATACACGCATTGTCCCATGGTGTTATGCGAGTCAAAACTGCGCCATGTGCGATTAGCCAACTCCACTTTAATACCAAATATGGGCATTACAAAATGGTCCAAAACTATGACATAATCGAGCTAACAATAGCTATCATAACATCTTCCCCTTTAACGAAATACACTGATAAGCTCCAAAAACAATGAAATAAAAACAAAGAAATGTGAACAGTTTCTCAGAGTCTATAAAGTTCAGTAAACTAAGTCCTTGAGTCTCTCAGACAGTTCAACTACTCATTTAAAAGTTCAAGAGACAAAATCACTGAATCTCTTTGGTGGTTTCACCACTCTGGTACGGGTGCGCTTTGTGGGCATTGCAAGCACAGGATTAGGAGGAATATCAGCCACAGAATCAGAAGAGGTACAGGTTGCTGGATCAGGTAAGTTTAGGCTGTTTCCTTTTGGATCAGGAGCGGCAGCATCAGCAACAGGCTGTTCATTGGGATCTTCTGAGGGCACTTTCTGGGCAGTATTGGATGCTGACTGTTCCTTGGGCTTAAGAAAGTGTCTGTTTCGGCGAATGTTATCGCTCCCAGTGTTCACCAGATAGGATCTGTCTGACAGCTGTTCAACAAGGGTTCCAGCTTGCCAAATATGTCCTTTTTTGAGAGGTGCGACTCTAACTTCTTGTCCAACTTCCAGCTGTGGTAGTGGGTGTGCTGACCGATCGTAATAGCTCTTTGCTTTCTGCCTTTTCAACTCGATTTTCTTTTCAACACCTTCAACAACTTAAGGGCGGAGCAGGGTTGAGGCTGTTGGCATTAGTGTCTTTGTTCTTCATGACATGAGTCTTTGTGCTGGACGTGATCCAATGGTTTCAACAGGTGTGTTTCTGTATTCTAACAGGGCAAGCCATGGATCTCTGCCATCCCGGAGGGCTTTCTTGAACAAGTTCTTAGTGACCTTCACTGCAGACTCTGCCTTGCCATTTGCCTTGTGATGATGTGGAGAAGACGTTACATGTTTGAATTCCCACTCTTCGGCGAATCGTCTGAACTCATGACTTACGAGTTGCGGTCCATTGTCAGATACGAGAACATCTGGGATTCCATGCCTGCTGAACTGTTCCTTTAAGAACTGTATGATGGTCGGAGAGGTCATGTCAGCCACTTCTTGGACTTCCACAAAGTCTGAATAGTAATCTACTAACACGACATACTCTTTCCTATGGAGAGTGAACATGTCAACGGCTACACGACTCCAAGGACGATCTGGAACTTTTGAAGTCTGCATGGGCTCTTTGGGGTTCCATGTCTGGAATTCTGCACAGACTGAACACTGCGAGACAGCTTCCTTAATCTCACTGCTCATTCCAGGCCAGAAAACTGAATCTCGGGCCTTTCTCAGACACGATTGGATGCCAAGGTGGCTTGAGTGACTTCGTGCAATGATCTCAGGTCTGATCGTCTTGGGAATGATGATACGTTGGCGCTTGAACAAGATGCCATTATGCAGAGAGATTTCGTCCCGATAGTTTCAGTAATCTCTAATTGGAATAGGTACCTGGCTTTTCTGTTCAGGCCATCCTACCAACACGGTGGTCTTCAGGGTCTGAAGAACTGTATCCTGCTCTGTCGCTTTCTGCAGCTGAGCTAATCTTTCACTGGACACAATTAATGATTCCAAAGGGTTTAAGGTTTCAACTTCCAATGCAAACACTTGAAACTCTTTGTCTTCCTCTCCTTGGCTAGCGAGGTAGGCTCTGGAAAGATGATCTGCTATGTACATCTGCGAACCTGGTTTGTATGTGACATCCAGATTGAACCGTTGTAGGCGGAGTAACATCCTTTGCAATCTACATGGGGCTGCTAACACGGATTTCTTGAAAATGGCTTGAAGAGGCTTGTGGTCAGATTCTACTGTGATCCTTTCTCGTCGGGATATGTACTGGCTGAACCTCTGACAGGCAAACACGATTGCAAGACATTCTTTCTCTATTTGAGCATACCTTCTCTCGGTTGGTGAGAGTGTTTTTGATGCAAAGGCTACAGGTTGACCGTTCTGAAGAAGGACTGCGCCCAAACCTTTTTCGCTTGCATCACATTGAAGGGTGACTTCTGCATTGCAATCATAATACTTGAGAATGGGGTGGTTAACCACAAGCTTCTTTACTTCCTTGAAGGCTGTGTCATGCTGTTTAGCTCATGTGAACTTAGCATCCTTAGAGGTTAGGTCCCTTAGAGGCTGTGCTAGGAGCCACGCAAAAGATCATCGACTAGGATTGTGGGCTATGGCATCATATAGGCCACGAGCGAGCACTGCTAGGCCAAGGAAAGATTAATTTCGTTTCGTTTTATTTTTTCTTAAAAAGTATTTTATTTTACATGTTATATTTTTCATGTAAATTTGATTTGAAGTATTTCGATATTATTTTTTTTTGTGTAAAGTTTAACTTAACATGAAATAACATAATAAATTACGGAAAACTCCCAAAATATTATACAAGTTCCTTATGGAATTCCTAGGCCACCATAATACTCAGCCCCACAGGCATCATGTAAACATGAATACTCAGCCCCACAGGCATCATGTAAACATGAATACTCAGCCCCACAGGCATTGTGCAAACAGTATATTTAGCCCCACAGGCATTAAACATTATGCTGCGCCCCACAGGCAAAACAGCATCTCACCTGACAGGTGTTATACATAGCAAAAATATATCTGCATCCTATCCAAAGTGGATAATAGGTTATTGTTATAGCAACTGGAGATGCCGCGAGATAAAAGCTATTATAAAAGAAAAATATGTTATAATTGAAGGGTTTCGTGCAAAAAGGGGGCATATATCGGTTTTTAGCGGATTTAATTTTCTGCAGGATCAAGCTAGTTTTAGGCAGAGTGACTTGTGTTGACATGAAAAACATTGTTCCATAACTGTTTTTGTTGGTTTGTGCTTCATTTTCGCAAAACAACGCATGCAAAAAAAACTCAGTCTCTGAAAATCAAAAGAAACCCTTTGTTTCACAGACTGAGATGCTCATTTCGCTTAAAAAAAAAAAAACAAACAAAAATAGTTTACTAGTTAAATGTTGATTTCACGAAAATACTAGACTGCGAGCAGTCTCTCTTTTCCTCGAAAATCCATGGGGATAAATGGAAGGAAGAACGCAAAACAATATGAGCATGACTGCGACGTAAGATACGAGTGGCGCATCTGCCGCCCACGCTAGTTTTGGCATCGCGGCTTCGCATATCACGCTCGGACGCTCATGTTGATTTCCGTTCCTCGTTCCATTTTTCTCTACGGATTTTTGAGCAAAAGAGACACCGCTCGCAGTCTACAAGAATACGTGATCGCAGAGATGCTCTTTTGACTTACGGCAGAGCAAAATGTTGACTTTGTGAAGCCTTCAAGGTTACGGTTCTGTCATCTGATCCCAGAAGTTCGAAACACTACAAATCATGCCGATTTGAAATAAAATTTATGTTATAATCGATTGCTACTTGTTGTCATTATCTGTGTGAATCCCTGCGTCAATAACTTCCAAAAATCCACTTCCTCTTATGGTATGTTGCTGTTTACCAGGCCACCAAACCAATGAAACGTCAACTGAGTACGATCGCAATGCATGCCGGGAAGGTTCATTTCGCCTTGTGCGTCCACAACCACATTCCGATTGATGCAAGACATGTTTTATAAGTCAAAAACCAGTTCTCCCTTTCCAAACTTTGACACCGGCAACGTTGGCAAAGGGGCCACAACTCACGAGAAGCATTTTTTCTTGGGCAAGAACTGCTCTTGGACTTTGCTGCCTGGATCGACCTGATTTCAAATGACGATAACATGAGTATATCCTCGCTCGAACATCAGAGCACATTTTGGTTTTTTAAAACGTGCTGGTGACTTACAGGTTTATCAAGGCTTTATGATGCCTCTCAACCACCAGGCAGGCATGCAAGGTACTTTAAAACAAGGCTTAAAATATTAATTGACAGAGCTCTAAGGCAACACTATTTCCTTTTGACGCTTGATCAATTCACGTCACAATAACCAATGTTAACAATCCGTTCCCAGATTTCCGCTTGTGTGCTATTTTCCCTTGACTCAAAAAAAGTGCAGCTAAGATTCTGTGGGATTTGATTTTGACAATGTTAACAGAAAAAATAAGTCAGTTTATATTACTGTTTATATATTAGAAAATTAGCAACAAAAATGTATTACAAAATACACGCATTGTCCCATGGTGTTATGCGAGTCAAAACTGCGCCATGTGCGATTAGCCAACTCCACTTTAATACCAAATATGGGCATTACAAAATGGTCCAAAACTATGACATAATCGAGCTAACAATAGCTATCATAACATCTTCCCCTTTAACGAAATACACTGATAAGCTCCAAAAACAATGAAATAAAAACAAAGAAATGTGAACAGTTTCTCAGAGTCTTTAAAGTTCAGTAAACTAAGTCCTTGAGTCTCTCAGACAGTTCAACTACTCATTTAAAAGTTCAAGAGACAAAATCACTGAATCTCTTTGGTGGTTTCACCACTCTGGTACGGGTGCGCTTTGTGGGCATTGCAAGCACAGGATTAGGAGGAATATCAGCCACAGAATCAGAAGAGGTACAGGTTGCTGGATCAGGTAAGTTTGGGCTGTTTCCTTTTGGATCAGGAGCGGCAGCATCAGCAACAGGCTGTTCATTGGGATCTTCTGAGGGCACTTTCTGGGCAGTATTGGATGCTGACTGTTCCTTGGGCTTAAGAAAGTGTCTGTTTCGGCGAATGTTATCGCTCCCAGTGTTCACCAGATAGGATCTGTCTGACAGCTGTTCAACAAGGGTTCCAGCTTGCCAAATATGTCCTTTTTTGAGAGGTGCGACTCTAACTTCTTGTCCAACTTCCAGCTGTGGTAGTGGGTGTGCTGACCGATCGTAATAGCTCTTTGCTTTCTGCCTTTTCAACTCGATTTTCTTTTCAACACCTTCAACAACTTAAGGGCGGAGCAGGGTTGAGGCTGTTGGCATTAGTGTCTTTGTTCTTCATGACATGAGTCTTTGTGCTGGACGTGATCCAATGGTTTCAACAGGTGTGTTTCTGTATTCTAACAGGGCAAGCCATGGATCTCTGCCATCCCGGAGGGCTTTCTTGAACAAGTTCTTAGTGACCTTCACTGCAGACTCTGCCTTGCCATTTGCCTTGTGATGATGTGGAGAAGACGTTACATGTTTGAATTCCCACTCTTCGGCGAATCGTCTGAACTCATGACTTACGAGTTGCGGTCCATTGTCAGATACGAGAACATCTGGGATTCCATGCCTGCTGAACTGTTCCTTTAAGAACTGTATGATGGTCGGAGAGGTCATGTCAGCCACTTCTTGGACTTCCACAAAGTCTGAATAGTAATCTACTAACACGACATACTCTTTCCTATGGAGAGTGAACATGTCAACGGCTACACGACTCCAAGGACGATCTGGAACTTTTGAAGTCTGCATGGGCTCTTTGGGGTTCCATGTCTGGAATTCTGCACAGACTGAACACTGCGAGACAGCTTCCTTAATCTCACTGCTCATTCCAGGCCAGAAAACTGAATCTCGGGCCTTTCTCAGACACGATTGGATGCCAAGGTGGCTTGAGTGACTTCGTGCAATGATCTCAGGTCTGATCGTCTTGGGAATGATGATACGTTGGCGCTTGAACAAGATGCCATTATGCAGAGAGATTTCGTCCCGATAGTTCCAGTAATCTCTAATTGGAATAGGTACCTGGCTTTTCTGTTCAGGCCATCCTACCAACACGGTGGTCTTCAGGGTCTGAAGAACTGTATCCTGCTCTGTCGCTTTCTGCAGCTGAGCTAATCTTTCACTGGACACAATTAATGATTCCAAAGGGTTTAAGGTTTCAACTTCCAATGCAAACACTTGAAACTCTTTGTCTTCCTCTCCTTGGCTAGCGAGGTAGGCTCTGGAAAGATGATCTGCTATGTACATCTGCGAACCTGGTTTGTATGTGACATCCAGATTGAACCGTTGTAGGCGGAGTAACATCCTTTGCAATCTACATGGGGCTGCTAACACGGATTTCTTGAAAATGGCTTGAAGAGGCTTGTGGTCAGATTCTACTGTGATCCTTTCTCGTCGGGATATGTACTGGCTGAACCTCTGACAGGCAAACACGATTGCAAGACATTCTTTCTCTATTTGAGCATACCTTCTCTCGGTTGGTGAGAGTGTTTTTGATGCAAAGGCTACAGGTTGACCGTTCTGAAGAAGGACTGCGCCCAAACCTTTTTCGCTTGCATCACATTGAAGGGTGACTTCTGCATTGCAATCATAATACTTGAGAATGGGGTGGTTAACCACAAGCTTCTTTACTTCCTTGAAGGCTGTGTCATGCTGTTTAGCTCATGTGAACTTAGCATCCTTAGAGGTTAGGTCCCTTAGAGGCTGTGCTACATCTGCGAGTCGCGGCAGAAACCTTGAAAGATAGTTGACGAACCCAAGAAGACTTAACACTTCTTGTTTGCGTGATGGCTGAGGCATTTCCTCTACAGCTTTCACTTTCGCAGGATCTGGTTTCAGTCCTTCCTTACTGATGATGTGTCCCATAAACTTCACTTCAGGTTTCCTCAGCTCCATCTTCCTGCTGTTCAGGCGAAGGTTTACTTTACGTGCTCTTTCTAACAGCTTGAGTAGGTTCTCATCATGATTGAGGACAGCTTGCTCATGTGTATCACCAAATCCCATGACTATGATGTCGTCTCGGATCACTTCTACACCTTCCAAATCGGCCAGTTTCTCCTGAAGGGTACTTTCAAACTCTTCTGGAGCAAGGCTTACACCAAAGGGCATTCGAAGATAACGATAGCGACCAAAGGGTGTCCAGAACGTTGTCAATTTACTGCTGGCTTCATCAAGACTTATTTGATAAAAGCCGTCTTTTGCGTCTAGCGTGCTGAAGATCTTGGCTTTGCACAACTTAGGCAGCAGTTCCTCAAGAGTAGGCATTTGATATTTCGGACGCTGGATAACAAAACATCTTCCACTTTGAGAACTGACTCCTCTGAATCTGAACTATCTTGACTTTCTTGTACGAAATTGACCACACCTTTCTTCTTAGACATACACACACTAGCAAAATGATGCCATTTTTGACAGTAAGTGCAACGTTTATTGTATGCCGGGCATTCGTTTCGCTTGTGTTGAGAGCCACAGTTTTTGCACTTTCCGGTGATTTTAGGGTCTGCTTTCGGTTTCTTTTGACCAGGGGGCCGTTTTTTTTTTCTGTGTGAAGTTACCACTTGGCTGCTTCTTGAAGTTCTTGCCGCTTTCTTTTCCTACGAGATTCACTTCTTCTTTCAATGGGGCAGCGGTATCGGATTTCATTTGTTGAGCGTGAGAGATTTCTCCCGTAAGAGCTTTCCTTTTGTTCCCCTGTCGATTATTCCAATGACTAATTTGTCGTGGATTAACTCATCGGTGAGCGTTCCAAACTTACAAGACGATGTGAATTTCCGAAGGCGAGTGACGTAACTGTCAACTGACTCCCCTTGATTTTGTTCACAAGAATTGAAGACATACCTTTCATAAACAACGTTGCGTTGAGGCTTGAAGTAGTTGTCCAACGCGATCATGCATGCTTCCACATTATTCCTGTCCTCGACCGAGATATTGAGGTTCAGGAAAGTTTGAAGGCAATCTTTTCCCATCACGGAGCGTAGCAATGCTAATCGTATTTTTGAAGTTTGTTTATCCAGACCAGTCGCGACTTCATAGTCTTCCCACTGTTGACGGAAGAACTCCCAGTTGGCTACCAGGTTTCCTTTACAAACCATAGGAGCAGGGATCGGAAAATTTGAAGGAACATGCGAGTAAACGGCGGTAGCAGTGGTTCCTGACGTGGCTGGTCCAGTTGTTGTTGGAGTGGGCGGCGGTGTGCCTTCGCTTTCGTTGTCCCACATGTTGTGTTTCAGTGCGCGATTTGCAGGGCGAATTCGGCGATCCCTCCACTTAGACTGACGCCAACTGTTTCGGAGTAAAATTCCTTGTCGGCAATGAGGTTGTACTATTATCTCTCGGTGTATTTCTAACAGAAAATGTCTTTTACTTCTGACACCATGTTATGCGAGTTAAAACTGCGCCATGTGCGATTAGCCAACTCCACTTTAATACCAAATATGGGCATTACAAAATGGTCCAAAACTATGACATAATCGAGCTAACAATAGCTATCATAACACATGGTACTGTTATAGGAAATGCAGCCCAAAGCGCCGCTAAAATTGAAATAGAATGCTTTAGAACCAGTAAAAGAATATAGAGCTACAACAAGTTATAGGAAAAAACTATACATGTTACCAAACGCAAGAAGCCGCCCAAAAACCGAACTGACATTGCTTGAACCGAATAAACCGCAAACACGTGAGCGCTACAAAAAACAGACTAAAGTGATGTGGACCGCAGAAAACGATAAAACAGCTAGTCGACCCAACCTGAGCCGAAAAATACGAAAGCAACCCATGTTATGGGAAAACAAATACCAGAGTATGGCGTCTTAAAAGTAGCACAAAAGCTGACCCAGAACTAGCCACAAACCCAAGGACTGGACCACGTGTACAGTCACGAAGGAAAAACACACGTTAACTCGTTCGCGGCCAAGCCACAGTAGTGGAGTAGAAAACGTATAAACTCGGATAAAACCACACCAACTAAAGCCTATAGAAGCTAACGAAAACTGTATGAAACAAAACTGCCAAATACAAAGCTGAACGCCACTAAAAGTAAATGTGATACTCCAGTTATGCAGTAAACACTTCCGAAACATAAGTTATTTACCTCCACACGTTTATCCTGAGCTGGTGGAACTGGCACTGAATTTTCATCAACCTGTGGAGCAGGAGGAGCGTCTGGTAGTGGATTAACAGCTTGTTGTGCTTGCCCAGGGGCTGGCTGACACAGTACCTGCTCCATGTCCAGAAGCCGGGTTTGAGCTTATGCGTGAGGCTCACAAACGAGAACCAAAAGTCCGGCGGCCTCGAGTAGAGTGACCAGTAAACATGTGTTCCTCCTTATGTATTCAGTTTTGATGGAGTATAACAGCACAACTTTTAACTCTTTTGAAAAAGGTTCCCAGCTGTTTTTCCATTCACCATTTACTGTTTGCTTAAGTCTTTTATCATTCGATGTCTTTGAACAATTAAACGTCAACAAATGGCCAAAATGAGCGACCGAGTACCCTTTGAGAGACTGGGCACTAGTAGGTTAAGTAAGTTTTTTTCAAAATCTACCCGTATGACCCCACATCAAAATTTCAGGAATAAGAAATTGGGTCTGATTTAACATTCATGCAAAGTATAATAAAAATCTGTAAGACAGATTTTTGCAAACTAAGAGAATGTGAAATCAAAAATACCTCAAAATCTGTCTTACAATTTTTTTTAAAAATTTGACTCTAAACGCAATTCACCCCAACAAATCAACTGTGAAAACTTCATCATAGGTTGCATGGTAGGTTTTGAGCAATCCTCGATCAAAGGCAGGTTTTTACAACCTTGGACGAGAATTGAATTGCGCATGCCCTTTATGTAAGCGCGCGCTCATGTGACGCCATGTATCGCGTGCGGGAAAGCAGTAGTAAATTAGAGCTCTTTTACCGGATGTTTATCAAACTTTTTTTGCCATATTTTTGTTGGCCCTAGGCTTGAATACATGTTTGAAGGAGTTTGAAACTATCGCTACATATACCAAAGAGATTTAACGCTTTTCGTCACTTCTTGAAGTTACTTGGGTTAGGGTTGCATGCACGACAAATACTGACGAGTGGCAGGCTATCGTAGCGCGGGCTACTGAGCCTCGGAAAAACTGTAGTAAGCCACCTTAACATAATCCCCAGGAAATAATTAGCATTATCCTAATGACTTAGCCTAGTTGCAAGGCGGCTAAGGACTTAAGCACGGTGATTCGCCACAGCAAGGTTAGCCTACGATACTTCCAGCAACTCAGAATTTTTCTTCTCTTTTCAATCTATCATAATTTAAGCGTGCAGATACTTCAGGTTTGACTGACAACCCCAACCACCCTAAGGTTTTCACTTCACATTTTGGCCACTAAACATCCCTTCCTGGCAAAATAAGCTGTTCATTGACAATGCTGGAACCTATCCAATGAGCTTCCGTTTTTTTATTATTTAGTCTGAGACCGGAGACTTTGCTGAAGTCATCTAGCGAATTAAGTGCTGAAGCAAGTGCTTCTCTTGAGCCGTCCAAAATAAGTGTGGTATCATCTGCATATTGGCTAATTTTAATTTCGTTATTGTCAACAGATGCCTTTTATGTTTACGTTGTTTCTAACTGCCTTGGCTAACCCTTCAGCGGAAAGAAAAAATAGATATGGCGACAAGGGACAGCCTTGCCTAACGCCTCGTAGAGTCTGGAAAAAGTTGGTTGACCACCCGTTACTTAATACGCACTTTTCCGTTTCGCGGAACTTTTACCCAATTAATGTTTGATGGGCCAAACCCGAAGAAGCGTAAGGAGTTGACAATAAACAACCATTCGAGTGAGTTAAACGCTTTTTCGAAATCTATAAAAAGCAGTAAACCAGGAATGTTTTCCTTTGCGGCATATTGGATTATGCTGTCTATGAGTCGGATATTTTCTCCAATAAGTCTGTTCTTCATTAACCCTGGCTGATCGTTGTTAATGATGCTGGGAAGTACAGCTTTGATTCGATTTGCAAGAGCTTTTGCAGCGATCTTATAGTCCGTATTTAAAAGAGTTATGGGGCGCCAGTTTTTTATGTAGTACAGTTTCGCATCCTTTTTTGGAATAAGCTTAATGACACCCCATCTTTGTGTTATGGAGAGGCAGCCAGATTCAAAGGCATAATTGAGAGCCAAAACTAACAAAGTGGAAATATCTTTCCAAAAAGTTTTATAAAATTTGGCTGGTAGGCCATCTGTTCCAGGTGTTTTGTTCGAATCCATACTCTTTACAGCTTCTGTGCATTCTTTTTCAAATAAAAAGCCTTCGCAGAAATTTTGTTCCTCGTGACCTAAGACAGTTTCATTCACTAGTTGAAAGAAGTCCGAAGCGAAGTCATTTTTAACCTAGCAGGTGTAAAGGTGTTTGTAGAAGGATTCACATTTGGATAGGATTGCTTTGTCGGAAGTGATGAAATCTGTCTCGTTAATTTTCAGTTAATTTTCAAGTGTTTGTTTTGCTCCGAAAACCCAAACAAAACAGTTAAATAGAAAGCGATAGAGTGCTGTGCACAAGTAGAAAAAAATAAAAACAGAAAATTTGACCTATTTGGAAGCGACGGCATTAAAGTTACGTGAAAGGAAACAGGTATACACAAAAGCATAAATGATAAAGCACCCCTAAAATAATTATGTTTAAGAGCATTTGGTAGTATAGCATAGGAGGAAAAAAATTAGAATTTCTAATGTAACAGGTCACGTCAGTGGAACGCCTAGAGATCAATAAAGATAGCGGAAACTTATCAATTCTTAAAGGTCTTCTAAGTCGTTTTTGTCATAGATTCTTCTCGCTGGGGAGATTTTAACAAAAATTTTCCATCTATAGTCCAAGCACTTGAAATAATATTGTTCTTACGTTTTTTTGGCTTCCTTCAACAGCTCTCGTCTGAATGAGGTTAGGTTCTTGTTTATATATATGCCTTTTGAAGAGACAATCGAAGCAGCAGATGACTCGGGAAAAACATCCGACAAAGAAGTGTTCCTCAATTTTGTACACTGCTTGTAAAGTTCAGCTTTCTTTTTGTGACTGACAAATTTGACGATTATAGGCTTTGCTCCAACTTCCCCTTAAGATGATGCGAGATTTCGATGTCATCGGGTCTTACCTCAACGTCGAGAGCTTTAGCAGTTTCTAGGACAGCCTCCTCGATGGAAGAGCACACATTTTCAGGGATGGCATGTATTTCTAACGAGTCTTACAAGTGTATTGTTCTAAACTGTCTTGAAGGTCGTACAGTTGCGATATTTCTTCTTCTTGTTCGTCAGTTTTCCTTCTTGCATCCTCTAGTTCTTTCTGTAAAGTCAAGACCAGCGGCTTAAGCTTGGTCAGTTCTTCCTGTTGTTGTTGTATCGTACGTAGAGCCACAACTTCTTCTCGGATTTTAATATTGTCTCTTAAGATATTGTTGACATTGATCTGAATGTCGATGAGAACTTCTTTTAGTTTGGCTCGTGTTGGCTTGTGTTCATCTGTGATAGAAGCTGCAGAGTTAGAACTTGATGCATTGTCAAGCTGTAATTCGGTGTCTGTCATGTTTAATCATTTTGAGGAAGACAGTTCTTCAGTTTCAGTGGAGTCACCCTCTCCTCTCTTGTTCTCTTTGGCTATCTTGCCGGTTATCAATGTTTAATTGAAGACTACATTAAACTTACTTACTTACTTATTTACTTAGGCTAAAAGTCAACATAAATATTATTTTGCAGAGATTTTGGGAAAGAGATGTGTGCCCTGCTTAAAAAACGTGGCAGCGCATCTCAGGTCCTATGCCACTCCCCCAGAAAAAAAAAGAAAAAAAACTTAAGGTACTTGATACATTTTGTTTTGTACAGGGGACAGGGGATGGGGGCTTAAACAAAGTTCTACTGTAGTGGAGATTCATATGCAATTTACATACCGTTCATATGCAATTTACATACCGTTGCACTGTAAATTTTACGGTGGGGTATCAAGGGTTTTCTCCATGATCCAGGATCTGCATAATTGTTAAAGAATTTGGTTTTAACTTACCAAAGTGCATTTCTGGGTAGAGAACATTGTATGTTCGCCTTATGACTGCATGGCATCACCTGAGAGCACGGCTGACTGGATCCACGGTAAAACTCGCTTCTATTATTATTCTTCTATTATCCCATAATGCTTTGCATTTCTTCAGAGAATTACATTCACACTTCAAGGTAAGTACCTCTTGTCTAATTTTCAAATTCTCTTTCGATATGCTCCACATTATGGGATAATCATGTGAATTTAAAGAACCTGTCCATGGTAAACAAAGCTTGACTTTATTACCTCATGGACTCACAAACTTCACATCATACTGTCCAAAAACTCAACTGATCCAGAAAGATATTTAAATTAACAATAACATTATAATCTCTAAGATAATATTTACGAAACGTGTGTTCATTCGACCAGTCAGCCATACGAAGTATGTCAGTGACTGGAACACCTTGGACATATTTATGGGTAACGGAGGCACCTCAAACACTACGAGGTTTGAATACGGAAGTATCAATACCCACAGCGGATAATACGGACTTAATCCACATTGCCACTGTAGCAGTGGACACAGCTTTATGAGGCTTAATGATTGAAATACATAGTTGAGTTTCCTCAGAACTCGCAGACTTCCTTAGACCCCTGTACATGACCGGTACTCTGTTAACGTAGGCATGGGGCATAGAGAATTATCATCCGGTAAAGAGAGAAACTCCACTTTCCGAGTGGATTTCCCAGGCCTAGACGTTTTTTAAACGCTCAGATACAATTAACCTTAAGGAGTTACCTGACTTGTTCAAAAACTTGATATCTAATGCATGTAAATTATGTTCTCTTAGAGATGACGACAATGCACCGCAAAGCATTACAGTTTTGAGAGTCAATGACTTAAGACTTAGCTGATCCAAAGGGAACAGAGTCTTTATGTAGCTGGTTACCTTAGTAACCAGCTACAAGTAGACGAGTAACATGGGCTCAGAGTACGAAGATTATACACTCCCTGTAGTAGTCTGCTAACCATAGGATGCGAGCCAACAGCAACATTATTTATGTTACACAAGGTAGAAGACAAAGCTGATCGATAAGTATTAATGGTCAACACGGGGAAGCAAAACTGGACAAGCTATGGCAAGTTGTAAAAGCATGGGGTACTATGGTTGTGTTGACCATGTCGGGGCTATACAAAGCACCAGTCCAACATCATTTCGAATATTTCCTAACACCCGAGTTAGCAGGCTAAAAGGAAGAAATGCATAAAATTTCTGATTAGACCAGCTGATACTAAAAGCATCAACAGCTAACGCTCCTGGCTCTGGATGCCATGAAACAAACTGATCTAATTGAGCATTCAACCTGGAAGCAATATCAATATCGGGCAAAAAAGTAATGGCAGCAAGACGGTTAAAAACGTCTTGATCATAAGTTTTAAACAAATTGCCTGGACAAAGTGTCGGCCTCACACAGAAGAATATTCCTGAAAACGCACCATCCCCATATAGAAACTGCAAGCTCATCTAGGGAAAGAGATCTTATCCCTCCCATGTTATTAATAGAGGAAACTGCCACGGATTTATCCATCTTGAGTCTAACATAAAAATTAAACTTATCCGCTACAAAGACTTGCAGTGTAAGAAAAGCAGCAAGTAATTCTAGGTAATTAATATGATGCTCAGATTCTAATAATTACCATCTACCATTGGCTGACTGTCCATTGCAGACTGCACCCCGACCTGCAAGACTTAAGTCCCATTAAATATAAACATCAGCTGGGCGGTTTCCAAACATGAAGCCATTCAGCTGAGAAATGTTCTCGATTACACATCGTAAATCTGACCTTGCATGAGGATCAAGTTTAATCTTTTGATCAAATCAGGTTTCGCAGCCAAAGCTTAATGGACCTGAAAAGAAGTTTCAAAAAGTTCAAAGCTGGGAAAGCTGACACTAATAAACCAATCACATGTGCAACCTCCCTAACAGAGGGATTAATACAGGTTAAGAGATCCTGGCAAGCGCATAAAATCTTGTCCACTTTCTCATTAGGCAATAAAAGTGTCATAGAAATCCTATCAATAATGCATCCCAAATAAGGAATTCGCGTGACTGGAATAAGCTGGGATTTATTGACATTTATGACAAATCCCAAGCTTTGAAGTAAATCTCTAAAGGGAGAGAGTTGACACAAACACCATTCCACTGAACTGCCAATCAAAAGGATATCATCTAGAAATATGCCAACCCTATATCCATTTGCCCGTAAATAAGAAATAATGGGTTTCAAGACCTTTGTGAAAACTCTAGGAGCAAGACTATAACCAAAAGGCAAACAGGTAAACTCATATGTCTGATCTGACCACTTGGATCGCAAAAATTTGCGATGAGATTTAAAAATGGGAATGCTAAAATGGGCATCCTTAAGGTCAAGTGAAACCAAATAGTCCTTGCGCAGACTTGATTATATTTTTCTGAACCTCTTGCAAACCAAGGTCTCTAGTCTTGGTTGCTCGTGGCAAATCATGCCAGAGCTCTAAATTTATCTTAGGAACACACAAAACCTTGCAATTCTCTGGAGTTTTATATTTATCTTGCAATTCCTTCAATTTATAGTCAGGAAGCAGATACCGAAAAATGAGAGTTTCGTTCAACTATCGCCACAGAAAATGTTTGAGGCCTGATTCTTATAGAGAAAGACCTTCTGATCAAGGCCAGGTAGTTTGTAAAGTTGAATTGTGGTATAGGTTTCGAGTTAAGAGGATGTTTTCTTGCCCACCTCACGGCTCAGCATGGAAACGAGGCTACACACTCGAATGCAGTTTACATCGCTATTCTTGGTGAAAATCAACGAAATCAGCCACTTGAGCTAAATTCACTTAATTTACATCTGCTTCATTTGGAATTTATTAAGTATGTCACGTGGTTGGTCACGTGATTTCAAACGCAACCAATAACAAATGTGCGGCAATTAACAAACGTGCGTTCGTGCCTCTGAACATGATAAGCCTGTGTTGTGACACGAACAGTTGCTCTGACACCCGCTTTGACATGTGCAAGTCGTCAGTTCCAACAGGCTACTCGGGGCTGGCTCTTTTGTCATGTAAACCGGCTTCAGTGAGGAGTCTTCCCTCACCCACGCATTGCTTTCGGGCTGCAGGAGATGCTGGATTGCAGTCAGAGCTTTTCTCCAAACAAATGTTTGATAGTTAACTCTTTTCAAGTGTTGCAGCAGGCTGTCAGATTTGGGTGGGAGAAGCTCGTTCTTCTGCTTTCTGTTTTGGCAAAACAGGAAATGTCTCAACTCATCCACAGTGCGTGTTTTTATCCTTGAGCTCGGGTAGAGATCACAGATGAAAGCTTCACATTGGGTGGCAATGCCATCACTCAGATTTTGCCTGGAAGACCTAGACTGTCTTGATGCTGTTCATGGCGTAATAGCACTTGCCATCCCTTTTTCTTACTGATAACGGCAAGGGCGCTTGTGGAGTCGCATCCAGTAATGACGTGTAAGGCCGGAAGGGCACGACACATTTTTTTTGTTAAGCTCTTGCGTGAACTGGAACATAACGGAGACGGTCTTTCATGCCAGTTTTCGAACCAAAATTCAGTGCAGTTGATGTCCGAAAAATGGGATACGCTGAGACCGAGAACATCCGTGTCTTGTGATTGTAAGACAATATGACACTCTGGATAGTATCTGTAACATACTTAGCATGCAGCAGTAGCCTGTCAAACAATAATGTACATTTAATTAATGATTATACAATGTTGTTGCACTAATAAAAGGGTATTATGTTTTCAGTTGGATTGAGATCAACGTTTCAGATTCAACTTTGTCATAGCTGGGCTTGAGGACCTATTTATCTCACCTTGTGTCTGCTTCTTTGTGATCTGATTCCAGAACGTCAACGTCTTCGCAGTGACCTTTTCTGACTATCACTGCCCATCTGCCATTCTTAAATCCTCCAGCAATGACAAGATTCTTCTCAGGAGGGAGCTGCTGTTGTCCTGAGATACAAAATGACTCTGAGAGATAGTCACATAGATTTGTCTTGTTCTGCGGATTAGGAATATACTTCCCCCACTGTTTCGGCACAGGAATAGAATGTCCTTGGATCTTAACCTCTAACGAAGCGTTCAGGGAACCTCTGCGTGCACGTTCTCCTGCTTTTATCGACGCATCCCAGTATTGGTCGAAGACAATGTGAACCTCTTTGCAGCTGGCGAGTGGTGTGGTGATAGCTGTAAAGTACCTGGATGCTAGTTCGCCAAAGGTACTACTCCCCGCTGATTTCAGTACTTGGACTAAAGCCATGCCATCAATAAGATGAATGGTGTATTGTGGAAAAGGTTAGAGTCGTGGGTAAACATTAACTTTGCTTTCAAGAAGAGCTGCTAGGGACTTTTGTTTGTCTTCCTCAAGCTGCCATCTTGATGAGCCAAGGAGAACGGGACAGATGATAGCTCATAGCATAGAACTTCTTTGAGGTTAATCTGCCTCACGTTGGAATATGATCCCAAAAGCTTACTTGATTAGTGTTCAACCGTTTCTCCACAAAGGTGTTCATCTGCTCGCGTCCTTTTTCAGTGCTTCTTATTAAATCATCAGCGCTGTCATTGGGTAAGACGACGCCTGTAACAAAGTTGACTAACGACTCAGATTCTTGCGTGAAAGGATTAGCCATCAGTTTAGTTGTAAAGCATGAAACAAGCTTCTGAACATCAGCCTCATCGCGTGCTACCCGTTTTGCCCCAGCTTCTTTGTGCATGTCTACATGGTCGTGCTCTTGCGTAAACATTATTCTAAGGGCTGTAGTAACTGAAGCACGTTCGTGACTGGTGAGGAACCAACAATCAAGCGCACCAGGATTCTGGGAAATACCAATTATCCCCCCTTTTGACTTGGAGTCTGCATTTATGGTCTGTTCCAGTGCCATATCTGTCCACACCTGAGCAAAGGGCTTACCAGAGCAACTAACTGCATGATAACCGTTCTCGAATTCTTGATGAACTTGGGGATGCTTGGTGGCCAACTGCCTCGTATCCATTATATATACAGGGAGCCAGCGTGCATAGTTTGGCCTATCCATTGCGAAGAAATGTGGGACCATAGCTGACACACTCGACAGATGTAGTTCCAGTTCCCGGTTCTTTCAGCTTTGACAAATTGCAGAAGCAGCTTCACCATTTCCCCATACTCCTCCCAGAAAGCAAACATCTTTGACTTAGCTCTGGACTAGGCTGTAAAATCTTGAAAAAGCGAACGTAGCTCTGTAGTTTCCTGCTGAAACTCATTCACCCTAGATTGTACATCTGCCTTCCTTGTTATTGCACGTCTGCATTCTTCTGCTTTTCTTATCACGGCATCTTCATCAACAAGACGCTCTTCCCCATCTCCAGCATGGCTTGCATACCATCTGATGAAAGCGTCCCACATCAAACGAAAAAGGGGCTCTATCGCTAGCTTGTGAGCTCAAATTCCTCTGTTGTAAGACTTCCCCTTCGTTACCGCTGACGCCGTCCCCGCTGCATATACACCAGACTCAATAAGGAGGTCTTCAAATCCAGAACTGCAAAACGTCTTACCAAGGAGCGAGAGGAAATTGAGAGCTATGTGGAATCACTCAAGCCGAATGACAGTTCCTGAAAACTCCTCCGGAAACTTCATCTGAATTTGCTTTGCCTTTGTGTAGATAGCAAGGTCGAAGGTGATGACAGTGTCGACCTGTCCCAGGTTAGTACACATCTTCTGGGCGTGTTTCATAACTGTGAAAACTGTACTGAACTCGGTGGACGAGCCTTCGATCATAGGACAGTATCCAATTTTGCTCGCACAAGGAAGTTCAGGATACAAGATCGAGTTCAGGAAGTTCAGGATACAAGATCGACTTGAATCCACCCCAGCTTCAATGCCCGTCTTCAATAAACTTGCTGACTTCATACGAAGGAGAGTCCAAGTGTCGTCTGTGTTAGTTGCTTCAGAGAGAACACCACCTTCACCCTTGAGCCATTCTTTGTCAACGGTACCAGTATATTGAGTAACTTTAGGTCTTCATCCATATGCTGAACATTCTTGCAACTCATAGACACTTCCACCCCTCTTCAGGCCTCGACGTCTCTCCGAATGATTCCCAGCTATGGTAGGCGGTGGTTCTGGACCAAAGGCCCTTCTAGGCTGGTAGACAACCATGGTTGTGGCATGGGTATTTTTTTTGCCATCTATCGTTTCCTCCTTTAAATCGTTGTTATCGGCAGCAAATTGCACAAAAGACCCCGGAGTGATGTTTGTTGGGATAACTGTTCCATAGGTTTCTACTTTGGCCAATACTTCCGTTGCTAGACGTGCATCAACTGCTTGCAACTCATCGTATGACGAACTGTGCCCCATTCGATTTAAAAGGCAAACTAACTGCTTGGATCCAGTCAGGTGACGAACCGCCATTGCAAGTCCTATTTGCTTAGGGAGCTTCACGTGGGCTCTTGATGCGCAGTGAATGATACCGCCGCCTGGTTAGCTCAGTTGGTAGGGCGTCAGTCTGCTGTGCGGGAGGTCGAAGGTTCGAGCCCTAGACCGGACCAACACTCAGGGTCTTAAAATAACTGAGGAGAATGTGCTGCCTTTGTAATTATATCTTCAAACGGTTAGACATTCATGTCTTCTCGGATAAGGACTATAAACCGTAGGCCCCGTCTCCTGCATCTTCAGTGTTGCATGGTTAGCAGGGGACGTTAAAGAACCCACGCACTTGTCGAAAAGAGTAGGGGACGTAGTTCCCGGTGTTGTGGTCTATCTCTACATGTATGGGTCGGGCGGGTGAGATCAAATGGACTGATAGCGGCAGCCTGAGGCGCCTTATATAAGCTGACGTCCGATCTCACCCAATAGCCTGAGGAAATATTGTAAAAGCCCCAAGGGGAGTGTCCAATTCGTGAAATTACAAATTACAATTACAAATCTTGGGAAATACTAATAATGCGCCTCTCATCCTCTATTTTGACACAGGGACACAGGTTGTCAAAGTCGTCTACTCCAGACTCATCGGATGTAATCATCAAACGAACTAGCCAGTACAGACTGGGAGGAATTATCCTTCTTGATGACTCGAGGGACACATCGTCCACGTTAAGGGGTCTTAATGTGATGCCACTGCACTTACGTATTTCCTCCTTTACCCGCCGAGCTGTGTTTACAATCTGCTGAGTGGCATTAAACGAAACATTGCTTACGGATCTTGCATTCTGTGCAGCTGAAGCATTTAGCACATCTTGCAGAGATATGTTCCTTGAATAAATAACCTCAGGCTTACTCCTGTCGGGATGCTGGTGGAACACGATCTCTTCTCCAAAGTGCTTTTGAAGTCGAAGTTTCAGGTGCTGTTTGCTACAACTTTCGGCCTTGATTCCCTTGTCCTCCAGGAGTTTGCGATATTTCGACAAAAGCGATGACATGTATGCCTTTCCTTGGTAAATACCCTCACTAATCTCGGCCGCCATCTCTTTGAATGCTGTATCATAAGATGCCTCTCCTTCTATTTCTTTAAAGCCCTTGTGCTTTAGATTGGATTTGCTAATGTCGGAAGCGAAACATGTCTTATGATACTTTGCCTCAGCAGCTATTAGATCGTTGTTCACTGAAATGAGTACATGCAGCATTCCTTCATCACCTTTGCTTTCTGCTGCCTTTCGAACTGATTCACATGCTTCAAATGTACAAACATTATGCATCTCTCGGCATTTTTTATACATCTTATTTTGGCAAATAAAACACTTGGACCAATCTAATGGATACCAGCTACCAGCTTCACTCTCCACTTTGCTTTCATGAATATCAGTAGCATGCTGTATGTTGTGCTCACTGGTGTAGGACAAATAACACGTGGAATGCCAAAAAACATCTTGGTTTAGAAAATTGGGTAAGTCCTTATGCAATCTATGATACACTTCGTGTTTACGAAGGTTGAGTGCTCTATTCAAAGTGTCAATAGAAGACTCTTTCCCTTTTCGTAAAATTTCCTCTTTATCGACCTGGCAAATAATACATTTAACCAATTTTCGTCGCTTTGGAGGAGACGTTATAATAGAAGGATTGTCTTGTTCCTTACTGGCCATGGAAATCAATCTGAAAAATACAGCAATTCAGAAACATGACACACCCATCACAGTTGTCTTTTACCAAAAATATGAAATGGCGTTCTAAATTTGTCAACGCACACATTTATAAAAAATCAAGACAGTAATATTTTATTTATTCATTCATTTATTTATTTTGCCACTTCAAAATTACAAAGTAATACAAAACAAACACTGATTATAAAACTAGTTATCATCACTAAAAAAGAAAAGATACTTTAAAAGACCCAAAATTATGTAATAACGGCTAGTGGGATTCTTTTCAATGGTCGAACGAAATCATGAATTAGAAAATGATTTTTCTTCATTGCATATATCTTCATCATATAATATCATACTATAGGCAATAAAGTATTACGAACTCAAATATTCAACTTCTAAACTGATTTACTTGAAATTTAGCGATTGAATTAGTATACTTACAGTCAGAGTAGCGAGAGTTCTAGCCAAGTGGCCATGGGCGCCGCCATATTGGATCATGAGAGCCCTGATATGAATCCGGAGAGAAACGTATGACGAGGCTAGGTCTTTGTTTGCAAGACAGTTTTACTTTAATATCACTGGCAGTCTCATGGTGATTATTAATGCTGTTCTTGCTTAAAACCTGAATTGTGGCAAATAGATAGAGTAACAGTTTCATATTTTATTTAGATATAATTTTTTTGTTTGCATCCAGGGGACTAGCTTCGTTTGCGTGCTAGATCTAAACTGATAAAAAGTGATATACAGTAAACAGTTTTTATTCCCAAAGGCTTTGCTAAAACGATAGCAAGAGCAAAAGAAAGTTAATTTAATAAAGAAGGTATACATATTTCGTTTTTGCGAGGTTGTTCCTTAAAACAACGGCGAACGCATGTTTGTTAATTGCCACACATTTGTTACTGGTCACGTTTGAAATCACGTGACCAACCACGTAACATACTTAATAAATTCCAAATGAAGCAGATGTAAATTAAGTGAATTTAGCTCAAGTGGCTGATTTCGTTGATTTTCACCAAGAATAGCGATGTAAACTACGTTCGAGTGTGTAGCCTCGTTTCCATGCTGAGCCGTGAGGTGGGCAAGAAAACAACAACAACGTAATTTTATTCGTGATGAAAAACAAAACAACTATAAAGATGCATCATGAAAAGGAAACACAAGGTTAACCCTATAACGTTTCCTGAAATTAAAAACTAAAAAGTACATAATACATTCAATGCCTAAGGATAAAACTATTTACATATTTACAAGTTAAGAAAAGACTTTAATCTAGTCTTAAAAATTTTAAAAGATTCAGCTTCAACATCGTGCAGTGGTAGATTGTTCCAATCCTTAACTATGCGAACAAAAAACGAATATTTGTATGGATTTACTTTTGCGCTTTTCACAGATAATTTATAAGGGTGGTTAGCACGTGTCCGGGTATCTAAAGCTAGTTCGAAAAAGTCGCTAAGATTCAGACTATTCAGGCTAAATACGGTTTTGTAACACTCTACAAGGGATATATAGTGTCTGCGTTTCTCTAAGGTGGGCCAATTTAACATTTTGAGGTGGTCTTCATACTCCATGTCTCCTCGTCTTTGTCCTAATGCAAGGCTTGATGCTCTTCTCTGGACTTTTTCAAGGGCTAGAATGTCTTTGACTAGATATGGACACCAGACTGGAACGGCATATTCAAGAATAGGACGCACTAGGGTCTTATACAAGGTAGAAAAAGCTTCAACGTTTGAGGGTCCAAGTGTTCTATAGACGACACCCAAGGATCTATTTGCCTTGAGTACAACGGCATGAATTTGGGCGCTCCACGATAAATCAGACGAGATAAGAATTCCAAGATCTTTCGTATACTTGACAGGCGTGATTCTTGATCCCATTATGTAGGAGGGGACCGACCTGTCACGGCTGTGAGTTATGCGCATCGTTTCGCATTTCTCTGGGTTGAACCTAAGCTGCCAGAGGGTAGCCCAATCCACCAAACGAACGATGTCCGTTTGAAGGGCTCTAGTGTAATTTTCAAGGTCTAGTGTAATTTTCAAGGTCTGAAAACATCCTCTTAACTCGAAACCTATACCACAATTCAACTTTACGAACTACCTGGCCTTGATCAGAAGGTCTTTCTCTATAAGAATCAGGTGTCAAACATTTTCTGTGGCGATGGTTGAACGAAACTCTCATTTTTCGGTATCTGCTCCCTGACTATTAGTATCCAAAGGCTTTTTTGAACACAAATCATTTATGCGTTCAGCTATAGTGTCAACAACCTTCCGACCAAAACTTTCTGTCTTCTCGAATATCGAGGGTAAAAGTGTCTCGCATGGCTTCCCTTCGCTAAAATAGTAGCTGTAGGATCAAAACCCGAGTCGGGCAAGCGAGCTGAAGTTCCAGACTCTGGAACCGACAGACGGGTTTCTCGCTGACTTGAACTCTTTCAACATACACAGATTCAGCCCATCACCGGAAGTTGCCTGGAAGCGAGGTCTAAGGGCCAAGGTGGAAAAAATGGCGGATAGTATAAAGCATTTAAGTCACAAGTGTTGCGCTGCAGCATTGTGTAACAATCGCTCTGATAACTGGAAAGATCTAATTTTTCACGTTTTTTTCGAAAGATCAAATTCTAAGAAAAACATGGGAGATAAAGATGAAATGTGGCGACAAAAAAGTTGCTTCCAACACAGCCCTCTATTGTTGTTCGGAGCACTTTGTGGAGACGCAGGGAGACGGACTACAGGAAGAGTTTGACAAGTGCAAGGCGAGATCTTGTAAAAAATGCCATTCCTTCCATTTTTACCTGGTCAGATCGTAATGATGAAGTGAGTCAGAGGTCTGAGAGAGCAAGAATCCGTGGTGACAAAGTGACTAAGCCATTCGCCGGTTCTTTGGATATGGAAACCGAGAGCACAACTGGTACGTTTGAAGCAATTACCAAGTCCAATACGGATTGGGACGGCAAAGCACAAGAGAGAGATTTAGTTGCTGAAATTTGTGATCTGAGACAAAGACTCTCTCTGTCAAAATTTGGCTTGGAACGATTTGCCTCCAGTGACGATGACATCTTCTTTTACACAGGATTTCAGAGTTACAGTGCTTTGATTCCATTTTGGAACTTCGTTAAACCATGCTCCGAGTCTTTGCTTAGCTGGAACAGGGCATGTGCCAAAGTGAACGGAAATCTTGCTGACACTGCGTTTCCTTACTTACAGGGTCAGACAAAAGAAAAGCAACGAAAACGAGAAATGCAGCCCATTGATCAGTTATGGATGTTTCTGACAAGGGTACAGCTTGGATTATTCGAGCATGACCTCGCTCACAGATGTGACCTTCCATGGGAAAACGTACACTAACACTTTTCCGTTAAACGGTATAAAGTGTTTGTTAACCGTTCAATTGCCGTTTAAACGGTTTAAGAAATTGTTAGAAGCGTTAAAAAAAAGTTAGATGTAAGGTTTCTATATCGTACGTTAGAATGATCGAGAGAGAGAGAGAGTGAGACGAGAGTGCTAGTCAACTCCTATTTTATTGCAGGACTGCGTATTCCATGTCATACAATGAATCAAAGAACTATTTCAATAATCACGCGATAAGAGTGAGGTAATCAGAGGTGTCCATTACATTACTACTATAAACTTGTCATAACTCACGCAAGTTAGTGTCATAACTAAACGTCACAATCCGGTATCGTTACATCTCCCTTTTCTTAAAGTTAAGTGTTCATGACATAATCATCATGCCAAGCTGGTGTTTTCCTGATACGGGAGGACCTCCGTAGTTGGACAGCTGGCTGAGAAGTCACGATTGCAGGTACGGTTGCAGGCTGGTCGTGATCGATAGCCAATTCTGCGTCGTGGCTTGCGCTGGGAGGCTTTGTAGTCTGTGGATGATTGTGCGGAAGATCTTGTAGCCAAAGTAGAAGGCGGTGTCTCAGCCGTTGTTCTAAGCTGACGCCTGTTTCGACGGTAGCGGCGACCGGCAACTTCCACTTCATACGAGCGGTTCGGAAGAATCTTCACACAACTTCCAAGAGACCATTTAGTATCACCAGGGAGTTTCATCCTGATCGCTCGACCTGGCTGTAACGGTGCAATCGGTTGACTTTTCTTGTTGTACCGCTGCTCTTGGATGGCTTTTCGCTTTGCCAACTTGTCTCCTGTCTGGCTGTCTACTTTTGGTTCCAGCAGTCTGGTGTGAGTTGGCAACAGCGTTCTTCTGCCCATCAGACGTTGAACCGGTGAGGTTCCTAGACCTTCTGACGGGGTGTTTCTCCAGTCTAAAAACGCTAGCAGAGGATCTTTGTTGTCTGCTCGTGCTTTCTTCAGCAGCGCTTTGCAAACTTTAACGGCATTCTCCGCTTTTCCGTTCGACTGAGGATAGCGCGGGCTTGAGGTCTTGTGCTCAAATCTCCACGTCTCGGCAAATTTTGCAAATTCAGATGAGCTGAATTGTGTCCCATTGTCTGTAACGAGGACTTCTGGAATACCATGTCTGGCAAACTGTACTTTAAGTGCGTGGATCACGCTTATTGACGTGATTTGTTTCAATTCCTGTACTTCAAAGTAGCTTGACCAATAGTCCACCATTATCAGGAACTGTTGTGGTCCAAGCTCGAATATGTCAGCTGCAACCTTAGACCATGGGCGACTGGGCATTTCATGTGGCTGGAGTTCTTCTCGGCATTGATCTGGCTGGTATGACTGACAAACGCTGCACTTGGAAACGTAATCTTTGACTTCCGCATTGATTCTTGGCCAGTAGAGTAGCTCCTGGGCTCTCCTTAGGCATCCACCGATTCCTATGTGCGACCTGCTCACTGTACATGTATTGAACTGGTAACATTGTAAACTAGGTAAACACATGCAGATGGTGAATAAAGATATCCCATTAAAAAAAAAAAAAAGTGCGACCTGTGGATTTCTTTGAGCATGTCAGCTCGCAGCAATTGAGGAACCACTAGGCGTTCTCCACGATAATCCAATCCACCATCTTCAACTAGCTCGCTTCGGCTATCATAGTAAGGCACAAGCTTTGCAGGGCAGTCTTTTCGACGCAAAGGCCACCCGTGGTGAATCGCACTAATGAGTTGCTGCATGTCTTGGTCATCGGCTGTGACTCGTTTGAATTCTTGCAGTCGTTTGGGCGATACAGAAAGTCCGTCTTCATGCTGAACTTCTCATAAGGCTCGCACTTCACTGCTGTCATGCTGGGCATCCTCGGTTGTAAGCCTGTAGGCGCGGCTCAGGGCGTCTGCAATGAACATTAGACGACCCTTCTTGTACTGGATGTCCAGAGAGTAATTTTGCGCATTCTCTGTAGTCATTTGGGTGACTGCTGTATAGGCTTCTTGAACACTGCTTGTAGTGGCTCATGGTTAGACTCGACGTGTACGATGTCTCGGCCATATATGTACTGGTCAAACTTATGACAAGACCATACGATGGCATGAAGTTCTTTCTCAATCTGGGCGTATCTGGTCTCAACGTCTGTGAGTGCTCTTGAGGCGTAACACACCGGCTGACCTTTCTGCATGAGGACAGCTCCGAGACCTGTTTCAGATGCGTCACACTGAATGGTAACTTCTTCATTTAAGTTGTAGTATTTGAGTACTGGAGATTCAGTCAGATACTTCTTCACAGTATTAAATGCTATACTGTGCTGTGTCAGCCACTGCCACTCCGCATCTTTATCCTCTAATCTTTGCAACGGTTCTGTCATTTCGCTCAGATGCGGCATGAATTTGGAAAGGTAGTTCACCATTCCTAGGAAACGCTTGAGTGCTGTGGTGTCTTCTGGTTCAGGCATGGCAACGATTGCTTCAAACTTCCCGGGGTCTGGTTTGAGTCCCTCGGGGGTAAGCTGGTGTCCCATAAATGGTTCGTTTGTCTGAGCACGCTTGACTTTCTGTTTGTTCAGTTTCAGGTTCCATTCTCTGCATCTTGTGAAGAATAATCGTTCATTTTGTTCGAGGCTCTTGTACGCCTCTTCAGTGGTGTCTCCAAACCCAGCGATAATAAAGTCATCAGCAATGACTTCTACACCTTGGAGCCCCTCCACAAATTCGTGCATGGTTCTTTGCCATACTTCTGGAGCAGAACTGATGCCAAAAGGCATTCGAAGCCAACGGTATCGTCCGAAGGGAGTGTTGAAAGTAGTTTTGTAGCTGGACTCGTGGTCAAGTTTCTTCTGCCAGAATCCGTCTTTTGATTAGCAGGTGAACTCCCATATTTATGTGCTTTGTCGCCAGCTAAGCAATCATCTCCATTTTGATGAAAAAAGCACTGCATGGCTGTCATTATGCCATTTTCTGTACCACAGTCACTTCTAACAAGGATTGGACAACCCTGAGTTTCCTTTACACAGTCAAGGTAAAATCCGTCTTTTGCATCCAACTTTTCCTTGATTTTTGGGCGGACTGCAACTGGTACTCTTCTCGGGGGATGAACTTTCGGTTTTACTCTCTCGTCCGTGATAATCTTGTATTCGCCTGGAAGTTCCCTCAAACACGTCTTTGTATTCTTCAAGGATCGCGTTACTTTGTGGCGATATCGTGAGCGATAATACGTCACAGTTGGCGAGCGTGACGATTCCAAGCATAATACTTGTGTTAAGTGATAGGATAGGCTGATAGTCGCCATTGACGACATTAAACATCAAAGTTTTCTTTCTGTCCTTATGCCAAACTGTGAGGTTGATCTTTCCGGCGATCTGTTTTCGTTCACCAGTGTAGGAAACGATCGATTTGTTGCATTTCCTTAGAAGTTCGGCCGTGTCGTCTCCAGTGATTGATTTGTACACTTTCAGCGGCAATAGATCGCATTCGGATCCGGTGTCTACTTGAAAGCGAACTTCATTTCCGGGCTGTCGTCGATTGACGTACAAATTCACAAGGGCTTTGTTCACACGGCCAGGCTGTTCCCCAACAGTGCAAATTTCCTATTGATCGGGTGTATCATCTACTTGCACGGTAGCAACAGTCTTGCTTCGGCAGAGCGATTGGTAGTGATTCATGTTGCCACATCGGTGACATTTCTGACCAAATGCCGGACATTTTTTCTTTGCGTGTGTCATTCCACATCTGCCGCAATTACCATGCGATGTTTGTTTTTGATTTTTGTTGTTTGCTGCACGCAATGGCATCGACGGTCTGTTGCTTTTTGGGCGACCTTGCTTTAATGCATTTACGGTTGCGCTTGCACCCATAAGCTTCACTTGGTGCTCGGTTTGTTTGGCTGCTTTGATGAGATCGACGGCTTTTTGCAATGTCAAATCATTGTATCGAAGCAGTCTTTCACGCATCTTGTCGTCTTGAATTCCTAAAACGATCCTGTCACGCAAAATCTCCTTGGGGGTAATATCCTCATGTTGGCAGTTTTTAGCGATCGTTCTCAACTCTGTGAGGTAGGCTGCGATACTCTCGCCAGGCTCTTGCTTCCGATTATTAAACCGATAGCGTTCGTAGATCACCTGTGTTCGCGGCTCGCAGTATTCGTCAAACTTTGCTAGCACGTGTTCTATATCTGTCTCATCTTTGTCCTCGCCCCATTCAAAGGCATCAAAGGCTTTCGTTGCGTCTTCTCCAATAACTGACAAGAGCGTGGAGACTCTAACCAGTTTCTCCTGTTTAGAAATTCCTGTGGCGATTTTATATCGTGACCACACTTTCTTCCACGCTTTCAAATTTGTGGCTACATTGTCATCCATGACGAGTGCTTTTGGCGGTGGCAAGTTCGCAGGAGGCATGAAAATTTGGGCAGGCGGAGTGGGCAGGATTTCTGGAGCTTCTTCTTGAGCTTCTTCTGTCGGCATCGTGGTTCATCCCACTTCTGACACCATGTAAGGTTTCTATATCGTACGTTAGAACGATAGAGAGAGAGAGAGTGAGACGATTCCATTAAATTAAACGTTTCCACAACCGATGTTTTGTCGACAGACTTTTGTAAATAAAAACATGACAGCAAGATAACAACTCACGATTTCTAAGTCCTTTGTATACGAGTATTTGATCAGCATGCTGCTCAACAGTGCAAAGAATTTGCTTCTGCTGTTTTCTTGGCATCTGAAACTGTGAGGGATCGAAAAATGATTCAGAAATAGTAATTTTGTCGAAACAACAAATGAATCACTTGTGTTCCATTCCATCGAACGAACTCCGCCATGTTTTTTGGTCTCGATAACCTGCAGGAACCTGGAACCAAACAAAGTGATTGTTGCTATGACAATGTCTCACGAAGAACCCTGGACACGATTGTTTTCATGGGTTGCGATTGATCGAGAAACAAGAATTACTGTAAAAACGAAAAAGATGAAGTTACAATTGTCCGACTGCTGGGATTTAAAGAAATGAAAGAAAACACTTGAAAATGTTATCCACAAGCTTCCTTTTAATGCTGATCGAGGAATCGAAAGCACACAGGCACGCACATCGATCTGCAAACTGCAGTGAAACCACGGGAGCGAAGCACTGGCTGGTGTACATGTACATGTAATCCATTTCCTGTCCGATATGTTCAACTTTCGGTAAGTAATAAATGAAACTCGCAACCTCAAATTGTTTTGGCGTATTTTTTTTATCGGTTTATACAACAAACAGAATTTCGTACATCGAGTGTAAATCGTAGCGGTTGCAAGTTTGTCGGCCGTATTTTTAGCCTGGTTGAGCTGCTTCAAAATATAAATGCTTGTTGCTTTCGAAATATAAACATTTGTGACCGAGACTATCCGTTTAAACACTTTGAGAAGCGTTAATGTTTTTACAAGCCGTTTAGAAAATCAACACAACATTTTTGTAAAACGTTAGAAATTTTCGCTCATCCGTTAAAAGCGTTAACCAAACCGTTTGAATGTTTTGAAAAAGCATTCAGAAAATCGACACTATCCGTTAAAACATTTTTGTAAACCGACAAAAAAAGAAAATGCAAGCAAAAATAGCACAACGCAAACAAAAAAAGCAAAACCCAAACAAAAATACAAAATGCAAACAAAAAAGCAAAACGCAAAAAAAAAGAAAACGCAAACAACAATACAAAACGCAAACAAAAAGCACGATGCAAACAAAAAAGATAAAACACAAAAAAGCACACAGATCCGGCAGATTGGCAACGAGGCTAACAGGGAAACGAGGGTAGTGGCCTGGGAAAAATGGCCAAAGTGTTTAAGACTGAGCGAGAGATAATCAGTCATTACTTCCATCTTGGATATGAGAACGAAGTTATTAGAGAATTCTTGCAGAACTATCACAATATTACTCTCAGTTTGCGTACATTGAAACGAAGGTTACAGGACTTCGGCCTACGAAGAAATGGAAATGATATAGATCGAGACCAACTGAGGGATATTATCAAAGAACAATTACATGGATCCGGCAGAACACTTGGTTACAGGGCAATCTGGCATTCCCTACGATTGGAACATCATATACATGTTCCTTGACGAATCATCGCTACAGTTATGCAAGAACTCGATCCGGAAGGTGTGCAACAGAGACGACGACGAAGGCTTTCTTAAAGAAGGTACTTTAGTTACGGCTCTAACTTCTGTTGGCACGTGGATGGTAAGTTTACTCATTAATTTTTATATGTGCAAGTATTTTTGATGTTGTCATTATTATTATTATTATTACTATTATTATTATTGTTATTATTAGTGTTATTGTTAATGTTGTTATTGTTATTATTGTGATTGTGATTGTGATTGTGATTGTGATTATTATTATTATTATTATTATTATTATTATTATTCCATGGACAAAAAGAAAAATCCAGCCCTAATGTAGACTGAACTGAGATTTTATGGGAGAACCTGCCGGTCTTGGACCCAAAAAGTGGCCTGTGAGTCAACAGTGCAAACACAAACGTGACCTGTTTTGTCGGGATGTATATGCGATATTACGCGTTTTTGTTACATGACTAGGGCAATTATAATGATCATACTTCAATTGTTACTGCTGTCATAAACAATATACCAAGGCAACTTTTCTATATAATTTTGACACCATCTCTTCCACTTGGTTAAATTTCCTAGGCAACACAAGTCAAATTGTCAAGTACATGTATACCAGACAGGGTTTGTTGAGGATGGATGTCTATGTTTGAATATAATTGATTGTGGTGGTTCAGTTTTATCCCGGCCTGCAGCTGGTTCCAATAATTTCTATTTTCCATTGTTTCAAACTCATCTTCATATTTTATTACACCTAAAAAACCAAAGGAGAATAGAATTTAAACCAAGGATGAAATTGAACCACAATACAGACACCATTTTGAAAAGGCAATAATTTCGTATGACTTGCTTTCTGTAGGTTATGACAAACTGAAGCCATACGGTTTTCCAATACATGGAGCAATCGACGGTTACAGTCGCAAAATCTTATGGCTTGAGGTTGCTAGATCCAATAATAAACCAGAAATTCCACCTGCATTTTACCTTGACTGTGTAAAGGAAACTCAGGGTTGTCCAATCCTTGTTAGAAGTGACTGTGGTACAGAAAATGGCATAATGGCAGCCATGCAGTGCTTTTTTCGTCAAAATGGAGATGATTGCTTAGCTGGCGACAAAGCACATAAATATGGGAGTTCACCTGCTAATCAAAGAATTGAGTGCTGGTGGTCCTTCTTCAGACAGGGTAGAGCTGGATGGTGGATTGACTTCTTTAAGGACATGGTTACTGCAGGAATACTTGACCTTGGCAATAGTTTACATATGGAGTGCTTATGGTTTTGCTTTCAACCATTGATTGACAGTGAACTTGACAAAGTCAAAGTGCACTGGAACACTCACCGCATTCGTTCATCAAGACATCAGGGTACAGTATCAGGAGTAGCAGACATTTTATATTATTTGCCACACCGCTCAGGTGCTTTTGAATGTAAGTGTTGCATTGAGATTCAGCAAATAGAAGAAATGGAAGAGAAGGTGCAGATTGATGAACCAAATGGTTTACAGATCTATGAAGAATATTTCTATTATGCTGTTGACAATGAAAATCTTCAGTTTCCATCGTCTGCAGCAGGTGCGCTTGATTTGTTCCAAGAATTGATTGCCTTTGCATATCCCAGTTAAAGTGTACATTTGGACCCTACATTTTGGTACTTAGCATGGGTCTTTTTAAGCCTATATATAATTAGGTGATTTCTAGTCCATACTGCACAGTCTCAGCACCCCAATATTTGTGAGTCTCACTGGACTGAGTGGGAATGTTGTCCACTTGCCTGATCTTTGAGGCATTTTGAGTTATTTTCAAAACAGTTCGTTTGATCTTCACAGCTACAAAGTTGTTTCATCAAGTGATTTTCAAAAGAAAAAAACACAAAGGTTTGCATCCATATTGGCAGTTGACATGAAACTTTGAATTTTCTTCAGGGAGGACAGGTACATAGGAGTGAAATGTTACATTTTGTGTCATCTTACACAAATCAAAACAAAAAAATGTAAACAAACTCTTAGGAGTGCTCAGTATGGACTAGAAATCATCTTGAATGCTTATGTGAATGACCTGATTAATTTAATGAGATCCAGAGAAATGAAAAGAAAAGTGTTTGCTAGGAACGCTTTTGTATCAACTCCACCAAGGTCCTTGAATTGACTCATGATCTAAAAGAGGTGGTAAATACAGCAACGGATTGCTTGACCATAAATTATGAAACCTTGTTATTGTCAAAAATATTACATGTATTTGTGACAGCTGTTAATAGTGGCAATACTGCAACTTCTTTTGCTTAATAGTTTATTTTGAAAATGTAACCTAACATGAACAAAGTTTGATAACTCAGCTGTTAATTCTCAGCATGGTGGATGAATCAACTTTTATGGCCACATGATTTACTGAAAGTTGCCATTGCATAACAAGCAGATGACACTGTGCTGAGGCTTTTACGAGTAGGCAAATAAAGTCTATAGCACTACAAAGGCCTGATAAATTCTCAAATTTAAGCAAGTGAATAATAAGAATTCAAGTTGAGGTTCAAAACAGTACAAGAGTTAACTAGTAAGAAGTACATCTGAGCGATTTCTCAAAAACATGCCCACCAGTTTTTTCACCTGGGTTCGAAACCTAGGGGGGCTCCATCATGGCTGGGCCAGGTGCATGGACCAGTCCATGGGCAATCTGCTAATGGCTTGCTGGGGCCAGTTGTCAAAAGCAGGGGGATGGGAGGGTGTATTCGCTTTTTTGTTTGCGTTTTGCTTTTTTTGTTTGTGTTGTGCTATTTTTGCTTGCGTTTTCTTTTTTTGTTTGGTGACGCATTCTTTTTTGTTTGCGTATTCTTTTTTCTGTTTGGTGATGTGTTCTTTTTTATTTGCGTTTTCATTTTTTGTTTGGTGATGTGCTCTTTTTTGTTTGTGTTGGCCCTTTTGGGCCACCGTAGAAAAGCATTAGTGTACGTTTTCCCATGGAAGGTCACAGATTTGATGTGTCTGCAAGTACTGTCTCTGATGTGGTTCTGACATGGGCAAACTATGTTAACATATTACTGGGAAGTTTGCCTGTGTGGCCTTCAAAACAAAAGATAAAGGAAGACTTGCCAGATTCATCTAAGGGGAAATATGAAAATGTGCGGGAAATTTTAGATTGCACAGAGCTAAAATGTGAACTGCCAAAAGACTATCAGAAGCATTCAGAAATGTATTCAGATTATAAATCTCATGACACATTCAAAGGCCTGGTTTGCATCTCACCCAGTGGTTGGATAACATTTGTCAGTCAACTTTACCCAGGAAGAATCAGTGACAAAGAAATAGTCGAGAAAAGCAATTTCTGTCAACTAATTGAAACAGGGGATCAGTATCTTGCAGACAAGGGTTTTGAAATCCATGACCTGATAGCCCTCAGAGGAGGGAGTCTGTAGATCCCTCCCAAGAGATTTTCTGCCACTGACCAGTTCACAGAAAACCAATGTTTCAAGACCATGAGTATAGCTAATGTTCGTATTCATGTTGAAAGAGCAATTAAGCGAATAAAGACATGGCATATATTTAATCAAGTTCTACCTCTTTCAACTTACGGGTCCATAAATCAGATATGGACTGTTTGTGCTTTGCTAGTAAACTTTCAAAATCCAATCATTTCTGTCTAGAGGAACATTTTAGGCCTAAATTAACTCTACCTGTTCTTGCTTTTTATATACTTTTCATGAAAAGCAAGTAAACTTGGCTTTATTTCGTCACTCCATCTGAATGACAGTGTGACTTTCAGAACAAGAATGGGATATCTTGAGCTGGTAAAAACAACGAAGTCAGTCAGAGGAAGAGCAGTGATTCCCATTTGCATCTGAGACTGAAACCAATATTTTGTTTTCCTTCACTTCAAAAAAAGAGTTTTTTTCGTTGAAAGGGAAGCTGGCTTCCTGTTGATGATCTTTTATAGCTACCTCTGGTGAGACATCTTGCTTTGACTCCAGGCATTTTATCTCAACATTTCTGCACTCAACATTGCCATTATGGTAGACAATGGTTGCAGTTCTGTCAGGGTTTGCACCCAGAACTGTATCATCTTTCTCCAAAATAAGGCCAACCTCCTGAACTGTGACTTCTTTAACATCTGGTAATGATAGAAGGTGTGATTTGTACAGACTGACTGCTACCGGCTCATTTTCAATGCCATAAATCATGCCTTTAGTTTTGTAATTAAGTAGTTTAGCTTGTGAATAGCTTACATGCTTGTAGATTGTTCCCTTTATTGTGATTCTTTAAATTAGATTTGTTGGCATCTTTGATCTAGAGTTATTCATGTGGGAAAATACATCTTTGCATACACTGGCAGTTATCTTGTTAGGGTTAGGGTTAGGGTTGTCTGATTGCCCTCTTGTTGCAAGTTCAACTTTCATTTGGTCACCTGTTAACGTTTCAATAAATGATGTTTTCAACTGTTGAGAAAATGATGTCAGTTTCCCATGTGATTCACCGACTTGTTTGATATTGGAGGGTACATTGGATTCAGGAAATTGTGGAGTATTTGATTTCTTTGGCACTTGCCAGTGGGTGGGAACAGCTGTATCATTGGCAATGGAATGTTGTTCTTCGCCATACCCTTCGTTGTTTAGCCTTCCTTGCCCTTGGTTGGTAAGCTGGCAAGAGGACTGTAATAGCGGAGCTCCGGCGGCCGAAGGCCGCCAAGCGGAGCCCCATACCCATATTAGGAAACTGAAGGGAACCCATGAACTGATTTTCTCATGTGTATCATGGCTAGCGGTATTGCTCGTGGGCGCGTACGCACGACGACGACGACGACGACGACGACGGTGGTGGAGTCGCGCAACATGGCGGCCACAATTGACACGTAAACCAAAACGAGGCTTCAGTTTTCGCGGGCTTTTCTTGTAGGTTGACAGAGCACATGTACCCTTGGTTTAAAGCGTCCTTTGGACATCCATGTTGCAGTCAATTGACACCTGTCAAAACAAGGAATCCGCTGACCAGTATCACGTGACCATATCGCGGGCTCAAGTTCAGGGCTCATCGAGGTCACGTGTTTTTTTAAAGTTGACCGCTGCCCAAGTGCTGCTTTTTTCGATCAGATCGCGGGCTCATGTCAGGATTAACTTGCTGTAAACAGCGTAGGGTTGGTAGGAAGCCGGTTAACGCTAACCCAGGATTAAAATTTAACCGAATTATAACCTTTTCTTTTGTACAAAGTTTTTTCACTGCTTTTGTTTTGCGTATTTTGCTTTCATTAAAATTCAAAACACAAAAACAATATACAGAAAATCTCACCGCAAAGTTACAAAACTCAAATCAAAATTCTACTTTATCCTCGGCTAGTTTGATCGGGCTCTGAACAACCCGGCCCAGGAGCTACGCTTTTAGGCTGGCCTAAATCTATATATTATTACTTCTTCAGTAGTTGGTGAAGTAATGCTCACAGAGGTGCAGCTTGCTTGAGCAGTGGATGAGCTGCTATTCACAGACGTCGGAACAAGTCAATTAGGAGCAGTAAAATCCTGAAGTTGTTTATGAATAATGGAACCTTTAGCAATTTTGCCAACTATAGTCATCACTGTTGGGATTGACTTGTGATCTGGTAACATTGCTGCAAAGGGTATGTGGGGATTTATACCCTGAAGATCATGTTTCAATTTAAGAATGCCATCAACATCAAGACTCTGAAATTTGGGGGGCTGGGATCATAAAACTGTGATTGTATTCCTCTTTTCTTCCTAGCGGGTAGGTCGGAGGCATGTCTTGGTTTTACAATGGTTGAGGCCATAACTGGATGGAATTCCACCTCTCTTTTATTTCCTTTTCCCCACTCCCTCGGCTTCGATGTGCAGCATCTGTTATCAGGGGTGGGATTTTGTAGCTCCGAGTTTCTCGTCATGTTTTCAAGCTTCCAAATTAGAGCCATCACATGACAGCAACACCCACTGTTGGAGGCGGGACATTGCCTGTCACATTTTGCCACCAGGATCTTGGGTGTACCAGTCTTGCTGATGACCAATTTTACTTTGTACTTAAGAGGGAATGTCCACTAAGACCAAGCCATATCAAAAATATGTGGCACATGATGAAAAATCAAAATATTTCATATTTTGCCCAGAGATAACCTATGGTAAGCCTAGAAACCTGGTGGGTTTTTTTTTTTGGAAATAGTTTTTGAACCCGCCAAAAAATCACAAATTTGTTACGGCCCCTCGTCTGGCCAAAAACACGCTAAAATTTCGTGACTTGTACCTTATCAAAAACTTCGTTCTGCTCAATCCGCATCACAAGAACACTCCAGTTTGAGCCTGGAAATTTATTGTTGAGAGGTTTACAAGTCTTTTGAAGCCAATCATACTTCTGTGGGTCAATTTTCAAGGTCATGACGAGCCGCTTAAAATCACTTAAATTCGCTACCTCAAAATTCTTAATTATGCACACTTTTTCAAGCGGCAAATTTGCTACCCGGTAAAACACCGAAACACCTAAAATTCTGACATTTCAAAAGAGGAAATGTCAGTGTACAACCTGGTTTAAAAATTCTTTTCGGGCTTTTCATCAGCGCTGAGTACTAACGCTCTCAAAATCGTGATAATCACAACACTAACCTGCTAGAAATGAAAACAATAGGCAAGTGCCTGTGACCAGATAATCAAAACGAACGAGAAAATGTCTTCTTGAATTTGATTTCCTAGGTGTTTGGACTTAAAATATGGCAAAAAATTCATGTTTAGCTCACCTTCTGTAAGACATTACATTCAAATGTTAAGCACTGGTGTATTCAGAATCCTACACGATAGCCATTTTGACGCGTGGAGTACAAGTCGGCAAAGTACAACACATTCAACTAATGACTCCAAGATAATCCACCACATTCATACCCCTTGTTTTAAAACAGCAATCAATCAAAGGAGTGAAGCCCTCTAGCGTCAGTCCCTTGTTCGCTAAAACAAAATAATTGTGTTCCGTCCGCTTTGTCGACTAAATTTGTCTGTCATGCAATGGTCCCCTGACAAGTTTTTGTTACGCGGTGCCAAAAAAGGAAACAAAGCAATGTGAACATGCCTTTGCGGCCAGAGATCAAAACCCAAATCTTCGCAGTTTCATTCGGTATTCCTAGGTATTCGACTGTAAACCACAGCAAAAAGTTTAAATATACGTATCATCTATTTTAGTATTAAAATATCGGTTTCTGTGCATGCGTGTTCTGGGAGTATATGTATTTTAAAAAGTCTTCAACGTCAACAACATCAACATCAAATCAGCAGTTTTATTTCCAATCCCATAACCGCGTCTTATTCTAAAACCAGAGCTAAGAGTATTTTCAAAATAGGCGAGGTTTCTTTTCCGTGAAGTTCTATAAAATTATATCAATGTCTTGTCTTCAACAGTATTTTGGCATATTTTTAGTCATGTCGATTTAATCACGCAGTGAAACGTCACGCATTTGCCTGGTAAAAGCAAAACAGATATGACCAGACGTACATAACAAAAAGAAAAACACGGGCAAACTGGAAAATGAGCAAACAAAGAACAAATAAATAAATCTTTACCAAACTGAAATCCAGGACTTCTGATTTATTTCTACAAACATTACCTTTACAGACTCTTTACATTCAGTACTACTTGGTCACTAAGCAGTCTACTTAGGACTATGAAAAGGAATTGTTGGTTTGTGTTTTGGGAGGATTCTTTGAACTGTCTTTTAACAATTGGTCAAGGCACGAGTAACAAAAGAGATAAATCGTTTAATGAGAAAATGAGGTAAAAATCAAGTAAATGAGTTTACCAAGCCACTTATCCGGAACGTAACTAGTCGTGTTCCTGGCCTCAACTTTCCTCCCACCCTTCAAGATACCGGGTTCGTGAAACTTCACTTTTCGTTTTTAGCAAGCTTATGAAACCGCTTTAAGACCGTCAATACACAAAACTCAATTTAGTATGACCTCCTCATTTTAGCATGCTGGCTATGCCCTTACACACAATACGCTACATTTCTTTTCCCTTCTATGCAATGACTACTGTTTCTCTTGATAACGGAACAATTATACTGGGACTGGTTTCCTGTCATGTCTCCCTTCTGACATTCACAGCTCTGGCAAAGCGACTGTAGCTTGTTGATATATGGCTTTTTTCGTCTAACGGTTACATCTGAGATACCAATTTCAAAGAAAATGCAAATGTCCTTTAACATTGTGATTGAAAAGTCGCTCAGCTTCTTTTGCAATGACAGTTCACACAGTCATACATGTCATAGACAATTGGGTGTTTGGGTGCGAGCTCACGGGCAACCTCTTTCACAAGTTCATCCCTACTACAATGCAGGTAAAAAGTGTTGGGACACTTAGCGAGATACTACTGAAATAATCTCCCCCCACCCCCTCCACCCCCTCCCCCCAAGCAATGTTGAGATTTGACACTACAACACAGATTTCAACAAAAATACTGTTTATCTGCATCTTCCAACATTGTTTGGGGGGGAGGGGGGTGGTACGCTCCAATTGTGACCCCAAAAAGCCAACTTTACTTGGAATACATGATTATTGGACAGGTGTCCCAACTACTTTTGACCTGCATTGTCTGAAAGTGAGTATTTGAAAGAGATCAGGTTTGTGGCCTATTGGTCGATGAAAAGCGGGGCTTCTTATGAGAACTCTTGTTTGGTAAGCAACAAGAACATATTTGTGAACAATATACAAGGAATTTCATTTGCCGCACTTTTCGTATTGTCATATTAGAGTATGGATAAGGGAAAGGCGCAACAGGTGTATATCAGGAAAAAGACACGTTCTGTAATCCAGCAACGGGCTCCTTCGCATGGGTTGGCGCGGAACAAGCAGAAGTCATTCTTTTGAATGACTTTCGGTGGAATCCAACAATAATCGCGTGGGCTGATCTTCTCCAGGCGCTAGAGGGCGATACAATCCATTTACCCGCACCAAAGAACTTTTGTTTAAGAGATATTGAACTAACGCGCGACACGCCTTTTTTTGCTACATCGGATGCCCCGATTGTTTTCATTAGAGCCGGTGCAATAGATCAGACAAACACAAACATGATGGACATTAGATGGTCTTTTTTCCGGTTCTGGAAGCCCATTTCACAGAGTGAACAGCGAGAAATTGCGCCCTGTGGACATTGTTTTGCACGATTCATTCTAGAGAATTCTAGCAATGTTTACATTGCTGACTGACGGCGACATGATGCTCGCGACAATACTCAGTAACGTTTGCATTCATTTCGCATCAATGAAGAACAGTGTTTAAAAATAAACTATGGCCGGCTACTCTTGTTGAGTATATAAAAACAATTGTTGTATAATGTGCTCCAAAGGAACGTGTCTGAATAGAGTTTACAACATTACTCAGTAAATTGAATGTTTTATATAAAGAGCTAATTAATAGCTTTCTTTTCTTGTGCTTTTACTGAGTACTGAGTTGAAAATGCGCAATAACTCATATAATGAAAGAAATAGTTTCTTCAAACTAAAGAAAACATACATACTTTCTAAATTTGTGTTCATTTAATGTCAAATACGTTTTCAATTTGCATAAATCTCCACTATTTAAAGTGAGTATTGTAGTGAGTAATGTTCAGTTCTTTACGTCAACAAAATGCAAATGTCACGCATGTGATAAACTTCTCGTTGTCACGAGTTTTACAAAGTGATAATTACAATTTACACAAGCATTTTCCTCAGATAGCATGAAAATGAAGTTACACTTTACACGCTTTACAAATTCACAGAATATACTGAAGTGTAAATAATAAAGCATGTTCAGTTTTCACAGTTCCGCATTGCGTGATTAATATTTGGTTCTACCGCCTTTAGAGGCAAGGATAGCTTCAATCCTTTTGTTCAAACTGGCAATTGTGTTATCTATAGTTTCAGTACAAATACAAT
>OZ026601.1:16557529-16672529 GCA_964020085.1 Micromussa lordhowensis
CAATAGTCATAGGTGGGGGGGAGGACATGCAACGTTTTCCCAGAGCGTGACATTTCCCAGACGCGGCTGTGTAGGGGACTGTTTTAATTGATGTTACAGCTCCACAGCTCTCAGAAATAGGGTCATTAAAAAGGATGAGTTGTCTTCAGGGGCACCGTTGTACCCTTTAACGGTGCTATCTCATGAAGGTGGTAGTGGGCATTTTCATTATCCGTGAATGGCCTTATATTTTCCCATAAAATCTGAAATTGTTAGTTTTTTCCTCATCAATTGTGATTTTGTTAATACTCATGAACCCTGATTTCCCATACAAATTTCCCCTGAAATGACAAATAACCCTTATTTTTATGATACCTTCTATTGTTTTCGACACCCATCACGTGATAAGCACTGCAAAGCTATGACAAGCCATTCTCTGATCCCTTTTTTGGTAAGCGATTTTCTTCTTTTCAAAAAAGAAGCGAAATTATCGGCGAAATTATCGAACAAGGCTGTGCTTAGCTATGGACATGAAGTCTCAAAATCTTGTTAGTTATTATTACTATTAAGTTCAACTGAAAAATCCTCCCCCTTTTTTGAGTAACATGAAATGCCTATTTTGTTTTTCGTGAATTGTGAAAGGACATCTTTAATTATTTTTGTGAAACACGATCTATACCCCTTTTCGTAGGAGTAAAATTGTTGCAAACAAGTCAAATACAAGGTCCGCGAACACATTGACAGTCGTTTAGGTTACCAGGCAGGTTCATTCATTGACGAAACTCTAACAGTACTGTCAAAACTCATTGTTCCAACATGCAAAGGCCTTGATACAGTAACAAACAGGAGAAAGTATACTAACCAGAGCCCACCGGAACAAAGATCCCGGTGTGTTGTAGTATAGCTTTGGACTCCACTTTGCCTATACCGCGGTCTGCTTTTCTTGATTTACCTTTCGTGGCGTGCTTAGACAGCCCTGGAGGAACACGGCATCGATTGGCCCCTCTGCGCCAGCCAATTCCCAGTGAAGAGCAATGAGCTGGACAAATGGTCCAGGTCGCAATATTACTCGGAAGCGATAATACCGATGCGCGCGCTAAAATAAGGTCCACCTCCGTAAAGACATCACTGATTTCAACACTGCGAGTGTGCCCCGAAATTTCTCTGTCACATGACGATACTGGAACAACAACAGCCCTTTCGTATCGCTTGTCAGAGGCACAAAGGCCTCCAACCAGTTTTTGAAAAGAGCAGTTGAGCTCCATCACAGCAACAGGATCACTATCGAACGGTGAGAACTCTGATTTTGTTTTGATGGTATTAAGCATAAACCTAGTTAACTAAAGGTAATTAAATCATAGCTCTGCAAATTTATAGTCAGTTTTATTGGACAGTTTACTTCTGTACCAAAAACAGCTTTTGCACGTAAGCGGCGATCTGCAATTGTGAACGTTTGCCGGTATTCAAAAGTCGCAAATGGCCTGCTATGCACACGCACCCACCGAACCTTGAAGCAAATTTGGACGACACTGTTTTTTTTTCTTTTAGAAAATTGGGTATATATGAAAGCAACTGCTAATTTTCCTATGAGTCTAATTTCATGCAAGGTCACAACTGTAAATGGATTAAAAATACTACTTCGAGTGAATTTCATTTTCTTATGCAGCGTGAGTAATATAAGGGGTGAAAATAAATCACGTCATCATGATTTAATCATGCAACGGAAAAGTTTCCTGAAAGAAATTTATGACTTGAAATAGTCATTCCTTAGAATGTCGTTCTCCACATTGCAGAATCATGGAAATAAAATATTTCTATTTCCAATTATCGCAAGCTTAACTTCTCTAGAGCCATAACAAAAACATAACAAAGATATAAAACATACTAAGAGTTTTGCTTTTTTCTACATCACAGATGGACACGAGACAACTTTTTCCCTTGTCGGCGTGCCACAAAGCACACATTCTCGAATCTGAAGCTTACTCCTCCTCCCCCCAAAAATGAGAAAAAAAAACGCTTCCCAAGATAATTTTCTGTGTGGTGGCTAGTCACATTGCTTTGTATAGATCACATCACCCTGTTAAATATCGTCGAAAACCATTGCGTGAGAGCACTTCCGCGCCCGGTATAACTTGAGACCTCAAGGGAATGATAAAACATTTTGAGACAAAGCATTGGAAAATTCATAATTATGACGAAAAAATAAACTTCAAAGTTTTGAGGATATTGAATTGTAACGTAAAATTTACACTAGTTTCTTCTTCCGCAGGATAGTTTTAGCAGTTTGAAATAAGAGCAAAGGGTCCGGTATCTATGACCTCTGGGTGGTTTGCTTTGATCTATGACTTCTGTGACTGTTTGCTTTGAGTTTCTTTGTTGAGATGTCGGGCTCAAGGGCAATGGGGAAAAAAAGGTTGCCGTGGTTGTTGTATCGCTTCCTTTATTCTTCAAACGCCAGCACTCAACTTGTAATATTTTAAACTAGCTTTCGGTTTAATTCTGAAACCGTGAATGTTTCATGATCACGTGGAGAAGCGATTGCGTGACACACACATTTATTCAAACGTGGATAAGTTGTTTACCCGGAATGACCGTGGAGAACGCTGCACATCTGTTTGTTTGATCGAGCACGAGACGACCATAAAAGACGTTTCTTAGTACTAATCAATGGCTATCCGGTAAAGTGAATTTGATGAGATGGCAGACATGAAAGTTCATGAGAGATGTAAGACGTCGGCCCACGCATCTTCATGGCTATTGCGAAGAATATTGATCATAAATTCGCTTAGTTCTGGATATTTGGATATCATTCAAGGTGAGCTTTAATAAAAACGACCTTTCTGCTCTTATTTTTGTATTGATGCCAATCAACTGACAGAAACCGGTAAGAACTGACCTCCCAGTTTTACGATTATTTGGTCGGAACCTGTCACTTTGTTTGCAGTTGTATACACGTTTATGTTGCGACTAACATGATTTTGAGATCGTTGTCCTTCGGCGCTGTTAAAAAGCCCGAAACTGTTGTTTAGACCTGGTTTAATAACAACATTTCCTCTTTCAAAATTTGTAAATTTGAAGTCATTTGGTATTTTACCGGATATCAAAATTGTCTCTTGAAAGGTAAGCCAAATTAAGAATTTTGCGAGAGCGAATTTTAGTGGTTTTCAGCAGCTCGCCATGACCTTGAAAATCAATTAACAGGAGTATAATTGGACTCAAAGAACTTGCAAACTCTTTAACATCCAATTTCTAAGCTCAAAACTGGGTTTTGTACGATGCGGAATATACAGAGCGAAGTTCCCGAGAAGGTACGAGTCACATCCATTTTGGTTGTTTATTACAAGACCGTATAGCCTTCACCGTTTTGTACGTTTTTGGCGGGATTAAAAAGTGTTTCAAGTAAAACATCCCACCACGGTTCTAGGCTTGCCATAGGCTATCTCTGGACGAAATAACAAAAATTTTGATTTTTCATCATGTGCCACCTCCGGCTCTAAGTTAGTGGAAATTCCCTCTTAACATTTCTTTTGTAGGATGCCCAACAACAAGCGCACAAATAAATATTTTTTCCACGTTGTTATATATATCACTGGAAAAAATGTCATAAATCCAATCCAGTTTTTACTTGGTTTTCACCTGGATATTTCCTGGTTTTCAAGTAAAATCCAAGTTTGGAGAAAGTGCAATTTCCCCAAGTTTGTTTTTATCAAGAAATATCCATGGTGGGTTAAGGCAAATTCCAAGCCTGGTAAGCATATATATCCAGGACTGGAGAATCTGGAAAACTGTGATATCCAAGTGAGGATTAATATAAAATCCAACTTGGGAAGTTATTTAATCCAGGACAGGGTAGTTCAATTTTCCAGGTTTGGTAAATAAAAAATCCACTCAAGGATAAATATTCTTTCCATATTTGGAAAATGACATTTCCAGTCTTGGGTTCTATGAAATCTCCTATTTGGAAAGTGACAAAAACATATCTGGATTTTTGAGATTTTCATTGTTGGAAAATGGCATAACCATTGTCACATTTTTCAATCTCCATGTTTGAAAGAGAAGGTAACCTGTCTGTGATACACAAGATCTCCATGTTTGAAAAATGAGATTTATGGGATACCATGATTAAAATATAACACTCAAGCAAATGATTATTGTATAAATATATTTTCATGTCAAGTCTTGGATTAATGAGATCTCCATCTGTTCAAAGTCAATAAAAGAAATTTAGAAATCAATACAGTCTAGTATTCCTTTAAAACTTAAACATTTAATCATATAAACTAAACAGGACACATATGTACAGTTCTACCTGTACATGTTCATTCCTTTTAGACATCAACATAAACTACTTCAATTAAATGCTTTGCTTTATTCATCAACATGTATTCCTAAATTGGAATACCTATTCAACAAGTTCATGCACAACTCAAGAGATTGAAAAACACAAGACAGCTACATGCATGTACATACTGAGCAATGCTTTATAAAGTAACTGATCACGAGACATTATCATGATCGCTGAGTGACTGATACATCATCCTGACGCTACACCAGCAGCAATTGAAACCTTCTTATTTTGCACAAGAAATGAGGCAACTGCTCTTATGTAAGTGTTTTTGTCTTTGTTTCTTAATAAAGTTAAGCCCACTTGCTTGGCTTCATGTTTCAGGTGATTAAGGCGGATCTCATTGCTTGCATTTTTCTGAAACCAGACAAGAAGAATGGCAGTAGCTGACATCAAGCTCAAACCTGAAAAAGACAACAGCCAAATTCACACGCTGAATACTAATGAGATATGAAGACATGGAAAATGTGGGAACAAGGTTTTTTCAGCAATAATGAATTTTGAAGAATTTCCCAAACTCAAGACTATGAAGTGACAAAAAAAGCTACAAAAAGGTCTCATGATACCAAAAATTTAGTCATGCAAAAAATGCAAACAGATTTATTTTAAGCTGATATCCTTGCAGATTTTCAATGAATACCAGACCATGACTCCTTATTATTACTATTACTATTATTAAAATACCTTATTTTTACATGTTTGTTCTGAGGATAAAAACTACAATCTTGTTATATCTCATTAGTGTTCAGCACATGCAACGTTTTACTTCTACCCACACTACCTTTTGGTCATGTCTTAAACTGATCATTGAAATAGCTGTATAAAGTTAGTGAGCTAACATAAAGTCATTTGTCCAAGGAAACAACATATGGACCATATTAGAACTGGAATTCTGGGAGTTATTCATCCTTGAAAGAAAGGTTTCATAACACTCTCACTGTCATATTATATGTCGTGCAATGTTATGCAATAGTGCAAAATCCCCTGATGACAGAAGAACAATAAGACCAGCCTTAACTTACCATCAATGAAATAGGCTTCATAGTTTTGTGCTTTCCCTTGCCGTGCTGATAGTATGGAAGGGCTACTACCTCTACTGCGACTTTCACCAGAGTCCTGATCGCTCTGTGAACTTAATGGATCATTTTCTTTCCGTCTTCGTTCTTGCATGAACTTTCTAATAATTTCTTCAATGGCTTTTATTCCCAAGCCTGCTCTGGGGAAAGTATAAGATTCATCTTCAGCCAACTGCTTTGTTATCTCTTGGAGCTTCTTCGAATTTTCTGGACTGCTTCTAAACCAAGGGGTGGCTTGATCATCAGGCCAGACAGCCCGAGCAAAAGCAATGATCCTCTTTTTCCCAATGCAAAATGAGATTAAGAGGGCATCAAGAATTCAACACAATTGAATTTAACTCTAGTGTAGGTTTCTGCAAAAACACCTTTTAAAGGGAATAACAATCAACTCCTTTCTGTTATCTCCAAGGAAAATCACAACACAACAAGGGCATGAACATGCTTTAATTGAACTTACTTTGTATTGTAAACACTGCGGTCTGCAGAAGATATAGTGTGTCCTTTTCCTTGTTCATAAGAATTCTGTCAATATCTTCAAAGCTTTCTGTGCACCACGCCGGGTCAGCTGTTGCCAAAAAGTGATCATTTAGCTACCGCGACTTGTCAGCGGTAATTCTCATTAAAACAATATGGCGTCCAGTAGTCATTTCTCTGTGGAGCAAGTGTTAGAGGAAGTTTGTTCAAACGGTCGTGGAGTTGGACACTCAGAGCCGGATTATAGCCTGGAAGATGTAATAAAACGGTCGGTGAACGAGTTTTATCCTTTGAGACGGCTTTTGGACGATTATTCTACCTTTAGTGTGGAAGCGAGCTTCTGTTTAGAAAACGTCTTCAAAAGGAATGAGGCTCGAAGAAGCAATATGGATAGAGTGATGTTGTCAACAACAAGTGTTTGGCCGATGATCACCGCAGAAGTTTTGATGTGGGTGAAATGTATAAATCGGCGGATGCTAGCTACCCCCAAAGCAAGAAACCCGTGGTGCATTGAAATAAAAAGTGACCTTCCTCAGGAAATATTCCAGCACATTAGAGATGCAGTCAAAAAAGGAGTCTCTGCATTTGGAGTATCAGTGGAGGACTCCATGGTAAAATTCACTCAAAAGAAGCGTTTGTTCCGTGACTTTTCAAAATTTTGTAGTGTTACTCAAAGTGACATCAAGACCAAACTGAAGAAAACCTTTGGTGGAAATCGAAAGAATTTCAGAGCAGAAGTGCTAGTGGATGATCATAAGCCATTTACTATTCGTTATGATCATAAACGAATGCAGGTGACTGTAACATGTCATTATGGATGTTGGAATAATTTTGGGTATGGCTTTCACAGTTAAGAGATTGTGGGTTTTGACTGGTATACTTGTTTGCAAGGACTGACACTCCATGAATACCATGTGGCTATGTACTTCTGAAACCAATTGATTCTGTTTTCCTGTTATACACAAATTAAATGAGCAGGTCCATATATCAGAAGTGTTGTTTCAATAATGGGTCTACAATGTTAAGTCTAAAGAGGGTGTGTGGAGCAGTGGCTAGGGGTCAGAATTTTTCTTTTCATCAAAATCTCTTCCCAGTTGGGGACCAAAAACTGGCTTAAATCAGGTGGAAACACCTCACATTGAAACATGTTTCCCCTTTTTGAGTAAACTACCGGTTGTAAATTTGACTGCCAAATTTAGTGGGACTAGAAAAATATCGGCCAGGTGCATAATAACCTACCAGTTGCATTATAAGTTCAAATTAATAACTTTATTCCAACATGGACAACTTGATATGCTAATTGATCTATTACACAGTTTTAAATAACCAATAAAATAAATGGATAAATACCAAGTTAATAAATAGCCAATTAAATTTTTGTTTCCGAATAAATAATTCCCTGTAACAGATGTATGATTTCAAGTGTGACCAATTCCTTCAAACATCTTCAGGATTGTTCAACTCACACACAAGCTTCAGCATGCGTTTCAATACAAATGATAAAAAGATAAATGGATGCCTTAATAATAACATGTCATTCTTGTAAACATTGTCTTCTTTATGAAACTTGCAAAACAAATGTGAAAATTAGCCACACATCAATTCATGCATCTATTTCTGAATGGAATGAATAAGTAATAAATATTTCAATGATGTAGATGATATTTATATACATGTAAAATAGTGGATCACACCAATTTTGGGCTGTAAAAGGAAGCCAAATGCCAATTTCCGTTCCAAAATATTTTCAAGAATTACCACTGACAAGCTACAGCAGCTACAGTGTAAATGACCAGTTTTGACATCAGCTACATATCTATACCAGGTAAAATCTTTCCCTGTTTGACACTTTTGTGGATGAGTGAAGAGATGCTATCACTACAAAAGTAACAGCTAGTGTCTGTGGGATCTGCTTTCTGCAATCCACAATAGCAGTAACTAGAGTCATTGAAAACCCGGGGGGGTATGTAAACACTCTTGCTTGGGGCATAGGAACAAGGCTCATAGCCTTGTTCTGGTAACCATATTAGCATGACGAATTCATGCCTGAATATTTCTTGCCACCTCTGCTGGTGTGTGGTATTCACACTTAACCTTTGCAATGCAATATGTTTGGCCTCCCTCCCCTCCATTGTGACTGTCAAAAGTACCTGCTTGTAGATGTTATAAACTTGCATGGCATGCACAGGCAAAACATGACCAATGGTCCAAACAGTTAGATTAACTGCAGATGGTAAGAACATTGCATTGGCTCTGTAGTATTCTTCTGCTAGGGATTTAAGTTTACTAAGATCTGTTTCCTGTACTTCAAATCTGTTAAAGATTAAACAACAGTCCCTCAGTCTGATCCCAATGTAAACTAATGTCAACACTGTCTGTCTTTGTTTCTTACTGTCTCCCTCCCTACTCAAAACCTTTATGAGCCTCATAAAATTATGGCAGAACAACCTTGACTCCTTCCCAGTAAAACGGTACTGCAAGTCCCCTTGTTTTCCTTGGGTTTCATCAAACCATTTCCTTACTTTGGTGGCTAACCGAGTTGTCTTAACCTCATACTGAAGGGCAGTTACAACATTTGCAAAACAACTGTCTTCTGGTACATCTGAAAAGGTTTTGTGTGTTGGCAGTATGTCTGATTTCCCAATGGCTTCCTTCAAAAGGGCTTTGAAAAAGTACTGCCATGCATTATTTTTCAAATGCAATGGTTCCACATGGGCCTTATCAATGAGTTTGCCAACCAGGGGAATAATTTCTTGCCTGCTCTTTTGACGAGCAATGAAGTCAGTCACTTTTGACCTTTTCACTTTAGCAGACCCTGGTTTTCCCTGGAGAGAGTTCTTAAATTTCTCAACACTTTCAGCTACCTTAACCCTCTGTTGAAAAGACCATGGCCTCCACTTACATAAAGGGTCAGTTCCAAAAGTAGCTTGCAAGTCATTGTAGTCATTCCTACTTACATTTGCAAAAGAGGAAAAGTATGTAGCTGCATTAGATAGTTCCCCTCCAAGCATGGCCAACATCTTCATATCATTAGGAAGCTCTTGAAACTTGAATGTTACAGGCAAATCATTTATGTTAAACACCTTCCCCTCTAAGTCTGCCATTTCTTTACAGACTGCTAGGACATACTTTTTGACCACTAGTGAAGATTCCTCACAATTAGCTCCAAATATCAAAAAGTTGTCAAAACTGGAGGCTACCCTTTTTCCAGCGTTTAAAAAACTGACTAGAAATGAGCATGCAGTCCCATTCTTACCAAAGGGACATCCATCCCCTCCAAATGCGATTAGGAAAGTACCTTCAGTCTCGGCAAACCATTTCAATGCATCTTTGCGTGAATTCTGTACCTTCAGATAAAAACTTGCTAATCTAGGTAGAAACTCCCTTAAATCTCTAAAGCATCCACTGGTATTTTCATCCTCAACATATTGAGCAAATTGATCCTTGATTGAATAGATTGTCCCAATATCAATTTTATTTACTTCCTTAATGAGGGAATTGTATGTGAGCAACTTTGGTATGGGACACTTTGACATGAAAGTAATGGCTGTTTTCCCACCTCGTTTCTTTGCACTAGACTTCATAGTGGATACCAGTCTTACAGCCTGATATTTTCGTTTACCCATCACACCTGCAGTGTAGTATGTAGCTACACTTCTTAACATGTTATCCCTAGAATTTTGAAAGGCTTCCCTTTCCTCTTTTTGCTTCTTATCAATTACATATTTTGTTACTTTAGTATTACATAATATGTAGTCTCCTAGTTCACTTGTCTTGCATCTTTTTTGTAGAGTGTCAAAGAGACCATCAAGGGCAGGCCTTTTGTTTGTCTTGGTAGCCCCATGTATCTGACATGCCTTGGAATATGTTTCTCGAGTTCTTCTAAGAGATGTTTGTGATGTGTAACTTGGATTTTCAAGGGATGTTGGGGAGCGCACTCTCTTCTCCCTCTGGAAATAAAATGATTTAATTATTATTAACACCTTTAAATGTGTTGATGATGAGAGTTGCCATTTTAACCTGTAGAAACCTATCTTAAGTGTGTATGTGATGGTTTAAATTTGTTTTTGGTTTAATTTTGTTTTCAAACCAGCTTGACATTTATTTTCCCCTATGTTAAGTCATTATCATAAGCTGAAGCAGAATAAATTAAAACTGAACCTGGTCTAAAATACCACAAGCCACAATTACATTCAAACATGTGTAATACACATTCATATATACTTTGTGGAGAAACTGAATAAGTGTTTTAAGCCGGGATTTATGAAAACAGTTCTCTTATGAAAACTCACCTTAGTCAAATACAAGAATAGTCAACACACAGCCATACTAGTAGAATATAAGGACACAAAATTTGTTACCTTTGAGCTTAACTTTGCTCTTAGCTCATCAGACAAACTTTCAGATGTTTCTTTGAGTTTGTTTACCTAAGAAATAACATGAAAGAATTCACAACTCTCCAAAACATTGTACATCACCTTCCTCAAGTATAAATCTCAAGTAATACTATATAATTATTAATATAATTAATACTATATATTACAGAGAAAAATTTCAGCATGCTGATTGGCTGAGAGCATGTCAATTAATCCCAAACAGTACAGAAAGTTGAAATTGAATGTACATAGTCAAAATATTGAAATTAAATTGCATGTATATTGTTAAGAAGTAATCAAATGATTTTTCTTGTGCGTTTTGGAATAAACAAGCACTCAAAACTTTTTTAGGCTACAAATTGCACTCGCCCTATGGGCTCATACAATGTTTTGTAGTCTTTGAAGAATTTGCGTGGTTATTTATTCCAAATTCCAATCAAAATGATTTGATTACCAATAAGCTTACATATAAGACTGAAATTAAAGGACTTATGTCAATTATTTTTATGTAGGCTTTATATACAATCACACAAAATACTAAAAAGTACCTTCTCATTCAATCGGCAGACCTTTTGCTGCTGAAGTTTTATTTCTGATAGAGCTCTTGCTTTTTTCTCAGCCACTTGAACTGCAATGTCCCGTTTGGCTTTCATAAACTCGCCGACAGCAAAGCGCTTGTATGTTTTAGGCATTTTATTTCTGAAAATGGTACTGGCTGTAAGCTTACATGCAGTACTACTTTCTTGCTTATGATCATCCACTAGCACTTCTGCTCTGAAATTCTTTCGATTTCCAGTTAAGGTTTTCTTCAGTTCTGTCTTAATGTCACTTTGAGTAACACCACACAATGTTGAAAAATCACGGAACAAATCCCTCTTTTGAGTGAACTTTACCAAGGAATCATCCGCCGATAATCCAAAGGCAGATTTGCTCACCACCGCAGTTAACAGGCCCGGGACGATTGTTAACAGCTGCAAAACAATTCCATGGATACAAATTGACGAGGAGACGAGACGTAGTGCGTATGAATTATCGAAAATTTTCGAAATGCAATTAGACATCTCAAGAATAAAAAAACATACGATTCTTACCGGGAGATTAAAGAAGCCATAACTCATCTTTTCAGATCTGTAGCTACAAATGCGAAAAATTGTATTGAAGCTAAAACAAGCTCTTTTTCAGCAGAAGCTACGGCTGCCCATTAGACAGAAGTTTTGGTAGAAATGATCACCACGTCTCCTTGATGAAAATTCGACATATTTGGTATCAAAAGAAAGCTTTTTCCCTCCACTTTCGATTGAAATCTCCTGTTCACAAATAACACTCTTTCCCAGAATGCAAATGGCCCGTTTTTATTCCTGTACAGAATGGCTCCCAGACCTCCCTGAAATGCTCACGGTCGAGAAGCCATTAATGGCTTCATTTAAATGTCGCAAAACTGGAGACAGCTGACCCGGCGTGCACATTAACTTTTTTTTTTTTCACTCATGATTAACAACACCACCTGCACAAAAAAATTGCTTAACTGTCACTGAATTCTCATTACATTTGGAAACTGCTTTTCTGCCCTACTTGCTCCAATTCTAAGTTTATAATTTATGCTCACTTCAAAAACTTATAAATGTGTGTATTCAATTATGGCACAAGACCATTCAATATTTCGGTTCAAACTTACTACTAAAAAGTTAACTAACTTTAACAGTGCTTTCTCACTTCAAAGTAAGCTTCATGTTCTATAATAATAATATTTGTTACATGAAGTAGTCTTTAGGGTTTTCCAGAATCCATGGTGAGTGTGAATTAAAAGCATGGCTTCGTTGAATGCTGTGTGTTGCTCGTTTCTTTGAGTATTGCCACCTTTCACAGCGATAAACAATATTGATTGATTGATTGATTTTTTGATAATCAAACAGTATTTCTCCTCTTTCGAAGGTTCGCCCAGTCTCGACTACAGCTGTAGGCCATGTTGCTCAGAAAAAGAAGCAACAGAAATATTTCTGCATATTTTGCTGTAGTCAATGGAAGCACCTCAAAATTATAAACTGTCTTATAAAACTGGTTCAGTATTATGGGCATGGAAGACCGCAACACAGTATATGTAGGCTTCTTTGCAGTTGTGCAAAATTCAGAGCTTAAAGAACCCCCGAAATAAACATTGACAGTATTGTGACTTTGTTAAATTTACCAAAAAGATCTTGGACTGCAATGGCAAATTTGTCCTTCTTTCCAATTGTTGATAATCAAGGGCTGTTCATTGCCGCATCGGTCAGAATGCGCTCAGACTACAGTGTACGCCCCTCGATTTTTTCCACTTCGAATTTTCTAGCTATGTCTTCATCATTAAATACAGCTTTTGCCCAGGTCTTGACACGTTGAACATCCCAGTCTGAAAAACAATAAAACAACAAAAGAAAATAAGGACGGGGCAGAAGGAGTTGCTTCGTCAGAAAGCAGAACTGTTTTGGCGGGAACTTGCCTCTCGGATCTTCTTTTTGAACCACCACGCTCGCAGTTCTTCTCAGCGGCACTTGAGATTGGGGTGGAATGTTCTCATTCTCAACTTCTGATCAATATGAAAAATAACAAAAGAACAAAAGAAAATGAGAAATGGACAGAAGAAGTTGCTTAGCCCATAGTTAAGCCAGAAAGCAAAGCCGTTTTGGCGGGAACTTGCCTCTTGGATCTTCTCTTTGGACCATTACGCTCGCAGTTTTTTTTAGCGGCACTTGAGATTGAGGTGGGCTATTCTCAGTCTCAACTTCTGATAATGTGCTGCAAGACGAATCGAAGTCAGAATTGTCCTCTTCATTAATTGGGGAGGAAACCACAGGAATCAAACCAGCACGGAACATCCTCCCTCTAACAGCCGCCATCACAAATTCTGCGAACAGCAAATTATTTCCCGCTATATCTTGTGAGCCGTGTTTCGCTCTGATTGGTTTATAACAAATGTTACTCCGTGTAAACACACATGTTGTGTTTATTGATGAATGACACCGCTGTCTGGCTTGTAACTGAACCTGCAATTTGGCGCAAATCATAGAACCATATTAAGCCCGGAAACCTACCGTCATACAAAAAATGGCTGATGACCATAGAAGTAGAACACTGTCTTACTCTTCCCTTTGCCACTGTTCGGATCGTCAGGCTGTTCATGTCCATTGCTTCTGTACCACTTGTAACGGAAACGCTGTGAATTATCGAACTCAAAGAGCTCATAGTCAAGCGAGTGCAGTTTTCAACGCTCATCTCTCCACTCGAGACCATCAGACAGATCAAAGAATAGCGGTGCATGAGCACCTAGGCCTGGAAAGTGAACATGAAGCAAATACTGTTGAAGATACAAATGAAGGTGACTTTATATGTTTAATAAGTGAAGTTTGCAGAAATTCTTATACATACATGTATGATGTAGCAATGTTTTGAGTATGACTTAAAAACCAGGTTCCGGCATTTCAATGCCAATAATCGATGCATCCATAGTACATGCTCTGCAAGTGTGGGTGATGGAAGTGACAGTGAGGACGACAATGTAAGAGTTAACATAAGCACTGAAGAACAGAGGTTAAAGTATGCTATTGTGAAAAGCATTTTTGAAGCTATTGAACTTAGCACGACAACAGGTGCTTCTTTGGGCACAATTGCAGACCGGCTATGTTATGCACGCCGCATGTATTGCAGGGGGAAAAATATTGAAGAAGATGATCACCTAATGAAAATTTCCTGGCCCAAAGACTGGGAAGCAGCCAAAAAATATCTGAAGGATGTAGGCTATGAGGATGCTCACGAATATTTCATTTGCTTGAGTGCAACACATAAGCAGCACTGGGACATTATGCAGTCTGCATCCAAAAAGAAGGAGAAGTTGGAACTATGAAGTATTAGTACCTTGGATTGCAAAGCAAAGTTAAGCAGTGGATAGAAGACCCAGACATGTGTTCAAAGGTGACAGCTCACTGGCTAGAAAAGGAACACTGGATAAATGGAAACATTGATGACTGGGAGATTAAGAAAGAGGTCTGGGATGGGGCAAGATTTGCAGAACTGGCTTGGTTCTGGGATCCAAATAAAAGTTGGTGGTTGGCTGCAAGATGTATTAAAGATGGCTGCAAAAATGTTTTCAGTGCAGATGACATATTACAGGCACCCAATCAGCATGATGGAAGTAAAGAATTATACTGTGACTGCTGCTGTACCAGATTTAATCATTATCCTAAGTACGCTAATGGTGACCCAAGAAATATTGCCTATATAGGTAAGAGAGTTAATGAAAGTCAGGATTCCACTACCGGAATGTGGTTACATTTTCTTGGCTTAAATTTTTTTAAACCAGTTTGATTTTCATTTTTCACTATCACATGTTCATTGTAATAGTCTGAAACAAAAGGAAATAAATCTCAAACTGGTTTGAAAACTCTTAATATCACACAATAAAGACAACCGAATACAGTTCGTGGGCCGTCGCTGGGCAGCTACATATATTTTCCATTTGGGAGAAATACAACTGCCAACAAGGGGGGGAGGGATGGGATTACAAAACTGTGGAGCGACAACGTGAACAGAATGCATCGAACAAGCGCGTGATGAATATGAAATGCGATCCTATGTACAAAACCCGCAATTATTAACTTATTAATACCACTTAATATCACACAATAAAGACAACCGAATACAGTTCGTGGGCCGTCGCTGGGCAGCTACATATATTTTCCATTTGGGAGAAATACAACTGCCCAAATATATGGCCCAAATGGAGAGAGAGGTGAAAAAAAAATGATAATAATAATAATAGTAGAGAGAGAGAGTATCTGTCCACTAGTCATCCTGAGTGTCCTGGTAGTAGGGATTGGCATATTGATAAGTTATAGAGGCAGTCTTGGCTATTCTTTGAGGAAACTGGAGTAGGACATTTAGAGGGGAACGAACATACGTTTTGTAACAGTCTGATTTCCAGCGACCGAGCATTTGAATTTCATAATCTGTAAGTCCAGCCAGAGATGCAGAGGTGGCTCCACCGATCCTGAAACTGTGCTCACTGTAAGCTATAGGATCAATACCAACTAGTCTCAACAAGTGGGAGACAAATGTTACTAAGCGGTGACGTGTTAAGACTTGCTGATGCTCGAGCAGGAATAGTGGTGAATCCTTGGAATTTTGTGGCCGACTTTGTTGAAGAGAAACATTAGACTTCATTGCACAGGCTGGGCAGACGGCATGATTTGTGTGCGACATATATAACATTACCCCCTCGCGCCGTTGGTCTGTTTTCAACTGTTTAAGACGCACTGTCCAGTAGTGCTCACCGGTGGGAGACTGGTGAGAACTGACGTCGCTGAGGGTGAGATGCCGAGAGGGGCCGAAGTGTTCATGCTGTTTACCGTAAACTCGCCTGCTCGTAAGAGTAAGAAATGACAACAGGTGATTGCTGACCAGAAGACGGTATCATCACTGGAGAGAAAATTCACAAAAGGATGAATCTTGCATAAGAGGTCAAAGGTGATAGGCATTTTTCGCTTCGGTGAAGTGAAATGTTTCCGTTCGATGCCACGCAGAGTTTGCTTTAGCCGGAGACCAGGAAGCAGTGGGTTGCTGTAGCCATTAGCAACGTGGAGAGAGCGAATACCGGCCAGGTAAACATTAATGGACTGAGGTTTTATGCGTGCTGCAAGATGCGTCACAAACAATATGAGCGTGTCTTCTGACGCTGGCAAGGGGGTCAGGCTGTACGTGTCACAGAACCTGAGGAACTGTCGTTGTGTGGTGGTGTAAGTTCGATGAGTGGAATCCGCGAGGCCCGAGCGAAAGTACTCCTGAGCATCTACTTGAAGTTGGTCAAAGGAACACGTGGTACGAACGTGGGATGTTCGCTTGCTGCTGGGCAGAGGTGGTGGAACTTGGACACCTGTAAACGAGAAAGGCAGTCAGTAAAACAGTTTGACACACCAGGGATGTGAACTGCGTGTAGCAGAATGTTGTAGCAAGCGCAAATATAAAACAAATAACGCAGCATGGACATGATATGTTTACAATGACTTGTGCCAGACGAAAGAATGTGTACGACCAACTTATTGTCACAATGGAACATTACATTCCGACAGGCCAGGGAGCGGGCCCATGCTGACACAGCTGTGGTAATTGCGTAAAGTTCCTTGAACGTGATGGATCTAGAGAGGGAAATGTGGTGAGCAGAAAACAAACAGGAAAACCATTCGCCAGCGAAGTATGCTCCAAAGGCTGCGTGGCTGGCGTCAGTAAAAAGATCTAAGGAAGAATTGGGCAGCCACATGTCTTGATAAAAGAAGCTACAGCCGTTCCACGAGGTAAGAAAGGTTTGCCACCAGTGAATGTCCTTACGGAATGCAACAGTGAGACGGATACGATGTGAAGGGTGGCTAGCTTTGCTGAGTAGGTCGATCATGCGGCGAACGAAAGTTCTTCCAGGGCGACAGACAGATGCAATGAAGTGGAGCTTTCCAATCAGCGATTGAAGTTGACGCTTCGTACAGTGTTTCCTTGAGGACCACTTGTCCAACATGTGCAATACTTCGGCTAGTCTGGCTTGGTCAATTCTTGCTTCCTGAGCAATGGAATTCCAAGAAGAATCAAGTGTGTTGTCGGCAACACTGTCTTTGTCGGATTAGTTGTGAATCCAAGATCGTCACATGTTTTCAACATAAGATTGAGCGAGGTCTGGCAATGAGGATTAGGTGAAAGTGGTCCACAAGTCCAGAAGTCGTCAAGATAGTTTCAAATGGGGTTGACTCCCCTAGAGGACATAACAAACTTGAGTCCATCAACGAATTTCAGAAAAAGGGCTGGCGAACTTCAAAGACCAAAGGGAAGGAAGGTGTCGACAAAATATCCGGGCACAACAGTACCATCAATCTCCACAGGCCAGGTAGATCCAAGAAGTTCCCAGTCCTGGGAATTAACCAGAATGTGTCGAAATGCATCTGAGAGATCCAGTTTACTCATGAGAGCACCAGGTCCAAATTGCTTGAGTAGTGTTATTGCGCGGTCGAGCGAATCGTAAGTGCAGGTAAACAAATCCTTGGGGATACAGTCATTAACTGAAATGCCGGCAGGCCACGATAAATCGTGTATTAGACGCCACTTGACGGGCGCTGAGTGCTTCTTCGGAATAGCACCCAAAGGTGAACCAGTGAAATTCTCGAATGGCGGGATAAGAAATGGTCCAACTTTACGGTTAAGGTCTTGTTCACGTTCGATCTCCCTGGCCACGGGCTCAGGGTTGAGGATCGCGGAAAAATGATTGGCCTATATCTGATAATCACGGGTAACGGGTTGATAACCAATGCGTACTCCAAATTCAATGTCATGTAATAAATCATTCACGAAATCAGTGTCCGGGTGTGTCCGCAAACCTGAGCGCCACATCTGCGGGTTGAATGGCGATTTAATTTCCGGAAGGGCCTGAGCAATCGGCCTGGGGGTGGTCCCCCCTGCAAGCTTTGCATACGTGGGCTCGTTTACAGGCATCGCCGAGGTTGCACCATTTTCGCTGGTACAGGTTGCAGCCCTCCTGTCCTGTAATAGTGAACCACTTGTCGAATTTCCATGAGGCAGACGTGGTTGCTCCGGAGGACTGGGAGCCGGTGCCCGAAGGTTTTGCCGCTTCCTGTAGCTTCTCCTGCGCGAGAAAGGGACAATCCCTAACGAAGTGATCGAACGACTTGCAACGTGTACACTGCTTTGGGTGGGCGCGGAGAGCAGAGGCGTCAAGGATGGTGGTGTAAAGTGTGGTGTCTAATACAGGGAGACTGACGTCGGTATCTTTACGCGAGGCCACCCGTGTGTGAGTCTGAACACCGAACATGTATACGCAAGGCCAACGAAATTTACAGTTGGCGAGTTGAATTTGCTCTCGATATGCTGCCAGCTCCAAATAGTGCTCGGGTCTTGCTGACACAATTTCCATTTCGTATTTGGTCCACACTTGGAGCCATATATCGAAGGAATCGACGAGACGCTTGCGTTGTGGCCTGGCGATAGCGATGACGTCACCGGAAAGCGAGCGCAAAATTCCTTCGTCGCTTTGGCTGGATCGCAAAACACATAGGGCAGATAAAACATCAGAAAAATCCACGTACTCACCATTAATGGCAGCGGCAGCGAATTTCTCAGGTAAGTGATGGGTTTTGGATGCACAGCTGACGGACGGCAATTTATCGACACCACTTGGTTGACTGGGCTCGCAAACTGTTTTGGGAGCGTTCCCGACAGAGATTTCCTCTATCCGCTTTTTCATTGTGTTTTGCTCCTTGGCGAGGCCTTCCAGCTGAAGAGAAAGGTTTCGCATAGCGGCGAGAAGTTGTGGCTGAGACTGCTCCTGCCGCTGTGCTACTGTTGAAGACTGAGGAGTGGAATTAACCTGACAGTCTTGACATGGCGGCGATGTCGCGTGGTCTGAAGACTCTTGTTCTGCATCTTCAGGAATACTTTCTTGATTTGGAGGCAGTCCAGCGCAGTACTTGCCTGGGAAACCGAAGGTATGGTCTTTCTTCGGCGTTTTGCAACCGGGACAGAGCGAAGAACGTTTAGGTTTGCCCATAATAGCGAAGAAGATTACAAAACTGTGGAGCGACAACGTGAACAGAACACATCGAACAAGCGCGTGACGAAAAATGAAATGCGATCCTATGTACAAAACCCGCAATTATTAACTTATATTAACTTATTAATACCACTTAAACCACAGATAAATTTAAACCACAGCTCATGTTATTTGAATAAAGTGGTCAATTTTTTAAAACAAACAATTTATCCTTGTTTCACTGCAACAAAATAATAATGTTATGATATTGACATATGTTTTTCTGACATCTAGATTGGTTAAAAAGGCAACAACTTTAGAATTATACAAATGAGTGCTTCATTTTTAACTGCGGTATTATTATATTTCCTGTTCCATAAATTATAGTAGGAGGCATGGTGGCCTCATGGTTAGTATACTCAACTCTGTGTAGAGCTGTTCAGGTTCCAGCCCTGACTGGGGACATTGTTTTGTGTTCTTAGGCCACTTTGCTTGCATGGTGCCTCTCAACTCTGGTGTATAAATAGATATACCAGCAAATTTCATGCTAGGAGGGGGTAACCCTGCAGTGGACTAGCATGTAACCTAGGTTAAGGAAACCAGAGATGAATACCTGGCCTGGAAGGTCAGCATGTTTATAATTTTACTCCATGTTGTTCAACCAAACATAAGTATTGTCAGTAATTGATTCATTGTATTTCAGGTCACTGGGATGGCTTTCAGCCATTTGGAAGTAAATCACGTAGTACTGGTAAGATAAAAACTTTTATTGCATTACATCTATAATAATTATTACTGTGGTCAGGTTGGCAAAACTCCTTATTGAACGAAAACAATACATAATTTGAACACATTTATTTTTAGCGTCAGAAAATTTATACTTGCATGAATTTCTGAATCCAACCATCATAGAGACATCTGCCAGCTTATGCAATTGTATTAACTGACTTATGACAATTTGAAAACCTACAATAGGTGCAATAGAGGTGTCAGTGGCAACAATGGCAAAAGAAGAACGCTTACAAACAGGTGAAGTTTACACAGTTGGATTTGTGCCATCTTATGACCTGCCTGATGCCCGGCCAAACAGTATTGATCCTTTTCTTGAGCCCCTTATCAGTGATATCGAAGATGGATTTATTGAAGGTAGACTACCAATAATTTAGGTTTAACAGTTCTTAAGACAATAGCCACTTGTCATTTTATGAATGATCATGAGTCATGAAAAAATACTTGGCAACTGTAGTGTAAAATATTTGTATACTATAGACACGTCCAAGTCATAATGTCATTTAATTTTCTTTTAGGATATCAAGTGAATTATGCAGGATCACTTCCTAATTTTCCACCTGAGAAAATTACAATTCGGCATATCTTACTACTTTGGACAGGAGACCATCCTGCACAGTGTGAGGTGTGTAAGACAAAGGGTGCTGGAGGCAAAAAAGGATGTAGAAGATGCCATATATGTGGTAGGTGGTCCTATGTGAAGACAGTGCAAGTTTGATTGATGATTATTTTCTGCAGCCTACATGTATGTCTATAAGTGCATATCCTCTCTGATCCAAAGAGTTTCAAAAGCACATAGGTTAACTAGGGAAATGCATTGTTTCTTGGTTACTAGGTACATGGCTGAGTGAACACAATCACAACTGTTATCCAAACTTCAGGAGACAATACAGGCACCCATATCAAAAGAGACTGCTTGCTGAAGAATTGCCAAAGATGAAAGCATTAGAAGAAGAAGAAGAAGAAGAAGAAGAAGAAGAAGAAGAAGAAGAAGAAGAAGAAGAAGAAGAAGAAGAAGAAGAAGAAGAAGAAGAAGAAGAAGAAGAAGAAGAAGAAGAAGAAGAAGAAGAAGAAGAAGAAGAAGAAGAAGAAGAAGAAGAAGAAGAAGAAGAAGAAGAAGAAGAAGAAGAAGAAGAAGAAGAAGAAGAAGAAGAAGAAGAAGAAGAAGAAGAAGAAGAAGAAGAAGAAGAAGAAGAAGAAGAAGAAGAAGAAGAAGAAGAAGAAGAAGAAGAAGAAGAAGAAGAAGAAGAAGAAGAAGAAGAAGAAGAAGAAGAAGAAGAAGAAGAAGAAGAAGAAGAAGAAGAAGAAGAAGAAGAAGAAGAAGAAGAAGAAGAAGAAGAAGAAGAAGAAGAAGAAGAAGAAGAAGAAGAAGAAGAAGAAGAAGAAGAAGAAGAAGAAGAAGAAGAAGAAGAAGAAGAAGAAGAAGAAGAAGAAGAAGAAGAAGAAGAAGAAGAAGAAGAAGAAGAAGAAGAAGAAGAAGAAGAAGAAGAAGAAGAAGAAGAAGAAGAAGAAGAAGAAGAAGAAGAAGAAGAAGAAGAAGAAGAAGAAGAAGAAGAAGAAGAAGAAGAAGAAGAAGAAGAAGAAGAAGAAGAAGAAGAAGAAGAAGAAGAAGAAGAAGAAGAAGAAGAAGAAGAAGAAGAAGAAGAAGAAGAAGAAGAAGAAGAAGAAGAAGAAGAAGAAGAAGAAGAAGAAGAAGAAGAAGAAGAAGAAGAAGAAGAAGAAGAAGAAGAAGAAGAAGAAGAAGAAGAAGAAGAAGAAGAAGAAGAAGAAGAAGAAGAAGAAGAAGAAGAAGAAGAAGAAGAAGAAGAAGAAGAAGAAGAAGAAGAAGAAGAAGAAGAAGAAGAAGAAGAAGAAGAAGAAGAAGAAGAAGAAGAAGAAGAAGAAGAAGAAGAAGAAGAAGAAGAAGAAGAAGAAGAAGAAGAAAGGCCTACCTATTTTCAAAGGATGAGCAAGGAGAATGGTCTACTAGGATTATCAGTCCTTCTCAGGCTTTATCCCCTTTATGGATTTGATGTCCTAAGGGACACAGTCTTTGATGCTATGCACCAGTTGCCTCTTAATGTGGTAAAGAATAATTTTGAGCGATGGATCTCCCAAGGCTTTTTGGACAAAAAGGATCTTGACACCAATTTGGCAAAAATGCCGTGGACGGCAGGTATGTGTTTACAATCATTTGAATTTTTTACAGTATCAAATTAGTTAACCCTTAAGCCCTATGGGGTCTCCCTTTAACGAGTAAAATTGTCTGGCTTTAAACAGTAAAATCTACACTGTATAAACTTGTCACTCTTAAGGGAGATAGTTTTTTTTAACCCTTTAAGCCCTAAGGGGTCTCTCTTTGACGAGTAAAATTGTCTGGTGTTAGACAGAGTAAAATCAATAAGTCACTCTTAGGGTGTCAAGGGTTACTATCAAACTATGTCTCTTCCAATCCCATAAAAAAAACTGTTACCTAATACATTTATCATAATGTTGTTTGCTTGCATGAGCTTGGGATGCCATCAATAATTTAATAATTATACAACTTCCTGGATCAGGTTAGTAGCCAATCACAAATATAACACAATGTTATTTTGCAGATTAGCGTGGATCTCGCTTGCCTCGGAATACTGATTTCATGGGTTATTGGAAAGGTATGCTCATTGTAATTATTTTGCTTTTATGTACATTATACATGTACATTAATCTGGCACATGAACCATAAGATGCTGCCACATCAATAAAAAAAATTACCATTCAATTGACCAAAGAGGTGAGCCTATAATACGTAGTTATGATATTAGTTTAAGGGACCCTGTGTTCTAAATACATGCAATTGGAGGCTTTCATGCAAATAGGGCGTATATTGCTTTTTGGGCCGATTTTCATTTTTTGCAGGATTAAGTTTATTTATTTATTTTTTATTAATGTTTGTGTGAGTTTAAATTAAAATTGATTGATTGATTGATTGATTTGGCAGACGGACTAGTTTTGACGTGTAAAACATCATTCCACAATTGTTTTTGTTTATTTGTGCTTTATTTTTGACAAATATTGTATGCCAGAAACCTAGGTTTTTTTGAACGAGAATTCACGCTGGGCACGCGCGCCATCAAAACTGCCGGGTTTGCAGTGTGCAACATTTTTGGGCCCGTGAAGTTGGGAGACTGGGCTCAAATAATATTTTCCGTGCGTTGTCGAGATCAGCCATTTTTTACGAAGCCTAACGACGATGTAAGATAATTTGGTTTTATCAACTGGGTTGATAATGTGAATTGTCCACCGTAAAGAGATTCGGAAGCTGACGTTTCGAGCGTTAGCCCTTCGTCGGAGTGAATCCGGATTCGCTCCGACGAAGGGCTAACGCTCGAAACGTCAGCTTCGGAATCTCTTTACGGTGGACAATTCACATTATCAACCCAGTTGATGAAACCAAATTATCTTGCAATACTCCCACCGACGCAGCACCACAGTTTCTTTAGAAACTTGCCCCCTTTAACGACGATGTAGTTCGATTGATCGTCGATTTGGCGCAAATTTTGCATTCTACGGGGTGAGAGCTTCACCTAGAGACCAAACATGGCCGAACTTCTCACTACGGTCATTGCGGGTATGTCCCCACTCGAGATCTTGTTTTTGCTTAATCGTATCGCTAACTAACAGTTGCTAATATTTGGCTTCATATAACTTTCGTCTGTCCACAGGAAGAGTACAGATCTCTACCAAGAACCGAGGAAATACGATGGAAGAAGAAACCTATGTTTTTAAATTTTCGGTTTACACAACCGAATAACCGTGCGACGGCTGCAAAGAGCGAGCTATTTGGTCTATTTTGTACAGCGACTTGTGGGAAAATATTGCCCTTTTTAAACAAGAGGCAAAAGGATATTTAAAGGGCTTTACGAACAACACGCTTGAGGGAACGATTCATTTTCCATTTTGTGTGAATCATCACTCGACATAGGAGCAGTGTTAAAAGACGAAGCCTGTGAACAGGAAGATACCAGGAAAAGGCAAAGCAAAAGTTCTATAATTTCGAGCATCGAGGAATCCAAACTGAACTACAACTACTCGTCAGTTAAAGTAAACAAAAGAATTCAGAACCATGACACACTGAAGATTGGACGTCATAAACATTAACCACATGGTTTGAAGGAAGGCTAAAGTTTACAGCAGGTTTAATGTTGGAGTTTTTCTGAAAGAGAAAAGGCGTTTAAGAGATGAAGCTGCCAAGGCTCACAAAGTTCTAGTCAAGGAAAAGGCTAAATTATCAAACCTTATTCGGAAAGTAAGTATTCACCCCCCCCCCCCCCCCCCTGCTTCCACACACAGAAATTTTTTTTTTTCAACTCTTCACTTACATACTTCTTAGAGGGAAAATATATCAACATGTTATAAGTAAGCTGGCACCCAGGTCTATGTTTTTGTAATTAAAATATTTCACTTAGAAGCCTTATGGATTTGTGTCTATTGACACTCCCTCTTATGATAAGAAAACAAAAAAAAAAAACAAAAGCAGAAAGCTAGACTATATTGGCAAGGACACAGAGGGAAAATTGTCAAATTCTTTTACATTTGCTGTAAACTTATCTGCATTTTCATATAGTGCAGTTGCAGAGTGAGCTGCTTTGACTTAACTTAATGACTACAGACAAGGATAACCAACTTACTAAGGATTTATTAATGAGCTAAGTGATATGAATGTTTTGTTTCATTTTATCCTTGGCTCAATATGTATTTTCCTTAATGTTTTTGTTTATAGCAGTGAGCTAATACAAAGTGAAATTATTGAGCCCATGATCAATTTCAACTCCAGCATATACAAGCATGAACCAGAATTGAATAATTTCACATTTTCTGCCTCTTTAAAGGTAGATGAGGTGTCTGAGGACATACAAGAATTGGGAGAACACTTGCCTGAAGCTGGCACAGCTGTCCCTCAAAAAGAGAAGGCCTTTCTATCCAGGCAGTCTATTGAGGCAAGGCGCAAAAACCCAACTGTCCTCCCTTCTGATTATAAGAGGGGGCCATCTTCAACAGTGGGGACACAAAGGAGGTCAGAGACATACCAAGCAGCCAAAGAAATACATGGGGCTGACTTAAATGATAATACTCCTGCATACATAGGATGCCCTACAAAGATACTAGTTGACTTTATGTCAAAAACTAAGAAGTTTTCCAAAAAGGTTTTTCCTAAACTTTATAAGAATGCTGCAGAACAATTTGAAACTTCAGACATAAACATTCTTAGAAGTGTTTCAGTTTTCTATTCCAAAGGGGTAATGGGTAAGAAAAAGTACAGATCTGTGTACAGATCTCTTTCAATGACTACCAATCCTAAGAGAAAAACCAAAACAACACGCATTCAAGTAATGTCGTGTTCCTAACCTCAGTTAGTTCCCTATAACAAACTTATCAAGTTTCTCAATGAAGTTGACATAGGAACCTTAAAGAGTGTAAGGGAGAGCTTCTGCTCTGATTTGGAACCTGAGGATCAGGTTGATGGCTGTTACAGAAATTTAACAGAATGTCTTGTTAGATTAGCATCTTTCTACCTGACAACATTGAAAGCTGAAGATTTTGATTGGTTTGGGGAACCAAATACTTTCCAAATAGCCATTGGTGGAGATGGAGCCCCTTTTGGAAAATTTGACCAGTCTTGTGCCTGGCTCATTAGTTTTTTAAATGTGGGTCACAGGGTTTTGAGTAATGAGGATAACTTTTTGATATTTGGAAGTAACTGCTCAGAACAAAGTACTGCAGCTAAAAGGTACATTGCAATGGTTGCTAAGGAGATGGAGCAAATAGAGAAAGGCTCTTTTAATGTCAACAATACCATCATTAAATTTAAGTTTTCAGAATTCCCCAATGACATGAAAATGTTGGCTTTTCTGGCTGGGGAGCTTCCAAACAGTGCCAAGTATTTTTCAACATTTGCTGACATTTCAACTGGTGAACTGCTTGATGTAAACAAATCATTTGGCCCAGAACCCCATAATGATTTCAGACCATGGCAATATCATAAAAGATTATCTGTTGCTAAGAAAGTTGGTGACCTCAAGGATAAATTAAACAAGACTCAGTTAGCTCCCAACACTAAACGCAGCAAAATAGCAACATTTATTGCTTCTAGTAAGAGTAGGCAAGAGTTTGAGCCACTCATTGGTAAATTCATTGACAGAGCACATGTAGATCCTTTGCATCTAAAGAATAATGCCTGTCAGCATATTCACAAAATAATGTTGCATGAGGCTGTCCAAAAGTCTGCCCTGGGAAGTAATGTAACAAATGTGAGTGAGGTACCTAGTGATTCTCCATTTTCCAAGTTTGTACGGGCACTGAAATCTAAATGCCAGCTTTCACGCTTAGCAAACAAAGTTACAAGGTGGTTCAATGAAACAAAGGCAGATGGGAAAGACTTTGAGTATAGATTTACAGGCAGAGATTCAAGGATGTATTTACACAATTTTATGCATCTAATTGTGTCTTTAGAGTTCCCTGCAGACACTGCAAGGCAAACCTTCAGACTGCACACTTTTGCATTTGTGTGTTTACAACTAAGAAATGCAGTGTCTCTATTCTGCAGAATGACTATCAATGATGATGAAATCAAAGGGCTGTCTTCTTACTGTACCAACTATTTCAGGGCTTACAGTTTGTTTATTGGGATAGTAACACCTACTGTATGGACAATAGGTCACATTGTCCCTGTGCATACTAAAGATGTTAAGTCCAAGTATGGAAAGGGTCTTTCAGTTACCTCAATGGAAGGGAGGGAAGCTAAACACATAGCTATTTCAAGGTACTCCCAAAACACCAACTATGGCATGAGATGGCAGCAGATTTTTCGCCACGAATTCCTTTCTTTAATCTGGTTAAGGGAAAGGGGATATAACCTTGATAATTACATTCCTTCGAAGGACAAGTATGTCCCTAACAGAGTTGCCCTGAGCAACTTCTGTTTTTGTGGTTGCCCAAAGCCAGAGGTGTCAGAAAGGTGTGGGTATTGTTCACATCCACATAGGCAGGCTATATTGCTGTCTTGTCAATCAGGAAAGCTGGCTGTTGACAAGAAGCTCTTTACTTAAAGCAGTTTTTAACTCAAAGTGAAATCACTGTCCTTTAAAATGTGTAAATATAAAGCTTTGCATGTTGGACAATCAGAGTGCCTTTCAGAGGTTTTTGTACATTTTATGCAACATTTCTCTTTGATGTGCAGTTAGATCTTAAAGTAGTTACATGCAAATCAATGTTAAAAATTTGGCATGAACTATTTCTTGTACAACTTGCATAAATAAGGTATCAAATACCAGTTTGTTGAATTTTATATTTTGATGCCTGTATTTATATTTGTATATGTTAATGCCTGTATTTGTATTTATTGACCATACATTCAGTACTTTTAATGTATATGAATAATTTATTATCATATTTCCATTGAATAACATGTATTTACAACAAGCTTTGTAATACATAGACCAGAAGTATTTATGCATACCTTACATGCATTGTAGTAAAGTATTACAATTTTCAATTTTCATTTGTCAATAAAAAATGTTCAGAGGTTTTAAAAACCAATATTTATTTCCAATCTTGTAAACATTCAACAATTCAAGAATCTTATTAAAAGCATTTTTACAAAGTGTACATAACAAACTTAATCACGCAAAGGAAACCCATGTATGTTCCAGAAACCATAATGACACGAAACAGTCATTTGCCGCTTTGAATACTTGTAGCAAAGTTTGAATTCCTTGAACCTCGAAATAAGGACTTTTGCTTTGCCTTTTCCAGGTATCTTCCTTCTCAAATAACTTTTTAACTGTCCCATTGTTTTTCCAGTCAAAATTCGAAACATGTAAAAAACAGAAGGAGAATATGCAATTCTGATTGAGAGGCCCATACGATTTCCTTCCATGTATACATTGCTCCTTAGCTCATTATTTGTTGTGGTTGAAAAGGCCCTTTTAAGAGCCAAAAAAATTTCCTTTGGAATGTCACAGGTAAACTCCAAAAACCACGGTCTCCTAATTCTCTGACGAGCTGACAGCCTCCTGTAGATTAAATCCAACCATGTACAGGCTTCTTCTTTTAACACTGCTCCTGTGTTGAGTGATGATTCACACAAAATGGCAAATGAATCGTTCCCTCGAGCATGTTGTTCGTAAAGCCCTTTTAGATATCTTTTTGCCTCTTGTTTAAAAAGTGCGATATTTTGCCCCAGGTCACTGCATTCTGTAAAACAATTGACAGCCGACTCTATAGCTTTAGTTTTTTGGTCGTTTTCCTCATCACTGGAGTCTTGTACCTCTTCAGTGTCACTACGAGTGACCTCTTCGAGAACATCGTCAAATGTTAGAGAAGCCGCCATTTTGAAATTTGTTTTGAATTTTGAAGTGCGCGTCCGCTGTCCTGAGATGTGATCACCCCGGCTTTTTTGATGGCGCGTGTGCCCAGCGTGGAAACAAAAGAAACCTTTTGTTTCTTTATTATTTATATAATTACGCTAATCTCTTATTGTTGCTTACACACATATATGATGAGGGTTCTATTACCGGGGGGATTCCCGGCGGCTCGCAAAGCTCACCGCCGGGAATCCCCCCGGTAATAGAACGCCTCATCATATATGTGTGTGAGTGGAAACATGGGTTATTGGAATTTGTAATAGAATTATTCTTTAAAATTGAAGAAATATGCAGACTTTATAGAAAGCAATGGGTCGCGGTCGTAAAGGAGCATTTAATCAAAGCAATAAAAAAGTCATTAAAAGAGGGAGGTCTATTCCCGAGAAAGATAATCACCCCTTTGTAGATGGGTTAAGAAATACATGCAAACAAAAAGTGGTTGTTATGCAAGAAGACGTTTTGAATGAATTGAGACAGATCGACCCGCGTGAGTTAGCCAATATTTTGGTTGGCATGTCAACGTGGATGTTTGATTATCCGTCTTCGCCACCTGCACCTTTGTTTACAAAACTTGCTTGCTAAAGCGGCCCACAACAACCGCACACACGATCTTCCTTCCCGTCAAAGTCTTCTTCAATTAGCTCTTGGGCCTCATCATATTCTCCGTCAAGATTTTGGAAATTTCTGTATTCTTCATTTGTCATCCCCTGCCACATTATTTCTCTTAACACATCAGGATTGAAGCGCACATTCTCCCCCATCACTATATATTCAAAAGTTCTATATATGCAAATTAAAGTTTGTTTACATATGACGAGGCAAGTTGTAAGATATATGTGTTTCATATTAAAGCTAACGTGCCTTTTTATAACAGCTATGGGTTTTCATCTAAATCTTACGTGCCTTTTAATAACAGCCTCGGTTGGGGTCTCGGCTTGGCTGATTTCCTACTATTTTGTCTTAAAAAATGAAAAAGAGGTAATTGCTTCAGCAGATGACATTTATGAAGATACTGATATGGACAAGGTTGTTATTGATTCCGGCGACAGAGAGGTCATCTTATCAATCCGAGCCAAAAAACGGTTGCTTAAGATTTTGAACGAAAGGGAAAAGAGTTCTTTATTTATACATTTGAAACTGCAAATTCGGAGCAATGAAACTTTAACAAGCGGCGACCGTATGCAAATGACGAGGCAAAAATATTTCAAGCATCACACAGCAGTTTCATTTTTTTTGCCTCTTTCATCGCATTTATGACTTCAAATGTTATATCTCTGACTTCTTTTTGCCAAGAAGGCAACAAAAGTTCGGCGATGGCGTGCCAAATTGTGTGAACCAATGCGATCATTTTATATATTTGTGATTTATTCAAAATACGCACGCGTTCACTCGAAAGTGGTTTCTGATACATCAGAACTTGGTTTCTGATACATCAGAAAAAATTAGCATCGCGTCATGCATGGCGCGTTCACTCGAAAGTGGTTTCTGATACATCAGAAAAAATTAGCATTGCGTCATGCATGACGTGTCACGCTGAAATGAAAGCCTGAATGAAATTTTTGAAATGTTAATTCGAACCGGCGGCTAGAACGGATAATTTTTTTTTGAAATCTGCCTCCATTTCGCTTCGGACATCTTTCTTAATCTTCTCAACGTCAGGCTGAGACGAATGCCGAGTGAGTTTTGCCCGAACAGAGTCTTTCAGCACTTTGTACTGCGAAAATTCATCCATGATTAACTGAAATTCTCTGTCTGATATTATATTGTCGGTCAGCGCTTTGGAAAGCAGTCGGTCAACCGTGTCGCGTTTCGCAATGGCAAGCGTGACAATCTCTTGATGTTTCTTCACCTTGGAATCGGCCTTTTTGGAAGCGATTACTAAACCTGAAGAAGCGAGAGCGAAACCCCCACCAACGACGCCAAGGGGTATTGTAGCCGGTAGGCCGACAAAAGAAAGAGCAGAACCAAAACTAGTGCTTGAAAAAGCGGCTGAAAGAAGGCTTGAGCCGCCGGCAGTATAGTTGAAAACCTTCTTGGTGCGTTTATATTTTTTCGCAACCACCCGATAGTGGCCTACTTCTTTGTTCAGAGCGGCAGAAATTTCATTGGCTTTTTGCATCCTGAAGTCAGGAGGCCGAATTTGGGGGTATATGTTTTCAGGAGGTGCGGATGGCAGAACATTCGCGGAAGACATTGTATAAATAGAAAATTAATTTATCTCCAAAACAAATTCAAGATTGAATCCTTTGAAATCAAACAGCTCGCCATCTTGGTCTCTGACACTTAATGTGATACTTTTTACATGTGAACCTGTGGAACATTCGCGAAAAGGTTCATGTGTAGAAGACTCATAGCTTACTTTTTCATAAGGCTTGCATTTTTAAATTGAGTTTAGTCAAAACATCAGATTTTTTGTTGTTCAAAAAGTTTTGGTTTCTGTCAATAAGATTGCAATGAATGAAGTATGTTGTTGGATATCTGAGATTTTTTACGTGTGTTGTAAGGTCTAGCACCCGATTAATACCTAGCAAATTTGCCAAATCACAATCAAGGGTTATTTTTTTCGCCCCCAAATTTTTTATTTCAAGAATGGCCCCAGGTGTGTTTATTTCTAATTGGTGATATTGATACTTTTCGAACAGGCCGTCTATTACTTTTGAAACTCTTTCCAAATTGTAATGTCCTAGAGGTATTTTTGCAACAGAAACAGAAGGATCTTTTTTTTCATTGCCCAACACTGCACTACCTTCTCTTTTCAAAGTATGCCAGCTGTTGTATAAACTGCAAGAGATCAGTTTCATGAAATGAGCTTGGGGTATCGGCTCGTCAAAGTAGACAGTCTCTCCATTCTTTTGCGTGACAATTGTTAGAACGACCATTTTTATATTGGATGGATATATCAACATTCAAAATGAACGACTTACAACCACCGCTTGCTCAAATAGCCGCATCAAAGAAAAGCGCTTGGGCAGAATTGACAGAGCAGTTTCCGAACGCGGACAAAAGCCAATTCTTTGCTCAAGTATATTCTGATGGCAAAGGAAACATCACAGGATCTGAAATGTTTTTGAAGGGGGGCTCTAGCGTGTTTGTATCAGACAGAAAATATTGGAGCCCGCAAATGAAGGCTGCGCTAGGTTTGGAAGGCGTGGAAGGTTTCCCATATCAACTGTCTCCGCTGAAAACAAAAAGAGCGTTGCCAATTCCCGCAGTAGATTTCACTAAAGCAGCACCAAGCCTGAAGAAAATCTTCAACAACCCTATTAACCTTTACGTGAGACCAGATTCTTTCTTTGTGGTGAAATTACGGGAAATATTTCAACATACAAGAATAAGGCACAACTCCGCGGCAGAAGCAAAACGTTGGCTAAGAGGTCCAAATATGAGCTATTGGCTGCAGCAGCTCAACTTTGCTGTATTTTGCACAACTACAGATTTCATGTGTATTTCACAATCAGGAGAATTTTGTTCCAGATGGGAGGTATCCAGAGCATAAGCACCCTCCCCGGAGACCCAACATTCAATTTATCAGGCAATCGTTACGACGTGGCCTCATACAAACGGATATGCGCGGAGTTCGGAATAGACCCAACAAGTGATTTCCGGTTCACAAGCAGAAAAAACAACGGCCTGGGCGATGTATACATCGGCGTGTCAGGACACGGACCAATGAAAACAGGGGCGGAATATCCAGGAGGGTTTTACAAATTCGCCGATGAAGGCGGGAAAGCAAAAGATGGAAACTTGCTAGCTTTCATTGAGCTCGATAGTGTGGCATTTAGCCAGTACGACTGGTTCGCACCAAACAAATCATCAGGTTTGACACAAGCGGGACTTGCGCGCATTAACCAGTCGATTGAGGCCTTCGTTTACTGCATCTTGGGCGCGCAAGTCAATGTTCGGAGCAGCATAATTGGCACAGGTGGGAGAGTGAAAGAGGCACAAATCAACCCGCCAAACAGTCATCCCTCAAATCCGATCCACAAAGCCACCATGGCCGCAGATGAGGAAACCGTTTCAGAGAAAACCGTTTCAGAGAAAAAAGAGATAAACAAAACCGCCCTAGTTATTGGCGGAGTCGCAGTCGTAGCTTTGCTGTTTATGGCATCGCATTAGTATCGCGTTAACATCGCTTTTTGATGTATTTTTCAAAACTGAAAACAACCGCCGCCAAAATCAGGAGCCAGGTATGCTCAGCGAGAAAGCCAACCGCCTGCCCTGCAGTTTTGAAAAGGAAGCTGACGATCGAGCCAATTAACCTAGGTAGAAGCGAGGCAATTTTTGCCCCAATGTCTTTTAGGCCCTTTCCAATTGCTTTGCCTGTGGCTTTCAGAGCTTTGGTGATTGACCCAACAATAGCCCCGACTGTAATGCCGGCGGCGATAAAGATGGCCGTCACGGTAACGCCATATTTTTTGAAGATCAGCTTGATCCTTTCTCGGAGAGACAAGGAAGATTCTCTTTCTGATATCTGAGCTTTAAGACGCAAAAGATCTTCAATTCTTGCTGCCATCCTTTCTCTTGCGGCTTCTTTATCGAATTCTGGTGCGTTGTCGTCATCAATGATGGCCTGATCTTCTTCGTTTAACCTTTTAAGACGACTTTCATCATCTTCAAGTTCGTCTAAATGCCTGGTGCTGTTCAGCCTTTCTTCAATTGTGTTTCTTTCTCTTTCAATTTCGGCTATTTTTGCTTGTATTTTTTTTATCTTTTGCTTGTATTTTTTCTTTCTCTTTTGATTGTTTTTCAAGGCCGGCTAATTCTTTTTTTTTTCTTTCAAGGTCGCTTTTATAATTTTTTTTTTAGCAGTTTCAGCCTATTTAGTTCTGCTTCACTTTCAAGATTGCTGCCTTGTTCTTCTTGAATGGCATCAATACGCGCTTGAGTTCTTTCAATTTGTTGGCCCAGATTTTGAATCTCTTCTGCTTGTTGTTCCCTTTCAACAGCGAGCGCTTGTGCCACTCTTTCTTGGTTTTCAACTTCTGCCAAACGTTGACGTTGAGCTTTAAGGGAAGCTTGGTCTTCAATGATTTGTTCGGCACTATTTCCAAGAGATTTTTTTATTTCTTTTGGAAGTGCGGGGTTTAACCGGTCTTGTCCTGTATTATTGTCTCTTGTGAAAAGCGGATAAGCCTTTTTACCTATGCCGGCCATCTTGACTTGTAATCGGCCGGTCTTGCTGTAGGATGTTTCTAAATTCACTGCGCTTGCTCTGGGAAATAAACGAGTTAATGAGTCCCACGATCTTTGTATTTGATCTTGGGTGCCTAAAAGAGGGGTTTCTTCATACGAGGTATCTGGCAACCCTTCCTGCTCGTGACTCATCGTTTGCATTTCATGTTGTTCTCCGCTGTGATATGGTGGTGACGCCGCCCCCGGCTGGAACGGTTGGGTTCTGTTGACTTCTTGATCGTCGTCGTCGTCGTCGTCGGGGGGGTCAATGTTATGGTCATCATAATCGTAGGGATCCGGGGCTTCTGCCATTTATTTATAAACAGGTTTTTTTTTTTAATTAGAAATTATATTTTTTCATTCATATATCATGTCTGTGCAAGATGATCTTCAACCAGAAAAAAGAAAAAAGATAATGCTTGCCATGAAGGCACCGCGTGCTGTCAAGCGCATAACTTTCAATCCTTCCGAAGCCAACCCAGGAGAGACTCTGTATGTTCACGTCCCCAAGCTGAACGAGAACGAAGTCCTTGTGCCTAACTCTTTGGCCCTGACATTTGATATCGACCTTTCTGGGGGGCACGCGAACAACTTCCTTGTCCAGAACGTATCGCGAGCACTCGTGGACAAGCTTGTTGTGAAGTTTGAAGGCACGATTTTGGAAGAAACCGTCGGCCATGACATCTACAATACCTTCAGGGACCTTTTCTTGCCTGGAGAACAGCGGGACAACATGGTGCCTGAGGGCATCCAGAGCGAAGATTTGTGCAAGATCCGCTCAAATTCTGGGGACAAAAAACAACAGGTGTCGACGCCGAAAAAAAACTCAACGAAGTTTACGGCGCCAAATATCGAATCAATCTGGACCACCAGATCTTTACAGACCACGGCGTTTTTTACCCCCAGGCGTTGTACAGCGACCTCGTATTTGAAGTGACCCTCGCACCAGCCAGCCAAGTGGTCAGAGGCTCGGACACGACCAAGCTGAAATACAAGCTGAAGAACATCCAGCTTGAGTATGAAATGATACAAAGTAAGCATCTTGCAGAAGAGGCAACCAGCATTTACACCAGCGGCAAAGAATTTTTATACGACCACGTGGTCCGTGATAAAGTGATCCCGATCGACAGAGGAACAGCAACGAGAATAAACGTAAAAGTCAACGCCCAAAGACGGTCATTGAAAGGGATCCTCTTGCTGTTCATGGAGTCGTACGCCGCGGGGGCAAGAGATTCGGAGAAATACATCTTCCCGGACATAAAGAAAATCAGCGTCACGATAAACGGCTCGCCCAACATGATATACAACAACGGAATCGAAAGTCGGGACATTTGGAGTGAAGTGAGCCGCTTCTTCATGAAAGAAAAAGAAAAACCCCAGTTCATGACTCTTCAGAAGTTCTACACCGAGAACAAGATCGGGCTTCTGATCGATCTGTGCTCCATGGCCAGCCAAGAAATGCATGGCAGCGGCACCCGCCTCGTGAACACAACAGATGGCGTGCAGCTGGAAATCGAGAGAGACGCCAAGGGGTCAGGAACTGTGAACTGCCATGTTTTCGTGATCGCCGACTCCCAGTTCAACATAATGAACAGACAGATGCAACCTTTGCAGTTTTGAATTTATATGCAGTATTGAAAATGGATCCTGGCAACATCCCCTTCAACGCGCTAATAGTCGGGCCGACCAACTCTGGCAAGACGCATTTCCTTGTGAAACAGCTCTGCGGTCCATTCCGCGGCAAGTTTGATTACATCGTGTTAATCTGCCCAACCTTCGCCTATAACAGAACGCTGTACCGGTTTGCTGAGAGAGATCCTCGGCTGGATGTTATCATCTGCGAGCAACACCAAGTTGAAGATTGGCTGAAAGTGGTCAGTTTTTTTTTCGAAGGAAGCAACACTCTCATCGTCCTTGATGACTGCGCTTCATCAAAAGATGTGAAAGATCGCACTGGGGAGCTTGTAAAACTTGCATTTTCGGCTCGGCATGTCGGCATCAGCGTTTGGGTGCTGGCCCAGCAGCTATCGAGCATCGCGAAGCCTTTCAGAGAGAATTTGGTGGCAATCGTTCTATTTTACACGCCATCGGCAAAAACCACAAAGGCAATCTTCGACGAATACGGCGGCGGCCATTCATACAAAGAAATCAATCAGATGATTTCAAGGCTTAAAGAGCGCAAGTTTGCATATCTGATTCTTTCACTGCGGCACCCTTACCGTATTGAACAAATGCAGTATTAACCCATGATGAAGCAACGATTCGAAGAAGCCGAAAAAATCTTGAGCTGGCGAGAAATGAAACCTGGAGAAGCTTACAAGTGTAACGGACTCGAATACCGCGGTAAAAACGATCAGGGCAAGCCGATAAGTGTCGTCACACTCGAGACGAAAGACGGCGTGAAATCATATTACGCGCCAGCTTCTTTGTATTGGGAGCTCATCAGACGGAAAGATACTTCTTACATCAAGTATGACGGTTTGCAAAATTCAAGAGCGGGGTATCAATATCCCATTTTCAAGTTTGCAAATTGAAATGAAAAAAAATGAATTACATAATGGCTGAACAAAACGACCCCGAGTTGGCAGATGTCATGAAAATGCTTGAAGTCGAGCCTGCACGGCCCATCGAACCACCTAGCCCCGACATTCCAGTGCTCCGTGAGCAGCTTGCTATTCTGGTTTCCACGGGCAAATGCAAAGAAGCAATAGGCACGCAGCTGACACGATCAGGTGATTCAATTGTCAGACAAAGAGGTCATGAAGGCCCACAAAAGGTACGAGGCCTATGTTGGCGCCAAGACCACAGAAGCCCTCATTGACAGCTTTCTTTCATTAATGACAAAAGCGCTTGGCCTAGCGGTTCGGATAAAAGATACCAAAGCCTTGAAGAATGAGATGAAAAACGACTACATCATCACAAAAGAGCTGTCCATACTTTCTGGTGCGTATGCGTTGAGATACGGCCGGATGCTTGCAGTTGCCAACGCGTTTCTGATCACAGCAAAACATGTTGATTTCAGCGCTGATGAGAAAGCTGAGCAATCTTCAGTAACTGCTGAGCAATCTTCAGTAACTGCTGAATAATTAGTGAACATTACTTGCTTATTGAAAATGATTTGTTCACAAAATATACCATGGCAGATTCTGACACAACCCAACAAGTGACATCACAGACACCCACCACAAAAACTAAAAACCCAAAACGGGTCGCGGCCAGCAAAGCAATCGCTGAAAAAACGAGACTTGCCCGCGAGGTGCAGAAAAAGGCTTTAGATGAAGCCAATGCCATCATTCAAATCAGGAAAAAAAGGCCCCTGAGGCAACAACACCTGCCGATCCTGGGGCAATTATTACAACAACACAATGACTGAGTGGCATCAGCATTTTTCTTTCAATAGTGGGAATCTACTGCAAACGAGAAGAGATAAAAGCCCTTTTCGCCAAAAAGACGCCTCCAGTCGAGCCGCCTCCAGTCGAATCGCCTCCAGTAAAAGAAGGAAGAATTAGAAATATGGATTAAATTTTCATAAACATATGGTTTCTGAATTTCACATCAAAATTTCCGCTGTCATTATGATAAGCTTTATTTGGTACAAATTCACCAAGGGGTGTTTTAGAACTGCCTGGCTAATCATTTCAACAAAAGAAGACATTTCGGACGATGACGACGACGACGATTGGGAAAGCCCGCCACCGTATTCTAATTGAAAAAATATTTTTTTTAATATAACCATGTCTGACAACAAGCTTGTGAAAACAATCATTGACGCCGCAACTTTGACCGGCCTGGCCGCTGGCATGGGCTGGATTGCGAAAAAGGTCGCAACGTTATGAACTATGCCAAATTCACCGCTGTGATGGCCGGCAGCATCGCGCTGAAACAGTATCTCCAAGACCAGAAGATTCTTCCTGATTAAAAAAAAAAAAAATCTTAACATCAAATGGCCAGCATTGCGATGATGCTTGGTGGCGCAGTTCTAAACGCCGCGGCTTTCACTGGCGACAATGGCAAGGCCGCGTTAGACGAGAAAACGCGGCACGACAAGGCCCTGGAGGCTTATCAGTCAGCAATGGCAAAATACTCACGCGAGTGAACACAGCTGCTCGACTGGATCAACACCAACGAAGAAATCAAAGAACACGCGCAGAAAAACTTCACAAACACCGATTACGCGTTCAAGCTCTACAACCAGGCCCACCCCGACCAGAGACTGACTCTACCCAAAGCGCCGAATTTCTCGGACATGTATCAGCCAAGCGAGCTGCAGAAACAGGGAGAGCTTCTTTTTGTCGCCGGCGGCGCGCTCGCGCTTACATACGCGGCTTTTTGTTTCCTTTGAACTTTTTTTGCCGTTTAAATAATGGACGCCAAACTCGCCAAAATCTACTACAGCCCCCAGGGGTACTGGAAGGGCGTCTCTGTGATAAAAAAAAATGGCAGAAGCTGCGAAAGTTCCTGAAGATGATGCCAAGCAGTGGCTCTACAAACAGGCCATTTGGCAGATCTATCTTCCGGCCCCGCGATACGTTCCTCGCCCGAAATTTGACGTGGCGACGCCCAACTCGGTACACCAGGCTGACCTTTTTTTTTTACCTCATGACAAGCTGCCTCGCAGCCGCAAAGTTTACAAATATGCGTTGACTGTTGTTGACATTGCCAGCCGTTACAAAAAAGCAGAGCCTCTTACCTCGAAGGACTCTGAAGAAGTCGCGAAAGCGTTCCAGTCAATTTACTGACGCGGCCCTTTGACTTGGCCTCAGATGCTGCAGGTTGACCCTGGACGCGAGTTTATGGGCGCTGTGACAAAAGAAATGGAAAAACGCAAAACGTACATTCGACGCGGCCGCACTGAAATTCACAGAGATCAGGCCATTGTGGAACGTTTCAACCGCACGCTTGCTGAGCGTTTGTTTGGCCATCAATACGCCACGGAGATGCTTATGGAAGAAGGCAAGCGGTCAACTGAGTGGGTGAAAAGACTGCCCGATGTTGTCGGCGCTCTGAACAACGAGGTGACAAGTCTCATTGGTAAAAAGCCCGCTGTTGCTATCAAGGAAAAATCGGTCCCCCTATTGCCGACAAAATATAACAGACCTGTTGGTCTTGCCGAAAAGAAACTCCCCCTCTCATCAATGTGAGATATTTGTATCAGCCTGGCGAACTTGAGGGAGGTGTTAAAAGAGCAACAGACCCGATCTGGTCTTTGAAAGTCTACCAGGTCGTTGAAAATAAAACTAAACCTGATTCACCGGTTGTCTATTATTTGTCTGACGGGCCGAAGCGCGGCTTTGTTCACGAAGAGCTGTTGGTTGTGCCGCCTAATACGCAGCTGCCCCCAGCCTGAAATGCCCGTATGCCAGGGTTTGTATGCCGTCATCTGCTATCCATCGCTTTGTATCAAATGGTGATAGCGAGATCTTGGTCATGCACATTCCGTACATTTCGTGACCCTCGCTCCTCAAGATTTTCATTTTGTGCATGAACTGCCTCCTTTCAAAGAGTGCTTCTTTGTAGTGATCGTGTGTTATCTCTTTCTCGATCACATTTTTTTTCACACCCTTCGCCTTCTTTTCGTTTTTTTGCCCTCTTTCAATACGGAGTACATCTTTGGTCTTATCGCAACGACTTCTTCTATCGCCAAACCTCCACACTCATCTTTCATCTTGTCTAAAACCTTTTTGTTTCTGTTGTCGTAGAGCGGATGGTCCTTAGCGTAGTTGATTGTGTCATACAGCCATGAGTGTTCTTTCATGTCTTTGTACACATCTTCTGTCTGGATGTCCAAGATCAGGCTGTCTGTGTCTGTGTAGACCAGCTCGCATTTATGACCGTATCTAGCTTTCAAGTAGTTGTAGTAAAAGTCATACATCAATATCTTGCTGTTCTCGAGAATCGTCATGCCTGTGTATACGGGCTTGTTCAGCACCAGCTTTGTTTTGCGCATGTGGATGCCGGCCATGTCGTTTCCAAAGATCGTGAATCTGTCAAAAGATGGACTTGACAGCAACTTTCGGATCTTGTCATTTTCCCAGTCTCTCACTATCTTCATGTCAACACGGTTTCTAAGGTTCTCCATCGTCTTGCCAAACACCGAGTTGTTCATCAGCTTGTAGAAGTCCGTTTCAAAATCGTTTTTCGCTCGCTTGCGAAACTCTGTGTTCATTCTGATGTATGGCTCCATCCACGGCTCTTGATCAAACTCTATCACTCGGTGGACTTTCTTTAGCCGCATACCCTGCCTGAGATAGAACTGTAGGTTGCTGTAATGGGTCACGTACTTTTCTTTGTTTTCCAGCGTTAGCACCAGCTTCTCTGTGTACGGCATGGTCAAATCAAGGTCGGCCATAAGTCGCCGCTGGTATTCTGACATCTGCTCGGGTTTTATCACTTTCTTTTCCGGCGCCAGCGGGTAGTCATTGTGGGCGTCCTACAAGTATGCGGGGTATTCGAGGTCCACTTCCATTATCCAGCCTTTCTTTGAATTAGGCCTCATTTTCATGATCTGCTCTTCTGTCGGCATCACACGTTTCCAGTGAAAGCCGCTCTTCGGCAGATGGCGGCTCATTGCCCATCCATAGGGGTTGTTTGCATCAAGATACGTGATGTAGTTCGTTGGTTGGGTTGGGTCGTATTCTTCGACCTTCGGGTTGTTCACCTTTGCACACCTCTTGCTTGCCATTGATATGCCACCCCTCATTCCCCTCTCAATCATTAGATGCATGTCCAAGTCTGTCAGCAGCTCTAGCTCGACTCCTGTCTTTTTCAGCAAAGCGTCCCAACTCAAGAGCCTGGCGTTGTATAGTAATGCGCTGGATCCAGCCCGTATTTCTCCTGACAAACCTTTCTAAAGTTTTCAAACACGTCTGCTAAAAGCACCGTATCTGTAGCCACGTACCAGTCGTGGTATTCTCCGAGATTTCTACACCCTAATACCTCCCAGACCTGCTTTGCATGCGCATATTCTTCATCTGTGATGCCCTTACCGCTCAGACTTCAGTAGAACTTTTCTTTCTCCGGTAGTTGTGCTTCGTGAAACCTTTCGAACGAGTCCATGTACTCGTACAGGTAGATTTGTTTCTTCAGCAGCAACTTCCGCTTGTTTTCTTCTGGCATCAATTTGGTCATGATGTGGAAATCATCGGTCCCCTTTACCACATTTTCTAGGCTTTTCAGCAAGAAATTCAGGCTGTCAATGAATCTCAGATTCCCCAGTGAAAATGAGATGTATTTTTCGGTGTTTGTCGGGATACATTTGATTTCTCCCTCGACCCTCGCCATCGTTTGCATCAGCAGGTGGCCGTCGTATCCTTTCAAGTTGTGAAAGATTACTGGTATTGGCATTGTTTTCGGGTTTAGTTTGAGCTTGAAGTTGCACTCGTTTTGTGCTGCACCTCTGTATTTTCCTATCATGTGATCGTGGTCTCTCACTGAATCTTTAAAGTTGGGCACAAGCAGTGGATCTGCACAGAACAGGCAACTTTCCTGAGTGTTTGCGATCCATTGATCGATTGCGTCTTTTGGCTGTCTCCTTTCGTACGGCACATATCTGTTATTTGCCGCCTTATGGTAGCATCTTCTGTGGCTTTGGCCGCTGTATTTTCCTGAATCTGGATCATACACCGCCATCGAATCGAGATATAAGTCTTTATACAAGCTTTTGTTGCAAATGTAACATTCTCCGGCGTTCCTTATTTTTGCCAGTCTTCATTTGTCATTACAAGCGGCCTTTTGTTTTCCATGTCTTTTTGCATTTCCATTTCATGATTCTGAAGCCATCTCAGAAATACGAAGACCGCATCTTCACCCCTGTAAGTGTATGGGCCAAAAGTCTGCCCATCGCTCCTCACGACTAAATATGAAAAGCCGCATGGCGCGTGTTTCTCCGTTTTCATTGTAAAGCTATGTTTGTTGTCTGGCTCGCATGTGGCTATCTTTCTCACCAGACATTCAAAGTCCGCATAAACCACATAGGGCGCTTTCATCTGCTTGTGGTAGTTTGTGAAAGACATCTTGTTTTCGCCTTGTTTCGGCATGTCCGTTCTGGTGGGGCTTTTCAGCAGCCCTTTGCACTCTGGTTTGTGCCTTTCAAGAAGATCTCTCCTTGAATAGCCGTGCAGGCAGCGTTCGCAGAAATGCTTGCTGTTAGAATTCTTGCTTTGGTCAAACAATAGAGCTGATAATCTTTTAACAAGGCTGTAGTGCGTGTTTTCGCCCTGCTTTGTTAACATTAAGTTAATTCTTGGGACTTCTCCGCCTTTTTCGCTGATCCTGTGCATGACTACTTGCTCTTTTTCCCATCCGAACACATTAATTGCAAAATTTTGATTCTGCCTCTCCTGTCAATCTGGGAAACCGGAGTTGGAAAATCAATTCCTGTAAAATTTAGGCCGTCTTCCGTTGGGTAGCTAGATGGCCTAATCGGATTTCTACCTCTTGGTGCAGGAAATAAAGCCGCTCGAAGCGCCCATCTTATGCATTCGTTGTCCCTGTTTTGTATGTTGAGAACCGCTCTCTTGTTTTTCAGCTTTTTGAGAAGCGGCATATAGCTTCCACCGCGCATTGGTTGATATTGAGCCACGTTAATAAAAGCTTCCAAAATTTTGTCCATTATCCATCCCGAGCCTCTTTCAGACCAGGCCTCTATCTCGCCCTTAACCTCGTCAATAAACTGATTCAACGAAGGAGTTAATATATCCATGTTGTGTTCATTCAAAATTAGTGGCTGCATCCGATTGAAATAATGGTCCATTTGTTCCACTTTTTCATTTCGGGTCATATAAAATCTCACAAGAAGGCTAAACTGTATTTTAACGCTCCTAATTACCATAACTTCATTCGTGCAAACGTTAACAAATGAATTTTTCGTTTTTTGAAAAAATTTGAACAGGTCTTTGTTGTTCCTTGTTGGCCGCATTCTCCACCCGCGGAGCCATTCATTGAAATTGTTTCTTACAATTTGAAAACCTTCCCTTATGATGATGCTGGGGCTAATTTGGAGTTGGTAGACCTTGATTCTCCTCGATCGGGCCATAAAACATATCAAGAACATCTCTCGAAAAATTTGCAGCAGCCATTGCTTTCTATAAAGTCTGCATATTTCTTCAATATAAAAAATAATTCTATTACAAATTCCAATAACCCATGTTTCCACTCACACACATATATGATGAGGCGTTCTATTACCGGGGGGATTCCCGGCGGTGAGCTTTGCGAGCCGCCGGGAATCCCCCCGGTAATAGAACCCTCATCATATATGTGTGTTGCTTTATTAGCACAAGCAAATAAGGTGCTGAACGGTTCGGATTCGAGTTTGTTTTCTCATGATACCGGTTCAATACGAGGCCAGTCAATTCTTTTTCCAGGTCTGTTTCTTTACTTCTTTCAAAAACCAAAACAAAACCAAAACATCTTTTTGCTTGTTATTTCTCAAAAACGAAGCTTAAATCAACAAAAACCATAATTATTACATAACAATCCTTTCATGTCCAAGATAAGTCAGTCTGCCAAAAATGAGCTTGATTCTGCAAGAAATGAAAATCGACCCAAAAAGCGATAGACGCCCTTTTTGCACGAAAGCCTTCAATCATAATGGCCTTTGTGCTCTTGTTAATATTATATCTTAATGACAACCAGTTTCTGGCTTTCTCTTGAAGCGGAGGAATACCAGAAACTGGCTTTTCCAGCCTCAGAATTTGTCTTAAATGGATTACTTCCTGAAGAAGAACTGAAACTTTGGGCATCTGTTCCAAGAATGGTAGAATTGGTCTTCAATTCAGGAAGAAATGGCTGGACTGAAGGTATGATTGAAAACTTTAGATGCCTTGCGTGGAGATATTGCATATTATGTGAAGAGCAGTATGGAGCTAATGCATGTGTTATAAATCTACATAACCTGAGACACTTACCTGAAGACATTCAGAGATTTTCAGCACCAGATAATTTCTGGTGTTTTGAATTTGAAAGAGCTGTGAGGCGTTATGTGCAGCAAAGTAGCAACAAAAAGCATATTGAGAAATCCTTTGCACGCAGAGAAAGCCAGAGAGAATTTCTGAAATTTCAGAAAGACCTTAAGCTGATTTCATCAGAAAGGTGCAGGTTCACTTGGGGCTAGGGACAAGGAGAACGTGATTGCAATACTCTATGATGCACATTCTATGACAGAAGTGAAATTTAACACTTGCATAACTGGTTATTTTGGCTGAAATTGTTTTATTTTTGATGCGAATGCTGTATCCATATCCAACCTAGAATTGTGTAACTTGGTAGAATTGTGTGTGATTTTGTGAGTTGACTTTTTCAGAATGTAATGGTAATAAGCCAATCAGATACATCATTTACAACCTGCGAGCCATAAAAGGTATCCAACCATGTGGTTCGATTTACTTTCTGTCATTGGTTGTTGTAAGAATTAGAATGACATTTGCACAGCAACTCTTGTTAGTCAATTATTACAATCATGGTTCTAGTAAACTATAATTATGCACACTTCAGCTTAGATAATGTACCACGCTGTTAATATATTATGGCAAGCTTCAGCACTTAGATGTAATTCCCTTCCTGTTTTTTTATTTAGGTAACTGCATCATCTTTGGAAGGAGCCAAGTACCTCATAAAGCTCTGTTCTGGTGGCCCTCTTGCTGACAAAGTGAGCCAAGGAGTGTTAATTGGTTCAGGCCATATCCATATAATTTCACATCAAGAGAGGCAAACTGTTCTTGAATATTCACAGCATCCTACAGCGGATGATGTGCATGAAGCTGTTGAGACTTTTCGCAGTGCATTTCTCCCCATGCATTGCAAACCAGTGGGTGGGAAGCTTTATTTGAAACAAGATGTTGTTGCTGCAGTTCAACAAGGGGCTGAAGTTTTTTTCCAGATACAGAACTTCTTTTTGGTAAAAGTTAATGATGCATATTTGTCAGTTGACCTTGGTGACACTTGATTCAACTGATTGTTAATCCTGGAGGTGGTGTTTCAAGACATCCAATTAGTGATACTGTGTACATTCAGCCTGCACACTCGTACATATGTGTAGGTTTGAATGATCTCAGGCGAGAGATCATGTTGTCTCAGGAGACAGGTAACAAGTATGCAGTGGTAGATCCTTTTAAGAGTAATGTGAACCTCCCAAAGGTAATTGTACCAGTGTATCCTGAAGTTGGTGATTTTGTGTGTGTGATTGGTGAGGATGATGACCCATGGAGGGCACTGATCATGGAAGTGAACTATCATACTTCAACTGTGGGAGGTTATTTCTATGTAAAGCATCCCAATTTTGATGCCAACCACCTCTGGGTAAGAGAAAGACCACAAAGGAAGGAGACTATCCATTTCAACAGCCTTTTGTCCACTCTGGATGGTGAATGGGTGGATAATGCTTGGAGGGACACTTAACCCATTGTTTTTTTTAAATCTTATCCAAGTTTGGAATCAGTAGAAAGCCAAACAGGGAGGCACAATATCCAGACTTGTTCTTGTAAAGTACAGGTAGGATATTTTAAAACCCATATTTAATAACCAAACGTGGATAATGTAGAAAACAGAATTTTACTTATAGTCTTGTTTTTTATCTTTTCCAACTTTGGAATCAATAGAAAGCCGGCAGGGCTATGGACAATATCCAGACTTTTTTTTTGTAAAGCAGGATATTTAATAACCGATATTTAATAAACCAAACCTGGATAATAAACAAAACAGATTATTGCATCTTTCTCTTGTGTTTGATCTTACCCAATGTTGGATTACGTAGAAAGCCAGAACTGGGGAAATCATTTCCGGATTTGGATTTTCATAAACTTTAAAAACCAGAGATAAACCAAGTACACTTTCTTGGCTTCCCTAAAAGCCAGGAAGTAGCTAGTTTTTTTAGTATCCAGAAGAGGAAAAAAACAGTGATTTTTATTCGCCAACAGAAAATCCAGGAAAAAACCAAGTTAAAACCGAACATGGTTATTACCTGGAGTTGGTTTTCATCAAATCTGGGTAAAAACCAATTAAAAGCTGGGTTGGATTTTTGTTATTTTTTCCTGTGATACCTGCAGTTCATATACGAAGTTCATCATATGCAGACCCTTGTCATTAGAGTTTATAACACTTCAGCGTTTGCAGATTTCTTTGATGACTTTCCCGAATTTTTAACTTGTTCGAAAGCATCCATAGGCACAAAGGACGGCAAAACAGAAAAGTCTTCCGAGAATAGTGTGGACTCGTCCAGTGGGAAGCTATCGAAACACCTACTATTGGGGCTGGTCTGCCCAAGGACACTCTGTTCAGTTTCACTAGAATGCTTAAGCCTTTCAAGCTTTGCTTTCGTGTAGCTGCCATCAGGGTCAGGATCGTAAACTTTGTCTCTGTAATAGGGTATTGCATTGAATGTTTTTACTCTGCACACAAGGGAATACAAGAAGTAAGTAGGTAAGTCTTCACCTGGAATAGTACAACGCACATAACCATGCTGAAAACAAACCGCAAAACAAAATATTGAACTTACTTTTCGACGAGATCTTTTTTTAATCCTTGTTGGTTTAGTCTTCTGCATTTAAGCCAGAATTTTAGCTGCGGTATAGTCCATTTACCTACATCTGAATTACCGACCGAAGCACATGGGATATCATCTGGAGTAAGATTTAAACTTATTTCTTGCAAGGCTCTGTCTTCCATGACACTTTATTCTACTGCACAACTTTAAGGTTCGCGCCAGATGGCCCTTAGACCTCGCTTCCATGCAACTTCCGGTAATGGGCTGAATCTGTGTATAAGGTCAACAAGGATTCCAAGATGTCACGAATGCCCAGCTAGTCTTTGAGACTATCAATGTCAAATTCCAGATCTTCAAACTGAAACTCGTCTTCTTGTATAGGTTTTTCAGCGTTGCTTGTCGGGTTAACTGACCCCTGGTTGGTAATATGAATGCTCGGTTCGAGCATGAAATGGATCTCTCTATTCTAATAGTATTACTATTGTAACCAAACTGATGAATGTCCGGATTATCACTCCTCCTTCCCAGTTGATGCTGCTTACCAAAATACTCTTCCACTGGATCCTGACAGAAACGCTCTGTCAGGACAAACTCCATGCCCTCTTCTAGCAAGAACCTAACCACCTCAATGGCTGAATGGACTGTGATATTGAATCCCTCGAAAGTCTGCCAGGAGAGGAACATGTTAGCCCTTGCATTGTGGGTGAAATTCCCTGCTCTGTTCTCTGTGCTATCTTTCCACTGTCTCAAGTATCGAAGGAATTCCTCCAAGAACTGAAACCTGCAACAAAAATTTTGATAATTAATATGCAAACTTTGTGGATACGTCAACATTTAAATTAAGTAGCCAGTCTTTTATTTAGATTGAAATGAAATCTTATACTTAAAACAATATATAACCACAAATGATTTGGAATAATTTGAGGGAGGAGATACTTGCCAAAAATTATTTGTTTTAAAAAAGTGAACGGCCTGTGCACTGATAGAACTCTACTGTAGGACTCTACTGCACACTACAAAATTAATACAAAGTAATATACATGTACATTGGAAAGCCCCATTGAGTTGGCTTTTTGACTGTTGTCCAAATTTAATGAAGAAAAACATACATGTACCTTCTGTCATCAGGGGAGGTGTAAGGAGCAAGGAATGGCTTGCGTTTCATCACATGTTCAGTCTTACTTCGGACATTGAGGCAGTCGAAGAAGCCATCCACCATCTCGCAGAGTTTGGCTGTGGCAGAAGTCTCTGGTGGACCAAATGCCTTTAGCAAATTTGGTACAGAAGCACTCAGCACCTGGGCTGCAAGATTTACTCGCATCACTGAGTATGCATTCAGGTTGATGTGTTCGTATGTCAGTCTGGGTAGTAATTTGAGCCCATTGTCTTCATCCTCGTAATACAGTGCAGTGATGTGCTCCCACAAGACATATTTCCCATCATTCCACAAATACCTTGTACAGGATCCTGAGCCTGAGCTTTTCAGACAGTTCCTAGTGATCTTAACAAGATGTGGCGCATCTGACAAGAAGTAGATGAATCGATGAGGTGCAAATAAATTGACTGTCCGATAGCATACACCACTGTCAGCATTTCCATCAAGATCACTGTGGAAACGATAGAAGCGCCTGTTTGGGGAAGCACCATCTGAAGTTGCAGCAATGACTCATAGATTGCAGGTTGTTTCAAGAATACAAACAGCCTCCCAGAATATAGGCATCAATTGAGCAGCAGTAATACCTGAAGTTGCAAAGTGTGCTAATCCAAACTTGAGTTCAGTGCAGATGCCACGGACATGAAATGCTAAAGCATGTGATGCAACAGCATCGACTTTCTCTACAACCGCAAAGTTCAGATCAGGGTCCCCAAGGTCCATAAATCCTATCAGTTCTCCGGTTGTCTTATCCAGAACAAGATTAGCCATTACTTTCATCTCATCAAATAAAAGAATCACGTATCGCTGGACATCAAAGTAATGCTCAGTCTCTGCTTTAAGAACATCCAACACTTCCTTCTGGAAACCCCTCTTTGGCCTTATAGCATTGCGGTAGTCCTTAAGTCGCCGCTGGCTTGGAAGAATCAACACTCCACTATTCCTGAGTTCTTTGTAGCATGAGGTTGACTTTGATGCAAGGGATAAACAAAACCTTATTATCATTGGATGATAGTGCACTCCCGTGTTAGTTCTTGCAAATAGCCTCTTGCTCCTGTCAGAAGAGGTTCATAAAAGGAGTCACTTTAGCGCCAGCCGAATCAAGAATCTGTCATTCAATTCATGGTCAATCTCCACACTTGGCTTCAGTAATTCTGCACGCATTTCTGTGAGCTGCTGTTCAAGATGTGCACACTTCAGCCGCTGTCCCTGTAATGTAAGCTTTATTCGTTTTGGATCAGTTTTGCAGACAGGAGCATTAACGTGGGCTGGCTTTGTTGATCTACTCTCCTTTGCTTTACTTGCCTTTTTTTGTGTGTACACATTAAACTCCTGACATGCTGGGCAAACACCATCAGCTTGGTTGAAAAGCAAACACTCCTTTACTCTCCAGAAGCCCTTGTGAGGAAACTGCTGTTGCTCCTCTTCCTCCCCCATACAGTCATGATTGACTGGGACTACATCATGAAATAGCTTGCTAGTCAGCTCCATGGGATTAACTCCAGTGCACAACTTCAAGCTTTCTAAATCCTTTACTAAATTTGATAGAGTCACATTGCACATTGTGCTACGATATCTGAGGTATAGGGGATGGTCGTCAACCAAATACGAGCCAAACACTTTAACTGTGAAACCAGGGCTATCGTCCACTATGATCTCCACCTCAGGAAGCAAGTATGGTTCCACCATTTTTTTGAAAAGCACTCTGTCCTCTGAGAGCTTCGCACACCAATCACCAATGGATTTCAAACTCTTCGTATGCTCGCAGAACTCTATGAATGACTTGTAACATCTACTATGCGTTTCTGGCTCTATATCTCTCACAACTGCTCGTGCTGGACGCGGTTCTGGTGGCTTGCTGTCGTGACTCCTTCGAGGCATGTTAATTGTCGGTAAAGCCCCGAATCGCAACTTCTTCTTCGTCATTTTTGCTGAGTGAACTAAAAAGACACAAAAATGGAATGATAACTAAATAAGCAAGAAATATAAACACTACAGCTCGCAGCAACAACTAGGATCTGGAAACAACGAACGAACGAAGTCAACTACATGACCTGTGCTGTTGTGGTTTGTTGCGAATGTATGAAAACATATTTCAATATCCTCAGGTTTGAAGTGTTTCTTGCAAGCGTGCACTTTGTCATTTTTGATTTGCTCCCTGAAATCCTGGTCGATATCGCGTGCTTTCGTTACTTCTCCGAGCCAGTTGTTGCGCCATTTTCATCGAGCTTCGTCTTTCGCGACAGGCAGCTTAAAAATTCCTATTCCTTTCGATCGTCTGCACGATCCGCAGCCAAGGACGGAGCAGTTGACCCCTGGCATCACTTATAAATCGTGTTCACATAATATTTCTGTTAAATTGTTTCTAGATCATCCGTAAAAAAGAATAAACTCGCGCAAACTCGAAGTAAAACTACTCGCTGCTCGCCGCCATCTTGATATTTTGTGCACCTTTGCTGTCACGTGGCATGCCATAAACCAAAACAAAGAGTTCGTCCTTTTTAGTCCGCCGGCTTTCATAACCAGTCTCCCTCCATTAACTATGGTTCAAGCGGTATTGAATTCAACGCTTTTACTCATTGTCACCGAGATTATAGTGGTCGTGTGTCCTTCTGTTGTGCCGTCTCTGTTATTAAGTTCTCAGTACGGCCTTGAAGAACAGAAAAAAGAATGAGTGAACAAGAAAGAACACATGTAAAATAGTCGAACTAAAAATTCAGCTAACTCACCGACCTGTTGTAGCACGAAAGGAAGAACTGATTGCCCGATTCTCTCCTGGGGTTATATACGTGTCCATTGATTTGCATTTGAATGGCTTTGAAGTGTGACCGCTGACCTTTAAGTTACTTTGGAAGTACGCAAAATTATCCCATAATGTGGAGCCTATAGAAAGAGAATTTCACAAAGCCTTCCATCTGAAATATCAGAGTAAGTGATTCTTGGGCCAGTTGTGTTATTAACTGCCATAGAATACTGATGTCGCCTTCGTAGAATTGTTTTGTAAAGATACACCTACTTCTTTCGCCACGTCTTTCCAAACGCCATGAACATAATGTAATCCTCTGATTGCCTCCTCGGGAATGTGTAAAATCTTGACTTACCTGGCCCTGTAGACTGTTCCACTGGACACGAGAATCTCATTTCCGAAGCAAAGTTTCTTCATGTATTACACAAATCTTGGAACTGATCATTCAAACCGTTAACTTCTTCATGGGCCAAATCCAAGAGCTGAATTAAGTCTTCGCTTGCGCTCTGTTGTTTGTGATCATCTAACCTGCGCTCAAAGCACTCTAAAACATTGAGATTATCACTGTGTAGATTTCACCAAGCTTGACGAAAAAGCGAAGGAATGAAGTGAAGAAAAAAGGCTCATCCTCGGTGTAAGAACCTGAAGCACTCACCGGTGACGTAAAACAAAGAAAACAAGGAAGTCAAGATAATAGATCCTAACCCTAACAATAGCTACAAAACAAAGAAAAACTTCAAAGGTTATTACAACGAGGTAAACCGAGAAAAAAAGGTCTCGAGGTAGTCTACCTCCTCTGCCATTTTGTCTAGTTAACTCCACTGGCCATTTATACAGTAGGCGCAATAGCAGTAATTTTATTTTTTCTCGATAGGCATTAGCCGTAAATATTTTTTCGAGGTAGCCGTTAATATATTTGTCATAGGCGTTATTTTAAATACATTTGTTGTAGCCATTATTATGTATTTACCAAATGGTCTTGTTAGCACAAATGAAACGATTAACTTTAAAAACACAACAACGCTTTTCAGTTTTCGGAACATGTTTCGATGTTTCAAACATCATCATCAGCCATTATGAATATATAGTAAAGATTTACAAAAGTGGTCGGTATATATAACCATATACAATGAAGCTTCATAAATTCAAATAGTCGTTAACTGTTAAACTTATTTAAACTAACCAATAAAATGATAGACTAAGAGAAGAAATAACGGAAAAAATAAACTTAAAATTCCCTGTAAACAACAGTAGATAAATTTAGAAATGTAACGACAAAATAACGTGCTCAACTTGTTTCAACTGTTCAATATGAAAGCTCTCTTTTATTTTGAGTTGAGAGTAAGTGCTGGCATTATCGAGAATCTTAAAACAAGAGATATCACACTTATCCCTACAATCTTTAGAAGCACTAAGATGTTTAAAAATGTGGGAATTTTTGTCCCGAAATAGATGCTCATTAACACGTGTGTTAATGTGATGTACGTTCAGCAAACAAACTGAACTGAAATGAACTGAACTGTTTTGTTTTGCGTGCGATTATTTACTGATTGTTTAAATTCTATTATCGTTTCTTATCGTTTCATTGTTCATTCTTTTAATCATTTATCAGAGAGTATTTAATCATGTGATTAGCCGTCAATCTCGTTTTAAGCCTGTTGCTCACATAATAGTAGTATCACATATCGGAGCGGTCGGAGTAAGTTGTCGGAGTATATTCATCTAGGAGTTTCTATCGGGGTCATTGGAGTTATCGGAGTTACTGGAGTCGCCTTTCACGGAGTTTCCTTTACCCTTTTTTACACAGGATCAGACGTGAGTTTCCTTTGTACATTTAATTGCCCTTTTATCGTTACTTTCATTTGTAATTTCACTAGAATTGTTCCTGATTACGCAATCATAATTTTCCTTTTAGTTTTCACCGCATTGTATCACTGACGTTTTTACTCAATAAAAGCTGGAATGAGACAGATGTGTGCATGTGGTTGACACTCAACGTAATCCCAACACTTGGGTACGCGACAGTGAAAAGTCTGATCGACGAAAGGAGGTAAGCCGTAACTAGTTCAACGAGGAGCCTAGGAGTATCAACAATGGCATGCTGAGGTGACGAGCCGCCGAATACCGGCGAAACTAAGGAACCCGGAGCTAGGAGGAAAAGAATAGTTAAACCTACGCCAAAAGCCTTACAAAACGCAATAGATAGCAAACGTAAAGAACTAAGTAAATCGCGTAAAGAGTTACTGAGGGTTATGGAATCGGTAGAACAAAGCGCTAGTGATGAAAGTGAAATTGGAACCGCAGCGCGTGACCTCGCGACAGCGTCCGAAAAATTCGGGAGAATGATGGAAGAATTGCTTGGCCTGTACGATCAAGACTTGGGTGGGGACTATACAGAAGAAGCTCAGCTTGTGGAAGAAAATAAAACCCTAAAACGCGCCCTCCGTCTTATCGAGAAGGCGCAAAATCGAATGAGCAGGTCGAGCAAAATGTTTGAAACACGATCCTTCGCTGGTCGTTCATCGCGCGTATCATCTGTGTCGAAATCTAGTAGCACGATGGCTACGCTACAGGCGCTTGCCGACGCTAAAGCGGCCAGGGAAGAGGCTCAATACACTAGACTTATAGCGCAAAAGAACTTGAGCGAAAGACGCGCGACGCCGAAGCAGAAGGAATTCGTCAACGAGAGATCGCACAGTTCGAGTCCGACATGGCGATCTTAGACGCAGATAAGAAGGCCGCGATAGCGAACGCAAAGCTCAAGGTTTTCAAAGACGCCCATCGATTGGAGGAAAATATGGAAAGAGAGCCACAATTACGGGACTTAGAAGTCCCCGAAATTAAAATGGAGCAACGCACATCACAATGGGTGGACTCTTCTCCCACGCTTAGCCCCCCACGCGCGGAAGGTGCAAGGCATTACAAGCGTGAACGCGACCCACGTGACACAACGGAGCGAACAAAACCACTATCGCCGGCCGCCCCGAAATTTGAGTCTTCAAAAGAAATGTCTCAGCAGCCAAAGCCTCCCGACCCAAATCCAGATCCACCAGGCCAGAGTTATACTAACGAAGATCGCAGAACGCATCAAAACACGGCCTCCAATCGCCAACCACTGATGACTTCGACACCTTTCCGAGAGGTCACCGGAAGCCAGCTAATCGACTCCCTCACCGCGGTGAACCAACAGATAGTCGCAGGCCTGGCTAGGCAAAACCTCCCAAAGTGCCGACCCGATGTGTTCTCTGGAGATCCTTCCCTTTTTCACCCCTGGAAGTGTGCGTTCAAAGCCATGCTGATAGACACCGATGTATCCCCGATCCAGGAGATAAATTATTTGAGGAGTTTCACCAGCGGACCCCCACAGCGCCTGGTCGACAATTACAGAAAGCGGCAAATGCGCGATCCTGTCGTGTTGCTAAGAGATTTGTGGGCGGAACTCGAGAAGCGTTTTGGCAGCGCTGCAGCGATCAGCAACGCACTTCTGGAAAGCCTGCGAAGTACAGCCACGTTCAGTGAGCACGAGCACGTCAAATTGCAGCAGTTCGCAGATCTCTGCGCAGACATTGAAAGTCAAGTGACGTTTCTCCCGGGACTCGAGTGCCTTAACTACCCGAGCGCTATTCAACCCATAGCCGAAAAGCTGCCGAAATCCATCCGCGCTAAATGGGAGAAGGAGATTTCAAATCATTCTGACAGCCATCGAGGGACGTACCCCCCTTTCTCGAGATTCTCCAAGACTGTCCAGGAGCAAGCAAAGATTAAGAACAACCCAAATGTCCTCGCTGGTAAAGAAACGATTCCTACCCAAGCTCCCCCACAGAGACAGCGTGGAGGAAGAGACAATAAATCATTGAAAACAGGAGTTCAGCCCCCACCTGAAAACGAAGGAGCGCCTGGAAAAGTCAAAACGGAAGAACCAGAAAAAAGCAAGGTGAAGAGCAAACACTGCCCCTATCATGAGAGCGGTGCGCATGACCTGTCAGAGTGTGTTGCCTTCGCGGCGAAATCCCTGGAAGAGCGCACGCAGTGGATAATTAACGCTCGCCTGTGCCTTCGCTGTCTCAGCAACGCCCATATCGCGAGTGAGTGTGACACACCCATACAGTGCACGATCTGCGGGGACAAGCGCCACAGCGCCCTACTACACAAGGACAGACGGCCAACCCCAAGACCGGAGAACGGAGCTGTGAACCCAAAGTGCACCACGCTCTGCGAGCCAACAGGAGGACTGTCCTGTAGCAAAACTCTGCTGATCGATATCTTCAACAAGCGCACCCCCCACGTCGCGAGGCGCATCTACGCAATCGTTGATGAACAGAGCAATAGCTCCCTCATCACCAGTGAACTGGCGGACGACTTAGGAGCAAGCGGTCCTCTAGAAAAGTACTTCCTGTCCACGTGCAGCAGCGACCGGGAAGAGAAATACGGGCGGCGATTGACAGGCGTCGCCGTGCGATCTACAAACGGAGCGGAGTTCACCCTACCTACCCTCACGGAGTGCGATAACATCCCCCAGGACAAGCGCGAGATCCCGACACCAGCCATGGCGAGGAGGTTCCCGCACCTATCACTCATAGCGGACGAGATACCTCCGTTGGATGACACTGCTGACGTCCACCTGCTTATCGGCCGCGACGCACGAGAGCTACTTAAAGTGAGGGAATCAAGAAACGGCCCCAGTGGAGCCCCCTGGGCACAACGTCTAGCCCTCGGCTGGACCATCAGTGGCCAGCTCTGTCTCGACTTCCCCAATGGTCCAGCCCACGTTCTTACTCGCCTGACTAGTCTGTCCATCGACACATGGAGAAGACAAGAGGGTAAAGACAAATGCTATGAATTGGTCCCCTGCCCGAATCAATTCAAAGTCACGGATCCTCCCTTGGAGCGCGCCGCCGACAGTGTCTTCAAGACTACACGTCACGACAACGAGCCCAGCCTCTCTCTTGAGGACCGCACCTTTCTAGATATTATGGAGAAGGGGATACGCAAGAACGCAAGCGGTAACTGGGAAATGCCCCTCCCTTTCCGCGACGAGTGCCAGGCCATGCCAAACAACCGCGCCCAAGCCATGCAGCGCCTACAAGGGCTCTTGAAAATGTTTACCAGAAAACCGGAGATGAAGACGGACTACTTGGAGTTCATGGGCAAGATAATCAAGAAAGGCCACGCCTCTCCCATCCCGCACGATGAAGCACCGCCTCCCACTGGTCGTTTCTGGTACTTACCGCACTTTGCGACGTACCACAACACGAAGCACACCATTCGCGTCGTGTTCGACTCGAGTTGCGAGTTTCAAGGAGTCTCGCTGAACAAAGTACTTCTACCCGGGCCAGACTTGATGAACAACCTCATCGGTGTCCTAATGCGCTTCCGCAAGGAGAGTGTCGCCGTGATGTGTGACGTGGAGCAAATGTTCCATTCGTTCCATGTCGACCCTAAACACAGAGACTTCCTTCGTTTCCTTTGGTTCGAGGGAAACGACCCGACAAAGCCCATCACGGAGTACCGCATGAACGTCCACCTGTTTGGCAATGGGCCTAGCCCCGCAGTCGCCACGTACGGACTCCGCCGAACAGCGGTAGATGGCGAGGAGGAGAACGGAGAGGTGACCAAGAATTTCATATGCCGCAACTTCTACGTAGATGACGGCGTAGCTTCGCTGCCAACTGCTGGACACGCGATAGAACTGGTGAAGGGTGCACAAGCCACCCTAGCCACTGCTAAGTTACGACTCCACAAAGTTGTTTCTAACTCTGTTGCAGTCATGGAAGCCTTCCCAACCGAAGATCGAGGCAAAGATGTGCGTGACTTAGACTTGCGGAGCGATAGCCTACCCGCACAACGGTCACTCGGAGTTTTCTGGGACCTAGAGACAGACACCTTCACCTTCGAAGGGTCCTCGCCAGAAAAACCTAGAAGAGGAGTTTTGTCTATCGTCAACTCTGTGTACGACCCGCTCGGTTTCGTGGTACCTGTCATGCTCGAAGGGAGAAAGATACTTCAGCAGTTGGTACTTATGGGAGAACGGAGAGCTGAGAACAAAACCCCCTTAGCTTGGGACGACCCCCTTCCCACCGTTATGATGAACAGATGGACGCGTTGGAGAGACTCTCTCGTTGAACTTCAACACCTGTCCGTCCCCCGCTGCTATCACCCAAAAGAATTCGGGACCGTAACCAGAGCTGAGCTGCATGCCTTCTCGGATGCTAGTCAGGATGCCATAGGAGTCGCTGTCTACCTCCGCCAGCTGAACGAAGCAAATGAGATCTCGACATCGCTCGTCTACGGCCAAGCAAAGGTTGCCCCTGTGACCCCTACAAGCATCCCACGACTGGAACTATGCGGAGCAGTGCTTGCAGTGCAAGCAGCTCAAAGAGTTATTAAAGAAATCGACATGAAGATTACCGAAGTGATTTACTACACCGATTCGAAGGTTGTGCTAGGCTACATCGCGAACGAAAGCCGTCGATTCTACGTTTATGTGGCCAACCGAATTCAGCTAATCAGGAGCCTGTCTACCCCAGAGCAGTGGAGATACGTGGAGAGTGAGCAAAACCCCGCAGACTTGGCCACTCGCGGAGTCCCCCCAGACAAGCTGATGGAATCAAGTTGGCTCAAAGGCCCAGAATTCCTTAAGAAATCGGAGAGCACCCTTCAAACAGATGAAATGTTTACCCTCAGCACCAGCGATCCCGAGGTTCGCAAAGGAGTGCTCAGCACCAAAGTCACCACTGACAAAGGCAAGGGGGCCGACCTTGGAGCACAAAGATTCAAGAGGTTTTCTTCCCTGAAGTCTCTGCAGCAAGCAGTCGCCAGGCTTATCGTAGCGGTGAGAGAGTTCAAACGCCGTAGAGACCCCAAAGCAGGAGACGCTCGTCCCAGAAACGAAGCGCCCAAGGTTCCAGACAAACTCAGACCCCCGACAGTTGAAGAACGAGATCAGGCCCTACGAGTCATAATCGGTACAACGCAGAGAGAAGCATTCGGCGAATTGCTGCAAGACGCCAGAACGGAACCTGAGCTACCCAAAGAAACACAGCAAAGCGTGAAGAAATCCCTCAAAGGTTCACGGCTGTACCACCTCGACCCGTTTCTTGACGGCTACAGGATCCTGCGAGTTGGGGGCAGATTAAGGAGAGCGGAGATGGAGTATGGAGAAAAACACCCAATCGTGTTACCGAAGAATCACCATGTGTCGCAGTTAGTAGCAGAGCATTACCATACCCAGGTACACCACCAAGGGCGACAGATTACAGGAGGGGCCATTCGTCAAGCAGGATTCTGGCTCATTGGAGGCCATGATACAGTAACCAAAGCCATCAGTGCCTGCGTCCCCTGCAAGAAGCTAAGAGGACCACCGTTGGAGCAGCGAATGGCAGACCTCCCACCCGATAGAACTGAAGTCTGTCCTCCCTTCACCAACGTGGGTTTCGATGTGTTCGGCCCTTGGATGGTGCAAACGCGCAAAACCAGAGGAGGAGCAGCGAATGCCAAACGCTGGGGTCTGGTGTTCACGTGCCTTAGCAGTAGGGCCATACACATAGAGGTCCTAGAAACCATGGATACCAGTTCCTTTATCTGCGCACTAAGAAGATTCTTTGCACTTCGAGGCCACGCTAAGCTTCTCAGGTGCGACCGAGGCACCAACTTCATTGGGGCAAAAATAGAGCTAACGGGTGCATCATCGGAGCTCAACCAGGAGAAAGTGAAGAAGTTTGTAACGGAGAGCGGATGTGAATAAGCTCTATCTATAAGAGTCTTAATTAACCCTAATTTGTATTTGAAGGGGATAAAGCTAAAATAATTAGTCAGGAGACCAGTGTACGTCTGTTTACGATAAACAGAAGTGATAAATGAGCCTTGGTGATCACTGGCACTTTGCTTTGATAACAATACATCTAAAAATGGCAGCTGACCTTTTTCTTCTGTTTCCATAGTAAACTTAATGTTGGGATGACACGAGTTAAGGTACTCAAAAAACAAACGGGCATCATTAGAGTTTTTGAAACAACAAATAATATCGTCTACATATCTGCGATAGTATAGTACCTTGGGACCAGTGTAATTACTTAACCAGAGCTTTTCATAATGACCCATGAAGAAATAACACTACTCAGGGTTTTCATAACGACATCAAAAACTTTTCAGAAATTTTGAAACGCAATATGTTTCCCAAGTGGCTTATTGACAAATCAGTTAAAGGTTTTCTTAGTAAGGTTACAACGACAGGAAAGGACGCTTCTAAATGTGAAACATCCAACTGCCACTTCTACAAGTTACCTTATATCGGTTATTATTCTTCCTACACTGGAAGAAAAATTTCATCCATTGTTAATAAGTATTGCAAAGACTTAAATGTTAAGATTATTTTCTCTCCGTTCAAACTTAGCACTATGTTTAGTCCTAAAGATTTTATTCCCGATTCTCTTAAATCACGTGTTGTTTATCAGTTTACATGTGCGAGCTGTGGAGTTCGTTATATTGGTGAAACCAATAGACATTTTAACACACGTGTTAATGAGCATCTATTTCGGGACAAAAATTCCCACATTTTTAAACATCTTAGTGCTTCTAAAGATTGTAGGGATAAGTGTGATATCTCTTGTTTTAAGATTCTCGATAATGCCAGCACTTACTCTCAACTCAAAATAAAAGAGAGCTTTCATATTGAACAGTTGAAACCTGAACTCAACAGACAAGTTGAGCACGTTATTTTGTCGTTACATTTCTAAATTTATCTACTGTTGTTTACAGGGAATTTTAAGTTTATTTTTTCCGTTATTTCTTCTCTTAGTCTATCATTTTATTGGTTAGTTTAAATAAGTTTAACAGTTAACGACTATTTGAATTTATGAAGCTTCATTGTATATGGTTATATATACCGACCACTTTTGTAAATCTTTACTATATATTCATAATGGCTGATGATGATGTTTGAAACATCGAAACATGTTCCGAAAACTGAAAAGCGTTGTTGTATTATGTATTTGATATAACCGGTAATATATTTGTCATAGGCATTAATATATTGGTCACAACAGCCTTTCATATATTTGTCATACCCTTTCATATATTTGTCATAGCCCAATATGTTTATTTAAGATAATATAAATTGAATAACAATATTGTCCTATATGGCGCTTCATACAATTTTATGCACGACACCAAGCCGTGATAAACAAGAAAATTTGTTTTGACGTCAAAGCGTTCCTTGAGTTCAGTGAAGGATAGGAAATTGTCTGCATCTCTCATTAAATGTCTGACGTTTTGTATTCCTTTGGAAGACCGCGATTTGTAGTAAATAGGTTTATTTCCAATTCTCACGAGTGAATTTTGCCAAAGAGGTAAAGAGAGCAAGTTTTCAGAGGAAGTTATGTTACCGTCATAGCTAATTTCTGACCAGATTTTTAGAAGTTCTGTTATAAAGGCATCCGATATATGTATAAACTTTGCCAAATCGTTTTTCTGGAGGTTACCTTTAAAGATAACATCATGCCGAGATCGTGTAATTCAGAATCAAAATGTAATTTCCATTTACCATGATTATCATTGTCCAAATATTTTTTGACCCATGTTAATTTGAGCGCTTTATTAAATAACTTAATGTCGATCATCACGGATCATTACATCTCGCTTAATTTTGTCCCCTCTTCCACTCCAAAGAAAGCTGTAGAACATGTTATTAATTTCATCTAAAGCGGCATTGTTGGCAACGGTGATAGAATATAAACAAGCTGGGAGGTGATTAAACGTTTCAGTACAACGATTTTCCCCAAACGTCTTACACGACAGTATTCCCAGCTGCTTAAGCAAGTTCTAACCTTTAGTAATTATTTGTTGTAAATTACTTCCATGCTAATCATGAGATCGGATGAAATCCACACACCTAAGGCCTTAAGTTTGTCTGTTACCCATTTTAAATCTTTTTCGGGACATAATTTATGTTGACGCTCAGCGCAAGCCCCAATCCAGAGAATTTCTGTTTTCTTTCTGTTAAGCCGTAAGCCAGATATCTCACCGAAAAGCTGTAGGTCGAGTAGGGCAGATGTAAAGGACGTTTTTGAGCCGTCTAAAAGCATAGTAGTATCGTCAGCATATTGACTAATCTTGATTTCCTTTCCACACACAGTGATGCCTTTTATATCTTTGTTTGCTCGTATTTTATTGGCTAATACTTCTGCGCAAAGGATGAAAATATAAGGGGAAAGTGGGCAACCTTGCCCAACTCCTCTTTCAGGGGTGAAATAATTGCTTCCCCATCCGTAATTAAGGACGCAGCTTTCTATGTTACGGTAGCACAATTTGATTCAGTTTATTACAGTGCGGACACTCGCACCATGAACGCTATGGCTTTATTTTCACTTTATTTGTACTTTTTTTCACTTATTTTAATATTTTTTTCCGAACTAGCCAATCACAGCCGCGAGTCGATGCAACGGCCGAGAGTTTTTTCCTGCCTTTTTCCCACGTTATTTTCAAAGTGGTGCCATGATTTCAAACAACAGCGGAGACATTTTTCAATTTTTTTTCCAATTTTTTGTATTAATCACGGTTGTTCCGCTTCTTTACAATAGCGGGATATTTTACCAGTGAAACTATCATGGCGCTATCTGATGGAAATATCACTATTTTTTTCATTCAAAAACAAGGAACAAATGAATCGCAACATATTTATTTCGGCGGCAGACGTAAAACAACATTAGGAACACAACATAACATTACACTATTTACAATTGGAAAAACAACATCATCATTATATGGAAATCTTCAAAGAGATGAGTTACTAGTCACATGTACACTTCAGTGCTTGTAGTATGAGTCTGGGAAATTATATGCCGTCCAAGTAGTGTCAACAGAAGGCAAATTGTAAGATTGCGGTGGGCTGGGTTAGTTAAGATGCACATTTACATTTCCTCTCTTATATTCTTCAATTATGCCTGGAAGTCTCCAATCCAATCCCCCATCTATGGGAACTTTATTTTTCAAAGCCCTCTGTAACACCATTAGATCCCTATCTAATATACCCCGATCTAAATACTTAGCCGGGTTCTGACATTTCAACCGCGGCCTCATCATGGCGAAGAAACTTGATTTCGCGCCCTGACGTGCGGCTAAAAATACATCATTGTCATTCTTGGATTTTCCATATTTCTGCTCCAGTTCCTTGAGATCGCGCTGTAAAGTTCGGATATTTATCATACAAAAATTGCATAAATTCACATCGGCACATGGATGGTTTGTGCACCTAGCTTTGTTATGACCTGATTTGTGGCATGTGGCACACACCTTCCCGCGTCGATCGTGAGCATCGGGCAATTCTTCCATTTAGCTGTTGCTTAGCACTTCCTATTTGCACAAGTAATATTTGGAGGTTTTCTGTATGCTCGAGTGCTCTTTGGTCAAGGGAGCTGTGTGTTTTCACTTGTGTTGATTCCGACCTGCTAGAAAATCCGCCATAGCTGCTTGAGTCGGGTGCCTCTGCACTACAATTGGCCGCATAGGCGTTGCTCTCTAAATTCTGGCTCATCTTTTCGGTTAAAGACCGGTCGATCGCGGTGGCGTTCCACTTCGTATGTTCTCCAGTTCGGCTTCCAACACACACCTTTCTGCTAACAATAACTTGTCTGGAGACGGGAAGAAGGCATCGAGGTCTTCTGATTTGACATACGCTAGCTACCTTCTTGATCTGAACCCTCTATTTTCGAATTGTGTCGAGAGACGCTCCAGTTTTAGGCCTGGAGATAGAGATTTTAACCATGAATAAACCTCTGACGGACCAGAACATTCTAATGAGTCAATCAACTTCGCCATCTTCGTTCAACTGCAACACTCGTGTTTTCCCACCACCGTCGCTACAAATACCTTACGTGCAAGATACCAGATCTGGAGATAAACTGTCAATCAAGATGACATAAGTTGCCGCAATTCCTAAAATATAGAAACTGAATTCGAAGCATCTATTTTGGAAACAGCTTCGCCAGTTGCTATTTCGGTCTCATTGAGATTGAGCGATGTATTTTGTTTGAGGTAGCATTTAACCTGGTTTAAGCAAAACTCGCAGGTGTTTAGGTGGGGCGAGTACGAAGGCTGGAACAAAAGATTGATACTATGTTCTTGTAAGATATCCTCAGTAACGGTTCTACTTGTTGGTGCCTGTGGTGAAATCCACAGTTATCCATTATGATACAGTCACCGAGTTCCAGGATTGGTGAGCCATCTGCTCTTTCCACAGCCAAAGCCTCATCGAAAAAGTTCAGCATTTCCATTCCATTAGAAGCGTCCCGTATAATGTTGTAGTAATCAACTCCTTGTATTGAGTGAAGTAGGTTTAGCATGTAGTTCGCGTTCGAGGTGTAGCGCTGTACTTCGATGGCTGGCTCGCCGATATATGAATTACCGTATACACGATTTCCTGAAGTAATTTTGACACCGGACTCATCAAAAAAAGTGAAGTGTAGTACAGTCTAGTTGCAAAATTTGTTCAAGAAAATAATCTTTATAGTTGATATTTACGTCTGACAATGACTCCGTCGGTAGCTGCCTAAGTTTTTTCTTCGTCATAAAACAATCCTCCTGAACGCACTTTTTTATTGCACTTTGAGATGGTAAAAGATGAGGTGGGGAAACTCCATCCTGCAACAAGCGCTGTTGAAGTTCAGAGGTGTATGTGCTGGGCTTGCACAATTTCTCGGATTCAATGTAATTAACAACATCTTGTGTAACAACATTACGAGTTGCTAATTAGTAGCATCGGAGGTAGAGACGTGCACCCTGCGAGCAGAGCCTCTTTTCTCTCTCTTGTGAGCAGACAGGAGACGAAAATGAAAAAAGTAGGCTCTGCACAAATCTGCTTCATCCTTTAAAGTCGCCATAGCCCCAATTCTTGGGCTAGTCATTCTGGTTTACTGTCGTCAAACTGGTTTTTCGAGCGCAAGCATCAATTTTGACGAGAAACCGATGGTCGAAACTGAGCCCACTGTAAGCAAGTAAAACATGGCGGCGAAAGTGCCGGCGAAGGAAGACCGTGAGAGAACGCTTGACGATGCCCTGCATCGTGTTGTTTCTAATTTTGAAAATGTGCATGATCTGAGCAAGCAGCAGTCAGCTGCTGTTAAGACTTTCATATCAGGGACTGAAAGTGGTATAGTAGTTGGTGGTTTTGGCGCAATTTTTTCACTTTATCCAAAATTTTCACAACAATTTTTATCCAAAAATAATTTTCAAAATTATTATATAAAATATTATTATAATGGAATCGTCTGAAATAATTGGAGAGTGTGATTTAATGAAATTTTTTAAATATTTATTTTTCGGTATTTTGTTTTATATTGTAATTATTTTTTGAAATTTAGAATCTTATCCTTAGTCTTCAAACATAAAATCCAAACCTTGAATCAAAATATAGAATCTTATGCTTGGTCTTCAAACATAGGATTCGAAACTAGCATCAAAACCTGGAATCAAAAATATAAGAATCAAATATTGGATAGGCATTAGAACCAAAACCAAAACCCGGGACATTGGTCTGGAACCAAAACCTCAAATCAAAAAGGGGAATCAAATATGAGAATCAAAACTGGAAACCAAAACCTAAACCAATACATAGATTAATCCTTTAACCAATACTGAAACCAAAACCAGAAACTAAAGAAATAAACCACTCTTAAAAATCAAATCCCTGAGCTTTACAAGTTCACTTCGGAAATCTGAGAACCTTTTTTGTCCATGCTGGTTCGTTGTGTTTCTTACGCGTAAGAAACTGATTTCTGCTCATTGTGTTTCCGACGCGTCGGACAAATCAATTATGTGGGTCACATTAAATATTCCTGTTCATGTTGTATGTAATGAAAACAGGATGTAAATTTGTCTGATGCATCAGACAAATTTTAATTGGTTGATATTTGCATACCACCTGTATTGGTAGATACATAATTTATCACTTGCATTGGTAGATCACTCAATGAATTTCCTCCTCCATGTAGTGACTTTACAAGATTATATTTCTTATAATATAAGATGGATTGTAATTCTCAAATTCATGATGAATTGAAGAATATGGGGCAGTCGAAATGTCCTTTTTGTGATCGACTATTAGTAGAATTTCACAAAGTGGTTGAGTCATGTTGTAGTGAACAGGATATGGAAACTGAATGGTATGAATATCTGTGTGAATTGTGGTTTAGTTCACGGTTATGATTATGTCACAGAGTACTTTAACTTCTATGATAATATGCATAGGATACGATGGAAATCTGTTTATCATCAGAAATACCATATTGAGAATGTGCTAAATAGTATATGCTATAGGAATACGGTGCAATTGACTCATGATCAAAGGTATCGGATCTATAAAGTTTTCGCTGAGATCAATAGTATTCTCCATAACATTAATGATGGACGGAAACGGATGATCAAAATCAAATTCATTCTTATGCAATTATTCAAGATGCTCGGGCTTCCTTACAAAGATATCAGTGTAACAAAGTCGAAGAGGACATTTAAATATTATAAACAATATTGGGAAAAGGTTCAATCATTGATAGGCGATACAATTCAGTCGATAATTAATGTATGAATATTTCATCGTATTTTATCAAATACTTGTCAATAATGGGACTGTTGTCTGTCACATAATCATCGATGGTTTTCATTGTGTTATAAATATGAGATGAATTGAAATTTCCACTTCTCATCATGTTTTTTATGTCATCATGTTTTTTATGTGCTGAATCCAGATCCTGATAATTTTGGATTGACTCCAAAAATTTTAAAAGATATATTCTGAGAAACTGATGGATTTTTTTTTCAATTTTGACGATTGCATTGATTGTAAAATGTGCCCAATTTGTTTATTTTTTGAGACCAACACTGAAAAGTTCATTATTTGATTGTTCTGAATTTAATATTTTGAATGAACAATCTAATGAAGATGATTTATAAAAATCGGTATATGTTATTTTGTAGTAACCATCAAGTGACAGTATTAATTTGTGTGATTCATTATTGTTTGAAACAGTTGAAAATGGGTACTTTGACAGTATCAGTTTCATCATGATTCAAATCAGTTGTGAAATAGAAATAACTTCTATGTGTCACAACATGTAGTATGTGTGCATCCACTTGTAATTTGTTGACTGCATCATCATCTCTTACACCAATAGCAAGTCCTGTTATCTTTTTACCTTTCATATCAATCAGCACTTCATAGTTAAGATAATTATTGTTATAATAGTAAAACCTATCCCAAAGATTTACTGAGACATTATTGACATAGCCTTTAACACCATATACAACGACATGAATAGTGGTCTGAGGATTAGTTTTACTTTTTAATTTGATATCAATATCTAAATCATCAAAACCATGATGGATGGTATGTTTGGTAAAATGGATAATGCTTTGTGTGTTTGTTCCATTTATTTTGGAATTTATCTTTTCTACTGAGAGAGTTCCACTCAATGCATCTATTTCATCAATGGTGATGCCATCATCTACATACATTTCATAAACCATAGTATAAGATCCAATAGGTAAATAGATTAAATCAATCGATAGTCGGGTACTGTAATAACCAATACTTGAATCATAGTCAATCTTGAATTCATAAGTCTTTTTGTTTACTGAATGAAAATTTTTATTATGGACTCCTACTTTATGAATATCATCATCATCTTCTTTGAATAAATCATCATCCATGACTTTTTTGAATACATTTTCTGTGTCAATTAACTCAATATTACGTGTTTCAGATTCTTGTATCTTTTTGTCAATTATACTATCAATGAGTGTATTTGCATTCTTAGCACTTTGATTTACAAAATTAACAGAAGCTGCATGACTGACATCTGATGCTTTTGGATCTTTGAGATTGATGATACTATGATTAGCCATATCGATATCATCTTCCATTGGATCTGGATCATTTCTTTTTAAAGCACCATAACCAACTTCATTTATTAAACGTTTTAGTTCTCCTCTCTCAGTGTGAAAATAACCAAAATTGATAACATCATTCTTCTGTGCATCAAAAGCTGCTTGACTTGAGTCATCTTCCACAAAAGGCTTGATATTTTTTATACCGAATCCACCCATATCCAGATTACCAGTCATAGCTTTGCTTCCATCTAATTTTAAGACATCAGTATCTGATTTGGGTAATTTACTAATTACATCATCTACATAAGCTTTTGAAACGAGATCATTGGCTTCAAAAAGTCCATCATAGTAAGGTTCACAGTTTTTGATAGTATTTTGTTTTAGATCAAAATAATTACCATCTCTGTCTACTTTAAGAAATTTTTCATTCAGATATTCTTTATTGACAACACTTCCCAAATCTTTGATTCTAACTTCATAAGCATCATCAACCTTATAATCATTTAAATTTTTCACATAGAGAATATGATTTTCATCCAGATCTAAATCACTAGTCGTGCTTCTACTACCATCTCTTGGTAACAATGGTGTGGTATCTATATGGACTTTTGCTATTTCTACATCCACATATGATTTATCAGCTTTATCAGCAATGGCAATATCTTCTCGAATATTTTCAGTGTCGACATATTTTTTTTTAGTGGCACTATCGAGATGTATAGGATCACCTAAACCATCAATAAGATTACCATTGAGATTCAAATTCTCAAAATAGAGAATCTTATGATTATCTTGGACATCAAGAACATTGAAACGGCATGGTCAAAACCAGTCTTTTGTACTCCTTTAACATATCTGCTGAAAAAGAGAAACTTTAAATTTGAGTTGCTGGAGCCATAATAACGAAATTGAAGAGTGATGTCAACATCTCTTTTAGAATTGTTGAAAATTATATATGCTTTAGCATAATTTGAAAACCAATCAGGATTGAAATCATTAATTATTGGATCACCTTCAACATTGTAAAATAAAATCATTTTGACCATCAGTGACGATATTGGCACCATTATGACCAAAAATTTCAAAAAGAATGGAATAAGTACCTAGATTAATATTGTTTGTCAATTTCACATTAGAATAAGCAAAACCATCATGAACACCTTGTCGAGATATCTCTAATAAATCCAAATGATTATGGTTGGTGATTGAAATATTTGATTTAGTTAATTCTGCTTCATCACCATAATTTTTATAAAAAGTGAAACTTTGTTGTTAATGATAATTTGGAGATGAATGAACTTTTACTTTAGAAATTTCTAAATCAACATAAGTTTTATCAGCTTTTTTAGAGTTTTCAGATTCAAAATAAGCTTTTGTTGTAGCGTCACCATCTCCAGTTGGTTCTCCAACATTAGTCAATCGTTTTCCATCAATATCATAATTACCATCATCTGTTAACTTGAATCCAACACCAGGGAGGCCAGTCAACCCACGTTGTTGACTCATAGTTGATGATGATGTTGGTAAAAGTCCATTTGAATAACTCATTATATAATAAAGTTATATTTTTTCATTGAAATTTTTTGTTGTGAATTTTCGTGGCTTATCAATGTATACGAAGCTAAATGGTTCTTTGGTTGCTTTCTCATATGATTTTTTTGGAATACTGTTTTCACGACAAATGAAACTCTTTTCATTAGCACTTGGGAAATCATAAATAGAGAAATGTGAACAGTTCAATCTTATGTCTTTTGGCGTCTTATAGTAGCTTTGACTTAGATAAATCACACTACAATTCTTGTGTCTCCCTCTGATAAAATAGTCGACCAGCGATTTTTGGTTTTTATCACAAACATAATCATCAAATACAACAATTTTTTGTGAGTCAGATTCAAGGTCTTCAACAGGAATAATTTCATCATTTCTTGCTTCAATAACATCATAACCAACTTCATCACTCATCGGCTGGAAGTTCTCCATAAGATTCTGGTACTTGGACTGCTCTAAGTTTTTTGCGTAGAGATAAACTTTATCAAAATACAGCATATTGCAGATCATATGCATCAATCTATTCGTTTTCCCTGAACCACTTGGACCGCAAATCAGCATCCGGAAACATTGATGAGGCATGAAATCATATAGTTGTTTGAAGTTTGAGACAGTATCGTCTTCAGCATCATAATTTGGTATTCTCATTATATTATATTGGTATATTAATATAACCCTGTGTTCAACACTGTGTTCAACACGGTGTTAAACATTGTTTTTTATATATGATTTGTGTGTTTCTTTTTATTTTTATGTAACATAATAGTATAAATGAGTTTACTTAAATGGAAAGAACTTGCAAAAAGTAAAACTGAATTAGGAAATAAAATCAATTATGCCCATGATTTAATCAAAAGGCATAAGATTGGCCAGGAGACAAGCCAAGAATCATTTGGGAAGGTTTTTAAACCAGTAACCACCAAACTGGATGATGTCGTTACCAGTAATTTAAATTTAAGGATGCCTCAAATGAGAAAAAGACCAACCAAGAAAGAGGAAGTTGGTATTGACTATTTGCCTGAAGTTGATCCATATGAAGACATGGATGTAGAAGGTCTGATTGATTTTGGTGATTATGTACCACCACAGCAAGAAAAACAACTAGTACCAAAACCACCAACATATGAGCAATCGTTGGAGGATATTTTTGAAGGGAAGGAGATATATGTCAATCCCCAATATTTTCCCCAAGATCCTCAAGAGCTGCCACCGGAATATGATGACGATGAAGGAGTTGATTATGTAATAGCTGATGAGGATAAAATGAGAGAAACGTTTGATGAATTAGGTATACCAAACTATGAGAGTATTGATAAGGTTCTTAATCAGCCGGAAATGACACCCAAAAAGACCAAGTCATATCTTAAGATCATAAAATATGCCAAATTTAAAAGGAGTCAATTAAGAGGCTATAAAGCAAATGTTGCAAAAGAATTCAATAGTGGGAAGATATCAGAAGCTAAAGAGGAAATGAAAAAGAAAAGAATAGACACTGTTAGAGTTATTTTAAACGATTACATAAAGCATCATAATACTAAACTGGAAACGATAAAAGATTCTGGGATCAGAGGCAGAGGAAGAAAACAGAGAGGTGGAAATGTTATGTTTTTCAATGATGTAAATCAGCTTCTCAAGAAATTAGAATTGATTATTAGTGAAGTTCTTGCAGGCAACACATCAATCAAGATGAGAAATACGGGAGTTAATATATTAGACACATTATTGAGAATGTCAACAATTAATAGATCGCAGTATAATAAATTGTATAATCAATACTTCAAAGTATAATTATGTAAATGTATTATATAAATGGATCGAGAGATTGTATTGTCACCATATAGTGTCAAAGGTCAAGGAAACAACACTCCACAGAATTGTATAACCAGATTCAACACGCCCATAATATTGGATAGCAATTCCCAATATGCAGTTGGCTTAAACCGAATCATTAACATGTCATTCACATGGTTCAATGTGAATCCCTCATATGCTAATCAGTTACTCAAGTACAGCTCTGATAGTGGTTCAACATTTCACGACATCACTTTCCCAGAAGGAGTCTGGAATTATACAGACTTCAATACACACATCAAGGACATAACGAAGATTGTCAAAGATGGTGCTAATAATAATGAGTATCCTATCACTCTTGAATTCAATGAAACAACATTCAGGGTCACGGTTATATTAGCCAAAAATTACCAACTTGATTTAACAGCAAGTAATTTCAATGAACTAATCGGGTTCAAAAAGGAAGTATTAAATATTAAGTATTAAGTATTAATATAGGATCGTTAGTCAGGATACAGACATTCTTAATATTCATTGCGACCTTATCAATGAATCACTTGTAGACGGTCAAGAAACAGACATCATTTATTCCTTTTCAACCAGTGTGCTTCGCCCTAGTTACTCCTTTACCCTTGAACCAAGAAGAGTAACATACAATCCCACCAATAAGAATATTATAGATAGTATCAGGATGCATATTACTGATGGAAAAAGAAGCAGAAATTTGTTGCATCTGCGTCACAAGGTATCCTATGGCATCAGACGGTATCACGACGTAACACAAGGCATTATAACAAAGTATCACAAGGTATCACAGGGTATCACAAGGTATCACAAGGTATCAAAAAGTATCACAAAGTATCACAAAGTATCACAAAGTATCACAAAGTATCACAAGGTATCACACAGTATCACAAGGTATCACAAAGTATCACAGGGTATCACAAAGTATCACAAGGCAACACAAAGTATCAAAAAGTATCACAAGGCATCACAAAGTATCACAAGGTATCACAAGGTATCACAAAGTATCACAAAGTATCACAAGGCATCACAAGGTATCACAAGGTATCACAAATTATCACAAAGTATCACAAGGTATCACAAGGTATCACAAAGTATCACAAGGCATCACAAGATATCACAAGGTATAACAAATTATCACAAAGTATTACAAAGTATCACAACGTATCACAAGGTATCACAAAGTATCACAAGGCATCACAAGGTATCACAAGGTATCACAAAGTATCACAACATATCACAAAGTATCACAAGGTTGATGACCTTATCAATGAATCACTTGTAGACGGTCAAGAAACAGACATCATTTATTCCTTTTCAACCAGTGTGCTTCGCCCTAGTTACTCCTTTACCCTTGAACCAAGAAGAGTAACATACAATCCCACCAATAAGAATATTATAGATAGTATCAGGATGCATATTACTGATGGAAAAAGAAGCAGAAATTTGTTGCATCTGCGTCACAAGGTATCCTATGGCATCAGACGGTATCACGACGTAACACAAGGCATTATAACAAAGTATCACAAGGTATCACAAGGCATCACAAGGTATCACAAGGTATCACAAAGTATCACAACATATCACAAAGTATCACAAGGTATCACAAAGTATCACAAGGTATCACAAGGTATCACAAAGTATCACAAGGCATCACAAGATATCACAAGGTATCACAAAGTATCACAAAGTATCACAAGGTATCACAAAGTATCACAAGGTATCACAAGGTATCACAAAGTATCACAAGGCATCACAAGGCATCACAAAGTATCACAAGGTATCACAAGGTATCACAAAGTATCACAAAGTATCACAAGGCATCACAAGATATCACAAGGCATCACAACGTGTCACAAGGTATCACAAAGTATCACAAGGCATCACAAGGCATCACAAGGCATCACAAAGTATCACAAAGTATCACAAGGTATCACAAGGTATCACAAGGTATCACAAAGTATCACAAAGTATCACAAGGCATCACAAGGCATCACAAGGCATCACAAGTATCACAAGGTATCACAAAGTATCACAAGGTACCACAAAGTATCACAACGTATCACAAGGTATCACAAGGTATCACAAAGTATCACAAGGCATCACAAGGTATCACAAAGTATCACAAGGCATCACAAGGTATCACAAAGTATCACAAAGTATCACAAGGTATCACAAAGAATCACAAGGTATCACAAGGTATCACAAGGTATCACAAAGTATCACAAAGTATCACAAGGTATCACAAAGTATCACAAAGTATCACAAGGCGTCACAAAGTATCACAAGGCATCACAAGGCATCACAAGGCATCACAAGGCATCACAAGTATCACAAGGTATCACAAGGTATCACAAAGTATCACAAGGTACCACAAAGTATCACAACGTATCACAAGGTATCACAAGGTATCACAAAGTATCACAAGGCATCACAAGGTATCACAAAGTATCACAAGGCATCACAAGGTATCACAAAGTATCACAAAGTATCACAAGGTATCACAAAGAATCACAAGGTATCACAAGGTATCACAAGGTATCACAAAGTATCACAAAGTATCACAAGGTATCACAAGGTATCACAAAGTATCACAAAGTATCACAAGGCGTCACAAGGTATCACAAGGCAAATCAAGGTATCACAAGGTATCAGAAAGTATCACATGGTATCACAAAGTATTACAAGGTATCAAGAAGTATTTCCGTGAAGGTATCACAAGGTTTAATAAAAATATCACAAAGTATCACGCATTTGCGTGGATCGGAAAAACTGGAGCGGATTGCGTGGATCGGAAAAAGTGACTGTGTCTGCATGTGCAGATGCTGACGACTGGAAATCGGTGTTTGAAATCGAAAGCTATCAGAGTTTAGCTTCTACTGCAGTGATGTGGATCTGTTTCTTAATATTTCAATATTAACAATTTAAATCATGAGTCAGTGTTCAGGACCCCTCTTTCAGGGGCGTAGCTACCGGTACGTACGTAATATGAAATGAAATATGAATACAACAAAAAAAGGAATTGTTTTTTAAAAAAAGTGAACAAACAATAAAATTGTCTCGGTTCCTTTAACTGTGGTTGGTTTGTTTCTTTAATATATCTTCTTCTTAACAACCGACTGTTTTATTCCACGCCCGAATGTCGGTTCACATAGAAGCGACGTGATTCATTTGAACCTGTATTTTTACATTAAAAAGACGGAGAAATAGCGTACACATAGACATGGTATAAAGCGTAAGTTACGCTTTGTAATTCAATTCAGTTCAATACAATTCAGTATATCACACTTTTCTGATAAAATATTTACATTGTGTATAGTAAGGGTAAGAATACAACATTAAATAAGAAGAGGAAAAAGGAAATTAATGGCTTTGTTGGAAGTGTGCGGTGCCGGATCAAGCGAGGAGATTAGCTTTCGGGCTAACCACCGCCATATAACAAGTGGAAATACATGAGGTGTACTCTTAGTGCCATGCCAACTATGCATGATTATGTCAAATAGTCATTTTATGCCGTGTGTTAACTTTGGGAGTTAACCACTTTGCTTGTACTCTTTTTTGAACTTATGGTAGCTAAGTGTTTTTATCTTAGTGGGAATCTCTTCCCAGGTTTTGGTTACGGCAAATTGAAATGTGAGTTTACCATAATTTGACCATACACATGGTAGATGAAAATTAAGATTTGAGGCATATCTGTTATATTTAGATGCCTATCCTCGCTGTGACCACAAGGTAGTGCACGATTTAAGACCTAAACTGGCAACGACCCCAATTGTGTTATGGAAATTGTCAACAATAACTATCAGACAGTGTTTGAGTCATTAGGGAATTGTCTTTTCTTCCATATAGACTATACAATGCCCGGACGTAAAAGACAACGTCCTATAAGAGTGGTCGTTGTATTTGATCTATTAGTGGGGCACTCAGTTTGGAAAATGTCTGCGCGATTTACATTTCGGACGAAGCAAGGGAAGGGCTCGAAAAATGGTCACCAGCAAATGATTACAATCAATATTGACACAAAGTAATTTGGTAGGCTTGAAAAATGCCTTAAAAAACGGAACAAAACAAAACAAAACAAAAACAACAAAAACAAACTTTAAAGGAGTTGTCGTAGCTTTGGCCGGGACGCGAATGACCACACTGAAAGAAAAATTTTAAAGAAACTCTTTACAAGTATCAGAGGAGAACTGAAAAGAAAGAAAGAGCAGCGTTGGTGACTGAAAGATGCTTTAAAAATCAGGTAATAATATCAATCTGCTATGAGAAGCGTGTTACGAGGTTTGCCTATTTTTTTTCCTGTTCATTGAATTAACCAAATAAATATGACTCCGTAGTGCCTTGAGCAGGTCTTTTCGGTAACAGATTACAGAAAACGTCAAAGTGTCTGAAACTCATGTACCGAAACACATTTTAACATCATCTGTGATCGATTACTGATTCCGACACAGGGCAACTACATCATATTCGGCATGAGGATTTCACTACCAAACAAACAGTCAGCATCATCAATGACCTGGTAAGTTTTTCCTTAAATTTTCATGAAAGTTGTAGACTGTTCTTGACTAAGTTGGGTTAAAATTCCATTGTGTTATTCAGCGTAATAGCGTATAACGCTGCATGTTTTCATGATTTAGTGACATTCATTGACATTCTTAATTAAGACATTTATGCGGACTTGTAAATCTAAGTCAAGTTTTTTAACCTAAAAGTATTCATTTACGGCTACATATTGAGATTTGTTGTGTTCATTAAAAATTTAACCTTATTTCGATTTACCAGACATTTTTCTTTTCAAAAATTGGTTTATATATGAAATAAACAAATTACACCATGGAAAATGCTTTGTACGATTTTATTCACTCGTTGAGGAGTATCAGAAAACTCACTCGTTCGCTAAACGCACTCCTTTCGTTTTTTGGTACTCCTCAATTCGTGAAAAAAAAAAATCGTGCGCGCGCATGTTTGGTTGAGTAATCTCTATTTCTCTTATATCATTATATAATTAAAACGAAAATCAAACATGAGCCGCAAAAGAAGAAGCATGTATGAAAAGAAATTCATGCAAAGGTTGTGCCTCAGAAAACAAATGCTGCAGACAAGTGGGCTTTAAAAAAAGATTCATGCACAGAAACTTTCCTCCCAACCAACCCCCATCTCCACCGCCACCCCTTCCATGCGTGAGTTCGGCTTACGACCAACGCACGAAGGGTACTTTTGGTTCTTTCTGATGGTCTATTTCATTAGAATAGCGATTACACGCCTTAATTCGATAAGCAGGTAAGCCATACATTTGAACTCTCAGATGTCGTATGGAAATTTCACATGCCTCTTCTGCGTCCGTCCCTCTGATTTTCATATTTCATTGTAATTTCTATCGTCTTTCACGTCATCAGGCAATGCAGAAAGTATGGGAAAGAATGTGACGCCCTTGTCCGAAGACAAAGTTCATGTCCTGAGGATCTTATCGGATTTCAGTCACATGGTATAACCAACCAATGACTATTCAGAAAATATTTTGGAGGGGAATTGAAAAGTTATTGTTGTGCGAGACTTGGTCAGTTTCGATCTTTCGCAGCCGAAGCATACATTTCGTAGCGGGTTTGTTGTTGGTGCCCACGAGTGGTTTGGTCTTAAAGCTCTCCTTCTGCCAGAATTCTCCTTCAACAGGTAAGCATACATCTCTTCCAATTCACGGACAGTTCACATATTGTATGATAATTTTGGCTGCGATCTATGAATTTTTATGAGTGCATAACATTTGCATTGTGCGAACCAAGCTTCCCGCCATAATTTGGCGCCCAAAATTTGTTTAGGGACGACATGAAAGCGTAGCAGAAGTTTTCAGTCATTGTTATCATGGGCTTGCTATGGGTTATCTGTGCCTTAAACTGTTCACAAATTCTGATTTGTAAGGATCGATTTTGCATTGAGTGAACAAAGCTTCCGGCCATAATTTGGAGTGCGAAATTTCTTCTCGAGCAACATGAACACGCATGTATGTATGCCATAATTCTGCGGCCTAAATTTGTTCACGGACAACATGAAAACGCAGCAGAATTATCTAATAAGTGATATCATGTGCTTACTACCAGACATGTTTTCCTTAAACTGTTCACAAATTCGGGTTTGTAATGCTCGATTTTGCATTGAGCGAAGGGAGCTTCCCGCCATAATTTCACGCCCAAAATTTGTTCGCGGCAAACATGAGAACGCAGCAGAATTATTCAATAGTTGACATCAAGTGTTTAATAACCTCTTTGCCTATAACCTGTCCACTGATTCTGGTTTGTGAGGCCCGATTTTGTATTGATCGAATGGAACCAAGATCACCCCATAATTTGGCGCCGAAAAAACAAATGTCTTCACGGAAAACATGAAAACGCGGCAGAATTATTCCATAATTGTTATCATGTGCGTAATATATATATATCGGAAATCTTTGCACTTTTCACAAATTCTGTTTTGTAAGACTCCATTTCTGTCGCTTTATCCAATATATTTGACCTTGACCTGGGTGCGCAGTTAATGAAGCGTGTTCAATTTTCTGCCACAAATAAATTATGAGAAATAGCTTCTTTGCAAACCCAATCATGTGCACTTGCATGCTATTTTTAAGACGTTTTTTTAAAAAAAAAAACGAATGGTGTGAAGTGATTTTCATTGAATCGCTACAACATGCCCTTATATTTAAGAAGCATGATGCTAGCCCGCGGAAGCAGCCGTCCTTCTTCGCTGCTGGCCCGGGTGGCGTGTCGCCAGTCGGGCGGGGAGGTGAAGAAGGAAGGCTGTTTTCGCAGGCTAGTATAATGCCGCACTGATAATTAGTTTGATGCAATCTATGGTGGTATGAACAGCAATGTCTCATTTTCTACCAAGGGATGGCAGCTGCAACTCAGTCAATGACTACGAAACTTTTTTGTTGAGAGGTTTTTGCGAGAAAAGGATGTTTAATACCTGCAAAGGAAAATAGCATGACAGGGCCATTCAGATTGAAAGTTTATATATAATTTGCAGCCTGTCAGATCATGTAGAACACTTGTCAATAATATAATCATATAGTTATTAAAGTTTTAATTAATGTTGTTATTCTGCCTAGTCATGACCCAGCCAGAATTCGTTATCAATGAGAGAACCATGGGAGTTATGGGGACAGATTCGAAAGGCAATCCGAAGTATTTTGAGAAGGCCAGTTTCTCAATTACTCTTCTCAAACATGTGGAAGCAGCGGGCCAGGACAGTGTTTTTTTTGTCATTGGTGAAGTGCTCCATTACTGGCAAAGACAAGTGTGTTAGACGTTATATTGTTGTGTAGATGTGAACTGAAAATTTACTGACAATTTCTTGAATCACATCTAATTTCCTAATTTAGGGTGTATGGCTGACAAAACCAGGCATAATGGAAAAATGTTGAGAGAAGGGGGTAGCCAGATCTAAAGCATACTTAAATTTGTTGTAGTATGCAATTAAACTAGAGTTGCTTGAATAAATCTAAAGATGTAATGCTACAGTAAACCAACAATGAATTTGGTCATGCCACTGTTTATTTATTTATTTATTTTTTTTGGGGGGGGGGGATGGGGGGCAGGGGTTTGTTTTTCAAAAAACCAATGAAGATATCGGGTTGTCTATCTACTCATCATAAGCTGACTTGATTTATCAGATGGCCTTTCCCATACTTAACAGTAACAAAGAAGGGATTGAAAATTTCATTTTCAGAACCATACAAGAATTAAAAAACAATGTTGAAAGCTAACTTGGAATTTTTAGAGGGGAATGAGGTCAGGAAAATCTTCCTTCCATGATAGTGGGGAACAAAGATATTTTCAAGAACCATTAAATATACCTTACTAACATTTGGTGTATTTCCTTATTATTTAGGCAATGTTTCTTCCGGGCACAGAAAGTAATAATTGGAGGCGTAAACAAGTTCTTGGAGGAACTAAATTCCTCTTTTGGCCCAGGTGTCTTGATGTGTAACTTCGAAAGTGGAGAATTTAGAATGTTTCTCAAAATGATAATGTCATCTTACTTTCGGCGAGTAGCAGAATAGTAAGTTGTGTCTACTCCCCTGAGCCTCTTTTTTCAGTTCAAACCCCAAGTGGCTAAAGAGAAAGCTTTCAATTTCAAATGAATGTTAAGGTTAACAAGTCCACTTGAACACTTTGGCATATTCTTCTTCATTTCACCAATAAGCATACTTTTCTTTTGATATGTTTTGAGTAACTTTCCATACTGTCATAATTCAAGACAGCTACAGGATCATCAGTTCCCATCTGCAGAAATGAAAAGTTTACTTTGTTTTTTTTTTGTGTCACAAACAGAAACTGTGCAAATGAGAACCGCCAAGACAGTTTCAAAGCTGCCACGATGCTTGGCAGACCAAAAGATGATTTTAATGTATGGGTGATGGGAGAAGTGCAAGTTAACAACCTCGGAGAGGTTGTGCAAGAAGAAGCCAGAAAATATGTATATGTTCAGGAGCTAACAGCTATCAAGCACCTTCTAGAAGAGCAGGATAGAAAAGTATTTCGTAAGTTATCTGACATAGACCGACACTCTCTAAGGGGATTATTACCCAAGAATAAGCATCAACCTACAATTTAAGGAATCAAACAAGTCAGTATCCGAAAGTTAATACAGATAGATTCAAGAACTCTTACATTAATCGTCTAATTTTTAAATACATTTTAGCTATGTAAGTGTATTTTTTAATTGTATTTTTAATTGTAATAACTTAGATATATAAACTTTTTTATTACTCAAATATTGTAACATAAGATATGTACTTTTTATCTTGTGAAGAAATAAAGACCTTCATCATTCATCATCATCATTCATCATCAAGGATCAAGCCTCCTGAGGTGATGCTCCCGTTCAAAAAAGAAGCCTTAAATGGAGTCTTCTCTTCTTTGAAAGACACCATTCACCACAATTACATGGGAGGACCTGTGGCAGTGGGTAAGAAGTAAATTTATTTACTATTGGGGAAAAATGTATCCAGCTAACCAGACACCTTGTTTTCTTAAACCTGATAAACATTGATCAATAACAAGATCTTGCACGGTATATTGGTGTTTATCCCCCCGGGGGGGGACTCCCATATGAAACAGACGTGGATGCTCGTCGGAAATTTTGAATTTAACCCCTAAAAGAGACAATCTGGGCGTGGCTCAACGTTTTTGTGACCCCTAAAGGAGACCAATCTGGGCGTGGCTTAAGCAAATTTAGACCCCTAAGAGAGACCGCTTAAAAACAAACAAACATGACATGCAATGAGTTTGAATGATATAAAGACATAATCATATGTCCTGTCTCTACTATTTGTAGAAATCTTTGATTTAAGCTTATAATCACAGAGGCAATGCGGTAAACAAACTAAGTTAAGAAGAAAATTTGGCTTCTGTTTCTCTTCGCATAATTCTGTGTTTTTTCGCGGAACCCTAAACGAGACCTTGGCGGCATAAAATATCGGCGCTTTGCTCGGAACACCCGAGGCGAGACCAAAATCCAAAATTTACACCCCTAAGCGAGACGACGAGCATCCCCGTCTGTTTCATATGGGAGTCCCCCCCCCCAGGGTTTACGATATAGAATAACTTCTCTTTATCTTAACAGAAACCTGCCACTTCTTTTTCAGTAGTAAGACAAGTACTGTCAAAATCACACATTCCCAAATAGAGATCACTCTATCTCTGTTAAATGAAATACAGGGCTGAAAAATTCTTTTCAGAATTCCTTGTCTCTTGGGATTATTTGTGACCAATGTTTAGCCCGAGTTGAAACATCATGAAAACCATAATTATATTTTTTTGTAGCTGGCCTCTCCATTGGGCTTCATTATGAGCAAATCATAAGAGAGGGTTACCACTGCCCAATTCCTGTCATTTGTGGCGAACATCGCCTTGGAAAAACAAAGAGTGCTAGGGCAGCCCTCCGGCTGATGGGCAATGACCATCAGTTCTTTTCATCCGCAAGGGAACGGTTCATCCCACACCTTTGCTCCCGATCATCCTTTCCTCCAGTGTTGGATGACTTAAAAAATGCCCACCAGCTAGGGAGATTGCTCTAGCATACTATGATGGCGGTAAAGATGGCACTTGTGCCAAAGAAATGGAACCCAAGACGTGTCCTATGGTGACCATGAATTGGGAGGCACTTGATGGGATAGCTCAGGACTATAGGTATGGTTTAGTGCTCTATCTACCAGCAAGCCAAAATTTTACCAGAAATTGCTTCATTAAAAGCTTCTTTTAAACATGAAAAGGTCACATTTAAGCAGGTGACTAGCAGGCTCCCCATGGACAAACTTGAAATATGATAGGTTTTCAAGCCAAAATGAGACCTACTCATAACTATACAGAGGTTTTTAATTAAGCCACTTTTTTTACAGGCCCAAATTATGTGGAATTGCACTTCAGTTACCCGCTCTTACCTGAAGCAAATTTTACTGGGTCAACTATAGTGAAGTATTAATTGGCCCATGCGTATAATAATTAAATGAATCTGAAATCTGATTTATCAAAGGCGATCATGCACTAAGAAATCAAGCAGTAATGGAAGGCAGATTTTAAGCACACTTTTTTTTTCTTTTCAAATTCAGGGTTGCGAGTCGCCTAACATTCATCCCCTTTGTCGTGGGACCACGAAGTCCAGATGGACTAGAGCAACAACAGCAAGCTGAAGCCAGATGGAAAGAGAGATACGAGGAAGCACCCATGGCCTTGGGCCCACTTCTGGCCATCAACGTGGCAGAGGTGATAGAAGAAGGGAAAGGCCTGAAGCGTAAACTAGCTGGTCTGTACCCAGATATTGATGACCGTGTTTGTGAAAACTATGGCATCCTTCTAGCTATGGCAAGTAAGGTAAGCATATCTTATCAAGTAATAAAACAAATTAAATTTGTTAACTGGTTGTCAGATTAAAGAATCTGTAGACTTAAAAATAAGAGAAAACCATGTGAGTGCAATGAAAGAAATAAGGGAACAATATTGGGCCAATGTATGGTTAGACCACCAGCACACTCGAATCATTCACCTGGTGAAGTGTATTATTACAAGCAGATGTACTGTCTCATCCAACGGATACAAAATTCAGCAGCAAGACTTATTTGTAACGTAGGGCGTTTCGATCACATTTCCCCCTCCCTTAAAATGTTACATTGGTTACCCATTAAATTTCGTATTCAGTTTAAGATACTGCTCATTACTTTTAAGGCAATCCAAGGTCTTGCACCAGCGTATTTAACTGAATTGATCACCCTAAGGACTCAGTGTACATACAATCTTAGATCTACTAATGAGCTTCTTCTTCAGCCTCCTCGAGTAAAAACTCTAAAGACATTAGGTGATCGTAGCTTTGTAGCGGCTGCACCAGCTTTATAGAATAAATTACCACGTGCAGTTCGCTATTCTCAAAATGTTCAAACATTAAAGGAAGCCCTCAAGACTCATTTATTTCGGAAAGCTTATAATCTACAGAACATCTGATCAAGTATGAATTTTATAGTAAATATTATGTAATTTTATAGTTGGAATATTAATTAGCTTTAGATTTTTTCATTTCTCATGTAACTGATTTGATTGTAAACAATAGAATTATAGTTTTTGTCATTGTAAAGCGCACGAGAGCATCTTCTCATGTATCGTGCGCTATAGAAGTAATAAAATTATTATTATTATTATTATTATAATTATCATATGCAAATCTCATACCTGTTTATAAAACAGAGACCAAAAAACCTGTAGATTTCTGAAGTGACAGTGTATGTTGACCCAGTTGATTCAATGTGTCTTTTTAATATAAATTTCTGATATTTTTTTTCAATGAAGATCATTGAAATAGTGGATGATGCAAACCTCGGCTCCAAAGAGGATCTCACAAGATACTTCCACAAGGTGGTATACCCCCTAGGAATAAAAAAGTATCAAGTGAAGCATGCACATGCAAGCACAGAAGATGGAGAGCCCATAACTACCGCCCTCATTATGGATGCCATTAACAGCGAAGATTTCACTAGAGGATCAGTACGTAGAAATAGAGGTTTTCTCTCTTGAACTGTTTTCCATCTCATTTTTAATTCTAAAAAGTATCACCTAGCACGAGGAGTACTATCACCCGACAAAGCTGAAGGCAAAATAACCAGTCCATTTAACCAGTCCGCTGAATGTACCTAAACCTCCAGGTGAGGTGTGAGGAACAAGAAATGGGTTCTAGAGATCAGGGGTGAAATTAGAGAGGTCTTGTTTATATATATCTCAACATTAAGTTCCAGTTTCATTTGGTTGATACATATGATGATGAGAATGATTAACACTGATTACAATTTACAACAACATAGAAACCATGAAAAAAATTTGCTGGGGAATACATGAACTCTCAAGAGCATTAAATTCACCTTTTCATGTGTGTAACAGCTTTAAACATAATGTCAATAACATTGTGTATTGCTTGCATCTAACTGATGAAATGCATTTTTCCTATTTTCCTTTTTGATTACAGTTTTTGGAATCAACAAACAAATAGAACATGAAGAGAAAGGTATGTCAACTTGGTATTCAACTGAAGCTATAAATATAAGTTACTGCCAGCTGGGAACTCCCTTAAAAGAAATCCTTTGAAAATTGTGATGTCATCGGTTGACGTGTCGACGGTAGAATACAGGAGACAATTGAAACTACTAATTTTGTATTTTTGGACATCATGAGTGACCTCCCATCCGAGGTGAAAGCCTTTTTTGCGGTTTGGTACTTAATGGAAGAAATAAACGATGTAATTTCACGTTGCAACAATTCCATTGTAAGTAGAGAAATAAGATCACTTCTGGGTAAGTGTGACTATTTTATTTTCTGTTCATCCAGAAAATGAACTTGGCTCAGTGTGCCCGGCCCCATCTGAACAGTCTACCAGCAGCGAAGAAGTAGAGCTACAGGATCCAGACAACAGTGACGAAGTGAACCATCTCTAGCCCCCACACGCAGTGAAAAGGTGCAGCTGCAAAATTCAGACAACACTGGGAGAAAAGTGCCATCTCCACTCTCCAACCAAAGTGAAGAAGTGCAGCTGCAAGATCCGGACAACACTAGGAGAGGGGCACCATCTGAACCTGCCACCAGCAGTGAAAAAGTGGAGCTGAAGGATCCCGACAACACTGGCGTAAGGGTACCATTTGGACCCTCCACCAATAGTGAAAAGGTGCCGCTCCAGAATCCATACAACACTGGCATTATTGCATGTTCTGAACACTCCACCAGCAGAGAAAAAGTGCAGCTGCAAAACCCAGACATTAGTGGGAGAGATTCACCATCTCCACCTTCCACCCACAGTGAGAAAGAGAAGCTACAGAATCCAGACAGCTCTGGGAGACATGCACCATCGCAACACACCACCCACGGTGAAAATGGGAAGCTGCAGAATCTAAACAACACTGGAAGACAGGCACCATCCACAGAACAATTTACGCGGACACCCTCGTCAACCACCCTCGAAGGTAATGAAGTATTATAAGTAAATGTTCACACTCCTGTAAAAGAAATAAGCATTGCTTGTTCAGAACTGTTCCAGGAGAGAATCAGTCCTTGGGTAGCTCTTGTGTAGAATTGTCAAGTATATAGTATTAAAGTTCTTACACGATGCCCCGAGCTTGCAATAAGAAAAGAAGTACTGGGTAATAAATAATAATGGAATGAAATATTTTATATGCCTGTTATCTCATTTGTAGCGAAGCAACAAATGCTGAAAGTGGTTAGAGGAATTAATTTTCATAAAGACTGGCAAGCTACCATCGAAAAACAAGTGAAAGGTAAGCTTAAAAAATTAAATTCCCACTATAAATACAGGAATTTTCACAAAAACATAAATAGTAATGACGGCAAGATTTGGTTAAAATGCAATTACTGAGTGACGCAAAAAAAAAAATATTAATTCCGTAGTAACAAATCATTTGTAATGGATCTGAGCCATTACTTAATTATTGACAATTACTGTACTTTCCTCCGATTGCAAGGGAAAAAAAGGAAAAACCAAGAGGCTGGACCAGTGGGGGACAAGGCTAAAAATCTAAAAGGTATTAGCAGGAGTGTGTAACAAATTAAATACTAATAAATGTAAAAAAATGCAAATAAACTGATATGAAAAAATGTACTAAATCAATACTCTTTCTGAATTCTTAGAGACTGCCACATGTACTGCAATGACATCCAGTAATAACTATAACTTCTGCATTTGTAAGCAGGTAAGCTATCAAAACTTAACAAGTCTTTCAACGGCACATCAAATCGATATAAAGTTCCAAACAATTTGATTGGTGATTGCATTCTTTCGTGTTTCTTAGGAAAGGGACGAAATAATGGTGATTTGTGAAAATAAAAAGAGAAGAACAGATGGAAAGGTAATGAGGACAAAAGTTTTTAACTCTCAGGAGAAAAATTAGTACATGACTCAAAACCAAAGACTCTGATTCCATATCTGCCAAGTGATTGAAAAAGTTATGATTTCATTTTATACCATAAAAGCACTTAATTTGGGTGCCTCTTTGACTAGTGGAGGAAAAGTTGGGATGTAGAATAATAGACCTTTCCTGCATTCCACTTCAGTGGGTACAAACAATAGCACCACAGTGAGGCTGAGGTGGACATTGTCATACATTGAATGTATTTCTGTCTACCCCAACCTCGACTCGGTGCCATTTTTTTTTTTTGTATTTTAATAATATTTATTGATTATCAGTTTTACATACAATTCACTACACTCACTTACTACCTACTACACTCACTCACACACACTTACATACAAGCACACACACACCCAAATGACAAAAGTACTAAGATACTAAAATTGTAATTATCATTATCATCATCATCATCATCACGCACATTTCAATAACTTATTTATCTTCGAAGCCGCACTTACTCCATTTCAAAAAGTGAAATTGCCACTTATTTTTCCATTTAGCAATCTTGCATTCTAATTGATAGACTGACTTGATTCTTAGTAATAGAACATTAAAGAGGGGTTTTAAATTATTGGTCCTGCAATAATATACGTACTGCTTTGCGATAAGAATAATATGATTAAATAACAAGAAACAATCTTTTCTTTGCCAGTCACCAAATAATATATCTACCGCAGATAGGGTTTCAATGTTGATATCTCTACCGTTACACCAGACTAAAAGTTCTTTCCACAGCGTTGCAGTGAAGTGGCAAGTCACAAGAAGATGTTCGAGGGACTCCTCCATCACACCACAAAAAGAACAGGCTGCCGAATCTGTTTTACCTATTTTCTTTAGAAAAGTGTGCCATTGTTTGTTGGAATGCGTGAAAGGTCAATTAGGTGTCAAAATTGGGAAACGATATGGTAAAACTTGTTGTAAAACTGTCGATGTGATTGAATGCAATTATACTGCATTTCCCTTCTCGTGTCATTTACACATGCGATGATTCTCTTTGACAAGTGACACCCCAAGCGAGTCCCCCCTCTTCCCCCCCCAACCAAAAAAAAAATTCCTGGAACTTTAAAGTGAGAAAAAGCAATAGCTGTTCAGTAAAACTACATAACATTGAACAGAACTTTGCATGGTAAAGAGATTTAATTACCAAAAAGTCAAGAGAAATTATCTAAAGCATCTTATGTGATATAATAAAAAATGTCAATGTTGTGCTTGCAGGTATTGCCCATCATGCAAAAAACAGTTTCTTCCATGAAATACCAAACAGGAGTAGCAAAATATGGCATTAACCACAGAAGTATTCAGCTTTTTAATCATACCAATTATTGATAAGGAAAAAAGCCATGTATTGTAAAAGCATGCCATTATTAAAAATGGACAATTTGCTACAAACAAGGGATTAGCCATTTTTGGACAGAAATAATGGAGATATACAAAGATGAATAAAAACTAATTTGCTGTGTACCTTGTCTCAATCTTCTTTGCTTGGGGTTCTAAGTTATGGTTTTGTGACAATACAGCCTCTGAATTTACAACAGTGATAATGTTACTAATCAATTAAACCCCATTGGCAAGTGTGTGAAATGAAAGCGCCTAAGGGTCCATTGACTTTGCCTCACAGGATAGGTGTCTCGGTTACTAAAAGAAACTGCGAGGGCCCAACCAGTTGTAACCTAGGGTGGGCTCCTAGGGATTTCATTTGACAAGAGAGGCTTCTAACAAACCCACCAAAAAATCCATGGAGAATTAAAAATTAACCCCCCAGAAAAACTCATGCCAAATTTATGACCCTTAAATTCCCAGAAAGGGGGAAATGATACAATACAATAACAAGGAAAAAAAAATTAAAAAAAGCAACAGTCGTGTCTGTATATCATTTTCATTCCATTTGAATTTATCTTTCCCTCATCGACAGGCGCTTGATACACTAAGTTTCACTTCCTTCTATGAATATTGGCGAGAAAAATGCAGTCCGAGATAGGTCACTAATGGGTTGCATACAAAATATTCTCAAAAAATACAAGAATATCACTTTACAAAATAATAATAGTAATTTTTGTAGGGTACAATGGAAAATACCAAAAAATGCAAATCAACAGTTAGCTTAACAGAGCATCTACAGTACTGTGCAAAAGTAATGCAAGCGATAATCGCTGAATATCGCGCTTTGTTCCCGTGATTTATCGCCGATAAATCAGCGAGATATCGGTCGAATCGGCGAGCGTCAAAACGATAAATTAGCGATAAATCGTCGTGATCTTCACGATATATCGCTGTGATATCGCTCAAGCGAGAAATCGCTGCCACGATATCTCGTACAGCAAAACGATATGTCACAGCGATATATCATCGATCATTGTAGCGAAGTTCGCTATAACGATATATCATAGTGAAGCCGTTATGTGTGATGAGTTAGTGTTGAATGTAATGAACACAGTCGAGGAATAACTGAATATAAGCTTACTTTTGGTACAGCTTGCGTATAAATTTAACCGGAATAGTTTTTTAAATCGAAGCTACGCCTTGACTCCTCTAAAGCCTAAATAAACTTACCTCGTTACACTGCAGCCACTGAGACTGTGAAGGTGATTCCACAACCCAAAAGCATTGCATTTTCTCTTTTGTTTCGTTATCGGAGCCGAGAGAGCGGCAAAGTCAAACTTCAGGTTTGCCGTAAGACAATTTCAAGTGTATGTAAACAAACACAAAGTTTCCCAGTTAAACCCCAGTCTCCGCACGGCGAAGGGGCAGTTATATTACCATAGCAACAGCATTTACGCTTGTCATAATCGCGTGTTATTCGTTCTGTGTAGAGTGTTTGTCATTCACTTTCAAACAATCTTGATGCTATCATGGCTAAAGTTACGAATTATACAAGAACTCGAATAGAGCTCCTACAGAAGCAAGGTCTTCACCCAGCTGAAATCTTAAGGTTATTAAAAACCGAAGGTTTAGCTGTCAGTCTTGCTAGTGTCGTTCGCATTATCAAGAAACTGAAAACCACCGGCTCTGTGGCAAATCTACCGCGCTCTGGCAGACCAGGGAAGATATCTGACGAAGCAAAAGTCTTCATCGATCGGCAGATGCGAAAAGATGACGAGATGACGAGTTGCAGAATCAAGAAAAAGCTGGCTAAACGTGGAACAGATGTGAGTTCGTCAACTGTACGAAGAGCTCGGACGCAACTCGGCTGGACTTTACAGCGGACTGGTTACTGTCAGCTCATTCGAGATGTGAACAAAACGAAGCGGTTGGAGTTCGCCCAAAGAGTCCTGGAAAGTGAAGACACCTTCCACAACGTAATTTTTAGCGACGAAAGCTCTATCTCGCTAACGCAGTATCGCCGCACCTGCTATAGAAAGGTAGACGAGCCAGGGAAGCGAAAACCCAAACCCAAGCATCCGCTGAAAGTACATGTCTGGGCAGGAATCAGCAAACATGGTGCCACAAAGGTTTGCATCTTTGATGGCATCATGGATGCTGATCTCTTCTGCAACATCTTAGAGTCTACACTTGTTCCCTTCGTCCGAGAGAAGCTTCCAGATCACCGATTTGTCCAGGATAACGACCCGAAGCACACGTCCAGACGAGCGCAAGCCTTCTACGAGGAGAAAAACATCAACTGGTGGCGTACTCCCCCAGAAAGTCCTGACTTAAATCCCATCGAGAACTTGTGGCATGAGCTCAAGTTTTACTTAGAATCAAAAGTCAAGCCACGTAGCAAACAGGAGCTTGTGGATGGAATCAAGAAGTTCTGGGAAAGGAAGGTGACTGCCGAGAAGTGTATCAAGTACATCGATCACGTGCTGAACAAGGCGATTCCAGCTATTATAGAGTCTGGAGGAGCTGCGACAAAATTTTAAAACGGCTCTTTTAGGAGCCACCGCGCCCTGCTTTGTCGAAGTGGATTCGATATTGCACTGCAGGTCGCCAAAAACGGCTCTTTTAGGAGCCACCAAATGTTACAAAAGTCAATGACTAACAAGAATAAAGTTTATTAAAATACATTTTAAATCCCACCCTCAACTTTATATCCCCTTAAAGTGGCCACTATGATCAAATTCTCGATATCCATTTTTTTACAGTTTCGGACAGAATAGGTCTTTCCTAGATTTCTTGCCAAATTTCAATCTGTTACGAACGTTAGAACTCTCGGGTTTTGGACCTTTATTTTCGAGAATTTACGGCCGCTATTAATTTTCCTTGTCCCAACTCTTGGCTGAGATTTGGAGAAAATGACGTCGTATTCTAAAAAATACCACACGGCCGTAAACTGTCGGAAATAAAGGTCCAAAAAACATAAGTTCTAATGTTCGTGATAGATTGAAATTTGCCAAGATATCAAGGAAACACCTTTTGTATTGGAAAATGTAAAAAAAAGGGTTGTTACGGAAACAAGAAAAGTCGTATGACTGTATCGATTGGATCGTTTACTTGGAGGATTTGAACTCGGGACTATCGACTAAACCAATCTAGGTCTAAGAGATACTGTCAGTCTGCAGTTGTCACTGGTGAGCCTAGTATGAGAACATCAAATATATCCCTATATACATCAAAAGAAGGACCTCAAAATGGCTATTAAAGTACAAGTATCGACAGACGACGCCCAAATCATTTATTGTTTTGTTTCTTTGGGAAAAACCACTATGCAGATCCGCTACGCACTCCTTTACCTGCTTCATACTAAGAAAATGATAATTGCTAAAATATTTTTAATTCTGTTTGTAATTAGCGATTTTCTGAAGTTCTCCCTGAGTTCTTATTTTGAGAGCAATTGAGACAACTTTTCTCTGGAAACGGAGAAAGAGTTTTCAATGCAAAGTTCAGAGACCATGGAGATCACTAGACGAGAAAACATTTTTGAGAACAGACATTGCCTAATGCAGACTTGTCACTCGCAAACACTCTTAACTCACGACAAACGAAAGAAACCTATAATAAGGTAAACCTAAAACAATATTACGCTGCCTTACTACGCTGGCTGTAGGAGCTACTCTGCTCAGACAGCTGTTTTAACAGTACACGATTGTGCGTACTGTCAGACGATAATCGAGCCCACCTCTCTATGTATTCACCCGCATAACAACACTTTTTATTTAACTACACTTCATAGATACTGATTACATTACGCTCTCAACTATAGTGCTCATTACACATTCACTGAATCGAAAACATCGTTACATGTATGTGTTGTACTAATGTTGCCTATTTTCTTTTTCGGCTTTTCTCAAATGCTGGCACTTTTTCCCGATACTAACTTTGCATGTATCCCACATGCGGGCTGTTTCTTCACTTGTTCGACACTGATATGAAAAGGCTCTGGTCACCTCCGCTAAAACAAACAGAGAAATACAGGTTAGAGTAATGATCAACAATCCAGGTCAACAGATACCGTTAAACACTACATAACTCTTCTAAACAAGAGAAGCTCAATTCGGTCTATAAATGGTTCTATCAGTGTTCAAATCGGGCTGCTGATAGCCAATCAGGTGCAAGAATCTTTTTATAATTTTTGTTAGTAGAATTCTACTAGTATACTAATGCAAATTGATGAAAATGGATAACTAAATTCCTGACAAGACTAATTGAAGGACATTTACGGTTTCTTGACTTTAAAGAAAGTTGAAATAACAATTTGTAAAGTATTTGCATTTAATACTTTGTTTGCCAGCTTACCCTTTATAGCAAGAATCCGGCTTGGATCAAGAGCTGCAAACTCTTTTGTACCATAGAGTGTGGACTGTAGAAGGGTCTCTTTAGAGAACAGCTTTTCTAATAGTCGCAGAGTCATAGCGGATGGCTTGGCTGCTGCCAATACGTGGTTGTAATCGTCTCGTGAAATGCATACATTCGACGACCCCCCAAGCTGAACTAAATCAGGTGTTCCTAAAAGACATTTATATAAAAAGAACTATTAGAAAAATTAACTTTTCACTCCTTGTCTCATAATGGCTTATCTACAAATGCGTTGATTCATTCTGCGGTTTTAATCACATATACCACCATCTCGCCGGCTCACTTTATTAATTTCAGCGAAATTAAATCGGAATTTAACTGTACAACAGAGGCTAAAAAATAAAAATGAACACTTTAATAATCACGTTTTCATAATGATTAATGGTTCGTTTTTCAAATGATGAAAAAGGGGATCAGAGAGTTTGATATTGTTAACTTTTGCAATCTCGCTCAGGAAACGGTTAACCAAGCTAACAATTGGTAAGTAAATTTAAAACTTGAGATGTTACCCGTCAATTCAGGATCATCCAGTAGTCTATCCAGATCTACAAGGGGAGTTTGCTGAAACAGCATCGGCGTTGGGATCTCCAGGGACCGGCATGGACCACCAGCTGACATCGGGGTCGAAAGGGGTACTGTTGAAACCGACTGGCTTGGCACTGGGGTGGAGAACTGCTGCACTGGCCGTTGATGATTCTGGGAAGGCTGGGTGGCAGGTAGGTCGACCGCCTGTTTTGTTGTCAGCAGGTTTAGAAGCTGGTCAAGTTTCGCTTCTTGACGCGCAAACGAACACTCCAATCTCTCAAGAATAGTTCTTGTCAGGCGAAGCTCTGTAGCAATTTCTTGCTGTGATGCACTCTGACACACCTATTGTAGCAAAAAATTCGTATTTTCTATGACGTAATCTATATATATTTCTCTGAACTGTACTGATTCGTTGGCACTGTTAAGCGTAAATGATAAATATTTCACTGCGCAGTATTGCTCATCATTAAGCACTTCCTAGTGTATTCTTGGTTTTCACGTGACGTCAGAAAAAACTAAAATTAAACTAAAATTAAAAATTTTAAGTTTTTACCTTTATGGGGTAAAAGGCATTTTTAAACGAATATCTGCTCGCCTGTCTTCAGCTCGGTAGACTGCTTTGTTTTGAAAATAGAGCATGGTTTTTTCACAATGCGTGACATCGGCATTGTTTCTGGGTAACATGTTACGTGCACCAAAATATCGATTCGCCTTACGTTTTCGAGTTCTGAGTAACCAATATGTTGAGAGAAGTGCCTATGCGAATGTTTTCTAGTTTAACAGAGAGAATAAATGTTGTGGGAGAGCCAAAGTAGACTCCAGATGTTTACACTGGTTTCCGGCCGCCATGTTGGAGTCCCTCAGACGGGCTCCAACATGGCGTCTCCATACTAAACCCTGTAATTTTCAGTGATACCTTTTGCCGAATATCTCGAGTTCGGAATATCGCACATCCTCGAAACTTTGACACGTTGTTTATTTATTACCCTTCTAGGATATTTCAATTTATTGAATGGTAAGCGATTTTATTTTTCACTTGCGACTGACTATCTGTACTTAACAAACAAGCATTTACATGAGCACTTTCCCAATGCTTTAACTTCTAAAACGGCTACAAATCATGAGATAGGTAAATCTTTTTCGACAAATACGATCGTAGCTTTATGTCACGCACCACCTCAACTCTGAAATTCAAAATGCTCTGGTTTCCAAACGAAGCACGCTATGGAGTTGTAAAATTGTAAACAGATATAAATATATCATCTCTTATGCCTCATGAGGATAAAAACTATGATGGCTCTTTAGTTTTGGATTTTAGAAAGCGGTGACTTCACGTGAAAACGATCTATATCATGAAAATAAACAACTTACATCATTTGTCTTTTCCAATGTGTTAATTGCGGCTGCTATTATTTCCTGTCCATTTGACAGGTCGGCGTCCCCGTCTGCAAAGTCGCCAATGATGTCTGCTGGTGGTAATGGACTGTCATCACGAGGAAGACTTTCTTCAGTGTGCTGGGCAGCAAGGGACAGCGTTTTCCTCCGATGAGCAGAACGGATTACAGTTATTAAAGGTTCTCCTTCGCTCAAATCGTCAGAATCCGAACCTTCTTCAGAGTCGGTAAAATACTCCTTGGCCGGAGACGATACTTCCAAAACCTGAAGGGAAATGAAATAAGTTATAAATTTTACAGTCGGTATAAAGTATACAGTAGTATGTTCTTCAAAACATGGGTTCGGCTTATTTTACGTAAAGCTCAAAATCGCATCATCATCGAGCATCTCAGGACATGTAGGCTTAGACGAACAGTGATCTTAAAATGCAGTTCTAGTTTATCTAGAACTATCAAACGACCATAAGACAATACATAGAGAACTTAGGAAGAATGAAATGGTCTTATAAAGTGGAACATCGTAGGTCAAATAAGAAGAGGTGACTCAGGATTCAAGCATTCGTTGTGAATACTAACCGTAAATGACAAAATTAGACCAGAGTGATACGACTAAAAAAACCATGAACAACAAATAACCATTTTGGCTCTCTATTTTTATGTGTAGCATGACAATATTGCTTGAAGTAAGAACCATACCTTTCCCTTAGGCTTCTCCTTCTTATCTTTCTTCGCACCCTTTAAATTTTTACTGGTGGTATCTGACTTCTGCAAATTGATTTTAACATAAGTAAAGCCGCGTCAGTCAACCTGATACTGTATGCCATATTTACCACCGTTACTTTTCATTTCGCGATCCACAACGCATTTGTAGTGTTTAAGTAGTGCATAAAATAAGTAAAACCTTAGGAAGATATACTGTGACCTCCCGTCATTCAGTGGACACCCGAAATCTCGACCCCAAAGGGAAAGGAAAATTTGTTTCAGAAATCAGGAAGACAAAACACATTAACCATTCGGTTAACCAGTAAATAACATTTCATTAGTATATACTTAAAACAGTGGATAGCGTTGAATGCGCGCGCTGATTGGCTCATCAAACTCCGAATATTTGTTGAATAATAAAACAATTATCCTGCTCAATCTCGCACAATATCGTCTGATTTTAGCCGACGAGGCCTCGTCGGCTAAGTATCTGACGATATTCCCGCGCGATTTCGCAGGATAATTGTTAACTATTTAGCCTCCAAGCGACTCGGGGAAAAATGGCATCGCAGTTTGCATCCGTGACAGGTGAAGAAATCATCCAAATTAATTTTTTGTGCTGTATATTAACTCACTGTTTTAGTATATACTGTCGGTGGCTAGTGTTGGATATTTACCTCGCCGCTTCGCGGCTTGGTAAATATTCACCGCTAGCCACCTCCACTTCGGTGAATAGTTGTTAGGTAACAGAAACCGCTACTGAGTTGTTTTGCTAATGGCCAGTTGGCCAACGTCTAAAAATCTACCACTTAGTGGGCAAAGAGCGCGAGGGTTGCTACTTATTCTATTCCTGATTCCCTCACGTTTTCCTTCACCTTTAAAGAATCATTACTTTTTCCTGATATTTTTCCTGAGCGTGGCAACCCTTAGCTTGAAATCAATTCGCTTTTATGACAAAACTGACAGTTGAATGAACGACATACCTTTTTCGTTGGTCTTTCCTTTTGCTTCTTCGTGGCCGCTTCAGCTTCGGTATAGTCTCCAACGAAGTCATCAGGGATCTACAGAGAGAAACAGCGAGTTATATTAAAAGTAATGAAGTTATTCAATGAAAGTAACGAACAGCTCTAACAGATGCTTGCGATAAAAAGTAGAGGATAAAGCTCTCATCCAGTACTAGCTTATGAAAAGTAAACAATTTTACTTACCAGTTTTCTCTTGGCCTTAGCCCTACGCTGTGGCAACTCTGTGTCTTTCTCTGTGGGTTTTGAAACGTGGGTTTTTGCTACGGGATAGCATTCAATCACAGCTGTATATTCTTTTCTAGTTTCTCCCCAAAGAACTTTAACTTTTTGGCCAGCCTTAATAGGGGACGGATCAATGATTGTCGATCGAAAAACTTCTGAAAACTTGCCACGGCCCCACTTAACTTGAGCCAATTTCTCCATTATTAAAACTTCCGTTGGTAACTATTCTCTGAATGTAATGATCAATGAACTTCATTTTCACCCTTTTATAGCGACTCAACACGTGGTGGGATCGAAAATCTTGCAATTTGATTGGTTGTGAAAGCTCTATTGTTCCATCACAAATAGTTCGAAGTGCGTCCCTTTCACATGCCTATTCATAACATAATTACCAACGATGTGTTAACTCATAGAAATTTAATTTGTTGTTTACTTATTCACGTGCTGCAAACTCGTTAAACTTCTGTTTGCTGCCTATTGACAAACCTGGACCTGATGCGGTCTTAAGTGAGGCGGAGTCATGCTAAAAGTGTTTCTTTCACTTTACATATTATTTTAGACACGAAAGCATGTGGAAGGACACACAACAGACACACTTTTTTGGTCTCTTTCATGTAATTTAAATAGTTTGCCAAGCAAAAAGGCCGAAAAGCCTATTCATATTCTAATTCTGTGTGCTGCCTATAGAAAAACTTGAACAAAAAAGTCTTAAATTGATGCGGCGCAAAGTAATTTTAGACAGAGTAGTCACGCTAAAGGTTTTTTTCCCTTGACAGACACTTTTTTGGACTCTCGCGTCCAGTTAAAAAAGTTTCTTGAGCAAACAGCAGAAAAAAGCTTATTCATATAGCTGCATGCGATGTGCTAATTAAAAAGTTCGTCGAGCGAAAACCTGAAAAGGCCATTCATGTTCTAATTCCCTGTGCCGCTATTGAAAAGCTAATTAAACTGATGCGGCCTCGAGAAATTTCGCGGTAAAAAAGCAGAAAAGAGCCTATTCATGTAGTTTCATGCGATGAGCTAATTAATTAAAAAAATTTGTCGCGCGAAAAGCCGATAAGGCCATTCATGTTCTAATTCCGTGTACTGATGCGGCGTAAAGGAATTTGAGGCGGAGTCACGGGAAAAGCGTTTTTTTTTCCCTTGACAGACATTTTTTGGTCTCTCGCGAGCAATTACAAAGGTTTGTCGAGCAAAAAGCAGAACAAAGCCTATTCATATAGTTTCATGCGATGTGCTAATTAAAAAAGTTTGTCGAGCGAAAAGCCGATAAGGCTTTTCAATTGTGCCGCCTATTGAATTGAAAAGCTCAAAGTGATGCGATCTCAAGTAATTTGAGGCGGAGTCACAGTTAAAGCGTTTTTTTATCTTGACAGACACTTTACCTGAGGTCGCATGTTACGGAAAACACAATACAGGATGTTGGCGTGTCTTTTGCGCAATACAACAAGTAAACAAACCGTTAATAAAAACAGAATGATGGAATTCGACATTCATCTTTTCTTGAGTTTGAAGAATGCCTAATATGGGCGAATAACAGCAGATTTTGATCGGTGCTATGACAGTGCCATGATTTGTTTACATTGTTGGACGACAAGGAAAAATTTGTCATTCTCATCATGAGGTTTGTGATTATCTGGCACTCGGCTACAACTTGCCAATTTCTTAATCTGTGGAGTCCACAGTCTGCGGGTTCAGAAATGCTGTATTTGTGAATAGCGGTGTCACGCAATGCAAAAAAAACTCCAAACATATTTATATGAATAAATCGGAAATGTATGTTCATCAACTACAGTTACAGTGATTATTACTAGTTATAACATTATTAACTGCCTTGGCATGAAAAATTGAGACCTGTTGAGAGATTTTAGAAATAAATATAGACAATATGTAAGACAAGTTTCTTCATTTTCGGTGTTGCCATGCCAATTAACACTAAAATGTTGCGTGGAGATTAGATCCCAATTACTCGCACTTTTACCAAGCAGTCAGAAATCCCAATAGAGGTACACATAACATCCTCCTTTTGCGACTTTTGATCATCCTGCCCACCTGAACCTCTGCAGTTAAACAATTTTCCTCTCTGGTATGAAACTTGTTGCAGTATTATTCACGAGCTTTTGAGTGAGTTGTTTGAAACCTGGACAGGTACGTTCGATTGATTTGGCATGCTTTAGCTAACAAGTTCTACTTAATACGATTGTATCTCCTTAAAGGAAGACGCTATCTCAATAAGTAACTTTGCAGCGAAGATGATTCTTCATTACTGTAAATGTTCTTTGAAGAAATGCACATTTGTTTCACAGAGAAGCGACGGTATTTCTCTGAGCAGAAACAATGTATCGCTAAGCTAGCGAGAACGATATATCGCGACATGAGTAAGATATATCGCTAAGAAGGAACGATATATTGCTTAGCAAGAACGATATATCGCTACGCAAGAAAGATATATCGCTATCCAGAGACGATATATCGTTATCCGGAAACGATATATTGCAATATGTAAACGATATCTCGCTGACAGGAAGTGATATCTCACCGAAAAATAAAACAATAGCTGTTACGATATATCGTTCGATATATCGTTTGAGGCTAATTAGCGTTAAATATCGCCGATATGTCGCGATATTCGCGACATTCGTCGATTATCGTTTGCATTACTTTTGCACAATACTGTACAACTCAATTTGGACCAAACATCTAATTAAAAGGAAAATGCATATGATCAGGTTATAGTCAGATGTATTTCTACTTTCATACACCTTTTCTTGCTTTGGGAAGTACAGGTTTCTTGCCAGTTTTGTAACATTGAACTGTGTATGCATTTCGTCTGGTCACCATCCGGTGGAGATAAAACATGTGATGCACTTGGCATAGAGCACAAAATTTTCTTAAATCTGGATAACCAAGTAAATGTCTGTTCTCCTGCCATGGTATTGGCATCTGGTGATTTCTCTTTAACCTTAGCAGGGTTGTACTTTTCTCTACACTCTTCTGACTTGTGGTTAGAAATGTGCAATGAATCTATTAATTTGTTAATCTTGAACCATACGCTGTCGTAAGGAGCAGGAAATGGAAGAGGCCTTTGTGCGGCCTTCATCCCGTCGACATGGCACATGTTGTCGTAAGACAGGAAGACATCGCTCCAATTAGATTCTGGTATGTCTTTCAATGTGACCAGCATCCACTCCAAAAAAAAAACAGAAATGCTTGTGAGGGACTCTCAGATCTAGAATAACAAATAATAACTGAAATCTTGTTATAACTTCAAACTCCTGCAAATGCGGTAGTGGTATTTGTTTCACTTCAAACCCTCAATGACTTAAAACACTAATAACAACATGTGTTCTGTATTGTTGACAAAGTGGTTTACCTTCTATTTCTGATCTTATTCACCACAACCACCCTGCCCTTCATAAGTATAATTTCAAAAAGATGTTCATAACAACCCATATGCATAATTCTTACCAAAAATCTGTTATGGCTTCCTTCAACAAAAAGGTATGAAATTATCTTCACCTCAGCTATATACATTAGATATATGCAATAGGTCAGGTGTTTATATTAATATGTATTAGTGCCTTTCAATATAACATGTGGACTCTTTACATTCAAAGCTCAAATGACAAATGTGTTTTTTGCTACTGTCAATCAAGTGTTCGGCGACTCCTCCCAGCTTCTGACTACTGTCAAGCATGTGGTAATGAAATCGTTGACTCAGCAATATTCAGATAATGAAACAGTGCTCGGCAGTAGCCGGAAGCTAGGAGGAGCCGCCGAATATGTGATTGACGGCAGTGAAAAACCCTCTTGTCGGTTGAGCTTCGAATTGTAAAGTCCACATGTTATTGAAAGGCGCAGTAAGTGAATGGCAAAATGACATGAAATGATAGGTACCTGAATAATGGATTCCACTTGTCAATGATTCCACTTCCACGCACAATAAAAAAGTGTCCACGAGACCACTTTTGTAGCCTCTGCTTCTCGCCGGTATCTTTATTACATGAAGTCGGCCGAGTCTCAACGCAATCATCAAGAATAGTATTCAATTCCACATTGTTGCATTGTATGATGTTTGCATTTCCTGATGAATGTAAATTAACACTGTAACAATAAAAATCTAAAAAGGAAACTTCATGTATTTGAGGTCACTGTTTTAAATTTGTTTAGTTTTATATAATGGAAAAACTTGGCTTGAATTCATCAGGAATGCAGAAATAAACTTACATAAAGATTGCATAGTAATGTTCAAACTTCCAATACATAATTTGTTTCATATTAAGCAGTGAAATCCGCTGCACTGTAGAGGCCCTGTTAGGGTTAAACTCCGAGAAGTGACATGGCCTTCAAAACAGCGACATATGACAGCGGAAATAGTGACAAACGATACAAAAATGGTCTGGAAAACTGCAGCAGGAAATAAAATGTTTTTAAATTCAGAGAAGCATACATAGCCCCCATAAGAGGACCTCCCTGTATTTGTAGTTACAGTTACAAAATTTACAACATTAACAAAAAATACACATGTATCTAAACTGAATACCTTGAGATTCAATAACAGAAACACCAATTGCAGAGGATCTGTCATCAGTTAAAGATTGTACAACCCCTTTTAGTTTCTCCACCTCACTAACGTCTGTTATTGCATAAGCAGTTTCACCATCAGCGTCTAAAATGAAATAGTTACATTATAGCAATTATTATAAGGGACAAAAACTTTTAAGAATTGACAAAAATTCAATTTGGAACACAAACCCAGTAAATTTGGGGGATAAGGAACAACTCTGGAAAAAACAAGGCACTAATAGAAATATGATATTTGAGAAAGAAACATACTGGAATGTGTATTTTTCAAGACACCACAGTAATGTAGAAATCCACGAAGATCTGTAGGTACTTCAGGATGATTACTAGATATGAATTGGCAATGGCAAACACAAAATGCCTTTCCATGCTGTGGTTCTGCTGTACATACATCTGGGTAGTTCAACAATGGAAGACCCTTTATGACATTCTAGAAGAAAGGATTAAAAATACGGAAGATAAATGTGGTTACCAGGTTAACATTATAAACAGTACACAACTCATACACCTCAAATCACAATACTGTGATTAATTAACATTGAGAAGTAAAGAAATATATTTTAAAAGAGGGAAAAAGTAATTAACGTATTCTAGTATGGTACTTACGAAAGCTTTGGCCCTTGGGATAATGTCTCCACTCACCCCCTAGCCTCCTGGTACCCAAGAATTTAAGGGGGGGGGCACAAAGAATATGAACATTTTTTGGAACCCGAGCGTCAATCTATTCTGTTAAAAAGATCTTTTACCTACCTTTGTTGACATGGCACAGTGGGAAAACATGATCTTCCACAAACCATCAGCCACCCAAAGTTTACCACATCCTAAATTAATTGGACAACATATAATGCATAAGATCAATCACACGCTCACTGTCAAGACAAGATAAAGATATAACTACAATTTACTACAATAAATCATCGTATCACTTTAAAATTCTTCTCATTGCATACACGGTTGTTAACAATCTTGCACCTTACTACATATCAATCTTCTTAAACCATTTCTTCCACCTCCTCCCCTTCCATTGTAGATTCTATGACCAATCAATTCTCATGCAAATATCCTACGTAGACAATTTTTATAGTTGCCTGACTGAAAATTTGAAGATTAACTATAGCCAATTCCTGCTATGAGAAAGGGATTCATGGTACTTGTATTCAACATGTGTGACATGTTCGAGACCCACGATGCGGAGGTAAATACAAGGACCATTATGATTCCCTGCGCACAATTCTCATAGAGATAATTGGCCTAAACAATAGTGAACAGCCAAGGGCAAGCACCTCTCTTTTTACAGTCGTCAGAACAGTCAGCACTGCTGTGTTGGTAAACAGTCTGTGCTCTCCTCCTTTCAATTTCTTCCATGACTGCCTCTCTGTCATCATTTTTATGGTATAGTCCATAAAAAGATAATTCATTTGTTCCTCTGTGCTCTATTTCCAGTTCTCCGTTCCAGAAGACTGAAGCTGCTTGTTTTTCAGAAAATGCTAAGAAAAAATAGATTATAATAAAAGAAATTTGAGCCATATATATCATCTTTGGTTTCGATCGAAGGAACTGTCGATCGAAAATTTAACCTTCGATCTAACTGACTTACCCCTTGAACTGACTGGATACCCTTTATATCGGGTGAAATTTTTGAGATTCGGAAATCCAATTATAAAAATTCGAGACTTCGAGACTGTTCAACGTGCAGCTAGCCCGAGATTCCGAAAGTTTTGCTTCGAATATTTTCCGCGAAGCATCTATAGACATTCTATACCCTTTAAAACATTCGACTGCGTTTAGTGTTTTCTTCTACACAAGCATCTATAGACCATTCTATACCCTTTAAAACATTCGACTGCGTTTCGTGTTTTCCCCTACACTTCTTTCGTGCTCTACGGCGCTTCCTACGTGCTTTACAACAGAACAGAACAGAGTCTTCTTCTCACCCAACAATGGTTACTGTTTTTGAAAAAAAAAAAACAAGGTAATTCAGAAATTTTATCCACAAAAAATTGCTGCAATGTGTGAAAAACCCTGAAAGTAATGACAAACTTGGAAACTTACGCTAACGAACACTGCATTTCAAACATCCGACGTTCGACGAAACACACGTCGCTGGCCTCTACCAAATTTCTTTCTTCTTTGTAGAGCTTCCAGCCTTCCACTACATTGCCATATGTGGAGTAGTTGTAGATTTTTCTACAGGACTGACACCGTGTGGAGACCTTGGTTGCTGTATAAGATCCTCTCAATCCGTAAACAACCACATCACATTCATTGTTTACACAGAGATTGGAATTCTCACAGACCAAGCACATGGAAATCGGAGGAGATAAAACGTTTCTTTTACTGTGCACTTCAGAAAAGATATTTGACACAGAATCAAATGCATCGAAATCCTCAGCGTACAGCCGTAGGTTTGCTTGAACTTCTCGAAGAGACGTTTTCGCGCAGAAAAGGGCAAGAGTGAAGAAGACTTCAAAAAACTCACACATCCATATGTCACTTCGAGGCCATATTTTGCCACAAGCCAGCTCTCTAATGGCTATCTCTAAAACAAGGAACGGAGAATGGAGGAACGGGGAACGAGGAACGGGGAACGGGGAATCTCTAAAAGGGGGAATCTCTAAAAGGGGGAATCTCTAAAAGGGGGAATCTCTAAAATAGGGAATCTCTAAAAGGGGGAATCTCTAAAAGGGGGAATCTCTAAAATAGGGAATCTCTAAAAGGGGGAATCTCTAAAATAGGGCATCTCTAAAAGGAGGAGTCTCTAAAATAGGGAATCTCTAAAATAGGGAATCTCTAAAAGGGGGAATCTCTAAAATAGGGAATCTCTAAAAGAGGGAATCTCTAAAATAGGGAATCTCTAAAATAGAGAAAAGCCGGCATGGCAGTGAGGAGAACGGAACGAGTGCGTTTACATTTTTTCTGTGTCGGGCGCATTCGTGTCAAAGCTCTGCAGACACGTAATAAAGGCTCAACCTTCTAGTCGATGCCGAAAGAAATCGAGATGTCGAATATGTTAACCAATGAGTTATCAATGAACAGAAAATGTGGACAAAGTTTCACTACAGACGACAGAAGAACATTTACGAAAGTTTGTTGTGCAGATAAAGACACGGTGCCTCGTGATGAAACTTCAGGAAACGACAACAAAGATCAGTACGGATAACAGTTTTAAGACATGCAGAAAAAAATAAAGAACCAAGCGCTCATAAAAAAATATTTTTTCACTAGAAGTTCAGCTCAGAACATATCTAAATTTATATTCGTTTGAATCGTCGATGACCTTTTCTGGGTAGTTTTTCCTTTAGGTCAAACAAAAATCTTCGGTTACGAAAGTAGCATCTATTCCGTAACAATCCAGCACCATGATGTTAAAATTTCAGCAAAATCGTAGAAAACCAGAATTAATTGTATTCTTTTTGCCACGTCGCTTCATTCCTTTCGTCAACAAAGGAAGCGATGCCGAAAATCATGAACGTAACACGAAGCGACGTTTTGTTAAAAAAAATGCGGATACCGAAAATTATGAACATAACACGAAGCGACGTTTTGTTTAAAAAAAAAAACGTGGAATTATTGCCTGAGAGATGAAAATGAGCCCTGACCAATCACTTCCTGGCTCGCAGTTTCATGCCAGCTAAATTGTGGAAGCCCATCAAGCGCGTCCAGCTTTTTTCGTTTGCTGGCAAACGCGATTGGAAACTTGAAATTATCCATGTTGAGCTGAAGCCATTGACACGAAAAAAGGGCGACTGACGGGGGATGACATGTCTTATCTAAACACGCTCTCGCAACCATTTCCTGCCATTTGATACTACTTTGAGAGAATTTGTCTTTTTTTATTATAACAAAGCAGATGCTAACTGTATGTTCTCATTACTTGTCTAGTAAATTATGCCATTAAATGTAACCCACCAGACACAATCAAAACATATTTAGCATTTGCGTGGTTTACACCAAAAGACATGCAACGTTGTCGAGCTTGATCAGAGCGTGCAAACCATACCTCTGGAACCAGGGTAATAACATCGCTGATAAAGCGCATTTTTCATTGATATTTTTTCTCTTGCAAAACAATCATGACCTTTGCTCCAACTAGAAACGGCTATTAGAGAAGGCAGAGAGATCAATTGTGATACAAACAATACCAGTTTTAGCCTTCTCATTTTTGCACTGATCTCCAGATAAGCTTTAATAGCATTTAGCCAATTCCACAGTTCGTGGAAAGTGCGATTATTGATCACGTCCGATCGCCTAAACTTGTGCCCGACTTATTGTTTTCACATTAAAAAAGCCTTTCTCAAATATACTTTTCAAAGTAGGCCAGCATTCCCAATCATTTATTATCATTAAGAAGAAATGTAAACGCACTCCTTCCGTTCTCCTCACTGCCACGCCGGCTTTTCTCTATTTTAGAGATTCCCTATTTTAGAGATTCCCCCTTTTAGAGATTCCCTATTTTAGAGATTCCCCCTTTTGTAGATTCCCTATTTTAGAGATTCCCCTTTTAGAGATTCCCCCTTTTAGAGATTCCCTATTTTAGAGATTCCCTATTTTAGATTTTAGAGATTCCCCCTTTTAGAGATTCCCTATTTTAGAGATTCCCCCTTTTAGAGATTCCCCCTTTTAGAGATTCCCCCTTTTAGAGATTCCCTATTTTAGAGATTCCCCCTTTTAGAGATTCCCCCTTTTAGAGATTCCCCCTTTTAGAGGTTCCCTATTTTAGAGGTTCCCTATTTTAGAGATTCCCTATTTTAGAGATTCCCCCTTTTAGAGATTCCCTATTTTAGAGATTCCCCCTTTTAGAGATTCCCTATTTTAGAGATTCCCTATGTTAGAGATTCCCCCTTTTAGAGATTCCCCCTTTTAGAGATTCCCTGTTCCCCGTTCCTCGTTCCTCGTTCCCCGTTCCTCCATTCCCCGTTCCTTGTTTTAGAGATAGCCGCTGCACATTAACTTTGTGACTGACTTGTGCTCTCAATTCAGCAACGGAAAATTCAGCAGTCTGTTTCTTAGACATACTCCCGTGCGTACATGGTGCGGAGATCGCGCTGCATAGAGATGAATGAAAAGCTAAAGAAACTAAACAATCATTCCGGGATTCAAGCTAATCAGAAAAATCAGCGAGGCATTTAGCAGGAGTGGTACACAAAAAGTGTTTGTGATAGTTGTGATACTGTGACACCTCACAAATTCTGTAATGCAATCCTACGCTCCCCAAATCGGGCAGCAAGTGGTCGACTACGGTTGACTACGACGGTTGGATGAGTGTCACGCAACGTAGGACACCCGTGGGAGGTCACCGTCGGACCTCTGAGACGGTGTGTTTTCCCGTGGTTTCTCGTCGTGTTGAAGACGGTCAAACACGGTAAGAATTATTGTCAATGATATGCCAGTTTTTTTCTTTATTGTTTCCCGATTTTTTTTACGGAATTATTTTTGCACATGCTTGAGCATCGGTTTTTCTCGGCGTGGAAGTTAATTCTATATGGTGAATTGTATGTGTGTTCTGAAATATGATAAGCTTCCGAATTTGATGCACAGTATTTAGTCAACATGTCTCATCATTTCATTCAGCTTGGTGGTGATCATGTCTAAAGCAGATGAGAAGTAAGTAATGTTTTCCTAATTCTTGCTCTAGATTTAAAAAAAACGTTCTTAATATTCAAGGTTTGCCTTGAGCTTGAAGATAGTTTACAGCAAAAACTTTGCAGGCACTGTCTAGCGAAAGATGATTTTATCTCTTTCGTCGGTATTTTCGAAGCTTATTTTCTTTCATGTTATTCTTTCAGGTCGCCTTCAAAAGATGTCCGAAACAAGTAAGCCATAAATAAGAACTTTTCGGCCGAAATGCCCTGAGTTTTATCGAAGAATTGAGTATTAATAAATAATATCTAAACATAAACAAGATGTTATATGCTGAAAGAGATTCCAATCAAAGAAAGGCACTGTTTGAAATAAGCTTAACACGTAGTTTGATTAACAGCGCTTGGATTATTTTATCATCTTCTGACTTCTATGGGTCATTGTATCGTACATTGATCTACATTGACTGATGTTATTATAGAAAAAGATTTATTTGTCCCTGATGTAGTAAAGTAAATTTTCAGATGAGTTAATGTTTGAGAAGTTCATAGGTACACACCACGGTTTAAAAATATATTTTTATTTAATTATTTCAGTGGGACCTTTCGTTGGTCACCAGAAAAAGACAAACTTCTCCTCAGAGAAGTTCGTTATATTGAGCCTTACAAATTCAAGCACGGCACAAAGGAATCTGGTCAAGCCTGGAATGAGGTGGCTAATGGTGTAAACCAGCACGAAGGATTTAAAGTAATGCCCAGGGATCAGAGAAGTGTTAGAGACAGGTTCAATAAACTGCTAGCTGATTTCAAAGCAAAAGTGAGAAAAGAGGAGGGAGAGTCAGGGACAAATCCAGAGCCATTCTCTGAAGCAGAAACTATTTTGGAAGAAATTGACGAACAAATTTTGTCAGCAAAGGTTGACTTGGCTTCAGCTACAGCAAAAGACAGCGAACAGCAGAAAAATGAGAGAAAAAAGGCCATGGCAATAAGAGACGCAGTTGAAAGAGGTGTTAGACAAGGAGACCCTCTCTCTGCCTTTTTGTTTATTATAGTTTTAGAGATTTTATGTATCAGTATACGCAACAACAAAGACATCCATGGCATTGTGGTAGACAGTGAAGAAATTAAATTAGGCCTGTTTGCTGACGACCTGACCGGTTTTTTGAAAAATGATTTTTCTTTGACAAATGTTCTTAAACTCATAGAAGATTATGGAAGTTGTTCAGGCCTTGAAATTAACCATGAGAAATCAGAAATATTGTTACTGGGTAATCGTGCTTATACTTTACAGGAAAGCAATGTCGTTCCTGACAATCTTCATAATATAAAAGTTAAGAAATCTATAAAAATACTAGGAGTACACTTCTCTTATGTTTTCCAAGCTAGACACAAGTTAAATGTCAATGAAATAATTAGTTCTATCCAAAACAAATTACAAATCTGGAAGTGGAGGGATCTGACTATTATCGGAAGAATCCAAATTGTCAAAACGTTCATTATCCCAATTTTCTTATATCGGGTAAGCTCGATACCAATGGGTAAGGATTTTGTGAAGCAGGCAAATAAAATTATCTTTGATTTTATTTGGAAGGGAAAGGATAAAGTTAGGCGTTCTACTCTTGTCAGTGAAATCGAAGATGGAAGATTGAAAGCCCCACATTTAGATTCTATTATTGAAACGCAAAGAGTACTTTGTTGCAAGAAATTGGCAAGTGACCAGGCGAGCAGCTGGAAAACAATTCTTCTCCATTATCTTAAACCTGTAGGCGGGAAATTAGTTTTATGTTGCAACTTTGAATTGCAGAAATTGCCGATAAAGCTACCAAAATTCTATGAGGAATGCTTAAAAAGTTTTGCAAAGTGCTCCGCGGCAAATAGGGGAAGTGTACAAGGTTTAACTGGAAACGATCTTGAAAAAATGATTCTTTGGAATAATAAGTTTATTTGTATTGGAGGCAAGTCTGTCTATTTCAAAACACCGGCAGAGAATGGAATAATTAAAATTGGGGATCTAATCTCCGATAACAATGAACTTATTGTTAAAAATAATCGCAGGCTGAGGGAGTTAAACATTTCGCCACTTGATGCTTTTAGACTCTTTGCTTGAATTGATGCTTTACCACTTGAATGGCATGAAGGTTTAAAAACAATTTCCTACATAGAGGATGAGCCTTTTAATATACATGATGAGATCAAACTTAACTTAAACGAGCAAACTATTCTAATCAAAACAGCGGCTTCCAAAATTGTCTATAAGGAACTTCGAAATAGAATCATCACTCCACCAACTGCTCAGTTGAAATTTAACACTAAATTTGGTGATGATGTCTTGGAATGAAAGGAGATTTATAGCTTGCCTTTTCGCGCTACCTTGGATACAAAATTGCGTGAATTTCAGTACAAATTGCTCAACAGATGTCTGGTAACAAATGCTTTTTTGTTTAAAGTTGGACATGCATCAACTCCAGCATGTTCTTTTTGTGGAGATATGGACGAATCTCTCGAGCACCTTATTACATCTTGTCATTACTCTAATGAAGTGATAAAATGGTTTGATAAACAAGGGATTAAAATCGCTCATCTTTCCGATAAAGATATAATGTTTGGTATTTTAAGGTGTGACGATGAATTATTTGTAAACCATGTTCTATTAGTAGCCAAACAGTACTTATATTATTGTAGACAAAAAAGTTCTTTACCTTCAATTAGAGTTTTAGACTCAAAAATTAAAATGATTTACCAACTTGAAACAATTATAGCCAAATCTAATAATAAAATGTCAGCTCACTTTATAAAATGGGGCAAATACAAAGTACAATAATGTGCAATGGTACTGCTGCTGTACTTATATGTGAGAAAAAGTTGTTTACTATGTAAAAAAGATGATGAAGAGGTGTGTATGTGTATGTGAGTGTGAGTGTAGTAGGGAAGTAAGTGAGAGTAGTATGTAGTAAAATTGTATGTAAAACTGAAAATCAATAAACATCATTAAAATAAAAAATAAGAGACGCAGCTATGAATACATGGGCAAAGTCTAAATTTGTTGCTGATTCTGATGAAGAAGAGAGTGCAAGTGAGAAACCAAGAAGTAGGAAAAGGAGGCGTGGTAGTGATGCTCTGCAGTACCTTGAGGCCAAATGTCAGGTTGATACAGAAGTGAAAAAGCAAGAAGTAGCCCTTCGCCAGCAGGAATTGGCCTTACAACAGAAGCGACAGGAGCAGTTTGAAGCCCAAATGCTTCACCAACAGCAGCACCTACAGCAACAAGCACTGCAAAAACAACAGCAGTTTAATCTCCAACAACAGCAGTCTCAACAAACACAAAGTTTAATTCTTGCTTTATTGCAAAAAATGTCTCAAGACAAAAATAAAGACTGAAGATTGATGATTGAGCTATTGGTTTTCTGTAAGTATACCAATTGTTTGGGAAGTTTCAGTCCCTTGATAAATGCTAAATGTAACCCACATTATTCTATGGTTTATTGCTTAATTGTCATATTTTTTGTTATGATCAAAACAGTTCTTTCTGTCTTTAATATAGTTTCAAATCATATAATGTGTCATTCCTTTTGCACAGTAACAAACTTTCAGTCGTTGCTTCTTATTTACCAGAGAACCCTTTGTATACAGCTATTGGCAAAACAGTTGTATGTAACATCAGTGGAACACTTGGTGGTTTTGTAGGAACTTATAATCGATGCAAATGCTCAACTTTGGCTGATATTTTTTGCTAATGGCTTTTAGCTAAACAGAAATGATTTGTTTTTTTGTTCTTGTTGTCCTAATATCAGTGTTGATGATGTTTACCATGGTAGTCATAAACTTGAAGTTATATTGTTTGGCAGAACTGGATCCTGTAATTCGAATTATTGAGTGTGACTGTGACCAGTTCACAATAAAGTTGTTACAAATGGTATAAATGGATACTATAGCATCTTAGTATCTATCCTCTGAGCCTGCATGCTTAATGGCTACATGCAGTACAACAAATAATGATATTGAGGGCCTGCCAAGGGTCTTGGGGAACAAGGCCTGACATTATCATTTCTTTCAAGGGAACATGCAATATTTTGTGTGTTAATTTGAGGGAACAAGGGATATCTCTACTATTAAAGGGAATCTTGGCAAAACATTTTAGGGAACAATGGAATTTATTAATAGAAATCAATGGAGAAGAAGTCAAATTTTCAGGGGAACATGCTAACCCCACCCTCCCCCCCCTTCCCTCCTCAATAATGAAAGTAGAATCCATGGGCAATGTCACGCCCTGGTTGTTCAAAGGCTGGATAATGCTGTCCACCAGATAAATCACTATCCAGCGGATAAGTGTTAACAAAACAAACCGCGCTATCCGCTGGATAAATCACTATCCAGTGGATAGCATGTTTTGTTTTGTCAACACTTATCCACTGGATAGTGATTTATCAGGTGGATAGCGTTATCCAGCCTTTGAACAACCGGGGCCAGGTCTGTTAATAAACTATTACACCAAATAGTCTTGAACGGTCGGGGGATCAAGTTGAAAAAATGTTGACGCCATGTTACCATAAAGACAGGTAAGCATGTTCCTGAAAAGTGCAGCAACTATATAATACTTTCCAAACTTTCCAAACTTAATCCTAGCTTTAAGTTTTTCTTGAAATCTAAAAACTTAAAGGAATTCAAGACATCACCAAATAGCCATTCAACCGACACCCTAACAGAACTCATGGCTTCGTTAAATGCTTCCATGTTTGCCGTAAATACTGGGACTTCTCCCAATCGGAAGGGGGTCATCAAGTGAGGACGAAGGGGGTAGGCGGGGTCTCCATAGAGACACAGAACGTCCCCTGTTGGGCTGAAAGCTACTCTTTGAAGGTCATTAAGTAGGCCAGAATCTTTAAGCATTCCTGCATCGTGACGTCTACCCTCTACTGGACCATAAAGATTTGCTATCAGGCCATTCGGTAACGCCACTGATTGAAATTTTAGCGGGTGAACACGCTTGTGCCCATTGTATACTATGCGCTGGTTTTCTCCAGGGCGGCATATAGGGCGAACCGTACCATCAATGAAACCACAACAATTACTGAGGGGACTCCCTTGCCTAGCTATTGCATTCGCGTATTCTTGAAGATTAGCCGGTGAGAGAAATCGCTGATTCCAAGAGGTTAAACGGAATCCATGCATGTTGTAGATCCAGTCAAGTACCGTGTTTGTGATCATACACAGCTCTGGTATTGGACGCGCAAATGTCGAAATTAAATCGAAATATCGACATGGGTAGGCTAATCGTTTCAGCATTAGGCAAAGCCCTTCCATTCCGCTACACACTGTTCCTTGTGGGCACTTGAAAGTTGCCGGAAGCTGCAAAGCATTCAGTAGAATGGGAAGATCGTCTTTGGCCACTCTAAAGTGGGCTTCACACTCGCACGAATTAAATGAATCCAAACAAAATGTATCAAAATCCCAGTATGGATACGAATGATTAACCGACTCGTAATAATCGTACAGAAACAAAAATTCTTCATCATCTAAAAAACCATCGCCAGAAGCCACTAAAAGAGCGTTTCTAGCATCTTCGAAAGACATCTTCTCTAACTGCTTCTCTGGTCTTGCTCTTTTAATAACAACATTAAACTTTATCTTTGCATAATTCAAACAATTATTAAAAAGAATTGGCAAACCTACCGTCTTCCGTCACTTGGTGATCTTAAATGGCAACACGCGGCAAATTTTTGCGCCCTTTTACCGTACTCGACCCAGTCTACTGAATACGCATACAACCGTCGTAGTGGAATGGGATAAAGTTTACTCTTTACCTTTCCGTTCAACTTTGGATTCGAAGACTAGGGAGTTTTAGTATAAAATCTTGAATTGTATTGTCTATACAAACGAAAAACTCTATCGATTTGGCTTAGTTCCTTCCCCTAGTTGTACCTTTTGTCAGAAATCAGCAGAATCCATCGAGCATTTACTTTTTTCCTGCAAAATATCCTCTGAATTCTGGAAACATGTCTTATCCTGGCTTAAAGACAATAGTATTGATATTGAAACATTGAGGGAATGGGACATAATTTTTGGAAAGTTCGACATAAAAGACAATTTTACTTTTGTTAATCATTTATTATTGCTAGGAAAATATTATATTTATTCCAAAAAGTGTCAGAATAGTCTACCGACGGTTCAGGGTTTCATTGCTCGGATTAAACTAATATATAGAATTGAGCTCCAAATAGCCAGAGAAAAAAATAAGCTTTCACATCATTTTATTAAATGGAGAAAACTTGTTGAAGTATTGATCTAGAAAGAGATGGTGGTGGAAATAATATCTAAATACAAAAAAAATGAACAAGTATTTCTGCTTTTTTGTCTTTTTTTTTAGCAGCTTATAATATGTTCTATCTAGTTGCGTCAGTAGTTTTTGTAGTCTGTATTATTATTAGTTTACTCGTAGTATTAATGGCACTTGCATGTAATGTACCGAAAGTAATTTATTGTATTCAATGTATTGTAAGCTTTATTGTAGCATTGTCTTTGTAACTAGTTTATTGTAATTATGTATTCAAGTGAGGTTGTAAGCATGAAATTGTAATGTTTATTTTCTTATTCTTAAAATGTAGCAAAAAAATAAAAAATTACAAAAAAAAAAATCCAACCGTCGTAGTCGACCGTAGTCGACTATCTTAAAGTCCTTAATATTAACAGAAAGACGCTCAACTTTAAGCAACAAATTTTGGCTTTGCTGGTCGTTCATTTAACTCACAACTTGTCAAGCATAAAATATGCTCACATTTTGCAACAAGTTCAGGGTTTCTGCATCTCGTCAAGCAGTATCCATATGAAAAAAACAACAGGGGCTGCCATTGGCTACAATGTACGTTTAGCCAATAACAACTTGCATTACAATTTGCGACTACCATGACAACAAAAAAAAAGAAATTTGTCCCAAGTTAAAACGCGGATTGCTTTGCATCCGCGACAAAACGAAAGTTGTGGAACTTTAACAACAAGCCGCCGCCATTGGAGAAAGCAGTTCACGGAGTTCAAATAGTTTTTTTTCTCATTATCTTTTTTATTTACCCTTACCTTTTATCGCAACGATTCTTACTAAGGCGTCCAATGACATTGCTAACAGCAATTAAGAAATGGTAAGCGTGCAGCGTGCAGCTATCGAGTTATGGATGCACGCTGGAGATTGCTAAGCACGAAAAAAGAGTAAGAAATGCACAAGGCAATAGCCGTGTTACTCTAGCTTCTTGAGTGCTTAGGAAACCCTCCAAGTGCATCCATAACTCGATAGTTGCACTTTTGCATGCTTGCCATTTCTTTTATAATAATATACATGAAAAATTTCTCCATTCTGATTGGTTAAGAGAAATGCAGTTTTCAGTTAACACAATGCAGAACAGAGGTAATTCAGTGCAAAACGAGGTAACAAACCAAGCATTCTGATTGGTCATTGATCAAAGAAACTCGCAGATGGCCAATTAAATGCAAGCCCTGAAAATTTGCACTGCAAATTTGCAAGCGAAACAATCGCCGGCGTTTTCAGTCGGTTTTCTTTAGCCACCTCGACAACAATACAAGAGCTGAAAAATAGCTCAAAAAACGAAAACACTGTGAAAAGCACTGCTTTTTGGTTGTCGGTTTGGAAAGAGTGGTGTTTAGAGAAGAGAATTGCTGAGGAAATTGAAAATTACGAGCTGGCGGAGCTCAACACTTTGCTCAAGCGATTCTATGCCAAACTTAAAAACAAACACGGTGAGGATTACGAACCAAAAAGCCTGAAAGTAATGATTGCATCACTTGACAGACACTTGAAAAACAAAGGATATAGCCTATCCATTGTTCTCGACAGAGAATTCAGTTCCTCCAATTCCACACATGATGAGATCACAAGCGCAGAATCTGATGAATTCCTTCACTAACTGCACTGTCACATTCAACCTCGACAGCAAGACCTCTCCTGTCATTAAACCTCGCAAACGACGATTGCATTTCATCGAAAGTGATTCGGATACAGACTGATGCAGACAATTCCTTGAACTTCTTAGCTGTACTTTGAACTTTACACTGAAAAAACTGTTGTTTTGATCGAAAGCGGTCGTTAAATGGTTTGAATAAATTATTTTTGCACGTGATTAGCGCGCGTTGCTTCTGCATAATTATGATAGCATCTCGCTTTTTTCATGTATATTATTAATAATTTTTATATGACTTGGGTCTGTAGCCGATCTAACGCGTGCTCTGATTCGCTAATACTAGGGCATTATTCTCCCGTAATGCCCACGGGCCGATTACGGGCCTCCAAAAGCCAAGCAAAAAGCCATATAATAAACAACTTACTAACCTCGAACGTTCGGTCTTTACGGGAAAATCTCAAACCTCGGGCTTGTCGTATTGACCGAGCGATAGCGAGGTCAATACGGCAAGGTCTCGGTCCGAAAAATTTACTCTTGCTTATTTATTCCAAATTGCATGAGAAATCATGTGATTACCTATACTAACATTGAGAATTTTAACATCTTTCCTATCGATCCTGCTTACATGAAGTCAAAAGCACGAAAAACTGCGCGAAAATGTTCGTTCAAAAATCTTTTCTTGGATCGGGGCCAGTTTATAGTTTGTGTTTTCTCGATCTTGGAAAAACAAACAACTTAGAACTGCTCGGTTAACCTAAATATCAAGCTGGCAACAAACAAAAATTGCAGTCATTGAAAGTGTTTCTCAAAAGTGATTTAACTTGGATCAGTTTCCGAAGAATTGAAGACAAGCTGCACATTTTTGAAGTGTGCATGGTTGAAGCCTTCAGTGATTGAGCCGTCCCTTTCCTTCACGGCCTCTTCAGCAAAAGAAAAGAACAATGTGGAAGTAGACATTTCTTAAAAGCAGGAGTAGGGAAGAAAGCGAAAGAACACCCCTAGCTTCGAGGTGATTGAGATCCTCTCCTTCAATAGCAGGTTTGTGGTTTACGTTTTCCTTTCCACAAATTGATAAATAATTGAAATTTTACCTTTGCAACCCGAGCCAGAAAATGCTGAGGACAAAAACGCAGTCGCCGTGCTCAAAGAAAGTCGAGTTATCGGCCATATTCCATATCACCTCGCGAATACCAAAGACCGCACTGGTATAATCACTCATTTTATTTCTAAGCCTACCAACCGAGGATCAGTAGAAGTTTCTGGAAAGGCTGTTAATCGGGGTGGAGGTCTTGGTATGGAAATACCATGTGTTTACAATTTTGATGGTCCAAGCAAACACGTCAATTTACTTCAACAATTAATAGACATTGGCAACAACCCAGCAGTACGTACGGAAGTTGCTGCTGATAGTGGCAAGCAAATGAGACCAAAGAGAAAGAAAGATTCAGGCAATGATGGCAGCAAAAGAAAATAGAAGTGAACTTTTTGCATGCAAGCAAGAACCTTTTCCAAAGAACTTGGCTTAAAGTTTTTACAGAATATTATATTCAAGAACTGAAGAAGTCAAATTTTGCCACTGCTTTATTAATAAAATTGCATTAACACGCCAAAATATGTCACTACATTTGTCTGCACAAACTACGCGGTCGAAAATGGTAGTTAAGGACAGAACAGTGTCCGTAAAGTGGGGTTGACAATCTATGAGAGTTTGTCATTCGGGACACAGAAAAGTGTCCGTTGTCCGTATTAACGGGTGTCCGTATTAAGCGGGTTATTTTTTAAAGAAATGTATGAGCTTTTGGTCGGGGAATGCCAAACTGTCCGTAATAACGGGGTGTCCGTATTAACGGGGTGTCCGTAGAGCAAGGTTCCACTGTAATGGCGGAAGAATAAGTAAGAAAATTTCAGTTAAAATAAACAGGTGCCTTTTTAAAATCAGAACTTAAAACTTGGGTCAGTTAGTGTTCAGTTAACATAGTTTTGAAATCCAAAGAAAAAAAGATTGTTTTTTTGGTCTTAGTAGCACTTTAAGGCCACTGCAAATCGTCTCCAAGATGTACTTCCAAAACTAATAGATAGTGACCAAACTGGCTTTCTCAAAGGAAGATTTATTGGGGATATTTGGGAATATATAAGATTAATCGATGGCTTAATAAACTACACTGCTGCTCGCAACATTCCCGGACTGTTAATGTTTCTAGATTTTGAAAAAGCGTTTGACACAGTTGAATCGTCTTGTATATGGAAAACGCTAAGCTCTTTCAATTTCGGTTCGTCATTACAGTGCGGACACTCGAACCATGAACGCTTATGGCTTTATTTTCACTTTATTTGTACTTTTTTCACTTATTTTGTAGTTCTTTTTTAATATTTTTCCAGAACTAACCAATCACATTTCTGAACCGAAGCAATGGCACAGACATTTTTTCTCCTTTTTTCCGTGTTTTTACCATTTCATGTTTATAGTTTGAGACGTTTTTCGGTGCGCGGCTACACATGTATTCCAAATAACGTTCTTTTCGGTTTGCTGACTGGGCTAAATCTTATAAACATAATAATGGAATAATGTGCTCTTTCGATGTGTGTTCGTTGTTTACAAATGTGCCACTTGTCGAAACAATACAAATTTGTCTAGACAAGCTGTACGCCCTTCCTGATCCCCCAACGATACCTCGTCCTGTTTTAAAGAAATTGTTAGAGTTTGCTACCAAGAAAAGCCACTTTATCTTCGATGGTCAGTATTACGACCAGATTGATGGTGTTGCCATGGGCTCACCTTTAGGTCCTGTTTTGGCTAACATTTTCATGTGTGACTTCGAAGAAAAATGGATAATTAACAGTCCCAGATTTCACCCTACACTTTGGTATAGATATGTTGATGACACTTTTTCCATGTTTGGCAGCAAAGACACCGCTAACGAGTTTTTGAAGTACCTCAACGGCCGTCACAACAGCATCAAATTCACCATTGAATTTGAACAAGCTGAGGAGATTCCGTTTTTGGACATTCTTATTAAACGCTGCCCAAACAACACTTTTATCACATCTGTTTACCGGAAGAAGACATTTACTGGACTCTATACCAAATGGGATTCATTTACACCACGCAAATACAAAATCAATCTTATCCTATCGATGCTTCCGTATTTGCTCCACGGCTTCATTGTTACAATCCACTGTCGAGGATCTCAAAAGGCTTTTGCTGCAAAATGGCTACCCTCAGGGTATCATCACTTTTAATATCAATGATGTCCTGAACAAGAACAAGAACAAGCCGAATGAACCCGTTGCAACGGTCCCCCAAAAAGATGTTATTGTTGTATTACCTTATATAGGTCTCCATAGCAACCTGATTACTAAACGTCTTAAATCTTGTGTTAATCGTTCTACTCTTTTGTTAATGTTAAAGTTATTTTTCAAAACACCCGTCGCATCAAATCCTTCTTCCCATACAAGGACCGACTCAACCGATCACAATTATCCAAAGTCATTTACAAAGCTAGTTGCTGGGACTGCAACGATTTTTACATTGGGAAAACTAAGCGGAGACTTAACGACCGGAAAACGGAACATTTCAAGGCCCTTTTGAAACATGATCACTCTTCTGCAATTGCTGATCACGTTAAAACAACTGGCCACAACATCAAATGGGACCATTTTGACATTTTGGCATCCGGCAAGACTGACTACCACTGTAAAATTAAGGAGACCTTTTTTATTCAAGAGTTGCAGCCAGCATTGAATGCCAATGTCAGCAGTGAAAAGCTTTTACTCTATTAAGGAAGCCTTTTCATTGTCCCTTTACAGACCGTTTCCGTTTGGAAACGTCTTAAATTTCTATTGCAGATGTTCTCTGTCTAGGTTACAGACCCCCATTGTTACAGTATAAATAGCTTTTCAAAAATTTGTAACGGTTATACTTTTGAAAATGTATGTCGACTAGCATACGAAACGTCAAGGTTATAAAATGAAAATTTTTAATATGTTTATCACCGCTGTTTGTGTTATATTTTTAATCAAGTTACGATGGCCGAAGACCAAGAGTTTAAACGTTAGTGTTTTTTTTGGGCGGGAATTAATTTGCGTTCACGGAAGTCAGACCCCGTTTT
>OZ026601.1:16675029-16690029 GCA_964020085.1 Micromussa lordhowensis
CGAGGACACTTTCTGGGGAAATTAGAAGGCCGGAAAAGGGCTTGTGCCATGTGTGCGAAGGCTGGGAGAAAACGAAAGGAAGGCCAAGGCCGCACCTACGAAACATCGTACGCGTGTGAACAGTGTGGCGTTCCTTTGTGTCGCCAAATGCGGGGTGAAAGGTCTTGCTTTGATGAATGGCACAGCTAAACTTTGTTGAAATAAAGGGACAGAACTTTTCCTTTATTGTATATATATGCTATTTTCATTACAATGCAGTCTTGTTATGAAAATAATTGCATGCTTCGTGCGTAGCGCTTCACTAGTTGACCATTGTTCGCAGATGAACACAACTGATTTACTTCATTGTTTAGTTTCATTTATTGTATATAATCAGAACAACTGAATGAATTTGCATTGCCAATGTATTCTTGATTCATTGTGGAACTAAAATTGAAGCATTATATTAAGTTTGTTGGTCTTGACTCGCAAGTAAATGTTTGTGAAGTTGCGTCTTGTGACGTATCGTGATGTCAGCAATGGCGGGCAAATTCAAAATCGAATCGCGCTCAAAAGCTAAGGATTTACTTCTTCTTGGAGAGATGACCTGTTCCAAATTCAACTAGGATTTCATAATAGCCTTTTTGTGTAACATCCTGATTAAATGAGGGTGAAAAGTGTGTTGTTTAATTTAAATTTCTCTGAATGCTGATGGGCACTGTACATAACTCTGCAAAGGATGCCATGCTGAATGCATTTACCAATTTTCTTTTTTTTTTCTAATAAAGCATCTTGCACATCTGTAAGATAAAAGTTGATTTAGTAAATCTTTATTATCTAAATAGTATTTCTGTGGATTTTTACAGCAGAAGGACAAAGGGAAAGCATTAAAATCTTGAAATATTTTAACACTGGTGTGTGAGTTCACTCAAGTGGCCATTTTGTCTGGATTTCGAGGGGTGGTCTGGGCTCAGGGTCTTGGATGTCAATGGGTTAAGAAAAGTTCAGGGAAAAAATGAAAAGGACTCATGCTGCCTCTGTTGTGGGATAAATTTGCACGGCGCGGGAAGTACCTACAATTTACTGAGCAACGATGGCCTTGTCAAGAAGATCTGCCAATTAATCCTCCAAACTATTGATGTCAAAAGGCAATCTTGTCAAATCTGTAAATCCTGCTTCAGACGTGTGGAGTGTATGGACAAAAAGTCGTCTGTGCTAAACTTAGAACTGGAATGCTTCAGAAGCAAATATAACCGAAACTGTCCGACAGGATCAACTCCGAAAACAGAGATACCATCAGCAACTTCCAATGAATCTTTCGTAAAAAGGCTTGCAAAAACACCCCTATCGTCTGGCCAAAGAAAACAGTGAAAAGTATGTGAAAGGCTGTTTGAAAGCGGAACTGAAGATTTGGATTCAATGCTGATGTCAGTTTCTCCTTTACACGTTGAAAATCCTCAAGACAACCGTGGAAGTGGAACTAATTTAGTATTTGACTCTTCTGTAGAGGTAAGTTGCATTTTTAATTAATAGAAAGTAAATTAGAAAGGCGGTAGTTTAACACTGTTTTGCCTTTTTCTAATAAGGAATACAACCATCAGCGGGCTCCCTTGTCTTCACTAAAGATGACGACTGCATGGTAACTCCTGAAAACAATCAAAATGTTAAGAGCATATCTGTCACTGAAATAGTACAGGCGTGTGAATTCAACGATTTATTTCGACAGGAATCGACAAATACACGGCGGCCATGTTGACCGCATGGTAACAACTGGTGCCAGGCCTCCGCGGCCAGTAAAGCGCCTAGGGGAACTGTGACATCCCCCTCTTTTTGAAAATAACAAGAACGAGAGCTAGGTTTACATAACGCTTGCCGAAAACTACAATGCGGCATAACACGGCTGTGCCCTGCTGGGCCTATCGTTGAGGTAGCAACATATGCAAGGCTCACAGTCATAAAGAATTAGTAATTAAATCAAAGTCACTAAATGTCACTTAAAAGGGACCGAACGAAACTGAGTGTCACTCCAAGCTGAATGTTCTCAGTCTTTTAATCTGGCTGGGACTCGTGTCTCGCGCCCGGATCTTGTCACTTGGCTCTTCGGCTGGTAGATCGTGTTTCCCCCTCGAACAACAACGATCTCATCCTTGGGTCTAAGTTTAGCTGGACTCTCTTGAGTCTTCTCTGCTACGGTAGGGGTGGCTGAACTAAAGCCTTCATTGGGGGCTACAGGAGTTACAAGGTTGCCATTCACTGTTGTGTTGTGTGGTGTTGTGGCTAGTTGTTTGAAGGGCAATTCTTGGCTGGACGTCGCTTCAGGGGCGACTTGAGGAAGAGGGGGTGGCTCTTTATCGATACCTCTTGGACGCAGGTGCTCTCTTGTCCTCTGGTACAGCTTGCCGTTCATCTCTACGATATATGTTCTTGGTTCTCTGTCAGGGTTACGGCGGTTGAAAATCTTGCCCTGGTCCCAGACATGCTTTCTCGAGTTCCATACGTATACTGGTTCAGACTGGTTGAGAACACGCTTGTCACAACTGGCTCTCTTGTTGTAGAACTCTGCCTGCTTAGTTTGCTTCTGAAAATTATTGAAAAAACGTTACAACACTATGGCTTCGGCCTCTCGATCCAAAAATGGATACGAACTCTTTATTGTGATATTGAAAGCTGCATAATAAACAACGGATGGATGAGCGATTGTTTTAAAATCGAAAGAGGGGTGAAACAAGGCTGCCCTTTATCCCCATATTTATTTGTTCTCTCCGTCGAAGTTCTAGCTAACGCAATCCGACGGGACCCTAGTATTAAAGGTATCTCAATCAGCCAAAATGAAATCAAATTAAGTCAATATGCCGATGATACCACTTTAATTCTAGATGGCTCACAAGACACGCTTGAAGCCTCGCTCGACGTTATAGAAAAATTCAGCAAGATATCTGGCCTCAGACTTAACAACAAAAAAACCGAAGCGTTATGGATAGGTTCAAAGGCGAGAAGCTCAGAGCGCTTGTGTCCAGAAAAAGATTTCAAATGGCAAGAGTTTAAAATTAAAACACTAGGAGTCTGGCTCTCGATAGAGCCTGAACTAACGATGATGCTGAATTTCGAAGAAAAAAACGAAAAAGCTCAGAACGTACTTAAAAACTGGCAGTATCGAAGATTAAGTTTACTTGGAAAAATCACTATATTAAAAAGCCTAGTCGCCTCCCAGCTGGTTAATGTCTTTTCTTCTCTGCAAACAAACCACCAAGCTATCAAAGAATTGAACGAAGCTTTCTATCATTTCCTGTGGGATGGGAAACCGGACAAGATTAAAAGAAACATTATAATCAACGAGTATAGCGATGGAAGGCTTAAAATGATTGATCTTTTCGCATTCAATAAATCTTTAAAAACTATCTGGATCAAAAAATATCTTGATAAAACAAACATGGGAAAATGGAAACTTTTTTTTGACCTAGAACTTGGCTGATATGGGGGGGAAGCTGTGTTTTTGGGTAACCTAGACAAAAAAGATACGAAAAACTACTTTCAAACTTCTGATATATTCATTACTGAAATACTACTGATTTGGACCGAGGTAAATTTTAATAGCAACATCTCTTCCTTGGAGCAGTATAAAACACAGCGTCTCTGGAATAATTCTTTGATAAGAATCGACCGCAAACCTGTATATTTTCGAGAATGGCTTGCCAAAGGAATTTTGACAGTTGAGTCTCTTATAAAAGACGAGACCTGTTTCCTCTCCTATACAGAGTTTTTAAACAAATATCATTGCAAAAGTTGCCCACTTGCTTTCAATGGGATTATTACAACTTTAAAGACAATGAGGATGAGATTTAAGGAAAATATCGACAGGGTGGAAACTGCCGAAATAGATTGGAAAAAAACATTTCAGCTTGCAAGAACATGCACAAAAAGTACCAAAATTATTATTTTCCAATTTAAATTTCTCCATAGACGTCTGCCCACAAATTCCTTTCTGTATAAGATTGCAATTAAAGATAATGATCTTTGCACCTTTTGTCAGGAAGAAACAGACACTTTGCTCCATCTTTTCTGGCAATGCAAGGTGACCTCTCTTTTCTGGGGAACCTTTTTTCAATGGCTACAATCATGTTCTTTAATTCAGAAGGGTAGTCGCCTTGTCATGACCACTGCTTTGGGGCTGAAACCAGACAGTTCAAATACAAAACTGCAAATTAATTTCTCCTGTCTCATGAGCAGATACTATATTTGGAAGTGTAAGTTGAGAGATGAAATTCCCGACCTTCCACAATTTTTTCGCCTTTTGAAAAAAACTTATGAAATTGAAACAAACGAACTCAACCGCCAGCCTGAAAAATGGAAACTTCTCCTTGGCCACCTTAATTAAAGAGTTAAGTGCGAAAATTTGCAAAACTCAAACTCAATCTGCGTGATCTTATCAGTGATATTACCGATATTAGTGCATTAATTAATATATGAGCCGGAATACTTAAGACAAACTTGATAGAAAGTGGCTAATAAATAAATAAATAAATAAGTTAAGCTAATTGTAGTTTGCTAGAAGCAGCAGTATCTGTGTTAATATTGTATAGTATGGTGTTTTTTAATACTGTTAAAGTAGTGGCAGTGGTACTCAATTGTAATAGTAGTATGTATGTAGTAAGTAGTAGTATTCAATAGTAGTGTACGTGTAAGTATCGAATTGTAATGTAAGCAGAGTAAGCAACTGTTGTTTAACTGTAAATAATGTGAGTAGACGTATTGTACTGAAATAATAATAAAAAAAAAATAAATAAAAAAAAAATAGTTTGCTTCTGAAAGTTGGCTTCTTGGTGAGCGCCATTACCAGGGTGCTTGGATTGGAGGGCGAGGTTACTAGTCGGCAGTGGGGATCTGGGTTTCCGCCCGTACAGGAGCTCGTAAGGCGATGGAAGGTGGTCGTCCAAAGGGGTTATCCTGTACATCCACAGAGCCGTTTGTGGGCACTGGTTGTTTTCAACTGCTTTTTTCCAGAGAGACTTTGTAGTGCCAACACACCTTTCTGTGACACCATTTGTTTGGTGATGGTATGGTGAACTGAAAGTTAGGGTGAAACCGCTCTCTTCACACTTCCTCTTAAACAACTCGCTGACATACTGGCTCCCGAAATCGGCAGTTAGGTGTGAAGGTAGGCCATACTCGGCAAACACACTTGTAAAGTGGCTGGAGATGGTGGATGCTGAGGTATTACTCAGGGCCCTGATGACGGGGAACCTTGAATAATAGTCGACAATGATCAGGTAGTTTGCACCATTGAACTGGAAGATGTCGGATCCAAGCTTTTCCCACGGCCTTGTGGGGAGGTCAGGTTGCATTGCTGGCAGCTTCGGTTGTGCTTGTTGGTGCCTGTTGCATATTTCACAGTCCTTCACCATCTGGCGGATGTCGTTTGAGATACCAGGCCAGAAGACTGACTGCCGGGCTAAGAGTAAGCACTTGGTTTCGCCTTGGTGACCAGTGTGTGTCACCTCCAACACTCGAGCACGGAGGTATTCTGGCACGACGACTCTGTCTCCTTTGAGTATCAGACCGTCTTCTAAAACTAAATCACACCTAATGTTCCAGTAGTCCCATAGTTCCTTTGGGCAGTGTTTCCTATACTCTGGCCATCCTTTGTAGATGGCGTTCTTCAACAGCTGTGTTGTCGGGTCCATTGCTGAAGCTGACTTCACCAAGCCAATGTCGATAGGGCATGAGGTATCTGTAACAAAGTGTACGCTGTATTCGGGGGCGCAGCTTTCACTCTGGTATTCAGATTCGATTACCTCCATTTTTGTACGCTTAAATCTGTATCGTCCAAAGGGCGTGTTGAAGGTGCACAAGAGACTAGAGTCGTAGTCGAGTTCAACATGCCAGTAACCTTTTGTTGTGTCCACTACTGAGAAGTACTTTTTGCCATGGAGTAATGGGAGAATCTCATCGATGGTTCTGCTGTAGTAATGTTCACGGCGAATGTTCTTATTCAAATCTTTGGAGTCCAGGCATAGCCGAACCTTCTTCTTCCCATCGGGTGTCTCCTTAACGTTGCAGACGATTGAGTTGACCCAGTCGGTGGGCTCTGTTACGTCGGTGATGATGTCGTCTGCAATCATTTTTTCTAGCTCAGCCTTGTACAGTGGTAAGATGTGGACAGGTACTGTACGTGGGGGGTGTATGACTGGTGTTGGGTTGTCAATGAGCTGAATATGGTACTGGTCCCCGGGGAATCGGCCGATTTTGTCAAAGCAATCTTTGTATTCATCCATCACGGTAGCTTTGGAGAGACCGACATAATGGGCGGCTTGCTGCGCTGCAGGTGATGCTGAATCACCGGAGACTTCTTCGACATGGATAGTTATGATACCAAGCTCTTGAGCTTGTCGGCAGCCGATCATCGAGGGATGGCCTGGGGCCTCGACGATGGTGAATTCTGAGGAGACTGAGGCATCCTTGAATGCAATCTGAAGGGTTGTAGTACCCAGGTTTGCTATGCAATGCCCTCCATAACCCTTCAGCACGCTGCTGCATGGCTTGATTTCAACCGAGAGTCCTAACCTTTGTAAATCTTCAGTAGTGAGGATGCAGGTGTCTGCTCCTGTATCCACCTTCATTTTGATGTTACGTTGGTTGTTGACCTTGACGGTAGTGTAGATCTTGTTGGGGAAACTGCTCATACTGTCAACAGAGCTGTCGGAGGTAATGGCATCCAAGAATACTGCTATTGGTTCAGAATCACTTGGCTCGTCTTCGTCACAGCTGCTTATGCTTGAGGAATCACTGGTTTCTCCGTCATCGCCTTGTAAGTGGATTTCTTGGCCCTGGTATTGGGGGCTCTGTACGATTTCGTGTACTTGCTTGAGGCGCTTCTTCATGCATACTTTCTGAAAGTGCCCAGTTTTCTTGCAGTATGCGCACTTGGCATGTGTAGCTGGGCATGTAGCATCACTGTCATGTTTGTTTCCGCATCTGAAACAACCACTGAATTTAAATTTAAACTTTGGTTTGTTGCTGGACGGGCTGCGGTGCTTAGGGTCGTTACCTGGGTAGGTGTGCTTGGAATTGTTTGCTTTCCTTGAGCCTTCAAATGGAGCGGTCCTCTGTTTACTTCTTACAGAGTAAAGTTCGGTGTTTTGCTCCCCCTGTCTAATGACTTGCATCTGTGCTCTTGTGCTCTCTTCTGTTTTGGCTAGGTCATAGACCTGTTGAAAGGTAAGTGAGTTTCCCTTGGAGATGGCATCTTTCCTGACTTTGTCCGACCTCAGGCCAAAAACCAATGTGTCTCGGAGGGTTTCATCTTTGAATGCGGGGTCGTACCCACTGTCGTCGACTAGTGTACGGGCCTTGGTTAAGAATTCTTCCAAGGGCATATCATCTTGTTTAAGGCATCTTAACTGGTACCTGGATAGAATTTGGTTGCTCTGGGGCTTTGTGTATGCTTCCAGCTTCTCGAGTATTGGTTTAATCTTGAATTGATCTGCGTCATTTTCCCATGTTGCCGTGTTGTATATCTCTAGACCTTTATCGCCGGCCCACAGCAACAGAAGTCTTGCCTTTTGACCTTCCGGTTTGTTTAGGAGAGGACCATCGAAAATGAGGTTGCATTTTTGTTTGAAGATCTTGAATCGCTTGTGGACATCACCTGGTGTCGACCAGTCCATCGAAGGAATCGAAAATTTATCCATGAGTGCTGCTTGAAATGTTATTTGAATGTGAAGCTTGAAATTTGGATCTTGAACTGTCACTCGATCGAAGGAATCATAAATTCATCCACGAGTGTTACTTGAAGTGTCGTTTGAATGTGAAGAAGCTTGGAATTTGAATCTTGACCTGTCACACGAAGAACATCCCACTTCTGACACCATGAAATAGTACAGGCGTGTGAATTCAACGATTTATTTCGACAGGAATCGACAAATACACGGCGGCCATGTTGACCACATGGTAACAACTGGTGCCAGGCCTCCGCGGCCAGTAAAGCGCCTAGGGGAACTGTGACAGTCACAGAAGCCGATTCACATAGGGATGACTCATTTAATACAAATTTTCTTTCTAATCAAGTACACACCAGAATTAGAAAGACAGCAATGTTAAACGAAGAAAGATACCTTGGCCATTAAAACAACGGCAGTTTGTCCTAAACATCAAGATTATAAGTGACTTGTAACCCCCAATTCAATTTAAGTGTTATACTCTCTGTCTTGTGCGTTTTTTTCCTTTGTAAATTTTACCCGTTATTACATTACTATTTCTACGTTTCAGTTGGATCACTATGTACCAGCTAGGGCCTGGAGGAATAAAAAAATAAATAAATAAAAGAGACAAATTTGTTACGTGTTCTGGTCATCCTCTTGACTTAAGATAAGCTGTCCAAAATTCCCCATATTATGAAATTTAATGATCAAGTTATCAAGATAAACCTTTCTACAAAGTAGAAAGAGTAGATTTATTTTTATCTTGATAGTATACTTCGATAACTAACAAGAGTGGTTTGATTAGACCACTGCTAGGTTTAGCAACCTCATTTGTCAAGAAGGTTACTCACAACACTTCACAGAATTTTGGACAATGTTCCATGATGTAAGATTATTTTTTTCATCAATTGATATTGGGTGGCCTTGTCAATACATTAAAATGTAACTATGAAAAGTATTAGAAATTACACTGAAACATTAACATTTGCCCCTTTTAACTGATATAAATATCACCATCTGATTCATCACTGTCGGGTGGATATTGCTCTGGAATTGACAGCAGAAACTCTTCATAATCACTCCAGTCCATTTCACATAGTTCTTTCAGGTGTGTTGCCTCTTCAACATCATTGAATATGTAATTTGCCACCATCAAAACTTCTGCAGCAAGTTTTCCATTAAAAATTGGGAAGTTTTGCATAATGTATTCAACTGTAAATAAATGCTCTAGGTCTGCAGCTAGATCTGAAACAATGGCATCAGTTAAGACATCTTGAAAGCAAACGCTTCCAAAAACAGAAATATTGGCTTCACAGGTCACAGCAAAATCCTTCAACACCTCTGTGAATGTCTCTCTGTCATTTGTGTTCACTTGCCTTTCTAATGTACACGGACAACTATCAAGATCAGAACTAATCTGAAACATTTCTTCTGGACAAGCTCCACAATTACACTGCTTACTACACACATCACAGCACTTGTGTAGTATGGAGGTTTTTCTATCTTCTCATTAAAAAACTTTGTTTTTACAAATGCTCTCATGGTGGGATGCAGTGACACAAATGGTACACATGATAAAACATAATGGACAAAACATGCTCTCTGGCACTCCAAACATAACAACCCCTTTGATGTTAGGTAAGTTCACTCCCATTCCCAGGGCACTAGTTGCTATAACCAGGCAAATACTTCCATTGGGGGACATTAAATCAGACAAAACATTATCCTTAATATCTTGGGGGCTCTTAGAGTGATACATGGCCACTTTACTTTTGCATGGCAGAAAGTGTTGAAAGGTGTCATAAATGTCACCACATGCTTTTAACGACTGACAGAAAATTATTGTTTTTTCAGCATGTGGATTGTTGATCATATCACTGATAAGCCAACCAAAGGTATCCTGCAGTTCACTCTTGGCTTTTTCGCATATTTGACATTTCTTTTGTCAGGTGACATCCTAATGGGTTTGACCGCTGTCATGTTTAACATCTCAATGATTTTTTCCCTTAACTTTGTCCCAGTTAGGCAGAGCATTGGAACTTTCAGAATGGCTTTTATGTTGCCGAGTCTAGAATTTGAAGCTCAAAAAGGAGCTTGGCCACGACTACCAGTGCCCCTGAAAAAGTGTGACACAAATGTTACCATGTGAATATAGCGATTTTCATTTCCATATTGAAAAGTACTTGGTTTTGGATCAACTATGAAGATTTAGTTTGCTACACAATTGACATAAAAGATCATGCCATATTTTCCTCCAATCAGGTGTAAAACCAAAACCAATTACCACTTGTTAACACAGGCATTTTCCCACGCTTTGCATTGGCTGCATGTAATTGCTTCAAATTTTGATTGGTTCACTGTAGTCTCAGTCTGTGTCCTTTGTGATTGGCTAGAGTAATTACTTTTGTTTTGGTTTTACAACACTCAATTGAAAACTGCTCTATCTACAAGTCATGATATTAATCAGTAATAACTACTGATTAATTATTTATAAGACATGCAGAGTATTGACAAGTTCATTTTTGTTATTCCACCGAGTTGGTCTCTAATTATTTTGAAGAAAGGAAAAGCTCTTTAAATAACAATACCGTGACTTCTTCTAAAATTAACGATTTTTGATGCAACAACTGAAATCAACAATTTATTGATGTTGATTCATTGTAGCAAAAGTTAATTTAAGCCAAATCAATAATAAAAATGCTCAAAAGTTTGCCTAGTTAACAATAAAAAAAGACAGTCTGCTTTCTTATAAATAGGTTTATATGTCAAACCAAAACAACGTTAGGCATATACAATCATGATTCCAATAATTCTTGGTTTTGTTTACTTTATTTCTCACCATGTTCGTGCAAATAGGAAAACAACAATGAACCATTAAAAGATATGAAATGTAAATATTAATATTACTCGTGATTTGTAAGAAGCTGAAAAAAGAAACTTAACTCACCAAGTAACCACGCAATGCGTTTCATCAATAACGACGCCAATAATATTTTCATTAACATTTGATACAACTTCGTAGTGCTTTTCCAAAGTCTCCAGACTTGAAAAAAAAAAACAAGTCGACGGAATCGCCCTCTTTGAATTCCTCGAGTTTCACACATTTTAAACCGAAAACCTCACAAGATCGCATCTGGTCTTCGATCAGCGCAGTTAGTGGCGACACAACTAACATCATCGGAAGGATAGGCAGAGAAAGCCAGAGTTCAGAGTGCTTTCGCAACTCTCCTGTGAGTGAGATCGCATGTTGGTAAACAAGGGATTTTCCATGCCCAGTGGCAAAGATACAAAAGTATCAGTAGTAGTATAGTAGTTGGCGGTTTTGGCGCAATTTTTTCTCAACACTTTATCCAAAATTTTCACAACAATTTTTATCCAAAATTTTTATCCAAATTTTTTTTCAAAATTATTATATAATGGAATCGTCTGAAATAATTGGAGAGTGTGATTTAATGAAATTTTTTAAATATTTATTTTTCGGTATTTTGTTTTATATTGTAATTATTTTTTGAAATTTAGAATCTTATCCTTAGTCTTCAAACATAAAATCCAAACCTTGAATCAAAATATAGAATCTTATGCTTGGTCTTCAAACATAGGATTCGAAACTAGCATCAAAACCTGGAATCAAAAATATAAGAATCAAATATTGGATAGGCATTAGAACCAAAACCAAAACCCGGGACATTGGTCTGGAACCAAAACCTCAAATCAAAACCGGGAATCAAATATGAGAATCAAAACTGGGAATTAAGGAATATGACTAATGTTTAATACTATAATGTACGGTGGCCCATAAGGGACATAAAAACTTATTTCTTTTATTGTCATGGAATTTTGAAATAAATAGTTTATTTAATGTCTTGGTTTCATTTTCATTTTCCCAGTTCAAACTCGTTCTTTTTTTTTAGAAAACTCAGGTTTTACAGAAAGATCGACATTTTTTTAGAAAAGTCAATGTTTAAAAAAAAATCCCTTTTTTTTTTTTAAAATCAAGTTTTTTTCAAAACTCACCTTTTTTAAAACAACTCAATAATTTAGAAAAAAACTCAACTTTAAAATAAAACTGATATTTTTTAAAGAACTCAATCTTTATTTAAAAAAAATACTCAACATTTTTTAAAAAGATGGGATTTTTTTCTTAGAAAACTCAAGTTTTTTTGAAAAGTTCATCATTATTTTAGAAAACTCAACTTTTTCTTAGAAATAAAAAAATTCACTTTTTTTGCTCAAGAATTAGTACCGCGATCCTCTTCAGCGCGGGCTCATTGCGATCCAAGATGGCGGAGTCCGATCCTCTCAACGATGTGAGTATGTGTATTTAGGTTAACATAATGACAGTGACGATGTAGAACTACAATCGGGAGTCTTAAGTTTTATATGAAATCACGCTCAAAATGTTTTCCCTATCAGAGAAGGCTATTGTGCCTTTTATATTTTCATTGCCCCCTGCCGAAGGATTTGGGACTCGACTGCAGGACATCCATGCAGTGGCAGACGAAATTGAAATGTGCTAAAAACTAAACTTTGGTATCAGCTATCGCAAAAATACTATTGTCAACTGAACCCTTTGGCATTCATGTTGTAATCTCAGTCTGGGAAGGATTACAGTATTGTGCAAAAGTAATGCAAACGAATTTCGACGAAATTCCTGGCTTTTCGTGGCTTTTCGAAGAAATTTCGCTTGAAACGATATTTCGATGAAATTTCCCTGCATTTTCGTGACGCCTATTGTTTTGATCCGCGCGAATTTTCAAAAGATAATTCGCGTTGCGCGATAATTCACCGTGAATTTTCGAGCGACAATTCGCTCCTCTCGAAAAGTCGCTGCGATTTTTCGAACGATAATTCGCTCCTCCCGAAAAGTCGTTGCAATTAATCGAACGATCTTCTGTTCATCAATAGGCTCAAAGCGTTTTCGAAACACAGGTCGCTGAGTGAAATATGTAAATGACCTTTCCAAACATCGAGCGCAAAAGAAGCCGGTAATCTTTTGCAATAACATCGCATCTCGACGAACTGTTAGCTATAAAACTCACCTGGTTATGTCACAACGAAAGCTAAATTGTAGACTTGATCCAAAACCCCAAATAACCACAGTTCTGATAAATACATGCACTCGTAGTTAACTGAGACAAAAACGCCATTTTCACACGATTGTCTTGCGCCAATCCCAGTCTCTGCGCGGCCTTGCATCCTTTGCTGCCATGGCGACCGTTCGTGTTTATAGCGATACTCACTGTTGATAAACATTACGTCATATTCAGCACATGCGCAATGCGTTGGTTGGCAAAAGATATGGCGTCGTCTGAGGTCAAAGGGCTCTCTGAATATTTTACAGCCCTTGACCGTGTTGCAAAGTCACGCTACGAATCAAAACTAACCTACAAAGGACGCAGCAATGAAGAAATAATGCTTCCAGATCCTTACGCATTGAAAGAATGGCACAATGATCCCCTTTCCTGGCCTGATCTGACGTTCGGTGATATCTACACTTATTTAATAGACACGCCAGGCATTTACACGAGGGAGTCTTTGAAGGCATACAAGTCGCTGGAAGCTTATGATTTTTTTCTAAGCGGCCATGTGAAGCCTCTCTGGTTTCACACTATTGATGAAGATGTACCGTTCTGTTTCATTAAAGGAAAAGTTATTCCATCTCAGCGTCTAAACGATAAACCACACGAAGCATGGGTTTGTCTTCGAAAGAAGGAAGCCACTGTTCATTGTGCACATTGTACCTGCATGGCTTGGTAAGTAGTTATTTCATATTGACAGATGAACCTTTACCACTCCTCCGGAGGACCATAAAAGGTAACTTATTTCTTTCTCATTCTACAGATTAGGGGAAGTGTGCAGCCACGTGGCTGCTGTGCTTTTTAAAGTGGAGGCAGCAGTGAAACTGGGCCTAACAAAATCATCCTCCACTAGCGTGGCTTGTCAATGGAATCGCACATTCAGAGAGAAGGTAATCCAATATTATCTTCATTAGATATTATAATCATTTTTCATAATTATTATTGTTGCAATTTGTATGGTTAATTCTCAGGTAGGAAGTGGTGACATGCCCTAGAAAAAAATGCCAAAAGGTTTTGGGGTGAAAAGTTGTGCTTTGAAAAAACAAAAGAAAGGAAAAAGAAAAGGAAAAAAAAACAGAGATTGCATTAATCAATTATTAAATTAGTGAATGGTCAGTGATTGGGTGATTGTTGAAGAAAAAACCATCGACCCTAATAGATGGCGAGATAGTCAGTGCTCACTCCCGTTGTACCCAGATTTCCAAATTGGAGATTCCCACCCCATATGCAGTTTCCAGTAATGATATTTTACAGGAGTCCTGAAGATAATTTTTTAAAAATACATTAATGGAGAAGATGTAAATTCACATCAGCTGTGGTGTGCACCACACTACCAGTCAATTTGAGTTTATTTTTTCTTGATTAGAATAAACAGGAAACTGAATATTAACTTTTATGAAATGGTAGAGAAATAGTTTCATCTTTCCTGTTTTGTTTTTCTTATCAGCTTAATCCCAAATCTGTTGCTCAGTTCAAAGAGTTGTTGAAACGAAATCGTCACAGGGAAGTGCAGTCAGTCTCATATCAGCCTAGTACAGATCTTCCTGACATTAATGAGTTGAAAAGTCTTCAGACAGCTTGCCCGAGAGCTGCATTTTTTACACTGATTCCAAAACTGGACCCAGAAGATACAGATAGTGCATCAGAGGATGAGGATGAGGTAAATTATATTCCAGAACCAATTACCTCACTGCATCAAGAGGAGTATTCATCTCTTTCAAAGAAAGAGCTTCAAGGCAAGAGCAAGGAAATACTGTTAAAACTCTCTAGAATAACACAAGATCAAATTTTAGAGCTAGAAAAGCTGACCAGGGAGCAGGCCATTTGCCCTCTCTGGTTTGAACATCGAAGAGGCAGGATAACTGGCAGTATCGCTCATGAATTGTTCAGAAGGAAAGCAACCACCCCTCCAGAAAATCTATTGAGAAAAATTATGGGATATGACTCAAAGGATCTAAGCAAAGTAAAGCCAGTAAAATGGGGAACTGACAATGAAGACAAAGCAAGGGATCAGTATGTCAGGATTAAATCAGAGGAACATGGGGGTTTTGCATGCAGACACTCGGGTTTTCTAATTGATGAGAAGAGGCCATATATTGGAGCATCTGCTGATGGCATAGCAACATGTAATTGCTGCAAGCCAAGAGTTCTAGAAATTAAGTGTCCTTACAAATACAAGGATGTTGATCCCATGGGAGCAGCAAGGATTGACTCTAAGTTTTGCTTAGACAAGGATGGAAATCTCA
>OZ026601.1:16697529-16762529 GCA_964020085.1 Micromussa lordhowensis
GAAGACAAAGGTTTGACAAAAATGATACAAGCCCGAAAATTTATACGCTCTACTCTTCGCTGCAATGGCAGTGCCGAAATAGAAAATTACAAAATACACAGAAAATAATGATAGAATGGCAATACCCCAAAACCAAAGTTTGTTTTAAGACATTTTTCTACTGAAAGAACAAAGCAAAATTGGAACTTACCCGAAAGAAAATCAAAATGTACACTGCAAACGCGCTCGTGCTCTGAAGGCAACCAGTTCTTTCGACGAATTGCATTAATCCAAGTTGATCTTTTAGGCTCCCGATCGGGAATCCTAAAAAATGTTATCCCTGATCCTTTTTCAAACCGTCTTGCACAATTTATCACGCAACAAGTCACTGGCATTGTTCCTGAACAAAAGATCTCACTGACCCATTACTCAACCTGTTGCCTAATGCGCGCTCTCCAAAAGCGTTCTTTTTGCCAACCACGAACCACAACAACGACACGTGACTAAGCTGGTGACGTCAGCGTGAGTATCGCTATTACTCTCCGACCAGGAATCATTCGCTCATTCGCTTTACATTTAGAGCACCTCGATAGTTATCATGCCTAAAGTTTCAGATTATACGAGAACTCGAATCGAGCTCCTTCACAAGCAAGGTCTCCACCCAGCTGGAATATTCAAGTCATTGAAAAGCGAAGGCTTACTAGTAAGCCTCGCTAGCGTCTTTCGAATCATCAAGAAGCTACGAATCACTGGCTCCGTGGCAAATCTACCGTGCTCGGGAAGACCAACAAAGTTGTCTGTAGATGCAAAAGCGTTTATAGATCAACAGATGCGAAAAAATGATGAGACTACAAGTCGCCAGATCCAGAAGAAGCTGGCAAAACATGGGATTTCCGTGAGTTCGTCCACCGTAAGAAGATCTCGCCACCAGCAAGGCTGGACTCTGCAGCGAACCGCTTATTGTCAGCTCATCCGAGATGCTAACAAAATCAAGCGGTTGGAGTACGCACGGCGCGTTCTGGAGAGTAGCGACACTTTCCATAACGTAATTTTCAGTGATGAGTGCTCCATTTCCCTCCAGCAGTATCGGCGCACCTGCTATAGGAAAGTTGATGAGCCTACGAAGCGGAAGCCGAAACCAAAACATCCTCTCAAAGTTCATGTCTGGGCTGGAATTAGTAGACATGGTGCCACAGAGATTTGTATCTTTGATGGCATCATGGATGCTGATCTCTTCTGCAACATCCTGGAATCTACCCTTGTGCCCTTTATCCGAGAAAAGCTTCCCGATCACCGGTTCATGCAAGACAATGACCCGAAACACACGTCCAGGCGAGCGCAGACCTTCTTCGAGGAACAGAACATCAACTGGTGGCGTACTCCCCCAGAAAGTCCCGACCTCAACCCGATCGAGGACTTATGGCATGAGCTCAAGTTCTTCTTAGAATCAAAAGTGAAGCCACAGAGCAAACAGGAACTCGTGGATGGAATTAAGAAGTTCTGGAGGAAGAAAATTACGCCGGAGAAGTGTGCAAAATATATCGATCACGCTTTGCACAAGGCAATTCCAGCTGTGGTAGAGGCTGAAGGAGCTGCTACGAAGTATTAATAAAAACAGCTCTTTTAGGAGCTACTGCGCCCTGCTTCGTCGAATATGGATTCGACATTGCACTGTAGGTCGCTAAAAATGGCTCTTTTAGGAGCCACCACATCTGATAAAAGTCAATGACCAACAACATTCTAGCATTACATCCCTTTCAGTAAAAATAAGACCCCATCACAGTAAATACTTGTTTTTCTAATCCTATTATTGATCGATCGCGAAGATTTTCTTATGTGTGGTTTTATCCAGACAAAAAATAAACACGGTGAATTCATGCTTTCTTATAAATGAATCACTTCTGTTTACAATAGACACAGTCTCTCGTAAGCAAGCTTTAGAAAAGAAAAATAGTTTGCTGATAAAGAAAAACTCGTTTCCCATAGTCTTTTCTGTTCCTGGTTTGCATTTATTGAGCTATGAATACACTCGGGAAGCTAAGAATTAATTCAGGCCCGAAAAGCAAAGAACATCGGTCCAGGATTCAAATCGCTTAGTATGAACGTTTTGTACTATTTCTGGACACATGCTCACACAGTGTGTAAGTGACGCATCTATCCTTGTGTATCAACATGATGTAATTTTACTTCCTAAAGGATAACAGGCGAAGACGCCCGCGCTACTGAAATAGATCGTGCAGAATTACTGCCTCCATCCGCCTAAACAAGCAAGCCCTAATCTGTTAACTTGACATAATTTGTTCTCTAAAGGCCGACATTAATACTGAAACATAACACGAAATCAACTATTTTTCATTAGCGAACCTTTTCTTTTAAAAAACTTGTTTATGAGAGACCGCGTGTATTGAAATGCCGACGTAAACAAAGGTGATTTTATAAAAAAAAAAATAAGCACACGCGTCCATTCAAACGTAAACAATAATAATTCTATCTACTATATTCATAATCAACAAGAATTTTAGTTCCATTCAAATGATGAATGTGAGATTTTGGAGGAGGTGTTTTATGTGTAATTATTGTATGGAACAGTGACGCATCTCATTTTTATACTCCCGAGAAAGCGCGAGACGCTTAGAGTCAAAAAAGTATTTACAGAATTTAGTCAACTTAAATCAAACAATTTTATTTCACATTGCTTCCATTCACTTATATATTAGTGGAATTGTTATTTGTTCCCCACTAAAGTTTTAGATGCTTTAGTGACGGCTTGGTAAAAAAAGTTATTCACTTTAACGACGCTAACCTGAAATAAAAGCACAATGAACTTCACCAAACAATGGTTTCGGCTATTTAATGATATCATAATAATTTGAATATCAATAGATGCGCGGGGCGCCGCGAGAAGAAACCGACTATATTGTTTGCGCTCAATTAGTTGGATGACAAATGCAGTTTGCGTAACACTATAAGCCAATCAAATTAAAGCATTTCCGATCCGTCTTATCCGAAAGAGAACTATAAAAAGGCTGGAAATATCACTTTGGAATCATTCTCGTCATTCGCTGACCTGCCATCAATATCACAAAAATATGGACCAAAAAATCGCCAGAGTTAACTGGACTTGAGGACAATATTCTGAAGTCTACCGTTCAGCTATTATTGATCCTTCCCCGTTAAAACAGGGGCAAAAAGTCAAAGTAATCTGGGGTAAAACCAGAAAAGAGCACTGTGCGGTCCTGGCTTGTTACCCGGTTGAGCAAGTGAACGAGACTCAGGCTTCTGAAAATGTCCTGCCGCTACGTCGAGAGAGAGCGAAGAGAAAATTGGTGAGTATTTATGTAGCTTAAGACACTTGGTAAAACCTGCATTTTGTAAAACCTGCACATTGTAAAACCTGAATTTAACACAAATTTCTTGTTTTAATACACAGATCCCAGAGTCTCCACCTGCAGCAAAAAAGAATGCAAAAGCCAGTGAAGAAAGCCGACCTGGAACGCAGAAAGCTACCAAGGAAAACCGAAAACAAAAAGAGAAACCGAAAGGACAGGTATGTACCAATAAATGCTGTTACAAAGTATGTTTTGTAGACTCCTGCTGTTACGTGAGTTTAAGGTAATAACCGGTTTGTCGAATTCGCTACATTTTTGCTGCCCATAACTTCCAGTTCGCTACCTATTTAATTTGCGTTCGCTACTATCGATAAAACTTGAATGTCATTCACTCCCGAGCCAAACTTGGTTAGCTGAGGTAGCAAACTTGGCTTGTGGGGAGCGAACATGTGGCGAACTCGAAGAGTAGCGAAACCGTCGTAAACCGAGCTTAAGTCAAATGCATTTCATGATTATATGATTGACGAACTGATGCTGATGGCCGTCTCTCTTTCGTTGTGGACAATGAACAAATAGAAGCCTGTAAGCCTATTGATTATTATGACCATTTAGATAACAAGATAAATGCAAAACAGGTTATTAGCGTGTACTTATAGTAAATAGTTTGCCAAGCTATTTATTAATTAGAGATAAATTTGTTAGATCATAGATACGGCATCGCCCTTCTTGGGAGCAGAAATGATCTCTTCTTCGGACTCCAAGTCGGACCCTGATGATGACAGTCCACTGGCTTCCCTTGTTGCAGTAGGCCCAATGCAAGAGAAGAACATAACGAGAGATTTCTTTGACAAAGACGACGGAGATCTGAATCTGGGAGATTTACTCTCAAAAGCCATCAGCACCGTCAATAACACGACAAATGTAAGTCACGATATAGTTCTTTCGAGGGATTGTGTACATACTGAAGCATAATTATTTATTTCTGACTGCCGTTAGTGATTGAATATTTGGTTGGGCAGAACATTCAGTAGTCCGAGGTGTTTATTGATTTATTTGTGTATGAAATTGCTCTTCCATCATGTTCGGCCAGTATTCCATTTTTCAATGTAACAAATTGATGTCAGTTTTTTATGCGCCTGTCCTGTTGTTGATCATAAATTCCGTCATAACATTGTCAAAGTAGTTGTGGATCCGCTACCTCCTCGTTGATCCGAAGACTACTTTGACAATGTTATGACGAAATTCATTGTCAATAACAGGACAAACGCATGAAAAACTAAGGTCAAATTATTTTTTACAATGACAAATTGTCAAATTCTTAGTATGTTGAAACTGGGCTTTACCTTCGATATTCTAATATATGTTATATTTTCTTGTAGCAATTGAGCCAGAACGTCAGTGTCCAAGGACTCGAGGTTTTCAGTGAAGAGCTCCGACTGACGCGGACAATCTTGGAGCGATTTGAGTGCTCATTTGCAAGACAAGAAGCCAAGCTGGACAGGCTTCTAGATAGGATGACAGCTACCCCACCAAGTACAACTGTACCGCAGACTCCCCAATTGCAGCCACTGTTTGTCCCTTCAAGTGCATCGTCATTTGAATATCCGCCGTCCGCAGTCATTCCCAGGCCATATGATATGGAGGAATTCGACGCAGCGAGTCTGCGAAGTGCTTTGCCGCAAGCCGAGAGACTAATGGACAACCCTAACATGACAGGTAAAATCATAAAGTTGGTTTAATACTACTGAACTATTTAACATGTTTCTGTGAATGAATTAATGAATAAATGAATGGCTTTATTTAAGTGCCAGACAGTATTAAACTTTCTAAAAAATGAATGCTTTTGAAGTAAAAATTCCATGATGATGCATGTGACATTGTAAGAAGTTGATTTAACGAAACGTATAAGTCTTATACAAGGTCATTGTGTATGCTAGGGGGGGATGAGAGGTCGTACGCTTTATTTCATTGATTTCCCTTTTTGTTTTAACAAAAAAAGTTGGTTTAATAAACTTATAAGGTCATTGTAAGTCATTGTGTGCTAGGGCGAGGGAGGTTGTACGCTTTATTTCATCGATTTAACAACTCACCTATACATTTCTTGTGTGCTGTCCCTTTTTTCAGGAAATGATACAGTTGTCCTAGGCGGCTACGGAAATGTTCGGGTGGCTAGACCTGACTACAATTATGCAAAGGCAGCCCACAAGCCAACAGCCATGACTCTTCGCCTTGTGGACTCCCTTTTCACTAGGGAAACTCTACAGTGTTCCACAGTCCATGGAACAAAGGAGTATGCTCCCCTAAACCAGGAAATTATAGCTGCCATTAAAGGTGAGTCAAATGATATGTGAAATATACAATATATATAGGAATATTTTTATCTAACTTAAGCTAAACAAATCGGCTTCAAGCCCTTTCCAATTAAATACTGTATGTTAGTTAAAGTAACAGAAACATCTGTCATTGAGTTTTGCCATCGAAACGAAAAATGATTACTCTAGAGCTCCGACACATTGAGCAATAACTCATCTTTTGACCCACTCGAGAGCCTTATCGGGCCGTCACACAAACTTGGTAATTCAAACGTGCTCCATTACACGTAATGAGTAACCCTGTCGGGCTTAAACGTTGCAAATTGTCAAGTCATTAGAAGGTCTTACATTTGATGAAACTAAAACTTAATATTTTTATTTTGGGAAATGATGACGTCACATAAAAACCAAGAATACAATGTCAGTAAACGTATTTTTAATGAGCAAAAATTTACAGTCGCCTTATCTGTATTGTTTTCAGCTGAAGTGTTAACAGCCTTCTCGTATCAATGCCGGAGCACGGACGACAGGATCAGGATGTGGGATCAATGTAAGATAAGCATTGGGAAAAGGTGCCAAAATTTGAGGAAGGACAAGAGGCAAAACCGGGCAGATTAAGATACTATAAGATTTTGTTTTAGTTCACAGTATTAAATTCGAGCATTTTCAGTTTGAGTTCAAAATGTTAATTTTTGTATTTTTTTAGGCTTTCTGTATTTGTATTTGTTATATCTTGTAATGTCGCAATATTAGAAGACGCGATAGTAGTTTATCTCACCTTTCCAAACCGCAGTATTTGTAATTTTCTAGGCTTTTCAAATTTGTAATAATTATCTCCTAATCTCGCAATGTTAGAAGAACAGATAGCAGTTTTTCTAGTATTTTCACACTGCGACAGATTTAATTTTCTCGTAATGCCGCGATATTAGAAGTTTCTTATCAAATGTAAAATCAAGTAATAAATTTTGGAAACGGATCCTTATTGCAATATATTTTATTTGTGGTCATCCATTTTTGTTTATCCTTGTAAGTTAGAGTCCCAAAAATTATTATAAAGGCAACGTAAACGGAGCAAAATAATCATCGGTAATTGTGAACTGATCGAAGGCTGAAAAAACATCATCCATTGAACTCAGGCCCAGGTTGTTCAAAAGGTGGATAACGCTATCCACCGGATAAATCACACTATCCGCTGGATAGTGATTTATCCCGTGGATAGCATTATCCAGCCTTCGAACAATTTGGGCCAGTTCTGTTAACAAATACCGGGGGGCTAGGATGGAAATTAACAACAGTTTTGCGAGCGTTCCGCATTGACAACATTCTGGTTTTCTATGCCATTAATATACAAACCTTTATGTTCAAAAGAAGGCTTCCATAACCCTTGTCCATGACGCTTAGGCAACCTCGTTCCCAGGGTCTTTCATCTTCCTGCCCCCTAGAGCAAGAGTGGGGCGGGAAGATGAGAGACCCTGGGAACGAGGTTGAAAGCTTGATGCACTCTGCAAAACATACATTTGTAGTTTGTCGATTGAAATGCGTGGCGTAACCCAGCGTGGCTAGAAGGATGTGTGTTTGGTTTGAAAGATCCTCATGAATTGTTTACTTTAGCGACTTAAATACACAGAACTGGAGATGTTTTCGTTTTATTTGTGGAACGAACTGAGCTCGCTGTCTTCATTCTCTGCGTATGGAACTCTTCGTATGGAACTGAGCTCGAGCTCAACTTGAACGAGCGATCGAAGCGGCTTAAAAACCTTTCACAAATTTTTAGGTAAGTAAGATTCAAGTATGGTATTCGTCATAAATAGCATGTTATCCCCTTAATCGGTGATCGATGACTGTAAAATGGGAGGTATTTACAAGTACCTTATCGGTACGTATTTACAAATTTATCTCGTGTAAGTTACACGACAGTTTGTTCGTATCGCCCGCTAACAGAAAATTGCGCGAACGCTGCCGAACTGCCGTTCATTGCATTGCGAAATTTCGTGTACTGCCTAGCGCATTATCGTTTGTGCTCGCGAATTTTCTTTAACTTAACAAAAATTCGAAGAAAAATCAGCCTTTGTTCGAGCGAATTATCGCTCAATACGCCGCGAAGTTTCACTCGAACTTTCGAGTGAACTTTCGTCGAAAAGTCTCGTGAACAAAGAACGAAATTCGCGCATTTCGCTTGCATTACTTTTGCACAATACTGTAGTTGCTGAATTTTGACCAGTCCTATATGAAGGTGTATGCATGTAGATTGTAAACATTGCTGAAGAATGATAACTCACCATACTTATAAATCATACCATATATCTCGTATTTATTACCGTAGAGCATTTGCCACCCAAATCCATGATCAGATAACAAGAACATAACTCGTTCTTATGAACGGTCGTGGGTGCCAAAAGAGAGACATCTTCTGTTATTCATAGCAGTGGAAAACCAACCGCTAGCTAGTCAACTCGATATTGTAGTTAATTATCGTAATTTGATACACGGCTAGAGATGAGTGAGAGATAATCAATCACTTTATTATATTGATTTCAGGTTTTAAGTTTCTTGGAATATCAGTTGAAATTACCAGAGACCATTATTGAGACATTTAGGAGTGAAAAGGTTAGTATGATGAACAAAGCATGGTTTCATTTTAAATAGAATTCCGACACTCACGCTTAAGAAATAGCTTTTAATGATGTGGACAGTAAGACTTATTATTATATATTTCAGAGGGGGGAAGGGGGGTTACTACCCAGACAAATTTAAGTGTTCAACCAAATAAATATTTGCAGTGGTATAATGTTTTTTTGTCTCATATTGGTTTGCAATGTATTGTAATGGGACTCTTCAATAGTATAGTGGTTCTTAATATTTTCAATTATTATATGGCTGTGTCTCCAAGGATTGGAAACTACAGAATTCACGAATTTGGTTGGCTGAAATCGATATTGAAAGCAAAATTTAATCTAGTATCAACCAGTTACATTAGAGAAATTCAATCTTTCTTGTTTGCCATATAATAAACCTCCTATTAACCGAGCTAAGTCGGCCTGTATGTGAGAATCTTGACTACATTTACATTTGGTCTGTACTCACGACCTCGTTCAAGATTCTCCCATACAGATATCCTGCCCTGTTAACACAAGCTAAACAATCCATCAAATATTTCGGTATGCACACGATTGGTCTTAACACATCACGTGACTGAATATTCCCCAACTAAAACTAGGGCATATCCAAGTGACATTCCTCGATTTTCAAAGTTGCACGTGTTGCAAAAAATATTGGAAGGATAATAAATGAAATAGCCTCCATTTGGCGTGAAAATATGCTTGGATATTTGTCCTTGGACAATATCTTTTCCTCAAAGCTCACAGTTTTTCTCAAGCTACGCTCTCGTAAAGCAGTTCACTTCTTGGAACAGATAATGTCTGTGGACGAATATCTGAGCATATTTCTGTTCCAAAGGGAGGCTATTGTTTATATATTGTGGATTATGTAAATCCTGAATAGCACTAATACCATAATGGTCGGTTACTACTTAAGAATTTCAAGGCCTAGAGACCATTTGGAAAATCTCTATTAGTTCTGGTATGAAGAGTGGTCGTCAACAAATATTGCCTAGAGGTGTGGAAAATGGTAAAGAAAAATCTAAAACAGAGAAACTTGAATATCTCTGAAAGGAGAAGACATATTTGAACATAGTAAACGCATTTTTCTTCTCATGCAGTCTTATAACTTGTTTATGTTTTAAAATGGCTTACATAGGAAAGATGCAATTTTTCTCATAGCACCACTTTATAAAGTACTTTCATTAGCAAAGTTCCAGTAAACCTAAAGACTGACCAACGTTGAGAATTTTATTTAGTTTTAGATATCTTACTTAGGACTGCACTTTAAATGTCACAACCACACAGAATGTGGGTAGTTTAGTTATGGCAATAAGTGACGTTGACCTGTATATATATATATTTCTTTTCGCATATACCAGGTTGACAAGGCTGCGGTATCAATCATGTCCGATAAGGAATTAGCTGACTTCGGTGTTGTAGCAGCTGGAGATAGAGTTAAACTACAAGCATTTTGTCAACGAGAGAATGGTTCAAAAGATGAGAAAAGGGCCGAAATGAAAAGAAAACTAACGGAAATTTTAGAAGCTTCCAAGAGTCGTAGAACGTCTACAACGTCACACACGTCGGTAAAAAAGGGCAAGAAAGCCCCACCCGGTTCAAAGAAAGCCACTTTGAAGTTTGAATTACGTTGGAAGCACTACGTGAAAGGTGCTGGCTTCAAGACCAAAAGGTCCGAACAGGGGGGTGGTGTAAGAGTGGTAGACCTCCCAAAAGATGCAATCGCCAATGACTGCCTCCTGGAGCTAAAAAACACTTTTTTTCCCAAATGGTGTGAGCCCCTTGGGAAGTGCAGACGAAATGGAATTCACACTGGCGGATTTCAAATGTCAGAAAATCAACATGGGTGATAACTTTTCACCTGAAAGTTATAAGAAAGAAAACCGTCTTAGTACTCCCCGTTTGTTCCTCCTTACTCGCGACATAGAGCTGTTGTCGGAGGAGTCAGATAATGAAGATTTGATGGAGTGCCCATTTCATTCGTTGCGTCAGAGAGATAACTTGCTCAGCAGCCCTGTATCAGGCACTGAACAGAGTGATTCTGTAGGAAGCACATCAAAAGAAGTTAAAACCCTGGAAAATTCAGCAAAGGAAAACGAGCAAGCAAATGATGTAAGTTTGGCAGGAACACATTCAGAAGGTGACGCCTCCAACCGTTTCAAGGATGGACTTATTGGAACATCTGAACAACGCAAAGCATTAATTGACTGCCTCAATGCAGATTACCAGGTATCCCTAGCTGCCAATAGAGAGAAGAGACTGCAGCAGGAGGAAGACGTTCGCAGAGAGTCTCTCCGAGAGTCGAGAGAAAATCGAGTTCTGTTAGAACCCGCCCCACATAAAGCACGTGTGACGGTCTCCGTACGCCATACAAGCCTTGGGATTATCAAAAGAGTGTTTCCTGCGAACTGTAAAGTGTCGGCTTTGTATGATTGGGTGGACTCATTATGCACTGTTCCGGAGCATTTTTCACTCTCCTTTAGCCCTTAAGGGATTGTTTATCCGGAAGAAGACATCAGCTCCGTTGCTTCTTCGATGCTTTGTATGACACAACGTGACATCCCAATTCCTTTATGCAAGGATGAGGACGAGGTTTCATTTTTTAACGCCCACTGTGATATCACTAACGATGACACATTGCCAGACGAGGAGTCTGAACAAGGGCTACCCATTTCCATATACGAGGGAAACGATGAGGCTAATTTCCTCACCGTTCGCCAGGATGACAACCGCATTGAAGATTTCCCAGGCGAGAAGGTGAGATCGGAAGACCATCTCCTTGGGGAAGTTCCACCTCGGCCCCCAGTGCAGCTCTTGGAAGACGATCCAGAGATCTCCTCCGGTAAGCAAACTTCTATCCAGACACTGGACAACCTACGTATCAAGCGGGAACTGGTAAAGGGACAATTTAACAACCACCAGCTGATGTTCAAAGACATCAATCAGCACAATTGTGTTAATGAGCTGTTGACTTTGTACCAGGAAGAAACAATTGTTAACCATGAGCTTATGCTTTCAATGAAAGACGAAGAAGCAGCTGGCGATGGCATGCGCAGAGAAGTATATTCTGTCTTTTGGGACAGTTTCATTTCCAGTTACTGCGAGGGATGCTCTCACTTTACTTTCCCCGTCTCTGCAGCCCTCTCACAAGATGACTTTGTAGCTATAGGTCGCCTTTTAACTCGTCAGTTCATCCAGACGGGCACGATTCGACTGCAGATATCAGAAGCTATTGTGCAACAAGCCGTTGTAGGTAAAGTTTCAGAAGAGTGTTTGATTCAGTCCTTCCTAAAGCTGCTGCATGAAAAGGAAAGAGAAATTCTTCAACAGGCCATGCTTACAAAGAAACCATTTCCCATGGAAGATGTGGTTGAGATCTTGTCTGATTATGGCGTCACAAGTGTACCAAGTGCCTCTAACATTGAAAAGATACTGCTTCAAGTATCTCAAACAGAACTGATTTAAAAACCCTTTCTCTACATAACTAAGCTAAGGGAAGGAATGGGGCCATTTTGGGATGATGTTACAGACACAGAGATCCATGCCCTTTATAGTGTTTGTGCTCCAACCCCTTTAAACGTTGTACAAAGTCTGGAGTTTAATGTTCAAGATCAACAAGAATCCAAAGTTTCAAGGTGGCTGACACGTTACATCAAGAGCAAAGACAACAAGTTGCTAGGTAGGTTTCTCCGGTTTTGCACTGGAAGTGATGTGTTGCTCCCTCACAACCAGATCAAAGTCCAGTTTGTGAATATGAGCAATACAGCAATGCGACCCAAAGCTCAGACCTGCTTCAATCTTCTCACGCTGCCAAAAAACTACAGGACACTGGCGCATTTAAGTGACAACATTGATTTCTACTTGTGTAATACACACCTGTGGGATTTGAGTGACCTCCCACAATAAAGAAATGTTCTCATGTAAGAAACATTTTACTTTTTGATGTAAGAAACTTGAACTATGCAAGCATATATAGGTGTCACGCTATTCGATTTCCGTTTTTGAACAAGTTGTGTTTGAAATTGATCTTGTCAGATCTCATGTCTAACTTCATTGATTTGCTGTTTAGTTTATTGTTAAGAAAACGTGGGCCACTGTTAATGACAGAGGATAAGTGCACCAGTATTAATTGAAAATGGTCCGCTTTTCGAATCGCAATCCCACCTACTGCTTTGGTTGAGTTGACAATTAAGGATAGTGTCAAACGTTGCAAAGAAGGACAAGTTCAGTTACCGGTATTATTGGATGACATTTCGATATCAGATTGTTGTTCCAGTTATGTAAACAAATTCATCGTTACCAAGAAATGAGACCATTCTGTTGTCTATTATTAGATTCCGGGAAATTATGCCAGTGGAAAAACCCTTTATGCCAGCAGAAAATACGGAAACGTTATTAGACACTCAAAGATTATTAAGATAGATCATCCGTTGAAATGGTCGACGTCATTACGATACTGATTCATGACAAAAGCTTCTATTCCCGAGTCTGACTTTCCACTGGCATAATTTCCCAAAACGTATTGTTCTAGTTATCTGACCAAATGTCCATCTCGAACAGCTAAACTTGTTTACTATTAAACGGTTCTTTCCCAGCTTAGAAATGAGGAGAATAAAGAACAAACTTGCGTTTACCATGACGATTCCAGTTTTCTTTTTGTGTAGTAACAGCAAGTGAGAACATTTTCAGCTGTAGCCATTTCTTCTTCGGATATGATTGAACTATTTTTAGTGTATGCTTAAATTTAACTATCCCTTAATCAAGAGAGATGTACTTTGCATATTTGTTCAAAAAGAAATTGAACAACACCAAGCTGTCCGCACTTACCACGGAATCGCTGAGAAATACATGGAAAACCTTGGTGACAGCAAAATTAAAAAAGGATAACGAACTATGATATTTGTTCAACGACGTTATCTTCAGAGAGTTTTCCTGTCCAGTTGGCTGTGAACGGGCTTTTTAATGGGAAAAGAGCAAAATGGGGAAGAGAAAGAAGTTTGTCATTGGCTCGCCTCCTTCGCAGATTTAACGTTTTGCTCAGTGTTTCCACTCACTTAGGAACCTATTAATAGGCTACCAAACAAATAAGAAAACATGGTACTTATTCGTACAACTATTCATTCATTTTATCCAAGTGTAAACTGCTTGCTTAAACTAATGTTCATTGCCCGGCCTGAAACTTTCTGTCAGATCATGTTCTCGATATGATAAAGCACTTCACTATAGAGATTAGAGGCCTCCAGAGTTGTTCTCGGTATTTGCAGGTTATTGTCATCCATAATCATTTGCACAAGCTCCACAAATGTCTCATCGGCTTGCATGATATGATTCTCACAGCACAATTCCTCAGCCACTAGCAATTCATCATCATCATCTACGGATTTAAGATAACTACTTACTCCGTTTAATTCTGGCAAAAAGTACAAGACGTCTGGTCGTCCTGGAGGAGATTCTTGATTCAAAGATGGCCTGATCTTGTGAAGATTCCAATGTTGTGCAACACGATTGAGTTCCTTCTGTAGTACAGGTATAAAGCAGAACCTCAAACATTCAACGTGCAACGGGTTATCATCGCAATATAAACCAACATCTCTCAAGTCTTTAAAAAAAATTTATCCACCAATCAGTATCATTATTGCGTAGGAATGACCACCAAGCCTCAATCCTCTGGTTTGATACTGAACGGCCATAAAGAAAGCTTTTCTGTCCAGCCATTGAGTCCGTGCCATTTCTTCGAAGAAAAGCCTGCATAGCGGCAATATTTACATTCTCAGTACCTCTGTCTCCTCTTATAGTTCATGGAACACCACCCAGCTGCTTTACACAATCCAAGAAATAGCGTGCTACGATGCGAGGATTATTATTCGACGTTCCTACCTCGAGCCATAGAATTTGTCTGCTGTATCCGTCAATTGCCCCATGAATACACAGTCCAAATGGCTTTAATTTGTCATAGCCATCTAGATGCCATATAAAGTTAGGTCCCATGGCAGAGTATGCCCTCCGTTTTAACTTGTGTTGCGATCGCCTTTCGACACCATCAGGGTCAAGTAGTTTCAAAGCATGCCGAACTGTTTCCCTGCTTACAACCAAGCCATAATCGACGCGAAGCCTTTGATGCATTTGACGGTATCCAATCAGGCTTCCAGAGCCATCTAGCTCTCTTTCAACCGCTGCAATAACTTCTTCTATATCACTGTGATTTCTTCTCCTACATAAACCTTTCGAAAACAGAACCCTCTTTAGCTGACGAACGCTTAATCGTATTCCATGTACGAGTAAAAGGAAATTAATTATTTCTGAGTAGTCCAATCCAAGATTGAAGTAACATTCGATCAAAGAATTGCGATCAGAATTTCCTGGTGTTACTGGAATGTACTCTGGCATTGTACTTATACACCTTGATAGGCATAAGACAAAACAGAAGAGACGGAAAAGTAAGCTTACTTTCTTCATCAGTACTGCCATCTTGTTTCCATTCGAGCCTGCGTTCAACAGGGCTGCGGTGTCGTTTACTTGATCTTTCTAAAAAAAGTCGATTTTTTTTTGTAAAAAAGCTGAGTTTTCAAAAAAAAAGTTGAGTTTTTTTTTCAAAAAAAAAACCCTGAGTTTTGAAAGAAAAAAGTTGATTTTTTTTAAAAAAAGCGGAGTTTTCTAAAAAAAAAGTTGATTTTTTTAAAAAAAAAGCGAGTTTTTTTTTTCGAAAAAAAAAACCCCTGAGTTTTGAAAGAAAACATTGTTTAAAAAAAAAGCTGACTTTTCAAAAAAAAGTGAGTGTTTTTTTTTTAAATAAAAACTAACGCTAAAAAGTCACGACGTTTCGACCTCTCCGAGGTCATTTTCAAGTGAATAAAATTTTTCCTAAATTAGCATAAATATGTTAAAACAACTTAAAATCGATAAAAATGTGGCGAGCACTAAAAAATGATACAATAGGTAAAAAAGTGTTAAAAATATATACAATGGAAAAGAATAAAATAATTGCAGCACGAATTAATTGCTCTAAACAAATAGTTTGGCGCGAACCGAATCGCACTGTTTGTTTAGTGTTGGTTTCAGTTCTTTGATAAAAAACATTTCAAAAATAAGACAGTCAAATTTGTTCTGACACTTTCTTAAGATTCGAAATCTCTGTGCGATGTCTTCTGGCTCCATATCGTGTTGCTCTCTGAAGTGGTTTCCGATTGCTGATCCTTTGTGTTCCTCAATTTGTTGGTGTAAGTGTCGGCATGTGTAGCCGACATAGCCTGCATCACACAGGCCACACTGAAATGAATACACCACGCACTGTTGACTCACAAGAGGTGGCTTGTCTTCCCTGACCTTAATTTCATCCTTGATCTTTCTGCTTGTGTAAACTGGGCTAATATCTACGTTGATCTTCCGACTGAGGTCAGCCAGCTGTTTACGGAAAAAACCCTGAGTTTTGAAAGAAAAAAACTGAGTTCTCTAAAAAAATGATTTTTTTTAAAACAAACCTGAGTATGAAGAAAAAATAATCTTCCTGAAAAAATGTTGATTTTCTTAGAACAAAAAGCTGAGATTTTTTCAAAAGAAAAACCGAGAGATTAAAAAAAAAAAGTTTTCTAACAATAATAGTTGAGTTTACTGAAAATCTTGAGTTTTCCTACAAAAGTCTTAAATTGACTAAATAAAAATTAGACCAAGACTTGGAAAAGTGCTAATTTTAAAATTTCATGAAAATAAAAGAAATAGATTTCCATGTCCCTTATGGGCCACCGTAATAATGCCCATATGCATAGCTTGTTTTTCCATCTTCATGTATGTATCTCTTATCATCAAAACAACTGAGTGTAGGATTCCACGTGCGAATTTTTATCTTAGCTTACTGCTTGTGTATGCAAATTAGGGCTATTTAAACGCTACGGTTTCCCAGCGTGCCAGTTTTTTCTCAATCATGTTCTCGCAGTATCAATCTCATATTATTGCGGATCTATACTCTACCTAGCTTCACCGTCATCGCTACCGTCAGGAAACATTTGTAAGTTTATATTCTGTTCTGTGTTTTTACCTTCGCTCGGTTTTCTCCTCATGTATTTTTATTTATTTTTCTAGTCGAACCTCGCTCGATCGCTCGCTCGATCATTCAACCCTCAACAGAGTCTTATTCAACAGAGTGCGAGTTCGAATTTCTAGACGTAGCGTCGACAAGATCTGTAAGCTACATTGTTCGAAAATGGTTCCAGAGGTTGATTGCCTTTCCTAATCGATCGCTCTTCAACTCGACAATGGAAGAAGAATCCGATGGCCAAGCTACTCGTCGCCAAGTTCTACTGAACGTAACACTTGATCAGCAGGGTGTTTTGAATGAAAATTTACTCCGTCTTCGTAGAAGCAGACGAGCGGCAAAGGGTAACGTTACGAAAAAAATTACTGAGATCACTTTGTGTATGTCGCAATCGCCTTTAATGGAGGATCTTTTATCCAAGGCTGAAGAATTTAACAAGACAATGGAGGCTTTCAAAACTGCTCATGCAAACTATCACTCAATGTTAAGTGATGAAGACGAAATTCAAGACTCTCAAGATTATTACGAGTCCGAACGTGCAAGGATTGCTTATTTTCAAGAGACATTAAACAAGTTTATCACAAAGGCCAGTGCAGAGAATTACGAAAGCGAAGTACGGCCAGAAGATTCAATTAGCAATGTCAGTTCGAGAACGCGCACACGATCGCGCGCGTCGCACGCGTCATCTCGGAAATCGGGTGGTGGCTCCTTGGCTCATGTGCATAGCCCAAGATTGGCTGCTGTTGCAAAAAGGGCAGCTCTACAAGCAGATGCCGCAACCCTCCATAAACAGCAAGCTATTCAGCAAGAAGAATTACGTCTTCGACAAGAAGTTATTGAGCAGCAACAACTTCAAGAAGAAGCCAAGTTGCGCCTCGATCAAAGAAAGCGTCAGCTGGATTTTGAAAGGAAAATTGCCGAGCTAGAAACTGCCACCATCAAAGAGCCATCTGGAATTCCTGCCCAAGTTCTCCCTCTTCCTTTGGATCAACAGCCGTTTTCTCCTATGAAGCCACGCCCTCCCATGGCTCCACAGGAAACCAAGCCTTTAGAGAACAAATACTATGAAGATGTTCGCCTTGCTAGTCATCTTGAAGACAGTATAAAGGAAAGTCCGTCGTCACAAGGCTCATCTACCGGAGAGAGATTCCTACAAGAACTAATAGATATCCAGAGAGAGCAGCAGAGGCATAACAAGAGACTTCTTTACTTGCAAGAATATCGTGATCATCAATTTCAGGGATTACTCGCTCAGCAAAACAAGCTTTCCTTGTCACTTACATTACCCAGCAGCAAGATGCAAGTGTTTGACGGAGATCCCGCCAATTACTACAACTTCATGCAGTCATTTACGAATCTCATTGAGGCGAAGACCGCTGACAGCATGATGCGCCTACACTATCTTGTGCAGTACACTTGTGGAGATGTCCATGATTTAATGAAAAGCTGCCTAGCGATGGAACCAGAAAGGGGATACATCGAAGCACGCCGTCTTTTGAAGGAAAGATACGGACAAGGATACAAAATCACAACTGCTCTGGTAGAACGTCTAATAAACGGGCCACCCATAAAGAACGAAGATTGTAACGCTCTTCAGAAGCTTTCAATTTCACTTACAAATTGTAAGAACATTTTGTAAGACGTTGGATACCTCAACAAAGTCGAGAACCCTAACAGTCTACAGAAAATTGTGAGAAGGCTGCCTCATACATTGAGACGAAGTTGGCGCGATAAGGCAGATGACATTACGAATAATGAGCATCGAGAGATCACTTTCCATGACTTGGCGAAGTTTGTGGACGCAAAAGCCCGTGCAATGATCCATCCAGTGTTTGGAGACATTAAAGATGATCCAAGGATTGGCAGAAAGGATTCCAAAGGCTCAACAAATAGAAGAGGTGCTAACTTTGCTACTTCCATGAATGATGGAGGCCGTACTGATGTTAATAAGCAGCCAGATTCATCCCTTGATTCAACTATGGCAACCAGGCTACCTCCCAAATGTCCATCACGTCTTAGTCCGCTGCAAAGACTTCAAGAAGCTTCGCGTGGAGCAGAGATTTAGGTTCGTTCGTTCAAAGGGTCTCTGCGTTAACTGCCTCCTTCCAGGCCATTTCGTGCGGGAGTGCCCCAGGTCAAGTTTTTGTAAGATTTCTGGATGTCAGTCCAAACACTCCACGTATCTCCACCCACGGAGAGATTTACGAGAACCTGAGGAGACACCTCATGAGAATGCTGGTGAGCATGCAGTTCCAGTACCAGACGGTAATGCCGTGGGCAACGCCCAGAACAGCTTCATCAGAGCCGATGGTCAGTGTGCTTCAATCGGGGCCGGCAAGTCAGCTACTGCCTTACCGATAGTGCCTGTAAGGGTCAATGCCAAAGGATCAAGCAATTCAACTGTAATCTACGCCTTTCTTGATAGCGGCTCCAATACCACATTCTGTTCCAACAAGCTCGTGGAGACTTTGGGCATCGAAGGGAAGAAGACGCAGCTTTACCTTACCACCCTCGGCAAGCAGAATTGTATGACCAGGTGCAATCTCTTCTCTCTGGAAGTATTTGATTTGGATGAGAATTACTTTGTTGAACTTCCGTCTGTGTTTTCAGTACCAAGCCATGACAACTTCACGCCGCTTTAAGTGTGTACCCCAAATTCTGGGGTCATTGAGCATTCATATATTCACGCTATTGTTCTTACTCATCACTTATTCATAACGATGTTTTGCCGACAACACGGCATGTTTCCGAAGAGCGCAAGCTCTTTGATGTAGGTGAGATATTTTTCTTTTATTAACAGAGAAGAAATAAAACCCTAGGGACTAAGATAATGTCTGCTTGATTGATTGTAAATTCATGGAATGTGTGCCACAGCTGGGGCTACCATTCCTGTCAATTTAAAACTTGAACACGAAGCTACCAGATGTCTTTATTGACGAAGGGAGGTTTTTCTCAATTACCACAGAACGACCGGACACATCGGTCAATATTTACGCTCTCAGCGAAATTTTGCTTACAAGAATCGCGTTCGAGTGAACAATTTCTTGAAGGCCGTAAAGAGCCTTGGAACTTTGAGAGTAAATGTCGAAAATTCTACATAATTGCCTTTTTAACATTTCGATCAAGACAGGGAAGGTCTTTTTTTTCAAAAAGTAAACACGGGAGGGCACGCGAATTGAATTTATGACCGCGGAGTATATTTACCATAGTAATATTTACATTGGTCCAAAACAGCAGTTACAAAACTTGTTGCGTGTGGCAGTGCGACCTTGGCGTTAAACATTTTTATTTCTTGATCTTTTTTCGTTTCTCGTTGCCTTTGCTTTAACATTCTCTGCGTAAAATCTTTTTGATTTATGCATCGAGCACGACGAGCGTCAAGGGACGTGACAAGACACGGCAATTGGTCAGTTCTAGACAGTTGACATGACAACCTAACGTTGTGATCTTCTTGCTCGCGAATCTTGCTTGATCAAAACAACAGCTGTGTTTATTAAAACTAAAAGAGTCCGGATAATTACGTAAATCATAGTTAATGATCCTCTTTCGAGGCCTAGTCTGAAATGCCACTGACAATACTACATTTGGAAATCACACACTGGCTGTGGGTAAAATTTGGGTGGCAGGGAAGGACGACAGGGAGTAGGGGCCCAGGAAGGGGGCCCTCCTGGGGGGAGTACAGATCAGGTGGTACCGGGGGTAGCCACCCTGGAATAGAAGTTCCAGACCTGCCTCCAGGGGTGAGGCCCATATCCCACAGTCCCGGGAGACTGAGGGAACCAGGAGGGGGAGCCCCTCCTGGGGGGAGTACAGATCAGGTGGTACCGGGGGTAGCCACCTTGAAATAGGTAGTTTTCCGGACCTGTCTCCAGTGGGCTAGAGGCTTACTGTGGGGTAAAGTGCAGCTAATGGGTGCACTTCCCTGCCACCATTCTTTATTAACGAACACCAGAGTGTCACCAAAATACAAAAATATACATGTAGTCAAAGTTCGTTGCATTCTGAATAACAAGGTCTTAGGTTGCTAAGAGACGGATAGTAGTAGCCTATTGCCCTTAATGGATTAAGTTTTAAAAGCTAATGATACCTATAAGTACATACAGATATATTGTAAAATCAAAGTCAGGATAAGAATGTTCAGTGTCAATCCACTAAGCTCTGAGGGCAATGTCAGAGCTTGCGTTTTTTTTTTTTTTGATTTGAAAGAAAAATAAGTATAAGCCTATACATTGCAAACATTACTATGAATCTAAATGGTTTGTTTCTTAGCTTTAAGATAGACCTAAAGCGAGGTATTAGGAGTTAAAGTGTGGAGCAAGGGTTCCAGTCATGGGAGGGTGGGAGGGAAAAAGGAAAACTTAGTGGCGAAGGATCGGCACTAGCACAGAGACTGAATACAACGAGGAGGGTGAGCTTGATTAGAGGTCAGGGGCATGAGGAGGACACGTGAAAGAAATGACTGGAACCATTGATACACTGTCTTTTACAGATATAGATAACAGTGGCCTTACTTACGAAATGAAAGGTTTGTTGTGATATCTAAAGGAGGTAATTGTTTCCAACTGGAGATCCCTGATGGACTTTGAGATAGAGAATTAGAGGCATGTACTCATGTTACTGGGATTTACATATGAGCGTGACAAGAGGTTCGTAATGTTGCCTGTCTCTGAAATAAAGTGTTACAATGCGGAATGTGTGTGCCTGCTCAGGTCTCATTAACATCAGTTTATGGAGACCATAAACTTGAACTTAATGATCCTCTTTCGAGGCCTAGTCTGAAATGCCACTGACAATACTACATTTGGAAATCACACACTGGCTGTGGGTAAAATTTGGGTGGCAGGGAAGGACGACAGGGAGTAGGGGCCCAGGAAGGGGGCCCTCCTGGGGGGAGTACAGATCAGGTGGTACCGGGGGTAGCCACCCTGGAATAGAAGTTCCAGACCAGCCTCCAGGGGTGAGGCCCATATCCCACAGTCCCGGGAGACTGAGGGAACCAGGAGGGGGAGCCCCTCCTGGGGGGAGTACAGATCAGGTGGTACCGGGGGTAGCCACCTTGAAATAGGTAGTTTTCCGGACCTGTCTCCAGTGGGCTAGAGGCTTACTGTGGGGTAAAGTGCAGCTAATGGGTGCACTTCCCTGCCACGAATTGCGGAGCTTGCTTAATTAAGTGAGGGACGCAATACCCCCACAGTAAGATAACGTGGGGTCATGGCGCTTGAGCAAAAGTCAGGTGCCCTGTTCGTAGACTAAAATTACTGATAAGGCGAAGATCGGGAATGAGAAATTCCATGGCTAACTAACAGTTTAGGTACAGTTAAAATAGTAGATTGTGGAGTTTTAATATACAGTTCGTAGCAGTCTGAGTTCCACCGTCCTAGAACTTTGATTAGCCATGCAGGGATGCCTGCCGAGGCTGCAGATGTGGCGGCTCCGATGCGGAAGCTGTGGGAGTAAAAGTTGGTGGACGAGAAGCCACATTTCTGTAGAATAGACCGGAGCTCCTTAGTGAGGCGTGAGCAGGTCAGCCATGAGCCAGATTGAGAGAACATAAACAAAGGACAGTTTGCTGGAGGCTGGGCTTGGAGGATGTAATCTTTCATCGCCATCACAGAACAGATTGGTGAAGTGGACTTTGCTATGGTGAGGGTGCATCCTTGACGGAAAGGATCAGTTTTGGACTGTTTTATCTTTACCCGCATAAGGGAAGGTGATTGGATATCCGGGTGGAAGGTTATATCTTGGGAGGTGAGGTGGACCTCGGGGTTGAAGGGGCCATTACAAGTGAACTCACTAGCACGTAAGAAGGCAAAGAAAGCGAGTGTGAAGGCTGCCCAAAGCATAATATGGTCTAAATTTGTGCTCAGTGCCGGGCGGAGATAGTTGTAGATTGCAGAGAGGATTTGGGTAGTGATAGGGAAGCGATCACGTTTTGTTGAGGGGGCTAAGCGTTTTATACCTGTTAGGACTTTTTGAAGACGGTGCATTTTGTTGATATGGAGGGGGAAGTTGAGCTCACGGTGGAGGTCTTGAACGGCGACCAAATAGAGTTTGACTGTGTCATATGAAACTGTTTTGGCTAAGTGAGAGGCAAAGTAAATAAGGGTCAGTTCCGATGCTGGCAAAAGGGGTTTAGAGGGGCCCACCAATCCGTGCATAAGGTTGAAGGTTAAAAAATGTTTTTGACCTGCCTGGTAGGTTCGCCTTGTGGAGGGGGCGAGAGAGGCATGGAAGTATTGCTGTACAGAGGCTGTCAGATGAGCGTCGCTGATGAAGGGATGACGCAAGGAGTGAGAGAGGCTGTGGGAGCCAGGGCCCGGAAACGGTCCATCTGAAAACGGGAAAGGGAGTCAGCAATAGCATTATCCAGCCCAGGGATGTGGTTTGCATTAATGGTGAAATTGTTAGTCAGGGTAAGGAGAGTGATGCTGCGGACAAGGTCCATTATCCGAGGGGATTTGGAGTGTTTTGAGTTTATGATGGCTACGACTGACTGATTGTCACACCACATCAGGATACGCTTCCCCGACCAAGTGGGGCCCCACAGGACGCATGCCAGGTAGATGGGGAATAACTCCTGCCATTCAATGCTGATGCCCCGTTTTTTGTTAAGCGTGTGTTCTGGTCGCCAGTGACCCTGGAACCATAGCCCGTCTAGGAACCCGCCATAGCCTAAGGACCCGGAGGCATCCGTGAAAAGTTGGAGGTCATGGGGGTGGGAGACTTGGGAATCAAGAAAAATGCTTACCCCATTCCAGTGTTCTAGGAAATCAACCCACATCTTGATGTCCTTGCGGAAACCAGCATTGAGTTTATGTGCCAGTGAGGAAGCTGGGTACCCCTGGTAAGGTGGATGATACGCTGAAGGAAGGGGCGACCTGGGGTAATCACCCGGCATGCAAATTGGAGAGTGCCTATCAGGGATTGAAGTTCACGGAGGGTGGCTGATTGTTTAAGGGACCACTGAAGGAGGGCCTGTTTGACGCGGGCAAGCTTGTCCTGTGGGAGGCGGGCCTCCATCTTATGGGAGTCTAGGAGGATACCCATGAACTCCAGGGAGGTAGAAGGAGGGAATGTTTTGCCAGGGGCAATGGGGATGTCCAGCTCAGTGAACAGGTAGAGGACATTGCAGAGGGCTGTTGCACAGTGGGTCCGGGGTGGGGCTGCTGCGATGAAAAAATCATCCAGAATGTGAATAACCTTGGGGATGTGGAGCTGGTTATGAATGATCCACTCAAGGGCCGAGGAGAACTGGTCGAAGAGAAAAGGGGCACTACGCAGACCGAAGGGAAGAACCATATCAAAGAAATACAGGCCTTGCCACTTCATCCCTAGCAGTTCCCAATCAGAGGGGTGGACTGGGATGTTACGGAAGGCGGCTTTGATGTCCAGTTTGGACATAAAACAGTTCTGGCCAAGATCTTTAAGTATGGCAATTGCGTTATCTACTTTAATGTACTGGAGAGAATAGTCCTCAGGAGGGATGTGGGCATTGACGCTAGTGAGGCGGTGTTTGGGATAGGATAGGTGGAATATTGTCCGCCATTCTGAGGAATGTTTTTTCGGTATTGCCCCAATCGGGTAAACTTGAAAATTGGGAAAGGGGGGGGAAAGGAAGGGCCCAGCAGTGTGGCCTAGCGAGACTTCTTTTAACATGTTGCGGTCGATGACAGAAGGGTTTTCCTTAGCAGAGGGCAAATTGGGGAATTCTTGCGGAGCCCGGGGGCCATTATAACCAATTTTAAAACCTTAAGGATCGGCACTAGCACAGAGACTGAATACAACGAGGAGGGTGAGCTTGATTAGAGGTCAGGGGCATGAGGAGGACACGTGAAAGAAATGACTGGAACCATTGATACACTGTCTTTTACAGATATAGATAACAGTGGCCTTACTTACGAAATGAAAGGTTTGTTGTGATATCTAAAGGAGGTAATTGTTTCCAACTGGAGATCCCTGATGGACTTTGAGATAGAGAATTAGAGGCATGTACTCATGTTACTGGGATTTACATATGAGCGTGACAAGAGGTTCGTAATGTTGCCTGTCTCTGAAATAAAGTGTTACAATGCGGAATGTGTGTGCCTGCTCAGGTCTCATTAACATCAGTTTATGGAGACCATAAACTTGAACTAATGCTTCAACAGCCGTTTGACGATGGATGACTCTTTTGAGCGATGTACTTGGCCAGAAATCTTTAAGCCGATCTTGATACGTGACAAGAAATTCTACAAAATCAACGAAGCACTCCTTCTCGCTCTTAGAATAGTAATCCACGTGAAGAAAAAAGGATACAAAGATCTGGACAATCTTCTACAGAGACACGGTGAGACGATTAAGATCTTTTTTATGGTTCTCAATGTAGGCTATCAGTTTTCAACAGAACGAACCAGAATTTTTTTATTTTATTTTATTTTTTTTATTTTTTTATTTTTTTTTTATTTATTTTTTTTTTTTACAATACCACTAACTTTACGTTACATATACTAATTACTATACAGTACTTCCTTAGAAACAGTTCTTACCCTACTTTTACAGTTTGTTTGTTTGTTTGTTTGTTTTTTTTGGAATTACACACCTATGTATCTAGCGAGTTATATAATAGTGAACAGGTTTCCACTTAGCCTCAAGCATCTTACTATTATTGTTCTTGGCAGCGATATGGCATTCAATTTCGTATTTTCTCTTAACTAATTCTTTATAGGAAGGGAAAAAAGGAGAACTTTTATTCCTACGGCAGTTCCATAAATATAGCTTACCTAAAACAATTAAGTAATTAAACAGAGGACATTTAGCATCTGTGACACCGAGTAAAATAGTCTTTAACTCTTTAGCCATAGCGAACCAATAAGATTCAAATTCTTCCCAAAATACACGAGAGTAAACACAGTAAAAGAATAAATGATCTATTGTTTCCACGCCGATATTGCAAAACGTGCAGAGATCGCTTTGTATTAACCCTATCTTAGCTAAGCGGGAATTTGTGAATAGAATGTCATTCAGTATTTTAAACTGAAAGCATTGCACATATGTTTCACAGATACAGGTCCTTATTAGTGAGAAGGCCTTTTTTGTTTCCACATCGTCGATAGAAAATTTAGATTTCAACTTTGTGAAGCCTCTGGACTCTGTCGCCTTACAAGATATAAGCAGACTGTAGAAATCCCTAGATTTGCTGAGTACTGGATCAAAAGTTTTGTCACCGATTTTAAATTGCAGTGACCTAACATGGTCTTTATTAACTTCGCGGCTTCGAATTTTTAGATGACTTGGTACAGCGCAACGAACACCAGTCCAGGTCAGAAAGTTGGAATCTTTTAAACCATTATGTTTTGCAAGGTTAAAGGACTCTGTGTTACACAAGTCAAATTTTAAATCACTTAAAAGAACAATGTTTGCGCTATTATAATTGTTATAAAATATAGGTTTACCGTTTACTCTAATATTATGATTGTTCCAGATGATTGTTTCACGTAGACTTAAAAGGTCAAATCTCGAACGAAAATTTGACCACCACTGTAACATCTCCTTATAAAATATTGGAAAAATGTTATAATCATCAATATTAAAATCGCAATGAAGAAACAGTTTTCCACCAAAAGGTTTTAGTAAATATAATAGATAAGCTTTCCAGGGATAAAAATTATCACGTAAAAATCTTCCGATCCATGAAATTCGAAGTGACATAATTGACATTGTAAGATCCGTTACTTTTAGGCCACCAAATTCGAAATCATTTATTACTGCTGTCCTTGCGATTTTATCAGGACCCTTCCAAAGAAAATTATATATAATTGTTTGAAAAGCCTTTATGAACCCCAAGGGAGAAGGAAAAATCGACGAGACGTATAAAACTTTAGGAAGTAAAAGACTCTTAATAATGAGAGACGATTAAGATCTTTTTTATGGTTCTCAATGTAGGCTATCAGTTTTCAACAGAACGAACCAGAATTATATTTTTTGGTTCTGTCAATGAAAGGTTCTGTCAATGAAAGGTGCTGTCAATGAAAGACGTGATTCACCGAACGCAGAACGCCGAACGCACAGTCTACTGTTTGCTTGCGGTTTAAGTTTCACTCGTGCTTGCTTGCGGTTAGCTTTTATTTGTTGGAAAGGACAGCATTTTATTGTTTTCGGTGTTCGGCGTTCTGCAAATTACCCCTGCCGATTCATACCCATGCAGCTTTGTAAATATCATTCTGATAAGCTTGTGAAGCTGATAAGATTCGCTGTAGCTAAATGACCGGCAGCTGGTCAAGGTTTAAATCCGGCAGTCAAAACGTTTTTGTAGTTTAGGCTAAAAAGCACTCCGGTTGGCCTGAAGAGCTTTTTCATGAAGTAAAACAACGTAAAAATAACCACTGCGCGCGCTACGGAAACCGGCCGGGATCAATTTTCCCAAATTTTTACACGTGTCCTGTTACCATTACCATGTATTGAAAGCTAACCGTAAACAGGCTAACCGGAGTGCACTTCAGGCTAACCGGAGTGCTTTTTAGGCTAACTGGAGTACTATTTAGCCTAAACTACAAAACCGTTTTGACTGCCGGCCATTTACATTGTAGTCCATTTAAAACCTTGACCGGTTGCCGGTCAGTTAGACACTTCGTATATTATTCTTTCTGTTGTATAAATCTGGTGCAACTAGCGGTTAAATAACTGAGGTTTTTAACAACTTTGCGATTTAAAACACGAGCAAAGAATAAAAAATGCAACCAATCATTAATGCAGGCCGAATCAAAGTTGACTCGGCATGATTATTCATTGTTTATTTGCTGTTGGCAAGGTGGGAGGGGTCCCGTCATTGCGTGACGGCTCCAGTCTCATACGGTCAACCCACAAGTTAAACGGAGCATTTGCCTTCAAAATTCATGCTAAACACCTCATTTTCACTGTTACTAGCAATAAAATTATTGCAGGGAATTGATTGCACCATCTGATTTGATATTCCAGATGATTTTAATTTTGTTTTTCATGCTTTAAATTTATTAGAACTTCTCAAGTGCTGATACATTAAAAATTAATTCCTTGTTAGTCTTGTTTTCTCAGTCTGTACTGTGTAAGATACGTGTCCTGTTCCATTTTTTCACTATCCAAGTTAGCCCTTATTATATAAACATCAATGAAATACCAGGTGAGCTTTGCCGCAAAAACATGATGGTTACATAATAAATCGCACTTTCGCAGCAAAATTGAAATGTTTTGGTATGTCATGGGTGTTTCACTATGAAACCAAAACCCATTAAAATCTTGTGAAAATTTTAATGGGAAAATCATAACATTTTCATACCATTTTAACATGTTTTTCATGGTGTTAATTCATGGGTTTTCATGGGGAAAATCCCATGAAAAAAGCATGAAAAAAGCCATAAAATTACCATGAAAATGCTCTTAAAACTTCCCAATTCATGACCCATGAAATTTTTATTCTGAAACCAAAAACATTAAAAGTCCATGAAAATGCCATTAAATTATCTTGGGTAATGAAATGTAATTTAATGGGATTTTCATGTTATTGGAAAATGCACCATGAAAATTACCACCAGATTTTCATGGTGTTAATTTCATGGGATTTTAATGACATGAAAAATTCATGGCTCCTGAAAAACCCGTGAACGGGGAAATTTTAATGGCCCATGAAAATTTTCACACTACTTTAATTGCCTTTTCACAGAATTTTTATGGTCCATGAAATTTGACTCCCTGTTAATTTCATGGGGCAAATGATTACTCCTGCCACCCATGAAAATCCCATTAAAAGTCCATTAACTACAAAACAACTAAATAATTTTATTCCAGCCATTTTGATATCATTACAATTTGTTTCATCAATCTTATTTGCAAAAAAAAAACAATGACAGGTTTGTATGGCCTAGACATAAAAAGTCTGACTTGTTGATAAGTAATGACAGACAGTGGTAAACAGACTTAGCTGCTGGTTCAGTGACTTCTAACAACACACGACACTTGCTTCGTTGTATTTCATTTTAACAAAAGCAATGTAACTTGTATTGAATTCTGTAAATTGCTGTCAGTTAAATGTAAGCCTAGTGTTTTTTAAAAAGCTTTATACATGTACTCACTAAAACACTTTGTAAATGACTGCCATGTTCATATAATGACACCTTGGCAACAGGATCTTTGATGAGTGCCAAAAATCGCAAGCAACTGTAAGCTATAAGTGCAGTCCACATTTTTACCTGTGCATGTACCATAAGACACTGAACAATATTATAGGAAAAACTTACCCAAATCCTACAGTCATTTGTCACCCATCTGTCCAGGCAAAGATATTGATGTAATGTATGACTAACGTAAACATCAATCTGCCGCACGTACTGTTCAAATATTTTTATTGTAACCATTTTGGTGTCATATGATCAGAAAATTCTTGCATCTTATTTCCAGCATGAATACTGGATATCTTTATATCATTTTCTTTTTAAATAAAGAAATTTTGAATATTAAAAAATTGTTAAATATTATTCTATCACTGATTTCTTTGTCAGTCATATACATGTAATTAAATAAATTTTGCCATGATCATAAAATTCTATCTGAAAATAACTTTCTAGGATTCTGACCGATTTTTACATAATTATATATTAGTTGTAATAATAACTATATATGCTGTATGTAGTGAATTCTAAACATAAACATTTTTTCTACTGTGTAAATCACTATATATATACAGCTTACAAAGACGAAAATCGAACTTACTACTGATCAAAAAATATTGTGTCCTTTTTTGTTTTTCAATTGAACTAATTCTGTTATTGCTAACAAAAATCTATGAGAATATTGCATTGGTAGTACATGTTAGACTAGCAGTATTCCTTCATTGATGTGCAAACGTTATGTAAATTATCACTGGAGGAAGCCATAGTTCATTTTGTCTCTTTATGAAACACTGTGTTGAGTATTATTTTCAAATTATTTGGGCATCTTGAAAGTTAAAAAAGGAAATTAAAAGCAATGGTAAGTTTTCATTTAGAGATATTTTTGCCAAAATGGAAAATAAAAAGGAGTGTTCTCAATATTTAAGCTTAAATTCCCCAAACAGAAAATCATACTCGCCAAACGGGGGAGTGATCAATGATTTGTACTCACTTGACGCTTTTCACACTCGTATTGACGAGCAGGCAAGTGCAAATTTCCAACACTGGACTTGTCAACATTAACCTTCCATTACGCTTATAATTAAGAAATAGAAAACATGTGCTGTGTTTCTATCGAGTAATAGAAACACAAGTGACATTTGGGAGAACGAGAAATGCTGTGGGAACACAAGCTGCAGGTGAGTGTTTCCACAGCTTTTTCGAGTTCTCCCAAACTTTCAGGAGTGTTTCTATAACTCGATAGGAACATGGAGAACATGTTTTCTGTTTCGTTTAGAAAATACAGTGACGAAGAAAAAGAAAAACAACTTGTTTACTTTGATCATCAAAATGTAACAAGTCGTGCTAGTTCTGTGTTTCTATCGAGTTTTAGTATAAATCTACTAGCGTTCTATCACGAATGCCGTTCTCTGATTGGCTAAGCTACTCACGTTCTATTCTGTGATAGATAGTGAGTAGCGTAACAGTGTGCACTTGTTAACAAAATGACGGCCGTTTCTTGGCGTTTTCGAAGTGTTGAGAAGAGGATTTAGATTAAGTTTTGAACGACTAGTAGATTTATACTAAAACAATTAGATTATTCGCTCTCGATTTCTATCGCGCGATAGAAATCTCGAGCTCATAATCTAATTGTTAAATAGAAACCAATTTTAAACCAATCAGTGTGCGTATTTGCTTTGGGTTAATTTCTAGCAATATATATCATACGATTTTTGTCCAGTATCTACAGAAGAAGCTCACAGCAATTAAAGACCACCAGGAACATCTTCTTTCTGTTTAAATTTTATTTTATTTGGTAAATTTGAAGGTTTTTCTAATTCGGCATACATATGTAAGCTTACCGACATTTTTTCAAGCTTCAAACTGAAGAAGACTACTGTGTATTTCCTGTCAGATCTCTCAGATTACGATAGAATGCTGACAGTATCATCACTCATGTTTGTGAATTTCACTTAGCTTATCAACCATGTAGATGATGTAGTTCTGTTTCTGAATGCATACTTCAAGCTTTTGTGCCTCAATAACTAGAACAAAAACACAGCAACATGTGATTTAAAACGGCAGACAAGGTTTGTTCAGTTTCACCACTGAAGGCTAAATCAAGACCTTAAATAAAAGCGATTTATTGCTATAACAGAACATGATTTGAGATCAAGTTCTATGAGAAGCGTTTAATTCTTTTTGGTTTAAGTTATGATTGTAATATATACGATGTAAAACCTGAAATGGACTAGAAGAAAGCTAAGACAAAGATCCAAAATTGGCCGCAGCTAGCATACAATGTACTAGTATTTGCGAGATCGATTTTATTGGCGATAAAATTATATCATTACAGTACTGATCATCAAAAACACTGTATAAAGTCTAAGTCCACAAGACTTGCGATTCTTTATACTTACAATTGATCCAGATTTTGTCGCTTCTAAACATCATTCCACAGGCATTTCGTAGTAAAATATCTCAGAATATCGTCATGTCCCGCCATGATCACACTTCGTTTTTGACCGTTGAAGGTAACCGCGCGTTGCTCAGAGCACTGCATCATGGTTTATAACAAACTTGGTCCCAGGGTCCTATCAACATTCAAATCCAAGATGGCGGCTCGTGTCTGGCATGTTCGAATTCCACAACAGAAATCGGCCTTTTTTACAGATCTTTACACAATTTAGAGACCTGCCACAGGTTGGAAAGTATTTAGAAATCATTTGTAGGAGCGCATAGTTATCCCAAAGAATTTTCTTCTTATGGAGGTGGAAAATATTTGACCTTTTTTGTGAGAAGGATGAAGTATGCAGTAGACATGGTCAAGAAACAAAACTGAAGTCTGGGGATAAACGTTGTGGCCCTATCGTGTCTACAATTCTGGTATTTATAATTGTACAATCAGGTTTTTAATAGGAATCAGTGAATAGACAATATTTTCAAGAGTGTCAAGATATCTGGCAGCCGGGAATTGTTTTCCATACGACTAGATACCCGGCAAACTAAAATTATTGTTAATAGAATTTCCAGGGAATAACTCATTCCATTCTTCTTAAAATAGCAGATGGTTTGTTTAGAAATGTCAAGCGATTTCAAGTATTATTTTGGCATTGTAGTTGAAGAAATTTTCGAGCTTGGTCACACTATGAAATCTTGATGTTTCGACACTTGCAAAATATTGTACTCTGCCCTCTAACCGGTCGGCGTTCGGAATTCACGTACTGACTAGTTCCCAGATGGCTTGATAGCTCAGTTGGTAGAACACTGCAGTGGTATCACAAAGTTCACAGGTTCAAATCCTGTTCAGGCCTGAATTTTTTTCACAACTGCCTTAGTTGTGTGTAATGAACTATGATGATCAACAATGTCTTTGTATCTTTCTCTGCAGCTCAAATATACAACCTTTCATATGTTCATTGTAGACTTGTGTGTTGTGAAATTGGTATATATTTTATATTTTAAATTATATTTTGGTTCATGTTTCTGACTTTTCATGGTCATGAACACATACATTCATGACCCATTAAATTCCACTCTGGCCAGTTTCTGACTACCATTTCAATTTCATGGGCCCTGAAATCTAGTGGTGTATGTTTCATGACCCATTAAATTTAACTTTTATTTTTTCATGAATTTTCATGGCCATGAAAACAGAATTTAATAACCCATTAATTTCAGTTCTGGATGAGTGACAAATTTTCATGGCCATGAAAAAGAATTTCATGAGCCATGAAAGAATTTTCATGAAAAATTCATGAGTTTCAGTGAGGCCATGAAAATAGGAAATTGCAATATTCATGGCCCCTGAAAACCGATTCATGGGTCTTTCACGAGTATTTCATGGGATTTTTATGAAACTACATTTGGTAGTGTTTGTAATGCACAGGAAAATATCACATGGCCGCTTGGAGGTACGAAATTTCTCTTCTCGTGTTGAAAAATATTTCACTCGTTCGCTGTGCTCACTCATGAAATATTTTCAACATTCGAAGAGAAATTTTGTATCTCCGCATGGCCCTGTAATATCCTTTATGTATGTTTACACCAGGCTATATTAGCAAATTTCACTCCCTAGCCTCCCTTTTCAAGGTTCAAAAAAATAACTTGAAAATTTTACCGTAAACAAAATCCCAAAGCTACAAAGATGAAAAAGATACCCGCAAGAAAACAGTATGAAGGTGCCAGAGGTTTGAAGAGAATTTTGTGTAAGGCTTGGGGTGAATTAATTTTGATCATGGTTTGAAGGCTCTCTAAGGTCATTAAATTATTTTTGCCAAACTTGCAGTTTAGCAAAAGCAGAACATGAATCATTCTTCGTCTTTACAAAACCATGTAAATGTTGCAACAAGATGCTTCATAAAAGCAAACTATTGTTCATCACTAGTGTTTACTTTTGTTTTGCCCCCTCAAGGTTTACATGTACAAGATGAATATCTGTTCAAGAATGGATCATCAAAACTTCGCACTCATATGTCTTGCAAAGCAGCAATACTGGTGCTGTTCAACTTTACCAGTGCAAGACAAGGAGAAGAAGTTGCAGCTGCAAGAGACTTGAGGTGTCAACTAATAGACATACTGGTAAACATCGCTCCTACAACATCTGAACTTGCTCAACCAGGAGATCATCAAGAAACTGAAGACATTTCAGCTGATTCTGCGCAACCACCTCCTGCACATCTGTTGGAACCAGCAACTCCTGTTGTTATCTCAAATATTCCAGATCCACCACCTTCTACTCCTCTTTTGGAACCAGCAACTCCTGTCAACCCTGTTCTCAATCCACCACGTCATGCACCTCTGTTGGAACCAGCAACTCCTGTGAACTCTATTCTCAATCCACCACATCATGCGCCTCTGTTGGAACCAGCAACTCCTGTGAACTCTCTTTGTGATCCACCTCCTCCTATGCCTCTGTTGGAACCAGCGACTCCTGTTAACTCTTTTCCCGAACCAACTAATCCTTTACCCATGTCAACTCCTACTCTTGCAAGGCCACTGGAAACAAGTACATCTTCAACCAAATCGAAATGTGTTGCAACTGAATACCTTTTATCACGTCAACAAACTATGAGAAACAAACAGGATAGGGGACGCAAGTTTACATCTAGAGAGGTTGTCCGTCGTCTGAACATGCAAAAAGGTGAACTTACAAAGCTTGCAAAGAATGTGCATCATGGATCTAAAAATGACTTTATTGCCTCATTAGCAGAGTCGGTCACTAGTGGAAAGGAAGATGATGCTGACAGTACTTGGGATGGATCTTTATCCCCTCAAGATGTTGTAAATTTGGCTAAAAGAGCTCATGATCCTAAAACTAGGAAGTCTATTTATGACATCATAGTTGAAGAAGATGCTGCTATTCACCATCATTTGTCAGCAATTGAAGTGCTTGATCTTCAAGACAACACCAACCCAACTGAAATGATGCGTGCGCTTAGAAGAAAACTGCCTGGATTCTTTGACTCCGAACGCAAGGTTAACACCTTGAAGGCAAAGTTTCGAAGAGAGTTTGAAGTTGTTTGGCAACCAGAAAGAACTCACGCAGGTTGGCGAATCAATCCAGATCGACTGAGGGAAACCTTGCTTCATTTGTATTGGTGGCTTCCACCCAGTGAATGGTGGAAAATTTACGGAGATGGCAGGAACTTTGGTGGGAAGGACAGTGTTGCTTTGACACTGAATGTCTTAAATAATGAGGCAATGTTTCATGGAGTTAGCTACCACAGCCCAGAAGAATACTGGCCACTTTACATTTTTTATGGAAAAGACACTAGACTTAACTTAGAACTTAACCTTGGTGACCCTACAAAGCAAGATAGTCTAAATGCATGGACAGCGTCGATGATCAGCAGAGGACACAAAATATTTTTGTCTTGTGATTCCAAATTTTCTGACAATTTGCTTGGAGGTGGATTAGATCCCACAAGTACTGACTCATTCAGCATGTACAACTATGAAACAAAGGACACAAGGCATGAAGTTGGAAACAACACAGGATTTCGATCTGAACTTGGTCGCACAATTGAAAGAGAACATCCTGACTCACTTCTTCCCTCTCTGCCAACCTCTTGTTACATTCCTGATGGAAACCACTGCTTTTGTAGACTAACCGAACACATGGTATTTGATCGTTGTATGACTTGCATGAACCTGGAAGGCCAGCAGAGTATGGGTGGGCAAGCTGCTAAGGACCAAGCTCTCAGCCACTTTCTTGGCAACATCAATACTAGGGGCGTCAGGAGTGGAAAATTTGAGCTAAAATATGATGGCAAGAAATTGGAGCAAGTCACTTTAAATGTGAACCATGCTGAGACAATATCTTCACCAGCAAGTGAGTACACCAGTTGCCAGTATCCAGAAATTCTGGATAATGTTGCTAGTAAAGAGGTGCAGTTTGATTTAACTGTTCAGCTGAAGGAAAGTCTAAATTGGCCTTCTTTGAAAATATCTGAGTACGACCTTGAAATGAAAATCTGGGAAGTACATTGGAAGCTTCATGAACTTGAACGATGGGATGAAGACCCACGGCAATTTGAAGACAGATTAAATCCAGGTTCATCAAATGGCTCGAGAGATCCATCTGACTACAGATTTGGCCTAACTGAGGCAGAAATAGTGAACTTTGTGAGACTTGCTGATCTCTATCATGCCTTGACGTTGCTGCGGTATGGCTCATCTAAGCTTTACCCATACTTGATGAAGAGAGTAGATGTGTTCCCTATCATGTTGAGAGACTTGCCATTTCATTCATTGTTCCGTGGTGGCACAGAAGGAGGTGAAAGAACACACTACATGCACCAATGTTTGTATTTTGGCCATTCATCAAGAGGGGGAGGCTGGAAGAGTCAAGACTCTATCCTTACATTGTTTACCTGGTACTACAGATTTCTTCGACGACGCATTGAGAAGTGCCCGCCAGCTATCAAGGAGGCATATGACTTGTACGTCAAAAGAAAATTTGAAGAGCAGGGCCTTGACTATGCCACTGAAATGAAGAAAGTTGAATGTCCCTCAACAAAAGCAAGCTATTCAACACATCCAAACCAAGGAAGTAATTCCCAGTCATCAAGTGACCATTTAGTTGAACCAACTGAAATGCAAGCAGCACAGGAACAACCCCATCCAGCAACAGCATCAGTAACCCAACCTGATCAAGATTCATTTCTTCGAAACACGTTAGCTGAATGTTCAAATGAAAATCCCGAAGAAGCTGCAATGTACAAAAGAGGAGACAAAGTCTTTATCGAGAAAGATGGAAAGGCAACAAGGGCCATGGTATGTGAGATAACTCCACAAAAAAAGCGCTTGAAAGTGGCAGTTAATCCCAAACAACGTCCTATACTGGTTGAGATAGCCTCACTTCACGAGCCTGTTCCTCAAGTTTTGAATGGACTCACTTTTGTCATCTCTGGACGGCTAAATGAGAAGGACAAGAGTGGCATCACAAATGCTGAGCAACTCACCCCAATAATTTTGAGAAATGGTGGAAAGGTGTTCACCAAGGATATTTCAGGAGCTGCTGATGCTGAATTCATTTTGGTGACCTCACAGAAAGAACTTGAAAAAGACGTGAGAAAGATAAACAAGCCGATTGTTCATGCATACCGTTACAAGTGGCCATTAGTTTCAAAACAATTTGTGCTTCAGGCTGACAAGGAAAAAGTCCTTCCTAACATTGAAAATTACAAACTTCAAGAAAGCAACTTGGACAATGCACCTACCAGCTCAATAGTTCATGCAAGAGTTGTAAAACACAGTGAACTGATGGTCAGTGGTACCAAAAGTGCCCACAGGGAGCTAAAAAAGACCATGCGACAAAAGCGGAAGCCAGACTCCAGAGTAAATGAGTCAGATAAAGAAAACAATGTGCCAAAACAAAGACCTAAAAGACCCGCCAATGGATTTATTGTCTTTGCGAAAAAGAAATATGCACAACTTGCAAAAGAAAATCCAGAGAAAAGCATGTCAGAGTTAAGCAAAATAACTGGCGAGCAATGGAAATTGTTGAGTTATCAGGAAAAAATGCAGTACAAAGAATTAGGACAGTCTGATTTTCAACAAAGGAAAGAGAACTGGAACAGAGCATTGGAACTTACTCAGTCCAACCATGACAATCATTTAGACATAAATCACAGCCTTGCTTTTACAAGGATGAGCTGAAACTCTGATCAGAAACAGTAATTCCTTTAAGGAGTTGGCTTTTTATTTACATTAACACAAAGAACAATTTAAGACTGTTTTCCGAAATAATGAAAGCAATCCACAATTCTTATCACTATTTACAGCATTTCACTCATGCATGAAGGACTGAGAGCTAGTGATGCTAATTGACAAGATTCCCATATATCTATTCAAGTACCCAACATTGTCAATTAAATTTGCTACTGAGTGTTGACTGGACTGAAACAAGGTTCATCCTAGTTGGTGTAAGTAAAATTCTAGAAGTATTCAAGGAGTTCTAGGTGTACAGTAAAAGCCTTCATATAAGAACTTGCATTTTTCCAAGTTAGCATCAAAAGGTTCTTTTATCATTAACATTGTACAGGATATTAAATATTCCTGTGAGTTGGATGCCCAACTATTCAAGCAATGTTTTTACAATTTTTCATTCCTATCTAAATTTGTGCCTTCAGCACTAAACAATACTTTTGAAGAGTTGAGAATGTGTTACCACAATAAACACATGCATTCATTTACATTATTATGCTTTTGCTTTGTCATGTTGCTGGTTCCCCTAATTGTAGGAATTTCAAGAAAAATTCATGAAAAATGGATCAACTTTTAATTTGAGTCAGTCAATTACTAGGTTACCACAGATGATACAACAGTTACCCTCCTCAGAAATGTTATTTTGACTGACATATGACATATTATTTTGATTGACACATGATACATAAATTATGACAGGATTCAATTTTTAATCAAGAAAGATATTTCATGATAAATTATTGAAACGAAGTAACAAAGCACTGGGGTTGTACAGTTCTGAAGTTTTGAATTTCGGACAAAATTTAAAGTGGTACTATGTCATGTACACACCCACTGCATTCTTAAACCAGTGAGTATATGACATCACTTTCTCCTCGATCCAGCTCTCTCAGAATTTTGAAGTTAGTAATGGTGGACAATTAAATAAGAAAATTCCACGTCAAGAATATAGCCTTCTTCTCTTTAACTGCCACTGCCCCAAATCTATGTTTCCCAACACTTTCGTGAAGAAAGCAATTTAATTTCTGAGCTTCTATTTATTCACAGGCAAACATTTAACTTCTGTGAGGCTTTTGTTAGGCTAAGGATAAGTAGATTTGGTCTTTAATCAATAATGTGTTATGACACAAATTGAATCCAACTTTAAGTCTTTTATTTCTTTACTTTTAATGTAACAATAGTGGTTAATGGTATAGAAGCCAATTTTTTAAGTATAATCATCATCATATCATCATTACCTAAAAACTCACAGCTGACATTATAAATCTGAGGTAAACTACCGAAGTGAACTATTTTACAGAGCAACTTACTCAATAAAAACTGATAATCATTACAATTATTGATACTTTTACCATCAAGAATAATCTTCAAGAAATATTCTTATCTCATGAACTGAAATAATATTAACTTTTAGAAAGCTTCCAATTTGAATACCTCTACCAATTATGTAAAATAAGAATCTAACCCTAAGAAACATAGACCAGCAGTAAAATCAGTGAACTGAAGCCTTCTTTCAGCTTGAATGAACATTAACAGCCAACAGCACTGTTAACTGAGCCTAAGCTTAATAACATTTTTAGCTTAACAACTATAAATTGTATCAAACTTCCTCAGCATGATTCGCTGAGCTAAACATAACTACCGGCCTCCTCAAAATGTGTCATGAGCTAGTGATTTTACAGCCTGTAGTCAGATAAATGCATTGGCTGCTACTTTCATAACTGATAGTCAAAACCAGTTTAATTTCCCTCAAGACCTCAATCTTTAGCCAAAGGCATGTGGCCATTACATTCTACTACTCATTGTGAGAAGGCTGTATTCAGTTTAGTAAGTACAAATGCTTCGGTAATCAACAGTAAATGGGATGTTAGACTCAGAATATACAAAATTTAAACGTAAGGTCATAGATGGCCTGTGAACAAAAAATCTTACTTTACAAACATACTTAAAGTGGGAACAGGGATTTCCTGGTTCCAGGATTTTAATATCCCATTTAGCTCCCAGCAACGAGTCTAAATTAGCAAGATCTTTACCTGAATAAGACACTTGAAATTGATTCTCACTTGTTAGACCCAAGATCCTAGAGTCATACATTGGATCAAATATGCCAAGGTGAATGGGCTGCGCAGGACGAGTGGCATTACGTGAAATGCCAGAGTAAACACCTTGACGTATCTGACTAGCCAAACAACTCTTTCTTAAGTCTAACAAGTAAGAAACATTTTCACAGTTGTTCACTTGACAACATAAAACCCTGTCCCAACCCTCACAAATAATTTTGTCAACTAGACCCTTTGCCTTAGAACCGATACCCACATTAGAACAAGACAAAACATGTTTCATATCGTTCAAGGTACAGCAAACACTCCCATCAACACTTTCAACTTTACCCTCCACCAAAGAGCATAACAAGAATGTAAACTTAAAAAGTTCCTTATTTTTTGAAATACTTGTGCAAATAAAAATGGAATCTCTACAAAAATCAAAAGAATACAGGGATCCGATTGTCAAAATAGTACCACTTTCTCCAACATAAAAATAAAAGTGAAAATCCACATTTCCACTGATCGCAACAAGTTGATCACCACTACACTGTGATGTAGCCTTCCAGGGCTTGCCATCACCTGCTGGTTCCCTTTCTGAAATGGGATCATGGTCCCGGGTCTTGACCCTCTTCCTTTTTGGTGGCTCTTCTTCCACTGGCCTGCTCTCCTCCACCTCCCAAACATTCATGCAGGTTTCTCTGCCTTCATGTTGTACAGTCACCTAAAATTGAAAAGCATATTTATTAATCTTCCAGTTAAGCCATATGGATCTGCATATTTTCTAGAAATGCTTGAAATGTAAGAATTCTTGAGACTGGCAACGAGTATGATCAAAACAAATTTCTCTCCTCCCCACTGATTTGCAACCTAAGAATTCAAAGTAATTTCCCCCACACAGCAAATGACTTAACACACAATTTATTCCATAATAGTAAACTCTTTCTTTTTTACAAGAATATATCTTTTTAAGAATATCGAGGTTGAAATCTGTGAAATTTTAAGAATATTGTAAGAATAAACCTTAGATTTTCAACAGGATATAATTTTGTGTTGAAAATCTGTTAATAAAATACAATTGTATGTTTTTAACTTAACTGATACAACTATTCCTTTTTCTAAACAGGGAAACTAATAAGCAAACTTAAAAAAAACTGCACTACATGCAACCAATTTAAGAATAATACAAGAATATTTTCAGCCTAAAATCGGCAGAAAAATAAGGATATTCAGCCTGGGCCAGAAAAACAATATTTTTATAGAAAAACAAATAGTGTATTTTAACATATGACACGCAGTAGCAGTAGTATTTCTATGATGAGACAAACCATTTTTTCTGTAGTATTGAACACTATCGGATCTAACATCAGTGTTGGGAGAATTAAGTCATAAAGCGACCACTACAGAAGAGGGTTCACACTCACCGCTTTCCTGATAGGATCTGATTGCAAAACATTCGCTTCTTTGCCGTTCACATAAACAATGTCACCTTTAAATAGTTTTTTCAGGTTCAGGAGCTGAAAGCAAAGAAAATGAGAAAACAAGTCAGATTTCTTGCGGAAAAATGTAAACAAAGGTAAAAAAAGATCAACAAGCGAAGCGGATCACATCAGTGGCTCTTACCTTCTTATGTGACAAACAGCGTGGGATCAGAGTTTCTTCTGGTGTTTGTTCTCTGATTTCGGAAGGGTCGCATATCTCCCGATCCCATTCGGCTTTCCACGGAGGAAAATTCACTACAATTGCATTGTCCGCTTTGCGGACAACTTTGGCTTTCGCCCAAATGCCTAACTGATCAACAGCTTCGACAGAATCGCCAACATTCACTTCCATCGTAAAAAACAACAAACACAAGCAGATCGCACAAGCAGAATCACACACTTCAAGCAAGTAGTTGTGGCAAAGTGAAGTCGGAAATCAATGTTTGCTTTTTATAGAGCGTCCCGCAATGGTTGTATTTACATAATAAAGAAGTCACTTTGTTTCAGTGCACTCACTCGAATCAAAACGAACAAGTTACGCGCCGCGATTGTCGGAATTTCCACTTACGCGCGGGGCTAAACTCACTTTTTAAAACAATACAAATCAAGGATTATTAAGTGAACTTTCTTTATTGAGCAAAGAAAGAAAAAGTCATCCAATACATATTCTGGGCGGAACAGATAAGCTTTATTAACATGAAACACGACACTGCTCCGAATAAAACGTGCCGGCGGCTTTGAAGTGAACACTCAGTCAGCTTCAAAAGGAAAAGAATCCTCAATTAAATCTCTCCTTTATAGAGCTCCTCGAAAGCGTCCAATTAAAAAGTTGTGGTCAAAGGAAAAGTTCAAACCATTAAGCGACCTGGGCATTCACCACGCATCGGAACGTGTTTACGCATAAAATAACTACTGTAATGATGGCCGCCGCTTTAAGAAAAAAAATTCTAATTTTGGTGTTCCGTGACCAAAACAGCTCGTTGAAGATCTCTTTTTAAAGCTCTCCATATGATCTGTATTCAAAAATACACAAGCTTAAGCTTACAAAATTTGAAAATACGTTGCGAAGAAGCCAAATCTATAAAATGTCTCCGATGATTACTTCAAAATCATTCACACGTCGCGAACAAAAGGATACGTTCACAAGTCAGTTCGACCATGGTCCCTTAATTGCAGTATTGTTCTCGTCTTTTGAAATCTCTTTGAGGTCTCCTTCCAAAATATCCCACCTTTTTCAAACCGAATGAAACCGAAATTATTCGAGACGCTTTCGGATGCTACCGAAAGCGATGCCCCAAGGAATAAACTGAGCCTTCAAGCTACAACATCCAGCGGTATAGGCCATTTCAGAAAGACACATTTAAAGCGGCGTGAAGTTGTAATGCTTACCCGTGAGTCTTGACAGTATCCCGACTCAAGAGGATGTGATCACCTTCCCTGCCTCAGAGATCTTCAAATTCAAACAATTGACTCGGATGTTGGCCTGCTTATTGGATGTGACGTTCCAAAGGCCCTGGAACCCCATGAAACCTGTGTTAGTCAAGGCCAAGGCCCATTTGAGACAAGAACTATATTTGGTTGGACGGTAAATGGACCCTTGGTGAGAATGGGCCAGCCACAGCCAGTGTGCAACTTTGTAAAGGCTGACAAAGAACTTAGCCAGCAGTTTCGTACGTTCTGTAACTGGGAGTTCTCCGACTCCATATGCGTCGACAAACCAGCAATGTCCAACGAAGACAAGCATGCACTATCCATCATGAAGGAATCGATCTGTTTGAAGGAGGGTCACTACTAGATAGACTTACCCTGGAAAAACGAGGTGCCTTGTTTACCAAACAATCGAGCAATGGCAGTACATCGTTTGAAGTTACTGCGCAGAAGATTGCTTAAGAACCCAGGCCTCCGTTCGAAGTATTCAGCATTCATGGACAGCCTTTTCGAGAATAGGCATGCTCAGATGGTTCCCAAGACTCCATTGGAACACACGGCCTGTGTAGCGTGGTACTTACCTCACCATCCTGTCGTGAACCCAAACAAGCCTGACAAACTTTGTGTGGTCTTCAACTGTTCCACGCGATACAACGGGGTGTCCCTAAACTCTCAACTACTTCAGGGCCCCGATCTAACCAACGACTTGGTGGGAGTTCTGATTTGCTTTCGTGAAGAGCCTATTGCCATAATGGCCGACATCGAAGGAATGTTCCACCAGGTGCGTGTCAGCCCGAAGGATTGTGATGCCCTTCACTTCCTGTGGTGGCCAGACAACGATATCAACAAGGATCCAGAAGATTGCCAAATGCTGGTTCATTTACTTGGTGCCACTTCTTCTCCGAGTTGCGCTAATTTTGGCTTAAAGCAGACGGCAGATGATAATCAAGAAATGTTCAGCGCAGAGGCAGTGAGAACTGTAAGGTGCAATTTCTATGTGGACGATTGTTTGAAGTCCATCAAAGGCAAAACCAAGGCCATATCACTGGTATCAGAACTTCGCGCACTGCTTTCCAAAGGGGGATTTCGGTTAACCAAATGAATTTCTAACTCCAGAAGGGTCATCAAGTCTGTAGCTATGTCAGAGAGAGCAGTCTCGGTGAAGGACCATCTACTCGACCAATTGCCTTGTGAACGTGCTCTGGGAACCCGATGGGATGTCAAGACAGACACCTTTGGTTTTAAGATATCATTAAGGGACAAACCTTCTACCAGACGAGGAATCCTCTCCATCGTGAGTTCCATCTATGACCCTCTGGGGTTTGTTGCACCCTTCATCCTTCCAGCCAAGCGTCTATTGCAAAGTTTATCGATGTTTCAAGCCGCCTGACTTCGGTGACGTCACAACTTGTCAGATCCATCACTTTGCTGATGCCAGTCAGGTCGCTTATGGCGCGGTGTCTTATCTTCGCATCACAAATGCACGAGGTCTCATCCATTGTTCATTCGTCATTGGGAATTCCCGGCTGTCACCACTCAAGCATCTTACTATTCGTAGATTAGAGTTGAGCGCAGCTGTTGTTGCAGCCAGACTGGACAAGATCATTAGAACTGAGACCGACTTACAGGTCAACGAGTCTGTGTTTTGGACCGACAGCACCTGCGTCTTGGGATACCTCCGAAATGAGAGCAAGCACTTTCATACTTTCGTGGCAAATCGGGTAGCTACAATACAGGAGGTCGCGGCCGCCTTGCTCTGGAGGCACATTGACTCGTCGCAGAACCCAGCGGATGACGCATCGCGAGGGCTTTCTGCAGAGGCTCTGTTAAATAACAGTCGATGGCTCAGAGGCCCAGATTTCCTGTGGCATCCAGAATCTTCTTGGCCTATCGCCCCCGGTTTGGTCCTGGAGGTTTCACCAGACGACCCAGAGGTAAAATCAACGGCTGAGGTATACTCCCAATCCACAGTAATCAGAGAAGAACCAATGAACAAGATCTTTGAAAGATTTTCCTCTGGTACGGGTTGAAGAAATTCATTGCCTGGATCCTTCGCTATCGCGATAACCTACGATCAGCAGTGGGGCAATGTAGGAGTGGTTACACAGAAGTCACTAAAAAAAACAAGGTAGTTCCAGTTACCCTTGGCGAGTTACGAAATGCAGAAATGGAAATTTTGAGACACGTTCAAAAAGAAAGTTTCGAAGAGGAATTGACCATATTGGCAAAGGCATCATCCACTCCCCCCTCAGGTGAACAAAGTTCAAGGCGTCAAGTCAAGAAATCAAGCAAGATAGTCGAACTCGATCCCAGGATGATTGACGGCTTGTTGTATGTAGGAGGAAGGTTAGCCAATGGACCCTTCCAGCAGAGCGCAAAGCATCCAGTAATTTTGCCAAAGTCGCACCATATTGTCCCTCTCATCATTCACCAGTATCATAATGTCTCCGGTCATTCAGGAGTGGAGTATGTCCTTAGCCTGATTAGAGAGAAGCTTTGGATTGTCTGCGCCAGAACTGCGGTGCGAAGATGTCTAAATGCTTGCGTCCCCTGCAAGAGAAGGCAAGCCCCCGTTGGTGAACAGAAAATGGCGGATCTGCCACTGGACAGAATTACACCTGACAAACCTCCCTACGTCGGAGTCGACTGTTTTGGCCCGTTCCTGATTCGCCGTGGAAGAACAGAAGTTAAGCGTTACGGCGTGCTGTACACCTGCCTGGTGGTACATGCTGTCCACATAGAAGTGGCCCACAACTTGGATACCGATTCGATTTTAAACAGCTTCAGGCGATTTGTTGCAAGAAGAGGAACTCTGGAACTGATAAGATCCGACAACGGCGGCAATTTTGTTTCAGGAGAACGCGAACTTAACCGCTCTATCAAAGAATGGAACCAGGAAAAAATCGCTGATTTCCTTCTTCAGAGAAACGTCCAGTGGGTATTCAATCCTCCATGCAGATCCCACCATGGCGGTCCATGGGAGCGTTGCATGAGGACAGTAAGGAAGGTTTTGAACGCACTGCTCAGGGAGCAAGTACTAGATGATGAGGGGCTGTCAACATTCATGTGCGAAGCGGAGTCAATCGTAAACAGCAGGCCCTTGACAAAGGTCTCAGACGACGTCCGCGATCTCGAACCCCTCACGCCTAATCACCTTCTCCTCTTTCGGTACAGCCAATCGTTCCCTCCTGGAATCTTTGTCAAGGAGGACATCTACTCCAGGCGCAGGTGGAGGGAAGTCCAGTACTTATCGGATGTATTTTGGCGCAGATGGGTAAAGGAATACCTGCCAACTTTGCAAGAGAGGCAAAAATGGTTCAGGCCACACCAAAATTTTCGGAGATATCATACTGCTCACAGATGAGAAGTCGCCAAGGGGTTTATGGCCACTTGCACGCATAACAAGCGTCAAGACCAACCAGCAAGACCGTCTCGTGAGAAGCATCACGCTGAAAACAAAATCAAGCATACTCGAACGACCCATTGACAAGATAGTCTTACTTGAAGGAGCAGCTGAAGTTGCGGAGGAGACTTAATTGTGGAACTTGACAATTTATCTAGAGAAACTCAATGAAGGAACAATTAATGTTAACATTGCGTTGGAATCCTCTTTTCGCTGATGTAAATGCTTATGTAGCGCATTTAGGGGCCGGGATGAAGGATTCCACGTGCAAATTTTTATCTTAGCTTACTGCTTGTGTATGCAAATGAGGGCTATTTAAACGCTACGGTTTCCCAGCACACCAGTTTTTTCTCAATCACGTTCTCGCAGCATCAATCTCATATTATTGCGGATCTATACTCTACCTAGCTTCACCGTCATCCCTACAGTCAGGAAACATTTGTAAGTTTATATTCTGTTCTGTGTTTTTACCTTCGCTCGATTTTCTCCTCATGTATTTTTATTTATTTTTCTAGTCGAACCTCGCTCGATCGCTCGCTCGATCATTCAACCCTCAACGGACTCCTCGAGTCTTATTCAACAGAGTGTGAGTTCGAATTTCTAGACGTAGCGTCGACAAGATCTGTAAGCTACACTGAGTGATACTTTGTTTATCTCATAACTTCCAAGTTGATGGTTTTCACTTCTGATTGTTTTTATCTTATGATACATCTGTTCATTATTGAATAGTGTTTCTTAGTAGTTATTATGTTTAATATCCTTTTTGATCACATTCTTTTTTATTCCTTTTGCTGTCTTTCCTCCTTGTTGGTTATCTTTTATATAACTATACATCTTTGATCGCAAACCAACAAATTCACAAATTGGTATTCCAGCGGCTTCATCTTTGAACTTACCGATTACTTTTTTATTTGTTTTGTTAAAATACTTAGAATCTTCAGGATAATCACTATTATCAAATTTGTCTTTATCTTTCCAAAAGTCTTTTTAAACATCTTTGGCTTCAATTTCATATGTCAGACTGTCTGTATCTGTGAATAATAACTTAGCTTTATCTCCGTATTTCTCTTTAATATAATTATAATGAAAATCGTACATTAAAGTCTTACTCAGATCCAATATACACATTCCAACATATGCTGGTCTATTCAAGGTTAATGTTTCTTTTATCTTATGAACAGCAACTAAATTCTCATTGAAAATCTTACTACTCACAAAGGTTGGTTTGTTTGTTAATTTCAACAGCTTCTTCTCATCAGTCACTAATCTTACATCTACTCGTTTTCTGATATTTTCCATTGTTTAACCAAATACACTATTATTCATCAACTTGAAGAAATCTTTTTCAAAAGCATTTATGGCATTCTTACGTTTTTCTGTATTGAAATCAATATATTGTTTCAACCAAGGAGATTGATTGAATTCAAGTACTCTATGAACATTTGTCACTTTCAAACCTAGATCCATATATAATTTTAAATTTCTATAATGTAGAACATATTTTTCTTTGTTTCCCAATGTTGGTATCAATTTATGTACAAGACCTACTGATATATTACATTTTTTCTGCTATTTTCTTACAATAATCAGATAACATGTCTTCCGTTACTTTAACCTTTTCTGGTCCAAGTGGATAATCATTATGTAAATCATGTAGTTTTTTAGGATATTCTAAATCAACTTCTACTATCAATCCATTTTTACTATTTTCTCTATATTTGGCTAAGTCTATCTTATTGATCTGTTTTTCAGTCATCCATCTAAAACCACCAGTTGGTAGATATTGGCTCATAGCCCAACCATAAAGGTTATTAGCATCAAGATACATAATATACTTTGAGGGCGCGTTCTCATTGTATTCTTTCATGTATTTATTATTTGCTTCACCATAACGATTTGCTATGTAGCTGATTCCACCACGTAATCCTTTTTCAATAAACTGGAACATATCAATATCTGTCATTAGCTCAAGTTTAATATCAGTCATTTTCAACATAGCATCTCACGATAAACCAGGAGATGTGAAATAATGGCATGGATCTAATTTATAATGCTCAAGACATGTTTTTCTGAAGTTTTCAAATACATCAGCAAGTAATAAAATATCAGATGCTAGGTATAAGTCATGATATGCTCCCATATTCTTCATTAAGAATGTTTCCCAACCTTTTTTAGCATGTTCATAATCATCATCTGAAATATGTTCATTGTTTAATACACTATAAAATTCTTCTTTTGATGGCAGTTGTTCTTTGAACTTTTCAAAACTATCCATATAATTATAAGGATATACACCTTTTCTAATCATCAAATCAAGCTTTTCATCATCAAATACTTGAGATGTATATTTAAATGATTCTTTTGGTAGATTGTTCACTAATTTATCCAAACTAGAACTCATAAATTGGAAACTATCAAGGAAAACCAAGTGTTTACCAAGCATGAATGCCATATACTTCTCCATATTATTGGGAATTGCGTTAATATTCATTTGACATTTTTCACCTTTCTTATTTGTGTATGCATGCTTATTTACTATTTCACCAATCTCTTGCATTATGAAAGGACTATCATAACCTTTTAGATTATGAAATATAACAGGTATTTTTACTTCTTCTGGGTTTACTCTTAGTTTAAGATTACATTCTTGATGAGCAGAACCTCTATACCTACCAGTAATATGACAGTGATCTCGAACTTGAGTATCTTTATCAGTATATTTTTTATTACAAATATGACATTCTTCAGCTTTTTGAAATTTCTTTTCATCATCTTTTGTCATTTTCAATGGTTTATGGAATTCATTTTTCATAACCTTTTTACAATATTTAACTTCTTCAAGCATGGCTTCCATGAATTTATTTACAGCTTTTTTTCCTCTATATGTTCTTGCAGATTTACTGTATTTATCATCATAACAACAGACTAATTTATAACCATATCCACAATCTGTATGTTTTTGATATGCTTCAGTGTATGATTTATCATCATTAGGTTTACAACTAGTTATCTTCTCTTTTATAGCCTCAAAATCAGCATATATCACAAATGGAATAGGTTGTTTTTTGTGGAAATTATTAAAACTCAAGATATTGTTATTTTTATCAGGCATTTTTACTGCTTGTGTTCCATTTATTTGAATACGGTTGTCTTTGTGATTATTCAATATTTTTTCAGAACTAAAACATTGGAGACAATGTATACAGAAGTATTTCCTGTGCTCATGCTTTGTTTGGTTAAACATAAAACGGTCGAAATCTTTTATCAAAACATAATGTTTATTTTCATTTTTAGTTATTAATAACAATTCCATATGATCTTCAAATTTTTCCTTTGATGTATAAATGGGATATGGTTTTTTATTTTCATATCCAAATACATTGATATTTATTTCATTTTGCTTCTCGATTTTATTATACTGCTTAGTAGTAACTGGGAATTCAATATCATTATAATTTAAGTTGTCTATATATCGTTTGTCTGATTTTTTAATTCTCTGTGGATCTTTATTCTGTGGATTCAAATGTCTGATATGACACCATCTAAAACATTCATTATCTTCATTTTTCATATTAATTAATCCTTTTTTACTGTTTCTGAGTTCTATTGGGAGTTTGATATATGATGACCCTTTCATTGGTTCATATTGAACAATATTTAGATAATGACTATCAACAGATTCAATAGTCCAACCAGAACCTTCTGATATCCATTGAGCTATAATGTTTAATATTTGATCTTTTGATAATTGTAACGGTTCAGAAGTCATAACATTATTGATTATAGTTTGAGGTTGGCTATTAAAATATGCAGTTTTGTGAACTATGTCATTATTTGCCATTTTTGTGAATGTTACTTCAAGTGTTTCAACAAATTTAATACCTTTCATAGATTTAAGAATATTCCTGATATGATTTTCAATGGCCTTTCTTGTGTTTTGCAGTTGTGCTAAGGGGTCTTTATTGTTTTTTATGCTGATTTCAAAAGACTTTGTATAGCCTTTCAAAGCTTTCTTAACTTGCTCTATCTTGGTTTTGGGCTGCTTCTTCATTATCTCCTTATGCACTCTTTCTATTTCATCTATCTTACGTTGTAATTGGGCATCGCGAATTACTTGTTTGATACTATCTTTTTTAGCCTTCTTGATGGCCTTGGTTCATTGAAGATATATGACTTTTCTTATTGCTTTTTGTCTTGTTTCCTTTTTTAATAGGTCGATCCAAGTGTAGCCTAATTTTTTTGCATCCTTGTAGTATTGAGTTGATAGTTGTTTTAAAAAGTTCATTTATATTATTGTTCTATATTATTATTTTCTTATGTATTTTAAGCGCATTTAAAATGTTAATAACCAAAAATAAATTTCATTTTTGGTTATTAATTGATTTTGTTTTTTGTTATTATCAATTTTGCATTGCTTGATCATTGATTTTGTGTTTTTCGTCTGTAGATGATTCCATTTTCCATTTAAGTTGTAATTATGGCCACATGTGTGACAATACCAATCTGTGTTTGAAAGGTATTTGTTTTTGCTTTGCTGAATTGCTCGTTTTCTTGCTTCTTCAGTGAAATATTTTATTGGTCTCGCCATTCTATATATTTATTATATATAATTTAGTCTTATGTGAGTTTATAGTGTGTTTAAATCCTTCATTGGAATCCAGCTATTAAATTCATCACCATATCCCTTCCACTTTACTAAAGCTTGTTTCTTCTTATAATTCCTCCGAATGACTTTATCAATACGGAAAACATCCTGTTTGGCTTTTAATAATTCAGGTTCATAGAAACTCCCTTGAATATCTTCACCTCTGAGATCTTTTATTGTGTATGTGATTGGATTAGTGTATTGGATCTTATCAACTGTGAATACTTCTTCTGTCCAATTTGGTGTATAACCCTTATCAAAAACATTCCGTTTATACTTGGATATTCGGACCTTATCACCTATTTTAAATTTTGGCTTCTGCTTTGATGTTTCCATATCACCATATAGATTAAAGTAAACAGTTCCTTCATTCTTCTATTCACTGGCTTCTGTGGGTGTCATTTTGATGCTCGAATGTTTGGTATTATTATACTGTTTCAATATTTTAGGTAACACATCGAGATACATTGTATTACCTTGAACTGTGAACTGTTTCCACATCTTAGTTTTAATCGTTCTATTCCATCGTTCAACTACTGATGACTTCTCTTCATTCTCAGTTGAGTACATATGTATCCCATTTTTCTCTAATAGGTCTTTCACATATTTGTTATAAAACTCTTTTCTCTTATCAACCCAAAGATATTGTGGTTTTCTACCTTCCTCGAATGTCGTTTTAAATGCTTCAGCAACAGATTCACCTTTCTTATCCTTCAATGGGACAATCCAACCGTATTTGCTGAAGACATCAATAATCATAAGAAGATATCGGTAACCCTTGTTCCATTTACTGAACTGTTGCATTTCAACTAGATCACTTGCCCATATTTCATCGATGTGATTTGTGATTACACGCCGCCGAGTGAAGTTGTGTTTTATGGGTGTATGTAACTCATCTGCTAATTTTTCTTGCCATCTTTTTTCACTCGATGGCTTTTTACGTTTTTTGGCTTGACACTCATACCCAATTTTGACTTAGCTGCTATAGCATTGCGAGCTATTGTATGTCCCCATTGTCGATCTTTCCAAGAAATGGCATCAAGAGCCTTAACCATCTTACGATCTGCATCATTCTTGCATTTCAATTGGTCACTTTTTGGTTTGTTGCCGCAAACTGAATAATCAACATCGTGTTGCATGCTTACAGCATCTGTTCTGCCTGTTGGCTGTTGATATATCTCAAGTATCTGACCAGTATTGGGATCATACCTAAGTTGCTGTTCAAGAGGGTTGCCAGGACCTGTATATTTATGCCCAGGCATCACAAAACCCTTCCTGGGCCCTACTTTGAGAATAGCCTTATGAATATCGATAGCACCACCAGTTGGTGATATCTTTTTAGACAGATTTGATGTGAAACTGTCAAGAACTTGATCCAAATATTTGTTTGCAACATTTTTTTATCTTCTTCTTTGCATAATCTGATTTGATGGCTTTTGCAACGCCCTTTCGAGCAAGGTAAGCGCCAGAATTAGCCAAACCTTTCAAAGCGATCTCACTAAGAGAATGACTATCATGAATATTAAACAAACTGCCCCCATCTTGTGAGGGCTCAATTAGTTTCCCTCTTGTTTTTTTAGTTCTTCTATTTCAAGTAGCATTATTTTTGCCTTTTTGAGAGACTTTGCTGTATTTGGATCCATCTTAATGTTTTTAATGAGACTTGCTGTCTCTGGATCCATCTTAATGTTTTTCATGAGATTTTTGTAGGCCTTGTTAATCCCGTATTGTCTGATTTGATTTTGCCTAATACACTCCAGTTCAGTTCCACGGTGTTTACCTTTGGGAACCTTATTTATTCCGCAATATGGTTTTGTTGGCCATCCTGCAATGGCCCCACCTGTTGATTGAGATTTGATGAATTTAGTCTTTGTTATCCCACATTCAGCACAAGTGCATTTCATCATGGTTCGACCATTTTTTGGCTTTGACATATCTTTCACTGCCTGGAACACATTCAGTTTGTTTCTTCTGTTTTACACAATATGATTTTACCATTATATATATAATTTAGATATTTTTGAAATAATGTTTGATGAATCTCTCATTTTTTATTGTGTCATGTATGTTGAATACTTTTAATAAATCAAAATATGAATTACCCTTATTCATTTCATTCAAAAAGTATAAACAGAAGTATCCACATGTGGTTGTTTTTATATTTTGAATCTGATTATTTTGGTGAAGTAAAGTTAAATTCTTTCTTTTCCCATGATTCACCAATTCTTGAAACGGAGGCATACCGAAACTATCGAAATAATTGATAATGTTGTCTTTCACATAAGTTGTTACCCAATGGCTTCCATTCATATATGATGGTTCAAGATTGTAAATGAATAATGCCTGTTTGTGGTTATGTGGAACTTTTTGATCTCTTGACAAAACATCATTGATTGGGATACTTAGATATCTGCACCATTTTATTAGATCATGATTGCTTATCGGGATGTCTTCATAGAATTTCGGTTTTACAGTATTGCTCCTATAAGCGGAATTTGATTGAATGGACTGTTTGGGCCTAACAACAGACCTTTTCCCTTCTTTTTTTTGGTTGCCTTTTTTTTTATTCCCATACCGACTTTATTGTCCCATGTTCCAATAAAGGGTGGTGGCCTATATATAAACCCATTCTCGGAGCTCCCCTTCCTCCTTTTGGAGGAGGGATGGGAAGTCCAATCTTGGGAGCGCCCTTTCCAGTCAAAGCATTCAATATCATAGGAATCCCAATACTGGCGAGTAAAGTACTAAGAAAACCACCCGATTGCGTTTTTGTTGGTTTCATGACAACACCTGAACCTGATTGAAGGGCTTCCAATATATCTTTCTTTTGTTTTGTGGATAGAAGATGCTTGTTTGCGATGAGTTTGTCAATTTTGTTTTGTGGAATTAGGAAGCCTCCTCTCTGTACCCCATTTCCAGATATTTTCTTGACAATTTGGCTTGCGCCTTCACTAGCCAACCCTCCCAAAGCTGATAATCCCAAGGTTTTCGCAATGGTTGGTCTGAATGTACGTCCGAGGGCTAGAATAGAAGTCAATAAATTGCCTCCAACTTGTTTTCTGATATTGGTCTTAGCTAGCTTAATATCCATCCCTTTATTCAATCCCTGATTTCTCTCCAATCTCTTCTTTGTCATCGCTGGGACATATAGAGTATCATTCCCACGAAGACAGTCTTTCGATAGCCTTAGAACAATCGTTTCCCTTGTATGGTAAGCAGTACTCAGATTCTTTTTCTGATTTGCTGATAGTTTCACATTTATTTTATGAAGCTGAGTCATTCTTCGTATATGTTATATGTTATATAATTTTTTAATTACAAAACATATACAAAATAATGAATATATTATTACTATTAATACTTTTTACACTATGACTAATTCATTTCCAACCTTGTCGATGATAACTTCTTCCTCATATGTGACCCTCCACGGGAAAACAGTCACTAAGGTGAACGCACGCACACGGCACGGTCGCACGATAAAACAAAAGAAGCGTGTCTCAACACGGTGGCTACGTGTAAGTCACTTTCCTCATTAGTGTCCAAGGTATTGTTTTCCTTCGCACGCTGAAGACAATGCAGCGTGTTGAGATTCCTGCGTGTGATATCGCACGTATCAACACGGTGATCGTGTCAGTATTTCGTAAAATTAATTTAATGTTTCATTGAATCACTCACTCATCATTCACTCTCAATAACTCAAAACTCCCACTGACTCGAAGTGATGTTGTTTTTTTCCCTTCAGGTCATAGCCTCTATTATTTTACTCCCGGGTTTAGTCTTGGTAATTAACTCGAACTATGGCTACCTCCAACCTTTCCGGTTTTCATTGAAGCTTCGAGTCATCGGTTGCATAATAGTATACTGTTCCAGCAGTGACCTCGTGGCTTCAGCTTTTTCTTAGCCTGTTCCAGGTGTTCAAGATTCAGCAACTTCAAGAATGACTCCATCAACCTGGTTTACATCGGAGCGCTATAAAAGCGAGTTGGCGTGTCGTCGAAAGCAAACTTTTGTTTCCATGAATTATTACGAAAGCAAACTTTTGTTTCCACGAATTATTATTAGACATCTGTTCGGATAATTCATTTCAGGAATGAAATGTTGTTTCGAAGATGTTGTTGCTTGCATTTGAGTTTCAATCCTCAAACGTTTTCCATGCGAGGAATGAAGCGACCGAAAGCACCAAAACATCGTTTGAATGTTCATTATGCATTGGCACGTCTTGAAAAAAAAAAGACAATGGGAATCAAAACTGATTCAAAACCATCCAAAACGCCATTCAACTTAAAGCAAGCAAGATTTATATCCTTATTATGATTTACTTGACGAGACTTATCTCTCAAATCAGCAAAGCTTGTAAATGCCCCGACGCCAAGTCTCGCCTAGTCTTGTTATCTGCCAGATTAAATTTCAAACTATGCAAATTTGCGTCAAAATAATCAGGTACCGGTATGCGAAACGTAACACAACAGAGTAACAAAGTAATGAACCGAGTAACGAAAAAAAATTCAAAGGGTCAAAAATTCTCAGATCTTTTGAAAATATGCAGAATCGATGATAATCGTTTTTTTTTAGTATTTATATAAAAAGGAACTACAAAACCAATTATTCACGAAGCGGCCGTTGTTTATTTCGCGAAGCGCCCGAGCGAGCGACGCAGGGTAGAACATGTTAGGCCGCGAAGCGGCCGTTAACAGGACGAATAACTTTTCAGAAAGTCTAACTGAACCATTAAAAAGTTAAATTTACACCATTGTGTCTAGAAGTGTTACATAACCGGCAGTCTGAAATTAAATCTAGAATTTCCCCGGAAAACCTAATCCTTTTCAAAACTGTCGATCTTTGCTTAGAAATGTCAAGCGATTTCAGTTATAAATTTGGCTTTGTGGTTGAGAACATTATCGAGCTTGGGCATAAGCTTACTAGAAAATCTTGATGTTTCGACACTTAGAAAAAATAATTTCGTACTCTGACTCTCGTGTCAACTCCCACAGAATAATTTCTACAAAATTTGAAGTTGGAACCCTTCTGAGAGTATTTCAGCATTTCGATCTATGGTCGGAAACACCAACCTCGTTTTTACAATATTTTAGTTTTGCATAAATGGTACGAGCTTTGTCTGACTCACGGGCACGATTTTTAAAAAACTATACCCGGCAGTCAGAAGTTCTTCCCATTTTTCCACCAAAATTTCCATTTGAACCTGCTGAGATGTCGATGTAGATTTTATATTATGGATCAGTTGCGTGACAATGGTTGCACATGGTGTTGGTTTTCGCGCCAAAAGGAAGTCAGCGTTGGAAGCGACGAAGTTCTACTGTGAGCTAACAGGCTTAGCGATGAAAGCGAAGAGGTTCTCAGTTCCCTAAGTTATTTACACTGTAAGCTAAAGGGCAAACGTGTTTCCGACTTAAGATCGAAATGCTGAAATGCTCACCTCCAATCAGCGCGCGCCTTCAACGCTATCCACTGTTTTAGTATACATGTATACTAAAGCAAAGCGACGACATTAACACAACATTCGATTTCATCGTTAATTCTCAACTGTATTAAAACTGGACCACATCATATTAGTGAAATATTTACATAAAAATATTATAGTTTTTAAAAGAAGCAGTTCTGGTGTGATGGAAAAACTAATTTAGTGGAGCTACAAATTCAGCGTAAATTAATATACCATAATGGGAACCTGTGAAATGAAGTTACGCCAGACTATTATGAATCTATGTACAAATTTTGCTGTGTTATGAAGCCAATAAAGTAAAGAACGGTAACAGTAAAATCTAGTTACAACAGTCTATGACTAATTTCGCTCAATTATTTCAGAAAAAAGTCTGTTTCTTAAGCCGCTGAATCAGAGTCCTCCTTTTTCCCCTGCACTTGGTATTAATTCGAGCAGCAATTTCAGCCCACTCCTCACTAAAAGACGCTGACACGAATTTTTTTTGCAAGAGAGATATCAAGAAGTGCATTTTGGTACTGTCTAACCGCTGATAGCCCTTCGTTCCGGACATATTCCCTTTTGCCATCTCATCATCCGTGAAGAGGACGTCAACACAGGCAAGAGCAGTTGTTGACAAGTCGTCGCCTAGGTCAACAATTGCTCCAACCTTGCGTCTTTGTTCGTCTGTGGGCCCATAATTACTCAATAGCTGAGGAATGTTCCGATCCACCATTGCAAGGAGTAATCTTGGCTGCGGAGTCACTGGGGGAAGGTAAACAGGCGACAGTTCCTCGTCATCATTAGTTTGAACCTGGGTTTGAATTGGCCGAGACGCTAGGGCTGTACTGGCTGATTCCTGAGGAGGCCTGGGAGTGGGGTCGCGGCGGAAACTTGTTATGATATCCATTGCTGTGTCAAGATCATCTCCGAAGAAAGGTGTGGTAGGAGTCTTCTGTTCCTGCTGATCGATGCGTTTTTCTGTGGTTAACTGTCTTACCACTTCCGTAAGGTTCTGAATCTGCTCTTTTATTAACTCCTTCACGACATCATAGTGATCTGTTTGCACGGATGCATCGGCTGTCGGCTTTAGTACCACGCTGCTTTCGCACTGGACGCTCGCCTCTACAGTCTGAACTTTTGGTTGTTCTGCTCTCTTTTTCTTTAAACAGGCTTGTTTTTGGTTTTGCTCGTTGAGGAACTCTGCCAACAACTGAACCTGTAACAAAGACCACTGTTAGCCACATTCAGGAAAGACAGACAATTCTTGAGTGTGCACTTAATCAAATATAGTGAGACTTTGACGGGTAAGTACAATCAGGAAATTGCTTGACCATAATAAACCCGGTGTTGTCAATCGAACGTTCAGTAATCGAACTACAATCATTCAAATGACTTCGATTGGGCTCGGTAATCGAACATTGTAACTCACCCTAAAATCTTGCCAATCCAACGCAATTGCATGTTCGAATCGAACACTAACAATCGAACTCTCACAAAACGAACTCAGAGGAATTCAATCAGAGAAAACATAAAGCCAAGCATGAAATTACCGATTTTGAATTACTGTAGCAATAACGATTTTACTTAATTGAAATGTGATTTTTCTTTCCGATTCAATTGAAACTGAATGCTTATTGTTTTTTTTATGTGGTCTTTGCCAAACAAAATCAAACTAATCCCGTCGATTTAGTTCGGGTGAGTTTGGTAATCGAACTCACCAAAAAGTTCTAGTTAGATTAGGTTTGATTTCCGAACCTCTCAAACAACAATCGAACGATTGTGTTCGATTGAATGCCAATACATGTAATGCTTGGTTGGGTTTGGTTCGTTTGACTACGCCGGGAGGATAACTGCACGCATTGTCACATATATATAGTTAACAGTTATTCACCAAAGTGGAGGTAAATATCCATCACTTTCACCAACACTGAGGTGAATAATTGTTTTAGTATATACCACACAAGCTTAATAACTAGCGGACCAAAGAGTAACTTTATTTGTGACAATATACCAACAGAAGCCACAAATGATTTTGTTTTTCTTCGGCTGCAATCACCTCCGAGCTAGCAATCAGCCCACGCGAAAAGTACTATTAATTTGTGTGGTATATACTAATTATAGTTCTAGATCTTAAACTCAGTATTCATACAGAATGACGGTCGTTTCGCTAACGAGGCGTTTCGCTAATGTCCAGTTCGCTCGCTAACGTACTGAGACGAATCTAAGGTTGTCAAGTTGTTTCGCTAACGGTTTAAAAAGTCGTTTCGCTAACGTGTTGGATAAGCTCGGTAACGCTTACTGGTTGACATTAATTAAATTCTTGAAATGTGAAATCACATTTCCCCGAATTTCCCTGTTTAGCGAATCGTCTTAGTTCGTTAGCGAACTGGACGTTAGCGAATCGACTGAACACGTTAGCGAATCGTCTCAATACGTTAGCGAACTGGACACTCACAAAATAACTTGAAAACTTCATGTAACAATTATTCCTACCGTAGCCGATAAGTTTAACGAACTCAAATAACTTAATAGAAAACTATGCGGGCTCACAAAGGAGGGACACACACTATCAAAATGGAAGTTTCGCCCCACGTCGAGTTTGACCCATACACTTCGAGTAGCCGTAAATTAAATAGATTTGAGTACGTAAAGCTTTAGGCTGTGCTGACAAAGTCCAGTCTTCGTGACTAACACAATAGGTATGTTGGAAGTGTGATGTGATATACCCAGGAGCCATATTGCATAGGTCTTTATAAACCATGGTTAACATGTCCTGGACTCTATCATCACTAGCGACGCAAGCATAAGGGCAAGCACGATGGCTCTATTTCACCATGAAAACTGCCTCGACGTAAGGAGTTTCGGACAACTCGCCCCCAGACAGTTAGCCCTAAACCAATCGCCCCCGATCTTTAATTGGACTTAGTGTAGTCCCCAATTGGAAAAAGATATTTTTATCCTCAGAAAGTAATAATTTCTTGAAAGAAGAAGAAAGTTCGAGCAAAAGGATCAAATATTTTCCTTTCCTTGAGCTTGCGCTCATGCTTGCGTCCCTAGTGAAAACCAGGCTAAAGGACCGAGATCACTACAATGCACTAATATCAACTCACCTCGTTGTTTTCGCAAATTTTCGTTTTGTTCTTTTTACTGGAGCGTGCAGGAGAGGCGTCTTCCGCTGTCCGTTTGGTTCCACTCTGTGGGGCCTCCAGGGGAGAAGGGACATCGTGGAAGAAGCCAGCATTTGCTGGGTCCTTGACGAAACGTTTTTCCTCTATATTGAGATTTTTCTCGTCATCTGGAACAGAAATAAAGAACCTCAATGAAACTTACCAGATGATGCGATGACCATTGCCTCCAATGCTTTCCCATTGTGTTTGAGGATTACAGATGATAACTTTACTGGCTCAAAGTCACTAAATAGTTTTTTAGTTTCCTTATCTCTCAACTTTTTCGTTTCTACAATGCAAGTGGTTTTGTCCAAACTAAAATAAACAAGGCATAGCTTGGGAACTTTCAGTAGGGTACGGAGAGCCATAATATAGTTCTTCACTTCCTTTAGTTATCATGTCAAGGAATGATGGAATCACATTTAAATAGCTCAAAATCTTGTAATTGGCCAATAAGAAAAGAAGCTTAGGACAATCGATTTGTTTGTGGGCGGGCAAAAATATTTTCTCACCTTCTTGATTTGACACTCGTAATTAAATAGGGCTTGAATAAGCGCAAAACTTTTAAGGACGCGGGGCGCATGAATTTTTGAAGAACAAAGCTCTTCAGCTGTTGTCTTACCGAAAAGAAAACCAAACAAAAGGATTAATTCGCTCGCCTTGCTTTGTAAGGTAATAAAAAGAAACGATATATTTTAAGCTTGAGGGAGAGTGTTAATTCTAATTCTCATATATTTTCATCTGACATCCCAAAAAAACAAAATATACTATTTGAGACGGGCGCCCAAAATATCGTGAACGGTACGTTTTACAAAATGCCAAAATCATAGTACTAACTATGCCCAAATGAATAGAATTTGGAAGAACAAAGAATTTCATTCAAAATTTTGACGAAAAGAAAACTTAAGATTTCACCGCTTGCTGAACTTGAACAAAGAAAAAAGTGTCTATACATGCAACAGCACATTGACCTTCAAAGAATAACGAATGCGTTGCGCGCTAAGTTTGAAAAATAATGCCCGTAAACAATCTAAAATGCCGCTATCATTCTTATCAGTCTTGAAATCTCTGAAGAGGAACGCTTAAAAGGCAAAGAAAAAATGAAGTAATTGTTAAAGGGCTACAATAATAGATCAGAGCATAGCGGTTGGTAGAGGAGATCAGAGGCACAGTGTACTGAAAGTTATTGTGTTGTGAAATATCACTTTTACGTAAAGTCGCTCTGGTCAAGTCGTGTTCGTTCGGGCCTGATTCATTGAGAACAAGTAACAATTACTGTGTTCTTTTGCGTTGTGTTTGTTCGGGCGCAATTCTTTTTGAATTAGTAATGATCGAGTATTACTGAGTTTGTTCGGGCGTAACTCGTTTAGGACAAGTAATAATTACTGTGGTCTTTTGTGTTGCGTTTGTTACTCGGGGCTGTGTTTGTTTGGGCGCAAACAATCATATAATCGGAAGAATTGGAAAATAAAAATCGGTATAATCAAAAGAGAATCTACAGCATCGGAAAACTCATATTTTACTTATGTCCGATTTAGCCATAATCGCATCCTTCTGGCGACTGAATTAAATTCCGACCAGAAAACCGCCCTGATTTTCACTTAAAAAAAGAACTTCACAATGTGTTTGTACGCGTTTGCCTGGATGGAATAAAAAGGCGTATTCTGTATGTCCATTCTGACGTTATTTCCTAAAGTCCTAGTGTTCAATACTGCAACGGAAATGAATTGTGTATTTCGAACAAGAAAACTGAGCTGGTCACATTCAAATTGCCTACGATTTTAAGTTCAGAATTTTTTTCACGGCGAGTGTAAATATCACACGCGAGGGGCTTTTTGAGGAAGAACGAGCCTACAGAACCGGAGGAGTGGAGAACTTTGAGAAGTCATCTTACAGTTGTACAACACAAGAAACTGTCCTTTATTTTAAATAAACAAGGAAAATGGTGTGCAGAAACTGTCATTGAATGCTTCTGCCCAAAATCTAAAAACAGCAAACACCAGAAATATACATTTCTAGCTGTACTTATAAAAACGCTTGATCACATTGTAATCAGGCAGGAGCCCATAATCAGGAGATTCTAATACATCTACTGTCACCGCTTCAGCTATGTTTACAGATAAAATCCTATCAGCCATGGACAAAGGACAGCTCACTGGTGCCGTATTTATTGACCTGACTAAGGCCTTTGATACGGTCAACCATTCCATTCTACTGTCTAAGTTATGCAGTCTTGGTATTCCGAATGCCTCTCCGACTTACAACTGGTTTGAGTCTTACTTGTCCAATAGATGCCAAGTGACTGTCTGCAACGGTGCAAAGTCTAGTCCAGAGACCGTTCAAATTGGTGTACCCCAAGGCTCCATCTTGGGTCCCCTACTGTTTACGTGTTACATCAACGATTTACCAGATTACTTGGATCACTGTGACGTCACTCTTTATGCAGATGATACCGTGCTCTTTATTTCTGATAAGTCTCTGCACAATATCAAGTCCTACATGAATTCAGACTTGGAAGAACTGAATAATTGGCTGAAGTTAAATCACTTGACGCTTAGCATAAGTAAATCTAAATTCATGATTATTGGTAGCAGTCAACGACTGAATAAGATTGATTCTATATCATTTAAGGTTGATAACATGAATCTTGATGAAGTAAGTTCGTTTAAGTACTTGGGTATTGTTATCAATAACCGTTTAACTTGGCAAGATCATGTAGATCAAATGTCTTCTAAGATAAATAAGAAGCTGGGTCTACTTAAACGTATTCGTTATTGTCTACCTTTGGATGCTAGATTGCTGTTTTTTAACAGCTATGTTCTGCCATTGTTTGACTATGCAGATATCGTATGGGGGGATAGAGACAATTCCACTTTAATGTTGCAACTTCAATCTTTGCATAATAAAGCTGCAAAAATAATTTTAGATTTGCCTATCGGATCATCTGCAAGCGAGGCCCTGAGTAAATTGAAATGGAGAACTCTCGCAAGACGCAGGGCCGAGCATAGGGCAACTTTTATTTTCAAATGTTTAAATAACTTATTTTCACATCGTTTCAATATAGAATTTAATAAAGATAAACATGATTATAATACAAGATGTAAGAACAATATCCGTAAGAGTGCATCTAGTAGAAATTGGGGGCATTGGTCTTCTACAAATTTTGCCTCAAATGATTGGAATAAATTAGACCTTTCAATAAGACAAAGCCCATCATTAGCTAGTTTTAAAAGAGCGTTAGGAAATGTAAATAGCTTTTAGTCTAATTTTTATATATTCATATATTAATCTTCATTTTTCCTTTTGTTTTATTTTAATTTTTGAGGACTCTTTTGTAAATCACTTATCGGTGAAATTGATTACCTCAATAAAGATTATTATTATTATTGTTCGGACTCAAAAGCCTTTCCAGCTTTGAAGTTTTAGATCAGATAGAATGTCTTAATAAAGTTGTGGCGCTACAAGGTCCTCAGTTCCTGCACGACAAAATTCTCTAATTTCTTTATAAAGGTATTTGCGACGTTCGCAGCTCATGCCTTTGGGGTTTACAATTTGAGGCAACTCTCCTGGCTCTGGCAGATTGGCTTCATTTCGCAAAATATTAATTGCTCTTTCCTCTGAATTCCAATATTCTTTGCAAAAAACAGTCCCCGGGTGGTCGCGATGAAATCGAAAGTAATGATAGCTTTTCAGATGCGGTAATTTTTTGAAATATTGTTCAAGATAAGTCATCCAGTCATAGGCTGTTACTCGAACAGCTCCATTGTGCATTCCAACCAACTCCGCAGTATTGACTGAAGCCGACTCCTCCACAGCTCTGGTGATGTCGAACAATGATGAAATATATGTTCTCCGTGTTTTCTTCTTAACCAATCCAAAGCACCAATCGGGAGAAAATTTAGTGTGCCCAGCTAAGAGAAAATGATATCCAATAGAGTGGTGGAGTCCTGTCATGACGCGCCAAAGATAATACCAGATAAAAGGATTGTTCTTGTTCTGGGTGCCACAGTTATCTGCGTTCATCTGTGCTTCAGTTTCACCCACACCATGTCGGGTAAAGAAATGATGAACGTAGGAGATTGTGGCATTGGCTCCTTTTCCCGTACAAACGTTCTCGTCTATCAAGTAGTTAACTTGTTTGGGGACACCTTCACAGCAAACTCCAAAAAGAGCACACTTCCTGGGAGTTTTAAAATAAATAGGTCCAGGCTGATTAGGGTTTGCGGGGTAATGAAGTTGCTGAGCATAGTCATAGGAGTAATGCACTGTTCCTTCATAGCTACACGGTTCTTGTTCGTTGCTGAAGTCGACGTTTCTTAAATGTGGTGCAAGACTCTCCTTGCTTTCTTTGCAGCAAGTTTTGTAAAAGTCTCTTTCTCCTGAGGCGAGACGTAAGTGTTCCTCCTGCGCTCTAACTACTTCAGCTTTTTGTGCTTCCGGTAGATTTGCTGACTTGTGGATGCGTCTGTTATTCTTCTGACAAGTCCAACAAAGATCTGTTGCAGGTCGCATAATAATAACAAAGGGGCATAGCTGGTTCCACAGATCACAGAATTTGGAGTAACCCACTGAAATACTACATTCATCGTTGCAGAGATCTTGATAGGTCTTCCAGAGGCTATGTTTTGTAAGGGTAGATGGCAATAACTTAACATCAGTTCGCTTAAAACCAGGAACACGTCCAGGAAGGAGAAGGGCTTGCTCTTCGGCAACATTTCTTATAAACTTGACAACATTCTCAATTGTCTCCGGCGAGGAAGTGGATGTCGGCAACCGTTTGTTGTTTCCATGTACACGCACGGAGAGACCGTTCTTCTTGTAATGTTTCAGAAGGCTGTAAAATCTTCGCTGGTGAATATGGTGCAAAAACAAGAACGTTTTCCGACATATTCGTCTTCCGTGGTAGAAAAACGGAATCCGAGTTCTTTTTCGTGCCGTTTCAGTCCTTCCAGATGTGCTCACCTCGTTGCAGTTTATGGAACTGTGGATAATACCCAGTAGCGTCATGTCAAGCTCAGTGGATGTCAGCTCGAGGCAGTTGTTTCGGCAGTCAACAAACTCTTCTTTCGGTATAGTGGAGTTGCATGGCTTTTCTTGCTCTCCCAATTGGCATCCACAGCTTTCTCGGATGAAGGCTTCTACTTTGAAACTTTCTGAAGTATCGGCTTCCAAGTACTCAAACGCAAAGTCATCTTCGTCTTTGTTCGTTTCTCCGTCGCTTCCACCTTCCGATGAATACTCGCTATTTGTCATATCTTCCTCTTCTTCCTGTTCGTCTTCATTTGATCTTCTAACGTGATAATCCATCATAGCCGTTCTGAGTTCGCTTCTGACATCTTCTGAAAAAATCGAATAGTCTTCCTCGCATTCCATGCTTGCAGTATTTTGAAATTTTAATGGTAATTCAAGAGCGAGATAAAACAGTAGCGTGTCGCTATGACAACTTCTGTGTTTGTGTCGATTTGGCCGAGCAAGCCTGGTTCGGTGAATAACAGAAAATGGCGTCATAAGATATTTTGTTCTTTGCAGTCACTTGTGTTGATTGAAACGATGGAAACACTGAGCAAAGACAAGGATAAGCGCAGAGTTTAAAGCTAAGTTGGAATTTGAATGGAAACTTGCGATTTTCGAGAATTACGCGCCAACTGATGGATGGAATAAACATTACGCCTCTCAGAGCGAAACCAAAAGAATTCGACTTCTAGCTTATCTGAAAAGAATGAAGAACACTTGTAATGATGAGAACAATTAAGCTTATGTATAAAGTAGAGGCATTTTATTTGCGTTCTGTAGTACCGCAATTTCTGGCTTCAATGGAAAGTGCAAAACCGATTCTCCATGCAATGTGATCCGGTAAGTATGGAACACGATGAGAAGTCTAGCGTGTTAACAAACAAAAACATTACCATGATTAATACCGTGTTAATCTATCGTGCTAAAAACACAAAGCTCTAACGTGTTAGCAACGTGCAGACAAAGGCCACAAACACGTTACCACACGTTCCATTGTCTTTGCTTGTGCATTATATGAATATACGCATGATAGGCGTGTCGTGTCAGAATCGTGCGAGCGTGTAGCTACCGTGCCGTGTGCGTGCGTTCACCTTAATGACTGTTTTCCTGTGGAGGGTCACATATAGGACAATGGCATGCACATTGAAAGTAGGTACCCTGTTAGCATTTAGTTTATACCTGAAAATCAACTGCTTTGGATCTCTTGTTACTTTATCCCTTTGATATGATAAATCAAAATATATGATAGAATAAAGAGAGTTGTAGTTAGCTATGTTTAGTTGGGTGCCACTGTTGTAATTCTTCTTTCTCAAACCATAAGACATCAAATCGTTGTAGATCCTTACTTTTGATTCTGAATCGTATTCAGTTTCTTGGAAGAACACTCCATTCCCATATTCCAATCTGCACGTTGTCAGATAACTGTTTGCATCAGCCGCATTCAGTTTATAAGTGTCAAAATGGTAGGGATTCGCATTTTCATTGTTTGTTTTGTTTCGTTGAAGATAAACAAAGATAGCCTTGACATTATCAATACTGGGAGAGATCTGGAAGAATCCACTGCTTCGTGTTGGTGCGGAAACCTGATACATTTCTGTGTTATACGTCCAAGATTTCTTCAACAAAAAGGATTCGACAAATTTATTGAATAGGATGTCCTTTGGTAACAATTTTGGGACCTACAGTAAGAATCTATTGACAACCACTCGACCAGCAGCTGCTGCATTGGTCTTGTATATTAATTCAGCGTCATTCTGTAAATCTATATTAAACTCGAGTTGCATTGGGACCAACACTTTATC